>CM076575.1:1696943037-1698157564 GCA_034641835.2 Pinus albicaulis | reverse complement strand
TCTAAAATAGCCTTTCCCATTACCTCATTGCAGTGGAAAGGACGATTCTTTAAGTGGACTCAGGAATGTCAAAACAGTTTAGACTTATTGAAGGAGTTATTAACTACTACCCATGTTCTGAAAGTAGCAGATCTGAGTAAATAATTTTAAGTATGCACTAATGCATGTAAGAAAGGTATAGGAGTGGTCTTGACCCAAGAGGGAAGAGTCATAGCATATGAATATAGGAAGTTGAAGGATCATGAGCATAGGTATTCTGCCTAGGACTTGGAACTGACTACGGTGGTGCATGCCTTGTGGATATGGAGACATTAGCTATTAGGGAAAAGGTTCATGTTGAGGACTGATAATAGTAGTTTAACTAGCTAATTTAAACAATCCGATCTGAATTCTTGCCAATCAAGATGAAACACATTCCTAAGTGAGTTTTATTTTGATATTCAACACGTGAAAGGTAAGGAGAACTGGGTGGCCGATTCCTTAAGTAGGAAACTACATGGCATCTATGAGCTTTACTTTAACCAAATTGAATTAAAATTTCAAGAATAAATTATGGAGGCAACAAAGAAAGACCCTGAATATCAGTTCCTCTGGAAACAAGCAAAAGAGGATGAAAATCAAGGAAAACAGTCAGACTGTGAACTCAATGATAAGAAGTTCCTAGTATATCGGAAAAGAATATATATTCCTAATCAAAATGATTTAAAAAGATTAATTTTGGATGAATATCACAAGAGTTCCTATGCAGGACATCCAGGATATCAAAAAATGCTAACTACAATTAGGAAAGACTATTCTTGGCCTGGGATCTGAAAGGAAATTGCAGAATATTTGACCAAGTGCTTGGAGTGTGAGAAAATTAAGGTTGAACATCGGCATCCCGAAGGATTGCTTCAGCCTATTCCAGTGCCAAAATGGAAATGGGAATTCATTTCCCTCGACTTCATCATCGAACTACCCATAAAAAAAGACACAATGACTCAATTATGGTAGTGGTTGATAGACTCAGCAAGGTGGCTCACTTCATTCCTGTCCAATCAACTTACAAGACAGTACAAATTGTTGATATCTTCATGAAAGAAATTTTTAGACTACATGGTATTCCTTGAATTTTCATCTCAGACCATGATGTGAAATTCACATCAACATTCTCGAAGATGCTATGTACTCACTTGGGGATGCAAATAAAATTTAGTACTGCCTACCATCCTCAAATAGATGGGAAAAAAGAGAGGGTGAATCAAGTTTTAGAAGACATTTTTCACATGTACGTGATGCAACAACCTACATAATGGGAAGAGTATTTGCATTTGGTTGAGTTTGCCTATAACAACAGATATCAAGAATCCCTTAAGATGAGCCCCTTTGAATCATTGTATGGAAGACAATGTCAGACTCCTATAAATTGTAGCAGTCCAAAAAACAAGATGATGCTTGGGTCGGACATGCAAGAGGAAATGGAACGGGAAGTAAAGAAGACCAGACAGAACTTGAAGGCAACCCAATACCAACAAAAAATTTATGCAGATCGGAGAAGAAACTTCCATGATTTTGTGGTAGGGGAACATGTTTATGTAAGAATTAAACCAAAAAAGAGCACCTCGAGGTGGAATTATTGTGCCAAATTGGCTCCCAGATGTTGCGAACCATTTGATATTTTGGAAAGGATAGGACTGGTGGCCTATCAAATGGCCCTATTGAGCCATATATTGGTACATAACATGTTTCATGTATCACTACTGAAGTGATACATACATGATCCTAAACATGTGATACATTGGCAGGGTATACATGTAAGTCAACACCATATTATTTTTGTATCAAAAATAGATTTTTGATTTGAAATGATTATGAAAATTGTTGTATGCAGGTAGAACCAGAAGATGAGTTCCTGGTAGAACCGCATCATATTCTAGATCAGAGAGAAATAATGCTCCGGAGGTGAGTCATCCCCTAAGTTAAAGTGTAGTGGAAGAACTTTGGCCCAGAGGAGGCTACTTGGGAGGACGAGCATGTTATTCAAGAAACCTATCCAGAGTTTTTCTCATAGATCAAATAACACCGAGGATGGTGTTTGTTTCAGCAGGGGAAGATGTAACACCCTGTTTTAATTTACTTATTGGTTAATAAACTAGTTATGGCACATTTTGAATGAGTAATGAATAAGGGTATTCATTAACAAGACTTGAATATATTATCTTTTATCTTTTAAAAAAAAAGAGTTAACTAATAATTGCCTTGAGTAAAGAGAAGGAAGTAACTGATTGGTAAATGATTCAAAGAACCCAGGGTAAAAAGGTTGAGACAGTTCTAACAATTACCTCCCCAAAAATGATTAAAGGGAAAATCATAATAAGGGAAGGGGTTCCGTGTAGAAAGGATATTGGGTTTAAGCAATAGGCTATTGCTATGAGTTATCTAGAGCTGGTCAGGAAACCAGTGGGGCTCAGGAATTACCCAAGTGAAGTAAAGAATGGATTTGATCCTAAGGTCTAACTTCTTGTCTGAGAGAATTACCTAGGCCCTAGTGAGGAGCAAGGGGGGAGTAGAGGACATGATTGCCTCGCTCAAGGTTGGGACGACTATCAGTTACTGGAAGAATCCTCTGAGATAGGTATTTAAGTATCTTGGACTTATAGTTTAAACATTAACAACAGTAGGAATAAGCCTTACTATAATGTTATAATTGTTACAGGTGGTGTTTACTGTAAGTTGCAATTATAAATTATTTTTTGTTCTAATTGTTTTAGGTAGTGTTTACTGTATGACACAATTATAGATTATTCCCTGTTATAATGATTATAGGTAGTGTCCACTGTAAGTAGTAAATTTGGAATTACAATGATAGGAGTATGTTCAATAAACACTGTAACTCCAATTTATGAAAAAACCTATATTTTGTCTAAACGATCTAGTACTGATATATTCAAAAACATTGACAGATAAATTGATTCCATATTATTAAAATTAGAGATTATATTACAAAGAGCATATCAAAACAATGCAACAAGATAATATAGACAGTAAATTTACTATACAATGATAAATTCAAGGGTCTAGGCCTACGGGTTTAGTACCCAGACCCGATGGATGGTTCTGGGTTCACGTCCTTTGAGCCAGTGACCCTATATATATATATATATATATAATCCCTTAAGAAAATAGTGGAAAAGTTGGAAAACAAGCAAGATTGTGCAGAAGGAAAAGAAATAACATTTTAGAATTTAATTAACGAGTAATGCATAGTAAAGCCGACATCAACCAAAAAGAATGTAATTGTAGAGTCTAGAAATGGACAGAATAGAAAGTCCTCATTTATATAAAAGGTATATTTCTTACATCATTCTTTCTTACTGAGATAGAGTTATAGAATAGAAATTACTCTGAAGCCGAAAATTAAAATACATGCAGGAGGAACCAAAAGGAAAAACATGGAGTCGTGGAAAACGACTAAAAGTCTAACTGATGGACTAAGCACCTAAGAAAAATACATTTGGAATTAAACTGATTAACGAAGTTCATTCCTCTATCGTATTAGATACAGAGTAACTAGATAAGCATAAAACTGGATAGATATGTAAAGAGGGTCGAGCCCTGGTAAAACCATTTCTAAATAGTAACTAGAAAATAGTAAATTCACGGCTAGGCTAAAATGTTTCATGCTAGAAAAATTCCAAGTCCCTGTAGGAGACAGAGGGGTGGTTGTGATTATAAACATGACAAACCCAACTATCAATTACTTTAGTAATAGTGAAAGAGTAAAGATCTTACCCGTAAGGAAACTTGTAGGGCTCTCGAGATTGTCTTGCTGCTGACCTTGACCGGCATGCAGACCTTGCGTTCACAACTGTAGCTGTGGGGTTACGACCATTGAAGAATAACATTACTGAAGATAAAATGTAAACATAAAACAAGCTATCGACTGTTAAATTATTACTTGATATGTTGAGGAAGCTGGGAAGGCCTTTGTGACCTTTCTACCTACTAGACATACTTGGTATGCCTCCTTGTGATGGAGTTGAACACTGGAATGCCAAGAAAACCAAGAAGAGGAGTAGAGTGTTACAAACACTCCCATTACCAAACTATTGTGGAAAGAAAGAAAAAGAAAATGAATGTAGAAATAACCAAGCAAAAAACCAGTAGATTTTAAAATGAATAGTATACCTCTATGGACTGGCAAGGCAAATGCAACATGGTCACACCAGCAGGTAGCACTGTGTTGCAGAGGGAGTCATCAAATGATAAACACAAGAAAGAACCAAACTTGCAGAGCCAAAAACCTGATCTTGACAGTGGAGCAAATGAAACATAGGCATGAGGATGGGGTGGGTGGTTAACCTAACCATCTCTTCCTGTGTTTGCACCGTTGATCTTTGTGGATAAGGATTCGATCGACAGATTAAACCCAAGATAGAGCGCGGGACAAAGGGCAGCCAAAGGTGTGGACAGGTGAAGGTCATCATGGTGATTGAGACATGCAAATATTTAAAAGCAATTATAGTATGACAAAGGACAATAAAACATTATAGTATATACAATCAACGTGGTGAGAGTATAAGGAAATTTAATAACGAACATTGTGGGAATCCCAATAGGATCACTTGAGCTCGAAAAATGTAATATATATATATATATAAAACATTCAAATCTTTGGAATGGCTTTATAAATATAAGTAGACTCCAGAGTTTGAAATCTGATGCATTAGTTAGTCCTTTTAATTATTGTTTTAAGATGATTAATAAAGATGTAAAATCATATGAATGATTATGTGCATGCTTTAAGTATAGTGTTGTTATATAGATGGAAATATATGTGTCAATCATAAGAGTTTAGTAAATAATCATGTGGAATCATGTGTTTATACTTAGAAGTATAATGACGACAATAGTAAGTAAATTTTTTTCTTTTTATGTGAATAGAATTAAATACTACGTGAATGTTATATATATATATATATATATATATATATATATATATATATATATATATATATACATGTCAAAGAAAAATTCTTATAATTTATGTCTAACATTAGCGACATTTTAATATAATTAAAAATAAGAATATTTCTATATATAGAGATGTGAACTTAAAATAAATAGAAATAATATTATTAAAAATTAGCATACATATATCTAAACTCCAGATCTAGTAAGCCTCGAGAGGAATCAAATCTGTGGAGGTGAAATTTTTTCATAAGCATTGATAGAGAAGGAGTTATAGTTATCCTAACTAACCCCTCCAATCTCACAATGTAAGTGAGATAATGATACATATTGCCTGTTACTTATTTCCGTAGGGATTAGTGAATATTTTAGGGAGAATTTACAAGTATTTACAATATGAAAAGTGTTATTTGTAGTAATAGAACATAAATAAATATGTACACAAATGCAGTAAAAGTTACAAAATGTTGTACGAATAAACATTGTATATAATACTAACGTTAATTAAAATAAAATTAGAATTAATTGGCAGTAAACTAGTTAGTGATTCAAAGTCTTATGAATTTAAAATATTATAGCTCTTAATCTACATTTTAATTTAAAAGAAATAAGAGAAAAATTTGCTATTAAAAATATTTAAAATTAGGGAGGAACATGCAAAAAATATGAAGCGAAAAAAGGCCAATTTTTATATAATAATGTGTAGTACAACAAATCATATTTCATATACAAATATTCCACGAAAGCAACAAATGATATGATAACTTCAAAACACCCTCCAATCAGTTTGATATAATTTTGGATAGATTTCTTTCCCTACAAAATTGATAGCTATTAGCATTGGTCAATTTAAACCAGAAATTTTATTGGTAAATGAATTACAAAAAATTCAAGATACCTACAAATTTTCTTAGAAAGGTTGATTGGAGTTGCCTTCAACTTTATTTCCTTTTTGAAGAAAGTTTGGTGTCATCATTATATTAGCTTCTTTGACTCACAAAAAATAAAATGAAAGGAAATAATAGACTTCATTCACTTTTAAGGACATTCAATGCAATTGGGAAGTTCAACTTTCGCTCAAAATTTGAGTTAAACATTAGGGAGATAAGTTGAAAATACGAGTTGAAAAAGTATTGCTTGGATAAAACGTTATATTTTATTTTCAATCATGATTTGTTCAAGGAGCATGAATGAGTTTCAAAAGGGGAAATTTAAATAAAATTTAAATTTCTTATTATGTTTATGTTTTGGTAGATGGGGCTCTCTTAGTCCTCAAAATACTCTAATTTTCATTTCACTTCCCGACCATATTTATTTACCAATAAATAAATAATCTGAAGATAATCATAATGTACATATGTTCAAGAAATGTTGACGCAAAAACATGATATATAAAACTCATTATATAAGCCAAAGATAATCCATGCACCAGAATATAATTCATGTGAAGAATGCATCAAGTTGTAAGGTTGAAAATAAGAAACACTTTTTTCTTGCTCCTCCCATCATTATCATTATGAAATTATACTTGTGCCTCCTATTTATTTTCACCCCAAGGCCCTTTCCTCTATTGCATCTTCCATTTCCACGAATATGATCGCTCATGTTTTTCAATAATTCCATCATATTATCTTAGTAAGCAAAGAAAAAAAATCAAATTAACTTTTACTGATGTATGAGTGAAAAGAAATTAGGAAATGGTTTTAAACTCATGTATGCATCATGAAAGTGCCATTGTCATAACATATGCGCAGCAAAAATGTAATTGTATACGAAATATAATGTTATATAAATGTAATGTTTATAGGCCTAGGGTAATCCATAAAGGTCTCACATAAACTAAAAGTCAAAACATTAGACATTGACTATGAACAAATGGGAGGCTTATATCATAACAAACATGTGGACATTGATAGGGTGTCAGATCTATAAGTTCTTAAAATAAATCAATGTAAGAACAATCCGAGTGATGTAACTACATAAATAGCCCACACTATAAGACAACTTTAAACTGATATATGTGTAAAATGTAAAAAGAAAACAGTCTAGGTTGACATCAATGAACAAAACATCATATATTGAACATGAGTTGAAAACAAATATGATGATACTTGTTATGGTAATTACCCTTATAAAATGTGTTCTATATCAACTTATGGTGCATGCAAAATCAACACATAGGAGTATGAACAAGAACACTACGACACATGAATCTGGTAGCCAATTAACCATACAATGAGGTGCTAAATCATTGCACAAGTGAAAAGATCGACTAAACCTAGGATAATTATTATGGAAATTCAAACCAATGATAGACAACTAGGGTGAATGGAACTAATTATTAAATGGGTAGCCATATTTTAGTAATATTACAAAAAATATATTTTCATCGTGTGATATCAGTGATGCCATGAAAACATATGATAGTTTTCATAAAAAAAATCCTTTGTGTATCAAAAATTTTATTGCATGTCTTAAGTCATCACATGAGGACGTCACCCTACCGAAATATGTTTTGAAAATAGGATGTCGATGAGGAAAAGGTAAACCATGCCAAAGGAATATAACAAAATAGTTTACCATACATAATGAAATTCTGGAGCAAGAGAGTAATCCTTTGTATCTAGTCACATCGTTTGGCCCAAAACCAAGGGTATGGTGAGCCTAAATGAGAGAAATTATGACTCTTTTCATACCGTGAAAAACTCAACCTAGATGCGAAATCTGATATAAGGCTATTGGTTCAAAGGATTCATGACATGACAGAACTGCAAAATAATACCTAAGTTGACAATAAATTCATAACTATCATAGGAAAAGGCTTTTGTAATCTTTACATGAGAGGGATGTTGGAAATTTGACTATACTAAGAGGAGGGGTTGAATCAATATAGTACATTCATGGACATCAATTTTTATATTTACTTTTCTTTACAATATTTATCTGAACTATTAAATGAACAACAATATATCATATGAATAACAAATTTAATATATAATCAACATCTAAATCAAAACATAAGAGATACCCATAAAAGCAACACATGTGGGTACTAGATGTAAGCTTAACCAATAAATAGAGAAAACCATGAATTTGTTGTTGTTGTGAAGCAAAAGCAAGCTCCTACTTTCTCTATTACATAAACTTTGTAACACCCTCCTCCCACATCCACCCAAGTAACCTACCAACTAGGGTAAACAAGTGAGGAAGAGTTACTACGATATGATTCAACTCCCTATGTATCAGATAAAGAAGTGGAATTGATGAAAAACAATAAACCTAACCTTCTACACATGCAACAAAACCCCTAGGAGCCATCCAACCCTTCCATGTGACCAACCCTTGAGACAACCTGGAATGTTTCTGCATCAAAGCCTTAGACACTCCCATGACATAGACATGCATGTGACTGGGACCCTCCAGTCACTCCTGCAACAAGGCATGTATGTGACTGGGGACTTTTCCAGGTAGTTCTCTACTAGTGAGTCCAAAATATGTGCCACTTTTTTTAGGGCGAGGACTCATGCCACTGCCAATAACTCCATGAAACTTCCATAAATGAAAAATAACATCAGAAAAATGATACAAATTAAAATAATTAAACAATGACTTGACTAGACCCCTATATCCATGACAAACATTTCATCAAACATGTCACAAATATGCATTCTACAAGTTAAAACAATAGATCTGAGCATAAGTGTCTCACACTTATCCAAGAATCACTAAGAAGCACTGATGCCCCATCACAATAACTAGATTATCATATATTAAGCCATATATTAATTTTACATTCATTGATTAATAAAAACATGACGAGAGCCAAAAATTATCATTGCCATAAAACTCAGTCATAACCAACATAAAACCAACATAAATATCAAGGATATAAGAACCATATAAACCACATATAAATAAGTATAGTTACCCATAAAATACCAAGGATATATAGCTCTTATTGATGATTGCATAGGTCGACTAGGTATGGGACTTCCACAAACCACCCAACCATAAACTAGGCTGAATCAAAACTTTCTTTCATCCAGTCACCCTCGTGCCATATTCCAAGCATGAATGTGGGAGCTCATAAAACAAATTAATCAAAATCAAGCTATGGCTTCTAGAGGCCAAACCACCTCAACCAATGATTCCACCTCATGGTCGGACATCACTAACCATCACCAGGTTGGTATCTACCCAAGATATCCAGGGCTCCAGAGAATTTTTTCCAACTAGGGATTATAGGACTAGCAACTCAACCCATAGCTATCGTTAGGCTTCTAGAGCATTTTTCTAACCAGGGATTCCAAGACTAGTAACTCAACCCAAGTTGTTACAGGGCTTCCAGAGCGTTTGTCCAACCAAGGCTTCCAGGAACTAATAACTCAACCCACAACCAAAGGCACATGAAAACCAACTAGAAAACAAAAGTAAAACCCACAACACCATTGTTATCTAGGAAATGGAAAGGCTACAAAAAAACATTGTTAATCCAGGAAATCATCCATTCCAATGAAAAATCGTAACCAAATAACCACATGAATATGCTATGCATTCCAAAACTAGCAAGGAAATCATACATGAAACTCGGTACATGCAAGAATTTTTTTTGTAGCTACCGATCCTGATGTCCTCTCACACTTTCCTACTTTCCCCTTGCCTTCTTACTCCAAATCCCAAGTATGCCACAATGCACCAAAATTTCTCTAAGAAAACTCTAAGTGTACAAGGGTATGAGAGAGAGAGAGAATAGAATGAGAGCTCCAAAATTAAACTAACAAAAGCCATGAACTGATCCTCAAAATCCTTTTTATTAATGAGGCCTCTAATTTCTTCAATTTTCCATTAATTTCCTAAAATTTCCTCTTCACATGCAACCTGTGACATTTCACTTTATTTTCTCCTATTTTCCATTATTTTCATAAATAAATGCCAACAAATGCCACTTTTCCACTTCCTTTGCATTTCCATAGCCATTAATAAACCAAAATAACACCTGCACTAGAATGTTTTTCCCAACATTAACCTTGGAATACCAAGCTCTTATTATTTTTCCTTTACTAACTTTTACATGGATTTTTGACCGGGGCTATTACAGAACCATCCCCCTTGGGGAACAACATCCTTGGTGCTCAATGATACCTATAACCAACAACATTGCTGAAAGAAAAACATATTGCCCATGGAGCTTTATAACTTAGCTCTTTGTAGTATTTACAATGATCACCTTGCTGAGAAGAAAACCAACATGACAACATAATAACAAGACAAACATAATGAAATGACACCCATACTGCTTATTGGAGTTTTATAACATAACTTGTGGCAGTATTTACATCCATATAAATGTACATATACCAAAACATCATTAAAATACACACACCAAAAAAAATACCAAAGACATATACAAAAACGTTCTCTCAACCAACGAATAGAGAAGGATACATAGCTTGCATCTGATCATTATCTCCCATGTAGCTTCATCAAGCCCAAATTTCTTCCATTTCACTTTAACCTGCTTGATTGCTCGGTTTCGAAGCATGAGCATCTTTCTCTGCAAAATGCATTGAGGTTCCGGCTAGACTGATCCTTTTGTCCCACTTGCAATATAGACTAGTCAATCACATGATCAACATATTTAACATACTTCTTAAGCCATGAAACATGGAAAACATCATGGAATTTCACTATCAGAGGCAATGAAATTCGATAGGATACGGTTATAATCCTTTCAAGAATATTGAAAGGTCAACAAAACCGAGGTGTCAGCTTGGCACATGATCCAATCCACAAGGAGCTCTTCCTAGGCTTGATGCGTAAGTACACCTATTTCCCAATCTAAAACTCCTTAAGAAACTTGCTTGGATATGCATACATTTTCTATCGATCTTGTGCTTCCTTTAGATGCTTCTTTATTACCTGTATTTCTTGTTCCATCTATGCCAACATATCCGGTCCTATCAATACCCTATTAACTGAATCACTCCAACTAATAGTAGTATTACAACCCCGCCCATAGAGTTCCTCAAATGGAATCATCCTTAGTGACTCATGATAGCCATTGTTGTAAGTGAACTCAACCAAAGAAATATACTATTCCCACTTTCGTTATTCATGCATCACATAAATATTCAACATGTACTCCAATATCCTATTGACCCTCTCTGTCTATCCATTTGTCTGCGGATGATAAGTTGTGTTGAAGGCCAACTTTTTACCCAAACCTGCAAATAATTATTTATAGAAGCTAGAAGTAAAATTATCATCCCTTTCTAACAGAATATTATTTGAAACACCATGAAGCCTCACTACATATCTTATCAAGACCTGTGCTACATAATTAGTCGAATTTGTAGACTTCATTGGAATGAAGTGCACTACCTTTTTCAACTTGTCAACCACAACCTTAACTGAGTCATGTTTTTATATATGTCCTCAACAAACTTGTGATGAAGTCCAGGGAAATGACCTCCCATTTCAACTTTGGAATCAAAACCAGCTATAGTAACCCACCTAGATGCTTACACTCTTCCTGTACCTGTCGACAATCCAAACATATCGCCACAAAATATGCCACCTCTTTCTTCAAGTTCATCCATTAGTATAACTTCTTCAATTCTATCGATTTCTTCTGATATCCCGAGTGACCTAAATACGGTTTTGCATGAAACTCCCTCAATATAGTATTCTTGAGCTCATTGTTGTCTAGCACGTATATCGTGTCCCTAAATCTGACCAATCCATCTTCCCTGAGACGACTATCCACATCTTGTGAACCTGTACATGTACATGTACCTATACTCTGTTGTAACCTATGACTGAGATCCATGTACTTTTTATCTCGTTGACCTACCTGTAAGATATAATCCTGTAAGTCCATCCCATAAGAACTCATAACTGCTATGTGGTTTACCTGTATCCACCTGCTAAGAGCATATGCAACCCTATTCTATTTACCTTTAATGTAATTGATCTCAAAGTCGAACTCATTGATTGTGGCCAATCATCTAGAGTTTTCCTAGCATTCAAATTCAATTGGTCAAATAGATACCTCAATCCACTGTGATCGCTCATTAGTACAAACCTCCTGCCAAGAAGATAGTGCCTCCACATCTTCAATGCATGGATGATCGATGCCAACTGAAGATAATGTGTCAGATAATTATGCTCATTCTCATTCAGTTTTCGTGAAACATAACACACTACATGTCCTTCATGCATGAGAAATCCACCAAGCCCTCTCTTGCAAGCATATGTAAATACCACAAATTCTTTGTCTGGATATGCAATATCTAGAACTAGAGCATTTTTCAACAATTGTTTCAATTGTTCAAAGCTTGTTGCACATTCCTCTATCCATTCAAAATTCTTACCTTTTCATTGCAATTACATGATGGGATATGCAATGCGAGAGAAGTTACTCACAAGCCTTCTATAATAACCTGCTAACCCCATAAATGATCTTACACCATCCACATTCCTAGGAGCTTCCCACTCCATGATATCCTTTAACTTTTCTTGACCTACTACTATGCCTTCCATGGAAACATGTGCCAAGTAATGTACCTTTTTCTGAAAGCAAATCCATTTTATAAGCTTGGAATATAACTGATGCTCTCTTAGAAATCTCAATACTACCGCTAAATGTTCAACATTTTCTTACTCATTCTGAGAATATACCACTATATCATCAATGAATACATTAACAAAATTGTCCAGATAAGGATGCAACACACTATTCATCAAGCACATAAAAAGTAGCTAGAGCAATAGTAAAACCACATGGAACTACAAAAAACTCATAGTACCGGTACTTGGCCCAAAAATTTGTCTTGTCTTTAATGCATACCATATGATATCCAAATCTTATATCAATCTTCGAGAACACTGCTACTCCCTTCAATTGATCGAACAAGTCATCAATCCTCAACAACATATACATGTGCTTAATGGTCATATTGTTCAATTGCCTATAATCAATGCATAACCTAGGGATACCATCCTTATTCCTCAAAAAAAATATTGATGTACCCCATGGGGATACACTTGGCCTAATGTATCCCTTGTCAAGCATTTCCTTTAACTGCACCTTCAGGTCTACTAACTCTAGAGTGCTCATCCTGTACGGTGCCTTTGATGATGATGCTTCCCCTGGTACCAACTTAATAGAAAAATATACTTCCCTGTGAGGTGATAGTTATGAAATCTATGCTATAAAGACATCCTGAAACTATTGTAAAATCAAGTAATTGCTCAAGACATATGCATCCTCAACTTCCTTACCTTTTTCACTAGAACTATGTACTGCAAATAACACAAACCCTTTCCTGCGACTACACTTTCCAGCATATCCATCCCATTCTAACTAATGTTTCCTTCTTCTTACCCTGCAATACTCTTTGTTCTCCATTATCATCCAAGCACTCAATAGCTTTGTCATAATAGTCCACTTTGGTCCTATGGAAATACAACCAGTCTATACCCAAAAGCATGTTATACGAACCCAATAGAAATACATTCAAATATGCTGATGTAGGCATACCATTCAACTCAAACGCACACGCTCATACCCAATGACGAACTCACTTTTTTGTACTTGTATCCAACTGCACTAATGAGATTTTTCATGCACTTATTTATTCAAACCACACTTATCCATGAGGTTAGGATTAACATAACTATAATTAGATCCAGGGTCAATCAAAATATAAACAAATTGATAACAAAGCTTACCTTCCATCTCAATGATAAATTCCTGATGATTTTCTTGCCCATTATCTAGTGTTGCATAAATACGAGGAACACTCTATAGAAAATACATGTATATTCAACTCATATTGTAATATTATAAAACAAAATTCTTGAATCTACTCTACAAATTGCGGAAACCAATTACAATTGCAAAATAACATGAAAAATAAAGATAAATGATTTCAATCACACAACACAAATATTTATCTGGGGAAAGCCTCAGCTGAAAAACTCCACTATCTATATATTTCCTAATTCAGAAAATATGAGAATATTACAATGCTTTTCTCACTCTAGAGAAATGTCTGTACCATCTCTATATGTCTCACTGATTCCTAGGTAATCCTAGTTTAATACTTAACCAATTTTCTGCCCTCCAAGATCCCTATTTCCTTGCACCGTTTCCTTGGGTAATTGGGTCCTATTAATTAGAGAAATTCCCAGTCCATATTGCATAGTCCATTAGGGACCTTCCTTTGAATGCATGCACCACTTGTACAATTTAGATAATTATACAACTGATAGTACAATTCCCTTGAACTCAAATATCAACTGGGTATTTCTCAGAAATGACATGCGTGAGTTATTTATGGTTGAATTATCAGTTATCTAATTGATCAGTACATGTGTTTTAAGTCTAATTTACACACTTTGACCTCTCACGAGTTCCTCCATTAGTTAGAACTAGTTAAACCGACTTTAACTCAGATAAAATCAGTTAATTAATTACAACTCAAAACAAACTAAACTAGGGCTCCTATAATGTAGGATATGCTCTACATGCCTCTAATTTGACCCTCAACTCAAATTAACTGAACCAACTAAGTCATCCTAACTTAGTTAACTCGTACAAGCTATCATGTGATTTGGAATTAAAATTTTATTCTAATTTAATCAAGGGAAAATTAAATTAGAATCCTTTTCTTGTTTCCATTTTAAAAACTCCCTCTCAACAAGAAAGGGATTATCTGCTACCCAGATGTTGCCTCTGTGGAACTCAAAATTGCCTCTTGATAATTTCTTTGTCAATATTTTTGCATCCTTCTCCTTTGTAGGGATGCACTCTGATGAAATAATATGCCTCTGAACAAAATCATTGAGATGGTGATGTCAGATTTTGATATTCTTGGACCTATCATGAAAAAACTGTTTAACCGATAGTTTGATACAACTTTGGTTATCAAAATAAATTAGTGTCGGATCCATCTGTTGAAAAAAAAAACCCAAAAAGTATCTTCCTAATCTAGATAGCCTCATAAGCTGCTTGACTAGCAACCATGTGCTCTTCTTCTACTGAATTGAGTGCAAATTATCTCTGCTTCTTGTTGTACCAGAAAACTGCTACTGATCCAATACTAAAGATTCTCCCTAATGTGCTCTTCCTGTCGGATGGTATCCCTGCCCAATCTACATCTATGAAGCCTTGAAGTTTCACTCCCTCTGTCCACCTGTACCAATGAACAAACTGAGTGGTGCCTCTAAGGTATCTAAACACATGTTTGGATTCCTTCCAATAGAGTTTGGTTGGCTTAACCATTGCTTGAGTATCCTGGTTAACAACATAACACGTCTGGTCATGTGTTAACTAAGTACATGAGTGAACCCACAAGCTTCCTATAAATGGTAGCTACTACCACTTTGCCTGAAGTAACATCTTCCTTCCTCTAATTCACTACTAGAGGAGTATCCATGGGTTTGTTACTCTCCATGTGAAACTTCTTTAGTATCTCATTGGCATACTTTACCTGAGAGACAAAAAGTTCCCCATCTCTTTTCCAAATTTCCAAACCAAGAAAATAATGCAAGAGCCCCATTTTCTTCATCTCAAATTCTCTTGCAAGATCCTCTTTTCAAGACTTATTCAACTTATCATCACTTGCTATAACTAACTCATCGGCATATAATTCTATAATTAATAATTTACCTTTAACCACAATATGGTAAAGTTTCACATCTGCTTCACTTTTGGTGAACCCAAACCCGCTGGAATAGCTGTCGATCCTAGTGTACCAATCATGGGATGCTTGTTTAAGTCCATACAGTGCTTGCTTGAGTTTGCACACATGTGACTCTCTGTCGTAGGTCTCAAATCCTTTTGGTTTCTCTATGTACACCTCTTCCTCAATCACTCAATTGAGTAAGGTTGTATTTACATCCATCTGATGTATCTTCCATCCTATCTACACTAAAAGTGCAAGAATAGATCTCACTGACGAGTACCTTGAAACTGGAGAAATTTTTTCCTCGTAATCAATTCCCTCCACCTGAGAGAACCCCTTGGCCAAAAATATAGCCTTGTGTTTCTCAACACTCCCATATTCTTCCTGCTTCACCTTGTAGATCGACCTAGATCCTACAACTATCTGGTCTTGGGACAACTTCCGATGCACTATTTTTGATGACAGAGTCATACTCCTCTACCATGGCATCAACTGATATGGATTTATGCAGGAACGCAACACACATATAACCATAAATACAAATATGTAGTAGAAATAATACTTCATTTCATTAATATAAAAGAACTGAAATTTGTTTACAGACAGAATGGAAATAAACTAGCTAGGGCGTTGGTAGCTTATCTCTGAGAAGAGATGTGGTGGCTACAGGGCACTGAACTATGTTAAAATAAGGCTCAAGACCCTATTTGTTATTGATAAACAATGGAAAACCATAAACATCCAAAAAAATAACCCTAGGAGATGAAGCGCCAAAACTATGGGCCCTATTTGGGTAAATTGGTACATCAACTTCCCGAGGACGTAACTTTGGCATACGATCTCCGTTTGACGCAAACCATACCTCGTTAGAAATATATATCCAAGGAATACAACTTTTTATGTGAGGAAAATAAATCCATGGGCCCATGTTTCTCTCGGTTTTCCCCAAAAACGTCTTTTAGGGCCTCAAAACGGCTCTGGAAGTTCAAGGCCCGAAAAACTGCTAAAAATAGTAAGTTGTGCTATAATTAAGGAAACTGAAAAACTGAAAGAAACAATGGTGGGGCCCCAAGTGGATAGGTGGGTGGCCACCAATATCCACCTGGATCATTACTCCCCCCATTAGGAAGCAATTGTCCCCATTTCGTTGAGTTCCTCCATGAGATGAGGAAACTTATGCTGAACTTGGTCCCTGGTGAATCACTTGCCTTGGTGCAAGAGTTGGCTAGCTTTGACAACCCGATATAATTGGATCTTCTGCTGGAGAGTGTTCTTGATTTGGATGTCCATGATACAATTCTTGGTGTCCTATTCTAGGCAGTCTGGGTTTAACTCTGTTGGTGTGAGTTGTTCTGAAATGTCGGAGGTGTCCAGTAGAGGTGGGAAGTATGGCCGAAGGTGGTCCACATTGAATACTGGGTGCAAAACAAGGAATGGTGGAATATTGAGCTCGAAGAAATTGGTCCCTATAGCCTTGGTGATGGTGTAGGACCCATATCGGAGCGGGCAAAGCTTGCAGTGGAGTCTAGTGAGGTGATCCTTCTGCAAATGTAGCCACAATTTGTCGCCCACCCGAAAGTTGTGTGACACCCGATGTTGATCATGTTGTTGCTTGTACATAGCATTGGCTCTCTTCAATATTTCATGAACCTGTTGGAAGATGTGTTGAATCAGCCTGAGTAGCTACAAATGGCACAACTACGCCAATGGGACATAGTGACTGGAATCCCAAGCCCACTTGAAAGGGGTTGTGACCGGTTGAGTTGTGGAGAGCCCAGTTATAGTTGTGTTATACATAGGGAAGAATCTCATCCCATTTGTGTGGATTATTTGAATTTTACATGCGCAAAATTTGTACAATCATCCTGTTGATGACCTCTGTTTGGCCATCAGATTGGGGATGAAAATTTGTGGACTTGGTGAGCTTGGTGTCCAGAATTGACCAAAGGCTGTACCAAATTGTGCTGAGGAACCTGTTGTCCCGATATGAGATGATAGACTGTGGGATCCCAAAGTGCACCCACACTTGTTCAAAGAAGAGTTTAGTAATGGCTTCTACTGTGATATTCTTCTTGCAGGCCATCATAATGGCCATCTTCGAGAATCTGTCAACGACCACAAAAACAAAATCATTTCCATGCTTAGTAGAAGGAAGGTCCGACATGTAATCCATGGAGATGGATTCCCAAGGTCGACTAGGGGTAGGTAGCGGAGTATAGAGGCCTTGCTTCTTGATGATCGTTTTGGAAATGGCACAAGAAGTGCAGGATCTGATGTACTTCTCGACATCCTATCGAAGGTCTGATCAATAGAAATAATTCTATAGTATTTCCATTGTTTTCTCGACCCCAAAATGGCCAGTGACTCAAATGTAGTGTGCTTCCCAAATCATATTGGCATGTTCGCTTGAAGGAACAAAAATATGTCCTAGGTGATATAATAGTGCATCCTGAAGGTGAAAGTTTGGAACTTGCGTACCCTCCAAGAGTGTCTTGTATGTATGACCAAATTCTGGGTCGCTCTTGTAGAGAAGCAGCCAATGAGAAGTCTCGTGCCCACAAGAGTTGAGAACGGTGGTTAGCGCCACGATCAGTGGTCGACTGAGGAAGTCTGCAACATTATTGGTGTTACCCTTCTTGTACTTGATGTTCAAATGAAACTGTTGTAGATATGTGGACCAATTTTGATGGTGATCGTTCTGTAACATCCCTTGTGTCTGTATGAACTGCAGGGGTCGGTGGTCTATGTGGATGACCGTTTCCTTCCCCAAAATGTAATGCTTCCATTGTCATCAAGCCTGCACAATGAAATACATTTCTTTGTCATAAGTGGGATACTTGAAGACTGTGTCGGACACTGTCTGACTGTGATATGCCACTGGATGCCCCTGTTGAGTAAGAACTGCCCCAATAGCATATTCAGAGGCATCTATCTCAATATCAAATGGTTGTTGTAAGTTTGGTAATGTGAGCACTAGGGCGGAGCAGAGGTGATGTTTCAATTATACGAATGCCTTCTGTTGAGATTCTGACCAAAAGAATTTTTCTTTCGCTTCTCCCTTGGTGACTTGACTCAAGGGACAAGTGATATGAGAGAATCCCAACACGAACCTGTGGTAGAAATTAGCGAGACCCAGAAAGCTGCGAAGCTCTGTTAGAGTGGTTGGGGCTGGCTAATCCCGAATGACTTGGATATTGGTTAGATCCATATGCACCCCCCATTCATCAACAATGTATCCTAGATACTGAACCTGGGTCATGCCAAAAGTGCACTTCTCCAAATTGGCACATAGCTTTTGCTACCACAATGTTTGGAGGACCTGTTGGATGTGGTGGAGGTGCTCTTCCCAAGTCTAGTTGAAGATCAAGATTCCATTTAAGCACAATAATACACATGAGTTGGTGAATGGCCACAAGATGTCATCCATCAGCCTCATGAGGGTTGCGGGAGCATTTTTCAACCCAAAAGGCATGACCAGCCATTCAAAAAGGCTCTCCTTGGATTTGAAGGAAATCTTCCACACATCGGAAGGTTTGATTGGTACTTGGTGATACCCAAACTTCAAGTAAATCTTGCTAAAATATTTCACCCCTTTGAGTTGGTCCAGAAGGTCATCAATCCATGGGATCAGGTACCTATTCTGGATAGTGATCTTGTTCAAATCTTGATACAATACAGAGTCTCCAAGTCCCATCCTTCTTTTGCACTAACATAATTAGGCTCCCACAAGGTGATGAACTTGGTCAGATGTGACCTTTATGCAACAATTTCTGAATCTTCCTCTTGACTTCATCGTTCTGCAGAACAGAGCAGTGATAGATCGGTCCATTGGGAAGAGACGCACTTGGGGTCAGATCGATGGGGTGCTTGACCTCATAGTGCAGAGGCACCCCTATGGGTTAGGTGAAGATGTCATCACACTCCTCCATGACCTTGTCCATTTGTTTTTTTGTGCAGAGGAGCCATTTCTAGAGGTCATGGTCATAGTCTTCTTCTTGCCCTGGGGGCGGATCATCAGGAAATTTTTTTTCCCAGTTTTGGAAACGAGCGTATTGCATTGTTTTGCAGTAACTAAAGAGATAGCGACATGTAATGGTACCTCTTGTATCATGTACAAATTATTGCCTAAAGTAACAATAACAGTGCGAGGTTGGGACTCATACACAACATGTCGCTTCCACAAGTATGGTTGGCCTAATAATACATCACAAACATCAAGAGGAGAAATGCCACATAATACCTCATCTGTGAAGGGCTTGATGCTGTAGGGGAGGCGACACTGCTGGCTGACACGGAGATCCTGTCCTTGGTGAATCCACCCGATGGTGTATGGATGTGGGTGTGTTGTGGGTGACAAGCCCAGCCGTTTCATGACCTCTACTGAAATAAGGTTCTTTTGGTTCCCACTGTCGACAATGAACTGTAGCAGGGAACCCTTTACCCACATTTGGGAGTGGAAGAGACGCTCCTCCTCCTTTGGCTATTTCGGTTTATGATTCTAGATATTTGGAGTAGCAACAATGGTGTTGGGCTCTGCATCAATAATCTTCTTCCCTTTGTCAATCCCCTTGTCGGGTTTTGATTCAGAGTTGGAGAATGCATCTGATTCAGAAGCCCTCATCTCGGCCACTAATGACTGCTTGGCCTGACACTCACTTGTGTTGTGAGTGATGCTCTTATGGAACTCACACCACTTTCCCGTGTCCTTCTTCGGCTTCACGGTGTTGTTATTTGCTTAAAACTTTGGCAGGTTGTCTTGGGTGACCATGCCTTGGCTCTGTCCTTTGTTCTGTGGTTTGGGGGCACCTTTCCCTTGCTTTTCATTCGCAGTTCCAAAGTCTCATTTTTTCTATTTGAATTTATGCTTAATCTTGGCAGCATACCAGTATGTCATACCAAGCAAGGAGATGTCGAGGAACTCTATTTCCTCCTAAACGTATCTGTGCAGACAACTATGGTACTTTAGCAACAAATGTTTCTCCAAATATTTGATACTGAACTTTGTGTGTAGGGTATGGAACAGATTCATTAGATCATGCACATCTTGATCCCTTTGTTGTCGTAGCGTAGTCCATTGTATGTACTTGTCCTCATAGTTCCCCATGAGATAATATTGTTCCTTGATGGCATCTCGAAAATAATTCCAAGTGGGTATAGCCGAGAAAAGAGTGGATTTCCCCTCTTCCTTTTTCTCACAGTAGGTTTCCCACTAGTCCTTGACATGGGGGGTAGCTTTGAGGAGTGCAAAAACAATCTTCTCCTGATTGGAAAAGTCATGAACCGAGAAATATCCTTCTCGTAGATTCAACCATCTATCTATGGTGCCTGCATCTATTTGAACCTTAAATATGGGAATGTCAAATTTTACTTTTGCCTTAAAAGGAGTTGCGCCTCCAGAGTGGTTGTTGGATGCAAATGTGCCGCCGGTGGGAAGTGGTTGAAGGATCTAGGAAAAGTTATCCATCATCACATACCTTTGTTATTCAAGGGCCTCCTCGAGCAATATTTTGATAGGATCTCATACTCCCTCATATTTATTTTCGTCCCCCATTGGCGACCGTCGGGGTTTGCGAGGTTGATCTTGCGAAGGTTCCACCAGATCGAGCCCTAACTCCTTATTCCTTGACCTCGTTGGGCACATGCAAATAACGATCGAGAAAGAGAAAACCGCTCTGATACCACTGATCTGGATTTATGCAAGAACACACAATAATACACATATAACCATAAATACAAATATGCAGTGGAATTAATACTTCATTTCATTAATATCAAAGAACTGAAATTTGGTTACAGACAGAATGGAAATAAATTAGCTAGGGCGTTGGTAGCTTATCTATAAGAAGATATGTGGTTTCTATAGGCCTTTGAATTGTGTTACAATGAGTCTTGAGGGCTTATTTATTATTTAGAAACAATGGAAAATCGTGAACATCCAAAAACCTAACCCTAGGAGATGAAGCGCTAAAACTATGGGCCCCATTTGGGTAAATTGGTACATCAACTTCCCGGGGATGTAACTTTGGCATATGATCTCCATTTGATGTGAACCATACCTTGTTAGAAATATCTATCCAAGGAATACAACTTTTGATGTGAGAAATATCGGTCTATGGACTCATGTTGCTCCCAGGTTTCCCAAAAAACGTCGTTCAGGGCTTCAAAATGGCCCGAAAGTTCAAGACCCAAAAAAATGCTAAAAATAGTAAATTGTGCTATAATTAAGGGAACTAAGAAACTGAAAGTAAAAATGGTGGGGCCCCAAGTGGAATAGCTGGGTGGCCTCCAATATCCACCTGGATCATCAACCCATACTAGTTGTTGCACTTATTCCTCGAATGAGGATGGCTCAGTCTCTACATTCTCACTCATATGTATCCAGTGTACCTCTCTAGGGACCTCCTCTTCTTTTGATGTGATGTGGGTGCTCCCACATTCTCTCTAGCATCATGCATCAACCTGTCAGCCTCTCTAGTGTAATTCCTTCCAAATCTTGATGTATCTCCATGAGTGGATGATTCCACTCTCTTATCCTCTTCCTGTGGTTGCTCCACATCTTGAGGTTCTTCTTTTGGAGCTAAGAGATCCTCAACAACATGTGACTGAAGATCCCTCTCAAGGGAATTTTTCATGGCCTTCTCTTCATCGGATTTCACATCTCTACGAACCCCTATCATCTTGTGAGATGACAGGTACACTCGATAGTTGTGAGGTGTATCATTGTACCCCAAAAATATTCCCAACTTAGTTGTTGGTTCTATATTTTTTCATGCATATTTGGTTACATGATAGTAAATTGATGAACCAAAAATTCTATATCCTGCCACATCTGGCTTCTTACCTGAAAAATCTTCCTCTGGTGTACTCATCCCGAGAATTTAATAAGGAATTTTGTTCTACAAAAATTTTGATTTGTCGCATGCTTCAGCCCACAAGTGCAAAAATAGGCCTTGATCATGAAACATCGCTCATGTTGATCCCACAATAAATTTGTTATTTATTTCTACAACCCCACTCTACTGTGGGTTGTGAGGTGCTATCAATTCCCGTTGAATGCCTTCTCAAGCATGGAATTTATTGAATTCATTCGACACAAATTCTCCACTATTTTCACTCCTAAGAGCCTTCACCTTCTTGCATTTATATTTCTCGACAAGTGCTTTGAACTCACAAAATTTTGAGAAGGTATGATCTTTCTTCTACATGAATAATATCCAACACTTGCATGAAAAATCATCTACAAAAATCACATAATACCTTTGTTTCTTTGTGAAGGTTTTCGTGAACATTCCACATACATATGAATGATTTCTTTCAAGGACCGCCTTCAATTGATTGTCCTTATCATGAAAGGTGGATTTGGTGTACTTTCCCAATGTACATCCTTTGCATGTATCACATTGCTCAAGTGCACCCTTGGGAAGTATTGTAGAAATCTATTGCAGGATATTCAAAGCACCATGGTGTATATGACCCAATCTTATATGCCATAACTCATTGATGTTTTAGGCTGCACTTGCTCTTCTTCTATGCTCAAGGTAGCACACTCTTCTACATCCAATTTGTAGAGGTTATTTACCTGAACCCTAATCTTCTTCACTTTTCTTGTGGCTCTGTTACGAAGGAACACCTTTCCTTTGCTAAATATCACATCATAGCCATGGTATTCCAAAATAGCAACTGAAACTAAGTTCTTCTTCAAACCAGGAACATACATGATGTCTTTTAATGTGAGGGGATTATGATACTCCCTCTGAAAGGTAACTGTACCTATGCCAACCACGTTATACCTCCCATTATCTCCCATCTCGATGTGTATCTGGAGATATTTCTCCTCAAAGTCACTAAATAACTCTTTGTATCTAGTTGTATGGAATGAAGCTCCACTATCTAGGTACCACACAAACCCATCACCGATGACACCGTGCATGTGATGAGAATGAAATCCAACGCAAATTGTGAAGCAAGAACTTCACCTACCATTCCTCTTGAAGGGTTCTTATCGGATTTTTTGTGCGAACACTTTGTGGCACATTGTCCCATCTCATGACAATGAACAAATTTAATGTGTGATAATTCATTATTCCTTCCCACTTGGATAGAATCTCATTTTGAATATGATTCCTTCCCATTCCATTTGTTTATCTTTCCAGCCAAGGCAGAATTCTCCTCATCATCATTCTTTGATGAGGATCCATCTCTCGTGTTTAGCTAAATTTCTTCTTGTACCAAGTCAAACCACAGTCACTCCCACTTTGGTAGATTCTCCCTCCCATTAACCAAATCCTGGTAGTTGCGTTATCTCTTGGGAAGGCCTAGAAGTGTTAGCCTCACCAAATCATCCTAGGAAACTATAATAAAAATTATACTTCCAAGCTCATCTCGACATCGAGTGAACTTTGTAAAGTATTTTAGTATTGAGTCACCCTTCTCCATCTTGATTTTCTTGAGCTTTTCCTTCAATGCCAGCTTCTTGTGGTCACTGTTGTTATGAAAAAAATATTTTAAGACCTTCCACATAGGATATGGACTTTTCATTCCATGGAAGTTCGAGAAAATATGATCTTGAAATACTTCCAGAGTAATCTTTCTTGCCTTTGCTACATTCTTCTTCCACGCTGTGAGATCTTTTGCATCTACTGCTGTAGCCTTAGGAAAATCATTTTTTATAAACTCCTTCAATCCATTTACTTCCAACACTGCTTCCATCATGTCCTTCCAAGCTATTTAATTCAAACTACCCTCAAGGGAATATTTGAGTCTCAATCAAGAGAAAGAAATCTTGATCCTGCTGCTAGTCCTGAATAGTATATATGCAATGTAGTGTAGGACCTTCTCAAAGATAAGATACCTAGCTCTAGCAATGGTATCTTATCTTTGAGAAGAGATGTGGCGACTACATGCCTCTAAAATATGTTACAATGAGGCTCAAGGGACTTTTTATTATTAAACAATAAGATAAAACCTTAAACAACCAAAACCCTAACCCAAGGAGATGTAACACCAAGAGTTTATCGGCCCCGTTGGGGTTAGTTGGGCAGCCAACTTCCTAGGGTCGTGACTTGTTCATATTATCTCCATTTCGCACATATGATACCTCATTGGAAATATATATTTGAGAGCTACAGGTTTTTCTACAGTCACATTACTTCAGTTATGGGATTGTAGCGTACCTCAAAATATTCAGTTTAGGGGGTCAAAATTTATCAGGAAGTTCAAGATCCAAAAATTGCTAAAAATAGTAAAAAATAAAATTAATGAAACTATCTAGGTGGAATAGGTGGGTGGCCACCGATATCCACCTATATCATCCCTCCCCCCTTAGGAAGCAATGGTCCCCATTGCATGTAGAGCCTCCATGAGGTGGGGAATTTTTTGTTGAACCTGGTCCTTGGTGAACCACTTGCCATGTTGAAGGAGTTGGCTTGCTTTGACAACTCGATATTGTTGAACTCTTAGTTAAAATGAGAGGGGGGGGGGGGTGAATTAGTTTAACACATTCATGGACTTTTAAAAACTTTTCCTTTAAAACTTATTTTACTTTATTAACACCTTCATTTCATGATCAACATAATGTGTGAGCAATATTTATTTATGAGCAGCAACTAATAAGTCGATTAGATAATGTACCAACAGTCTTAATATGTTAGTAGCAAGTATTAGAAGAATAGGTATATCATATCAACACATAGACACCAGATATACGTGGAAACCCAAAAAGGGAGAAAACCACATCTTATTATTGTTGTGATGCAAAGGCAAGCTCCAACTCCCTCTCACCACTGATTTTCTGCAGGCACCAACCTACAGGAGGCTCCAACCTCAATTCTGCAAGCTACAACTTGCAAGGAGGCTCCAACTCCCATCTATTTTCTGCAGGCACCAACCTACAGGAGGCTCCTACCTCAGTCAGCTACAACTGACATTTTATCAAGCTACAACTTGATGTGGAAGCACCAACTCCCATCTATTTCAAAAGAAAAACACTTGTTGATTTACCTTGGATATCAGCTCTGTTCTGTACCTTCTTCTCTGTTGTTCATCAAATCTTATATCAGACCTACATCATCTCTGCTCAGCCCCTTCTTCTTCTTTGCTCAGCTCCTCCTTATTCACATTCTTCGTGCAACTTGCTTATTCTCTTCAACTCTCTTTAATTCTGCTGCATACTCTCTTCTTCTCTCACTCCTTTTTCGTCAACTCTCTACCCTTGGATATTACCTTGTTTTATACAAAAATAGCTTCATGGCTGTTTGTATTCCACTGGGAATTCGAAATGGACAGCCATGTCTCTTTGCCTTCTGCCTTCTCATCTCTTTTCAGCTCACTCGGAAAAATGTAACTGTAGGTGCTTATTTTAATATTACAGTGGGATATTTGCTCTCTTCCGGAGAGTTGCCAATGAACTTTGAAACGATAAAAATCAATTAAAACATTACATTCAAATTACAATCGAACTCCGGCTAAACTCATTTAGTCTTTTTGGCTCGGCCACAACGTTGTCTTTTCTTTGAGGCGTAAATACTGTCTTTCGGTTCGTACTTTTCTATCCTTTCGAGGTGCTGCTTCTTGCTTTTTAATCTGGGCATATCCCAACATCTTTCGTACAATAAGTGTCTTGTTGATGTGGCGAGTTCCGTAGGCCGGAACAGACATATATCACAATTGTATTACATTAATAATCGCCCTCCACCTTGAGCCGAGGCCCGTGGGTCCACAGACCACGCGGCATACTTTAATACCACCGCAACCATGTTATATCTATATATATAACAGCGCCCTTTTATATATACATATAATATAATTTCAACTCTCGGCATACATACAAACTTCCTTTTGAAATGACTTAAATCAATTCTCGGCGTAATATAATGAAGGCCTTTTAAACATATAAGAACTCCTTTTGGGCCCACTTGCCACACTTCCCGATGCAATATATTGCTCCTCCGATTGCGATTGACCACTGTTCATTTTGAAATGCCGATGCGATTATACCGTAACTCAAACATATAAAGTCATAACTTATAGACCCATCAAGTCCGAACTTCAATTGCAATCGCAACATGTATTTTCCTGTTCCGATGCTCGCTTTAACTCCGATTATGATTAGATTGTTCCGATGCGATCATGCCGGACTTCAAATACTTGTTAATCATAGTTTATAAGCCCATCGGGTCCAGAATTTGAACAAATGCATTTGGGGCACACAATAGAAAAGTTCTGATTGCGATCAGAACACGGATGCGATTTGCACATATTAACTCCCGCATATAACAGGGTCGGGTCCGCCACTTCAATCACAGCATATTACAAAAGACGTGCGATCAATCGGAAAGTTCTGATTGCGATTAAGATCCCGGACGCGATTGAACCTATTAACTCCATCGTATAACGCCATCGGGTCCGCCAATTTCAAGATGTAATCGGGCCCAACACTTAAGATCTATCGATTGCGATTGGGAACTTGGATGCGATTAGCAATAAACTGTGGCATATAACTCGATCGGGTCCGGCCTTTGATCGAAGCACATAACAAAACTCCGCCAATTGAACCTTTTCTCCGATTGCGATTGGGGAGGGGTCCCACCGTATAAAGCTTGGTTCTTATAATAAAGCGCTCCACTTATATAACTGATATATATGTATACTTTGCCAATGGGTTATGCGATTCCTGGAATACGTTTTGTATATATATATATATGTGTGTGTGTGTGTGTGTGTGTGTATATATATATATACTTTGCCGCTGGAGTTAAGCGATTCTCGGAATAATATTTGTGTTATATTAAATGTATAACGCCAGTTGGAGTGTGTGATTCCTGGAATATTATATATTTGTCCTCCGGGTTGGGCGATTCTCGGAATTATAACGGCTCTGCCTCTGCCTCTGTTGCTCTGTCACTCTGCCTCTGCCTATACTGCTGTGACAACTGTTATGCCTCTGCCTGTCTCCTTTATATTCGCTTCCACTGCCTCTGCCTGTCTCCTTTGTTGTCTCCTTTTCCTGTCTCTGCTATCTCTCTGTTTCTATCTCTTCTTCTTGTCTAATGCTGCTCCTTGCTTCTTCAAATGGTCCTGTCTCTGCTTCTCTTTGCTGCCCTGCTTCTTCTTTTTTCTGCTTCTGCTACTCGACCTCTGCCTCTGCCTTTGTTGTACCTCTGTTCTTTGCCTATCTCTGCATCTGCTGCCTTCTTTGCACTACATTTATTAAGTTCAACTCTTTTGTACATTATGTTGCCTCTGCTTTTATTCAACATCTAAGCACATACCAACTGCCTCGGTTCCTTATCTGTCTTGCTTCTTTTGCTGCCTTGCTACCTCTTCTTATGCTTTCTCTCCTCCTTGGCTGATGTTTCAAGTGCTCCTCCTTTGTCATCTCCTTTGCCTTATTGCTGGTTCAGGTGCTGCTTGTTTGTGCTCCTTTGCCATCGATGACAAAACTTCCAACAGAGATATAGTTGGCTCTTATGCTAGCGGGTGTTCTTGATCTATGTATCCATAATCCAATTAGTTGTGGCTTGTTCCATGTAGTATGGGTTTAAATCTATTGGTGTGAGTTGTTCTTCCATGTCAGATGTGTCCAGTAGAGGTGGAAAGTAGGGCCAAAGGTGGTCCACATTGAACACTGGGTGAAAACTGAGGAATGGTGGAATACTAAGCTCAAAGGCATTGTCCCCTACATCCTTGGTGATGGTGTATGGCCCATATCGGAGCAGGCGAAGCTTGCGGTGGGGTCCAACGAGGCACTCCTTCTGCAAATGTAGCCGCACTTTGTCGCCCACCCGGAAGTTGTGTGGCACCCGATGCTGATCATGTCACTGATTGTACTTAGCATTAACTTTGTCCAATATTTCATGACCCTATTGGCGAATGTGTTGAATGTGCTTAAGGAAGTTGTGTGCCTTGTCAGATTTAGAATGGACATGAGCTGAATTTTCCTGAGTAGCCGCAAATGGAATGGCTACTTTAATGGAACATAATGGCTGGAATGCCAAGCCCACCTGAAAGGGGATGTGGTTGGTTGAGCTGTGCAGAGCCTGGTTATAACTATGTTGTACATAGGGGAGGCTCTCATCCCATGTTCATGGATGCTTTGAGTTGTACATGCGCATAATGTCTACGATCATCCTGTTGACGATCTCTGTCTTGCCATCAGTTTGGGGATGGCAAGATGTGGACTTGGTGAGCTTGGTGTCCAAAATAGACCAGAGGTTGGACCAAAATGTATTGAGGAACTTGTTGTCCCAATTTAATATGATAGACTATGGGATCTGAAAGTGTACCCACACTCGTTCAAAGAAGAGTTTAGCAACATATTTTGCAGTGATATTGTTCTTCCAGGCCGCCATAATGGCCATCTTCAAGAATCTATCGACGACCACAAAAAAAAAGTTATTTCCATGCTTAGTAGAAGGAAGGTATCACATGTAATACATGGAGACAGATTTCCAAGGTCGATTAGGGGTAGGCAACGTAGTATAGAGGCCTTGCTTCTTAATGGTCGGTTTGGAAATTACACATGTAGTGCAAGACCTGATGTACTTACTAATATCTTGTCGAAGGTTCGACTAATAGAAATAATTATGCAGTACTTCCACTATTTTCGCGACCCCAAAATGCCCAATGACCTAACAGTAGTTCACTTCTCAAATCATATTGGCACGCTCACTTGAAGGAAAACAAAGGTGTCCTAAGTGACACAACAGTGAATCCTCGACATGAAACTATGGAACTTCAATACCCTCCAAGAGCGTCTTGTATGTGTGGCTGAATTATGGATCGATTTTGTAGAGAAGTGGCCAATCGGAAGTCTCGTGCCTGCAAGAGTTGAGCACGGTGGTTATCGCCATGATCGGTGCTCGACTGAGGCATTCTGAAACATTATTGGCATTGCCCTTCCTCTAATTGATTTTCAAATGAAACTATTACAAGTATGCGGACCACTTATGATGGCGATCATTCCAAAACTTCCCTTGTGTCCGTATGAACTGCAGGGGTTGGTGGTCTATGTGGACAATTGTTTCCTTCCCGAAAATGTAATGCTTTCATTGTCGGCAAGCCTGCACAATGGAATACATCTCTTTTTCATAGCGTGGTACTTTAAAATTGTGTCAGAAAGTGTCTCATTGTGATATGCCAATGGATGCCCCTGTTGAGTAAGAACTTCCCCAATAGCATAGTTAGAGGCATCCATCTTGATATCAAATGGTTGTTGCAGGTTTGGAAATGTGAGCATAGGTGCAGAGCAAAGATGTTTCTTCAATTTAACAAATGCCTTCTCTTGGGATTCAGACCAGAAGAATTTTTATTTTTCTCCTCTTTTGGTGACTTGACTCAGGGGCAAAGTGATATGGGAGAATCCCAAGACGAATATGTGGTAGAAGTTGGCAATTCCCATAATGTTGTAGAGCTCTATTATAGTGGTTGGGGCTGGCCAATCCTAAACGACTTGTATCTTGGTTGGGTCCACATTCACACCTCGCGAATCAATGATGTACCCTAGGTATTGAAACCTGGGTCATACCAAAAGTGATTTTTTCTAAATTGGCACAAAAATTGTGTTGTCACAGTGTTTGGAGGATCTGTCGAATGTGGTGGAGGTGTTCCTACCAACTATAACTAAATATTGGGATGTCATCCAAATACACCACCCAAAATGAGTTTGTAAAAGGTCGCAATATGTCATCCATAAACCTCATGAAGGTTGTGGGGGCATTCGTCAAACTGAAAGGCATGACCAACCATTTGAAGAGGCCCTCTGTAGACTTGAAGGAAGACTTCCATACATTAGAGGGTTCGATTGGTACCTGGTCATAGCTAGACTTCAAGTAAATTTTGCTGAAATATTTGGCCCCCCTGAGCTAGTCCGGATAGTGATCTTGTTCAATGCTCGATAGTCAATATAAATTCTCCAGGTGTCATCCTTCTTCTGTACCAACACGATCTATCTCCCACGGCGTGAGGAGCTTGGCTTGATGTGCCCTTTCTGAAACATCTCATGGATCTGCCTCTTAATTTCATCATTCTCCATAACATAGTGTCGATAGATTGACCCATTAGGTAGTGGCATGCCTGGGGTCAAATCAATGGATTGCTTGACCTGATAGTGTAGAGGAACCCCTGTGGGTGAGGAGAAAATTTCCTTGTATTCATCCATGACTTTTTCCATTTGCTGCTTCCGAGGGGAACCCTATTTGGAGGCTGAAAGAACAATATTTTTATTTCCCTGTGGGCTAATCGTATTGAAAAAAAAATTCCTAGCTTGGGAAATAATCTTACTCCTTTGCTTTGTAGTAGCCAAAGAGATGGTAGAAGTCGGTACTACCTCTGGTATCCTATACAACTTATTTACCAAAGTAATAATAAGAGAACGAGGCCTAGACTAATACACAACATGTCACTTCCATAAGTATGGTTGGCCTAATAATACATCAAAAAATTCAACAGGAGAAACATCACACAATACCTCATCCGTGAAGGGATTGATGCTGTAGGGATGACAACACTGTCGGTTAATGCAGAGATCTCTTCCTTGGTGAAGCCACCTGATGGTATACGACTCTAGGTTTGTTGTGCTTGGTAGGCTGATCCACTTCAAGACCTCTGTTGAAATGAGGTTCTTTTGGCTTCCGCTCTCAGCAATGAATTACAGTGGATAACCCTTCACCCACATCTGCGAATGGAAGAGGTGCTCCGCCTCCTCTCGATCTTAGGGTTCCTCCTTCTGGATCTTGGTGGTGGAAACAGTGGCATTGAATTCTGCATCAATGATTTTCTTCCCTTTTTCATTCCCCTTGTCGGGTTCTGACTCAAAATCAAAACATGCATATGATTTGGATGCCTTCAACTCATCCAACAATGACTGTTTGGCCCGATAGTCACTTGTGTTGTGAGGGGAGATTTTATGAAATTCACACCACTTCCTCATGTCCTTCTTTGGCTTTGTGGTGTTGTTCTTTGCTTGCTACTTTGGTGGGTTGTCTTGAGTTGTCTCACTTTGGACTTTCCCCTTGTTCTGCGGTTTGTGGGCGCCTTTCCCTGACTTCGGATTCGCGGATCCAAAGTCTCACTTCTTTGCTTAAATTTATGCTTGATCTTGGCAATATATTGATATGATGTGCCAAGCGAGGTACTGTCGAGGAACTCCATTTCCTCCTAAATGTTTCTGTGAAAAAAAATATGGTACTTGAGCACCAAGTGTTTCTTCGAATCTTTAATACCCAACTTTATGCACAAGGTATGGAACAAATTCGTTAGCTTGTGCACACCTTGATCCCTTTGCTGCCAAAATGTGGTCCATTGGATTTACTTGTCCTCATAGCTCCCCATGGGGTGTTATTGTTCCTTGATGCCATCTTGGAACGAATTCCATGTGGGTGCGGCTGAAAAAAGTGAGGGTTCTTCCTCATCCCTATGTTCAGAGTAGGTTTCCCACTAATATTTGAAATGGGGGGTAGCTTTGAGGAGCGCAAAGGTAATCATTTCTCGATCAGAGTAATCATGGATCGAAAAATATCCTTCTAGCAAATTCAACTGTATATCTACGATGTATGAATCTATATAGCCTTCAAATACAGGAATGTCGAAGTTGACTTGTACCTTGAAGGGAGTGGTGCCTCCAAAGTGATTGTCGGATGAAGATGTGTCTCCCGTGGGAATCTACCGCAAGATTTGAGAAAATTTGTTTATCATTTATTTCCTTTGTCGCTCGACAGCTTCTTCGAACAATATTTTGATAGGATCTCCTACTCCCTTGTCTTTCTTTTCACCCGCCATGGGAGGACGTTGGGGTTTGTGATGCTGATCTTGCAAGGGTTCAACTAGATTGAGCCCTAAATCCTTATACCCTGACCTCGTTATGGGACATGCAAAGAAAAAAACTAAGAAAGAGCAGACCGCTCTGATACCACTAATCCAAATTTAATAACGAACGAAACAGAATATAGATATAGTGACCAATACAGAGATGCAACATAAATAATATTTCATTTCATTAATATCAAATATTGAAAATGAAATGCTGATATGATGATGGTAGCTTATCTCTGAGAAGAAATGTGGAAGCTACATGCGTCTGACCTATGTTACAATGAGGCTCAAGGGAATTTTTATTATTGAACCATAAGAGAAAGCTCTAAAAAACCAAAATCCTAACCCGAGGAGATGTAACACCAAGAGTTTATGGGCCCTGTTGGGGTTAGTCGGGCATTCAACTTCCCGGGGTCATAACTTGGTCATATTATCTCCATTTGGCACATATTATACCTTGTTGGAAATATCTCTCTGAGGAACAAGTTTTGCTACAATCCCATGAATCTGGCTATGGGGCTGCAACGAACCTAAAAAAAACGACGTTTTGGCGGTCAAAATTGCTCCCGAAGTTCAGGACCCAAAAATTGCTAAAAATAGTAAATAAGAAAACTCATGAAAATGTCTTGGTAGAATATGAGGGTGGCCCCCAATATCCACATAGATCATGGGTTGTTGAAGATTGCAACAAGAAACAGTGAAGGAGGCATCCTGAAACATCATTCCTGATCCTAGTTGGAAAGTGATCACCTAAACTAGGTGGGGCCCACACAGGTGATTTTTGTCGCAAAGTATATTTTTAGACATGTCGATCATATTCTAAGAGTTGTGGGATGCTATTTGTGGATGGTTGGTCAAGTTGGAAAAAATAGATGGACTTCTATTTTTAGACATATTGGGCGGAATCTATTTTTAGATTGCCAGTCTAAAAATAGATATGTCGAATATTATTAGTTCTTAATAATATTTGGACTATAAACATTATCTTATTCTCTTGGAGCACTTCAGTTAAGTGCACAGATGTGGCACAGGATATGATAGAAGGAATTACGCTATTACTAAGGGTTAAGTGGAGCTATTGCATGAAGACTTCAGTTAGAACTCATGTGAGAGAGTTTGGTGGAGTTGATTGAGGAAGTTAATGGAGTTGTGTTTAGTTTAACTAATCTAAACATAGTTGAGCTAGTTGTATCTAGTCTAACTGATTGATACACTAGTGAGAGTGGTGTTAATTAATAACTAATTAATTCACTAATTATAAACTCATTAATCAACTAAAGAATACATCAGTTAACTTCAGTGCATGGACAGTTTCAGTGGAGACCAGTGGAGAGATAGGTGAAAGAGCAGTGTGACTATCAGTTGTGACTATAAGTGATGCATGGTTTGCATCCAACACTTAGTAGAGATGCCTTTAAAGACTGCGTTAGCAAGGCTGGGGTAATTCGAACTCATCATGAGCCATTCTTCAACAGTTATTGCACAGTAGAGGAAGGCTAAAGGCTGGCAAAGATCGGTGCATGGGATTTGCAAGATCGGGCCTGATTAGTGTGTAGCAATTGGAGATTGTACTAAGAGCTTGCGAGGAGCTTTGTATGATGATTTTTACATGATCTCTATGACATATATAATATACAGATAGTTGTGGGTTTTCAGCTTTAATCTTTCCCATTACATACTATGTTCATATGTGTGAATTTTTATGGTTTTAATGTGTGCATGCAATTGATTTTATTTCTGCATGTAATGATAAATGGTAGAAGAGATTCTGTATTGTGCATGAAGATAAAATAGTGTGTGATAAGGAGAATCTCGGTGGATAACATATCAGTTATTCAAATTTCTACATGGTATCAGAGCAATATTGATCATTGGAGCAATTGCAAAGCATTGAAGTGGTTGAGTTTTAGGATAAACTCAGAAAAATAAAAATGGAGAAGAATGACACTATTTCGGTATACTTGAAAATTTTTTTCCACTGCAGGGATGAGCTTGGGAGTGTAGGAGTTAGTGTGGGGTAGGAAGGACAAGTCAAGAAGGTTGGGATTCGAGCAAAGAATCTCTACAGACTTGAAGTAGATGGGATGTCTACGGAGCTTCCTACTGTTGGGAAGTGCAAGAAAGACATGCAATTGATGCTTGAGAGGGAGCAAGTTTTTCATGCAGGTAAGAGTGAACCTCGGGATGTGGAGTAGCCACAAGATGAGGATCATGGAGTGGGAGAAACCACTCATGCAGAGAAATTTCGTGCCAGATGGGTAGAGGGAGTGCATGCAACTATACCACTAGGTGAGAGGTGGGGCGACATGCATGAGTAATCCCAAGAGGATATTTCTGGGCAGGATTCATGAGATGGTGTGGATCTCATGAATTGAACCTGGCTATGAGATGCCCACAGCGCAGCAGTAGCATGATCAGTTGGAGTGATGCAGGCAGATCAAAGTGACAGTGTCGGATACTAGAGCGCGGATCAGAGTTGACAACAAGTGCAGAGTGCATGGGTGCAGAGTTCAACAGCACAGTGGTTCCTGAAGACATGTGCAGTTGGTACTAGTAGAGGTCGAAGAATTTGATAGATGCATTATACTGATAGAGTTGTTTGAAGCCTATTCAGTTTCAAAGGAGTTGCAGAGCAGATGCATGGAGTTGCATGGCGCTTGTAAAGGTTGCAGGGCGAATGCATGGAGTTGCATGTCGCATGCAATGACATTCCTTTCTTGTTGAGAGGGAGTGTTGAATATTGCAACAAGAAATAATGAAGGAGGAATCCTGAAACATCATTCCTGATCCTAGTTGGAAAGTGATCACCTAAACTAGGTGGGGCCCACACAGGTGATTTTTGTCGCAAAGTCTATTCTTAGACATGTCGATCATATTCTATGAGTTGCGGGATGATATTTGTGGATGGTTGGTCAAGTTGGAAAAAATAGATGGACTTCTATTTTTAGACATATTGGGCAGAATCTATTTTTAGATTGCCAGTCTAAAAATAGATATGTCGAATATTATTAGCTCTTAATAATATTTGGACTATAAACATTATCTTATTCTCTTGGAGAACTTTAGTTAAGTGCAGAGATGTGGCACAGGAGCTGATAGTAGGAATTACGCTATTCCTAAGGGTTAAGTGGAGCTATTGCATGAAGACTTCAGTTAGAACTCATGTGAGAGAGTTTGGTGGAGTTGATTGAGGAAGTTAATGGAGTTGTGTTCAGTTTAACTAATCTAGACATAGTTGAGCTAGTTGTATCTAGTCTAACTGATTGATACACTAGTGAGAGAGGTGTGAATTAATTAGTAATTAATTCACTAATTATAAACTCATTAATAAACTAAAGAATACATCATTTAACTTCAGTGCATGGACAGTTTCAGTGGAGACCAGTGGAGAGATAGGTGAAAGAGCAGTGTGACTATCAGTTGTGACTATAAGTGATGCATGGTTTGCATCCAACACTCAGTCGAGATGCCTTTAAAGACTGCGTGAGCAAGGCTGGGGTAATTCAAACTCATCATGAGCCATTCTTCAACAGTGATTGCGCAGTAGAGGAAGGCTAAAGGCTGGCAAAGATCAGTGCATGGGATTTGCAAGATCGGGCCTGATTAGTGTGTAGAAATTGGAGATTGTATTGAGAGCTTGTGAGGAGCTTTGTATGATGATTATTACATGATCTCTATGACATATATAATATACAGATAGTTGGGGGTTTTCAGCTTTAAGCTTTCCCATTACATACTGTGTTCATATGTGTCAATTTTTATGGTTTTAATGTGTGCATGCAATTGATTTTATTTCCGCATGTAATGATAAATGGTAGAAGAGATTCTATATTGTGCATGAAGATAAAATAGTGTGTGATAAGGAGAATATCGGTGGATAACATATCAGTTATTCAAATTTCTACATGGGTCTTTCCTAAAACTGACATGCATGATTTATTTATGCATGAATTATCAATTATCTTATTGATCATTGCATGTGGTTTAATTCTAGTTTCTACCCTTTGACCTCTCACCAATTCCTCCATCATTTACAACTAGTTAAACTAACTTTAACTCAGATAATATGAATTAATTACAACTTGGAACAAACTCAACCAAGGATCCTATAATGTAGGATATGATCTACGTGCCTCTAATTTGACCCTCAAATCAAATCAACTAAACCAAATAAGTCATCCTAACTTATTTAACTCATACAAGATGTCATATGATGTGGAATTACAATTTTATTCTAATTTAATCAAGGGAAAATTACATTAGAATAATTTTCTTGTTTCCATTTTCAATACACTATGCCCAACATCCCCCACTGTCTACGCTTCCTGAGTACTGTAGATATGTGGCCTACCACCCTGATTTTACGGAATATATCTCCTGTGATGATCTTTTCCACAAGTCCAACACTGTAAAGGATTCCAATCTGGACCCTTGTTCTCCTCAAACTGAAATCCTTGCCCTTTGTTAGATGCATTGAACTTCTTGTATGTCATTGCATTCTCTTTTTTACCTGTGTCCTGAGGCCTTCCTTGCTTCTTATCCCATTTTCCTTTATTATTATCATTACCTTTCTAGTCATGCTTAGTCTCGGATCCATGCTTTGATTGCTCATAACAATGCTTTAGCTTTCGGATGGCCTCCTCTAATGATCTAGGCTCATCAAACTCAATCAATTCTTTAAATGCTATTGATAAACCATTAATGAATATCTGATCTTGGCCTTTTCCTCCTTGAGGTAAGTAACATAGCTCAATAACTCCAAGAACCTACTAGGGTACCCCTCATCATTCATAGAGCCCATTTTTAGCTCATAAAGCTCTTTTTCCCCGTCGTCATAGTACCTCTTCGATAAATACTTCTCCCTAAATAGTCTCTCAAATTTAATCCAAGTCAATTCCTCCTCATAAATATCTCTGATGTTATTTATATATTCCCACCACATATCTTCTTTACTTTTAAGACTAAATGCAGTTATTTTGGCCTTCATGTTCTTTGAGTAATCATGTAACCTGAAAGAATTATTCATTCCAAGCAACCATGCTTCTGCATCCTGTGATTTATTCATTTCCCCATTGGATGTAGGTGGTTTTTCTTTCTTGAGATCATCCGGAAAATATCCCCTATCACTCCTCCTGTAAGGATGATGACCATGATACAAGTCAGAACCAGAACTAGAATAGTACCTGTGTCTTAGAAAATTATATATTATAGAGCAATGCAACACATAAAATATGTGGAAACACAAACACAAAAAACATATAAAACCATAGAGACACATATATACGTGGTTCACCTAGTTTGGGCTACTCCCAACCTGAACAACCAGTCCTTCCTATCTATTATCAACAAAATGAAGAGACACAACCTACAATAGATCCGTTGTAATATCCTCTATTCTCTCTCACAATCTCCCTATCGGTTTCTCACTAACAGAATACACATACAATACACAACCGCAATACAATACTCTCATACAAAACAAGGGGTTTCCTTCTAGGGCGAAAAACCCTAATATAAACACAAATTCTACTGTTAGATCATTCGCCTAATGAATGACCCAGATTGACTAGAAATTACAATACTTTTAAAAGGAAAATTTACATCTGTTTTTAGCTTCGAGGGCATTGCCCCCGAAACCCTTGGCCGGGGTGGGGGCTTGATAAAGTCGTAGTCGCCCCCTCTGGACCCCCCAGGCAGGTTTAAACAATGGGCGATGTTGCCACCCTATTAAAAACAGGGGTCTAACATTGTGATACATAAAATAAAGAAGATAATCATGCTCCCCCCTGAACCCCCAAGGCAGTCGCCCCCCTGGGACCCTGCAGGCAGTGTTTAATTATATGTGGAATTGCCGCTCCGTTAAGAATAGGGGTTCAACGTTGTGATACAAAATAAAGAAGGTAATCATGCTCCACACCCAACACTGTGTCCCTCAACTCTCCTGTCTAGTGTATCCAAGAACCTCCCATTCCTGATCATGTCATCTCTATCTGACCTATGCCCATCATGAGATCTACTGTGATAGACCCCATTAGTCCTATAATCATTCATAACTTATACGGAGTGGTCCCTCCCTCTATAATTCTGAAAAACTTTGAAGAATTACTGCATTGAATTTTTCTTGTTTCTCTTGTGCTTGCATGATTATGTCATTATCTGCTTTTCAAATCCTTATTTATGCCTTCAAGCTTCTCAATATGTATTTTAAATTAGAAGAGTTCCCAACACCACACTGCTCATATGATTCATAGGGAGAGTCTATGTAGTCTACCATCTTTCTAGTCATCTTTGATCTCTTCTTCTTGCAAATTATGTTGTTTTTTTTTTCTCTGAATGAGACTAATTATATTAAGCAAAAATATATTACAAGGTGAGATTACAACCAAGATAGGCAAGAAAAGGGCTAACCAGAAATGATGAACTATCAACCTTGGTCTCGAAGAGAGTAAACGAAAAGAACAAAAGAGCTATGAAGCGTGACATGGAGAACTAGAAGAAATGTGCTCGGTTCTACCCATAATGGGCAAAAGCCTCCATGCAAGGTTTTTTCCCATTATTTTTGGTAACTTTTACCCATCTGGCTTGACGTGGATGGGAAAGAACCACTTGTAGACTTGTGTTGACTGTGGAAGGATTCTCCTTATCTGTATCAGAGGAGGAGGTCTCATGAGTGCATTTTTGAGCGAGCGTCGTGTCTGTAGGATCCTCAGGTATGGCAGATGACAAATCATTCATCTGTTGTGCATGTTCCATTTTTACCTCATTCTCCTTATCCTCTGAACTCGAGGACTCAGAGTCTTCCACGGGAGGTGGAATACAAGGTATCCATATTTTGGATTTGAATTTTAAATTATTTGCCTTTTCTTTTGCAAGGAATGTGGGGCAGGAATTCTAAAGGTGCCCTGTTTGGTGACAATGGCGGCAGCGAAAGGCGGTATTTTCGTAATCTAGGATCTGTGTCCATACGAAGTCACCAATATTGAGATTAATTTGGTCAGGTAGACCTTTGCTTATGTCTATTTCCATACATATTCCGCAGTATGTGTATATGCCTTAGGACTCCCGAAAGTGATCTGTAGTCAGATAGCATCGCAGGGTGTTTCCTATTCCTCGGTAGACTGAAAGGTGCCATAAATGGGCAGGTAAATTGGGAAGCCTGACCCAGACATGAGTTCTGGTTATGATTGCTATAGCTGGGTCGAAATTAGGGAACCAAGGATGATGAAAAGCCCTGCTATTCCCCAAAACCATCCTGCAAATTATGTTATTTCAGCTAAACCAAATCATAAAAAAATAGCATGCCTTAGCATAGCTCGAGGAGGATATCTCATATGCAAGACCGACCAGATTAGCAATATATATATATATATATATATAAACATAATCATATCAACATATAAGCATATTTTCAGTCATTATCTAGTTATCAATGCAGGACTATGTTGAACGCATACCATTACTTCATGCACAACAACCATCATCTAGTCAATTTATGCATAACAACATAAAAACACTGACACACATAACCAATGCATGACTAACATACACACAACAAATACATTCAACAATGACACCATCAAATTTCACATGGCGACACCACTACAATCATTACCAATGTCATGCATACACAACAAACACATAGACCATAAGAAAAATGACATATATGCAACCAAAATGTACATAAAGCAACACATTCATCCAAGGAGAATGGAAATGAGATATCACCCAAGGTGAAAATAACCATGCTCTGATACCACTCTGTAACACCCTCCTCCCACATCTACCCTGTTGAGAAATCCAAAGTGTTGCAAGTTAATCGATTTCTCTTATTATGAAATTATCTTGTGATGTTTCACTACTATTATTCTTTTCTTTTAATTTATATTTTCTTATCATCAAGACTAATTTCAAAGAAAAAAATATAAGATGAGACAAGATGTAGGAACACATCTAGGGAAAATCCCCACTCTAGGGGAAAACTCGGTCAAGAATTATTCCTTCAGTAAATTTAAAACATGATGAGATGACCAAGAACTTCACAACCTATACTAGAGACTCCCTCCATCAAGTAAACCTTGTGTTTTATTCTTCAACTCTTAGTTTTGTGAGTAACAACTTCTTCTTCAATGTGTATTCAACATATTCAACACATTTTCCTTTCAACAATGAAGTAACCCTTTTAGTCATGCTTAGGTTCTTCATGCCATGACAACATTATATGTATATACTTGTAGTGTCATCCCTGTCTTAGTCATTATAGAGGTAGTAACACAATCCTTTAATAATGGCATACATTATTATGTATTATTGCATTCTTGATATAGCCCAAGTAATGATTATCCACACAAACATACCTTCAGTCCCATGATGACTAAGTCCATGGTTCAAGTTTTCTTCACTGTAATATACTAAAATTCTGTCTCTTGTCGTAATTGAAAACCTTCTCTAAAATATGCACTTGTAATTCATGAATACATGTCGAAAATATCTCTGCAATTTATAGTGAAGCTACTCCTTTTTTATACTGTGTATTCACTGAAATTCTACAAGCTCATTCTCTAAAATGGTTCGACTTATTTTCACTGTGGTACACCATAATTTCATCACTTTTGTACTAAACCTTCTTTTGATATTTGCATCGAACCTATCCCTGTGATTTCTGTACTTTTAGCCGAGATCTCATGAGTTCATATCTACGCTTTTGGTTGAATGTTGCACTCATATATATAGTGGTTTCCCTCTTGTAATAAACTAACATCAGTTCATTTAAGATAAGTGTCTCCATATAAGGTTAGGATGAATTTTAGGCCAACTGGATAATGATTTGTTTGAGGCCGACAACAAGGAGACTTTGATGGAGGAGTCTGTTACATCAATTTTTGGTCATCTAACCTATTACTATTAGATGGACCAAACTACACAATGTAAGACCAATTTTACCCTAGTAAAATTGCTTTCACTATGAAAAATAACTTAGTAATCCATAATTTATTAAGTTGTTTATGGTCTAAACATGAAACCCCATGAGGAATAATTGAATAAATCCTTATTTTTTTGATTTTCCTCAAGGGATAATTAATTAAAAAATAGTTTAATTAATATTCCTGGTCATATTTAACCCAAAACAGGAAAATTAATTAGAAAAATCACTATTTATCTTATTATTTTCTATGAATAATTATTTAAATAATATTCCTTGTTAAATTTTACTAAATCATTTTATAAATAATAGAATAAATCACTTTTTAATTTAATTACTACTCAACCACATTCTTAGAATAATAAATAAATAATTTATTTATTTATTATTTACAAATAAAGGGATTTGACCAAATTTGAATTCTTTTTCCCTCCAACAAAAATAATAAAATATTCCATAAAATTTGGATCTAGATTTGGTTAATAATATTTTAATTATGCACAAATATCTAGACTAACTCAATGTTTCATTATAAATAGAAGGTTTTTACATTCATTCACTACCTTTTGTTGCCTAAAGATCACTCAGGATCTATACTTTTGGTCTGACTTTGATCCTCCATCATTGTCATATTTTTCTACCTTTTTGCTTGTGAGCTCCCGTTGAGCTCCATTTTTGTCTGGATTTTCTACACCATCAAGAGAGAGAGATCTTAGATTTGAAGCGTTGAGGACATACAATAACCCATCCCATTGAGGGGGACTGGTAACATCTTTCCATGTTCCCTTCCCAAGTGTCAAAAATACAAAAAATCTTTAAAAACATTATTGTCTTGTTCATTGGATGCATGGAAAAACTCTTGCTTTTATTTTTTGTTTAATGTCTTTAACTGCATAGATCTGGATTTCTGTAGCATTTATTCTAATCACTAACTGCAGATCTAAGGAATTTGACTTCCATATTTGATGTTAGGGTTGTTTTTTATGCACAACTAAAGTGAGTTTTTTTCGTACGCTTGTGATTAGAATTCACACTAACAACTGACGACTCCACAAGGGTTTATAATTACAGTCGTTGTCATTTTTTAGATACCTGCATGACCAGTTGCTTCAACCCCTAGGGTGTTTCTTTAGCTTCTTATTTTTCATTTCTTGATGTTTTTTTTAAACCTTTAAAACCCTAAAACGGTAAAAATTCTAACTTTTGTGTGTTTCTGGGCCTATTGCGTAGGTGATAGGTATTAGTTGCAGCTGAGACAACACTTTTTTTCTGAAAACTGCTCCGGAGATGTCTGGGAGTGAAAGTAAAAATTTTTAGGCCAAAACCTGTGACCTCAACCTTCAGGGCATAGAAAATAGCCAGAAAACTGCAACCTCAGCGGAAAACATGTTAGAAACTGCAACGAGAACTTTTTGCGGGAATTTTTCTGTGATTTTTCTGGGCTTGTTTGGGTTACTGTTCAGGGTTGTCTGACACCTCTCTCCACCCATCTTGGACTTGTAATTTCTTTGTTTTACTCGTCGAGGTAGGAACCAATCCCCTTAGGGCTTCAGTACGCTTCCACCTTTTTAGGAGTTTAGCCGAAGCAGGTCGTCTGATATTTCAGTGTGTTTAGCCATTTTTTAGATTTGAACTTGTAATTTCAGATCCATTTCAGATCAGTTATTCATCCATCCAAAACACCTCTTTTTAGTTTTTTTTGGTCCTTCTTTTGGGTCCCCTCTGTTTCCCTTCAGGTTGTAACCTTTCACCACCTTATTTGCAGCACTTTTCCCTTTGGGTTTTTGCTATTTTCTGCACCTATTTCTAGCAGATTTGACCTTTAGATCCTTGTCCCTTCCAAATTTAGATACATTGGCCATTTTGTGTGTTTTGAATAGATTTCTCCCACCCATAGACTAGTTGTTGGGAAGCCCTCCTCCTTGGGTTTAGATTCATGCATCTTTAGTTGTTTATTTTCTGTCATATTCAGTTTTCTTTACTATCATTTTCAAATTTATTTACAGCTATACAACATATTTTCTCTTTTTTATCTACACACGTCTAGGCTTAGTTAAAATTAACACACTTATCACATACACGCACACCCTAAGTGAAGAGCACCTGTTTTACAATGCCAGACCAAGACTATAACATTGTAATCATTTGATCTTGCACCCTGCTACCCTTGTTTCGACATTGTAATCATTAGATCCTGCACCTCCATGCCCTTGTTGGTCTCTCTTCCTTCTGTGATCCATGTCTTTTTTTCCATCATTGCGCCCCCAAGGCACTTATCCCTGAGACTCCTTGGCCTTCATCCTCAGTTTCTGGTAGGAATAATTACTCCTCGACATAGGGTTCGAGTTCATCCTACATCGAGTCCCCATTATGAATCTGATTTTGGTTCATCGGGTTCCCCTTATGGTTCTATCCCCGACTCTCCTCCTGTCACCTTCACCATGTCTGGCTTAGAACCTAACACTGGTGGTAGCCTCGGCCCTAATTCTGGGAATACTACTAGTGGGGCCCCAACAGGAACTATCTCGGCTGCTCCCTTGCTCCCTTATATGGCAGGCCTCAGTCTTCCTGATTTTACCCAGTTGATTAACGACCCCATACACCATGATCCTGGTTGGCCTGCTATGCCAACCAAGCTCCCTTCATACATACCCAAGTTTGAAGGTTTTGCTAGAGAGGATCCTACCAACCATGTTCGTTCTTTCCACATGTGGTGTTCGTCTAAAACCATCGCCGATGACTTCGTCCATCTTTGGTTGCTCCAGTGTACGCTTACTACAGAAACTTCCAAGTGGTATGTCGACTAGGCCTCTGCCTCTCATACTACTTTTGCGACCCTTGCCCAAGCTTTCATGTCTTACTTCCAGCTTCCCCTTTGTTATGGCACTGGTACCGAACTCTTGACCTCTTTCCATCAATTGTCTGCGACCTACCTATCTGATAATTTCCAAGAATGACAGAGATGAAAGAGCCTATGTCAAGACCCTAACTTCGAAGACAATGTCTACATGGACTGGTTTCTCAAATCCCTTTTTCCGGCCATTGGCAAAGATCTCACTTCTCACTTCCCTTAGATCGAGAAAGCTACACTCCTTATTGTGTTGAGATATGACCTGATCTACACACAGTCTGGCTATGTTTATACCGTCTTACTTGATCTCCCTAGACCCGGTGGTGCCAACGCACCAGGGGCGTCCCATGCCACTGAAAGTATCTTTGGAGCCTTTTCACATCCATACACTCATCCTCCAATGGTTTATGGTTTCCCTCAGGGAGGGGCTATCTCCTTCAACACTTTTCCCCCTCCCGGTAGCATGTATCTAGGATACAACATGCCTCCTCCTTTTTCCCAACCTATTTACCCCAATGTTGCCCAACCTCCTTATTACCCGTATCCGCATCCTGGTGCTCCAGCTCCTTCAGCATTAGCACCTTAGCCTCCCTTGCCTTCTCAACCCCTGCAACAACATCCACCACCCCCCCTAGGGCCAGGTGTATGTACAATAGGGTGTGACTAATCCTACTACTTTAAAAAAGAGTAGGAAAGGCAACCAAAACCAATCTTCCCCAGGAAATCTAGGAAAAAATCCCCAAGGGAATGCACCAAACACAACAACCAAGTAACAGGGCACTCAGCCCAAGCAGGACAGGCCTATTCGCATGAAAAAACCTTGTTCTTGTTGCGGTGTCTATGGTCATGTTGAGGCCTCGAAATTCCGTTGCCAAAACATGGGGGAAAACCACCTGGTCCAGACCTTAAATCAACTCCTTTTCCATTTGGTGTGGTCGCTCCGACTGAGGATAGTGGGACCAGTTTCCCAATAAGGATGATTTTGGGGTGTGTTTTGATTATACAACATGCAATGGAAAATGATTCTAATCTATCACATGCATCTATATAAACTATCTATTCTACTATATACTCAGGGTGTTTCTTCCTTTATGCGATCTAAAGAGATATCCTTCAACTATTAGTAATGTAGATTATTTAACAGTTGAAAGAGATGAAAATTATATAAGATGATCCTTCTAACAAAATAATATGATTAGAAGAATTGTAAAAAATGTATCACATTAATATGTGTGATTATATATTGGATAAGAAATCACAGACAAATATTAGAATAGAAGTGCATGTAACATTCATCTATAGTAACGTTTCAAATATATAATGCAATAAAAATATGACTGCCAATATAGAAAGCAAGACTTAATAGAAGTGAATAGAAGTACCATATGTACAAAGTTATACTCATGTAAACTAACAGTAATTGATCTGATCCTCTTCACTTTCAAGAAATTTAAAGAGTACAGTAGTGCAAAATCAGTTAAATAGCTTTAATTGTCAAAAGATAATAGACCGTGTTCCATTAATTCATCAAAGCATTCACAAACTTACAATAGTGCATTCTTTGCAAATGTTTTTGAAAAAATTCTGGACCCTTCTCTAAATGCATGATAGGGATTTAAATACTTAACTAACTATGTTCTAAAATAGATTATTACAAAAAAATACAGGAGGTTTCAAACAACCATCCTCGTAAGACTAAATTTAGATACAATCTAGGAAAATAAAGTAACAATATGACTTATGAGTTCCGATTTTTCTTTTGGATTCCCCCCCGAAGCTGACAAATATCTAGCATGGGCTTGATCTGAGCTGGCTATGAAATCTGTGATCTGACCTATCCTTTGAATATCGCATTTGAGAGTGCTGACTGCGATCTTCTTGTCAAATCTGTTAAAGACTGCAGGGTCTAGTATTGAAGATAAGGTTTGATTAGAAAATTCCAATATTTTCTTGATCAAATTTATTTACTTTTTTAATTGTTTCATCCTGCATTTCTGCCTTTTGTTTCCACTGTGTTTCTAGTTGTTTGACTTCTGTGAGTACTTCAGACGTGCACTCTTTAAAAAGTTCTGCTTTCACAAGTTGTTCACACACAAATTCAGTAATTTCCTTTGCCAACTTGAATGCTTTCGTTGCTGCTTTCTCCGCCTACTTTATCTGTGCTTCCTAATATTTGAATAAGATTTCCTTGTTGAACTTATCTACCTGGGGTAAATTAGCTTCCTTTCTTGAGTTTTATGCATGCCATTGAATGTGTTCATTGATTTTCTTCTTGATCTTCTCACATTCAAGTTTCTGGATAGCTACTTGCTGGATTAATATTTCACTTGAGTCACAATAAGAGCCAGTAATAGAAGCTTGTTGGAAAAATACTTCTTGTTTTTGCTTTAACTTAGCAATTACATCCAATGCTTCCTATATTAATTTCTCTAATTGTGGCTGGCTTTGTAATCTGGGAGTTTCTGCTTCCAGTTGTGTTTGCTTCTTAGTGAGTTTTACTTGATGATGCAAATTAAGACTCTCAAAATCCTTTTGAAATTGGGACACCTTCAATTTGATTTTCTCGCTGGAATTAGACTTTTATTGATTCAATAGCCTCTCTAATTCTTTTATTCTATCTTCTTTCTACTTCAACAACATTTTAACCTCAGTAGCTTTATCAACAGTGACAGTAGCATATGCACCTGCAAATTGTGATAGTTTGGTTAAATGTTCAGTAGGATCAATTAGAGGATCCTTCCACGAAACATCAACAGATTCATTTGTAAGGTTTGTGACTATATCATCAATTATTCTCCTTTTTCTTCTCTTGACTACAACCTTATGACTAGGACTGTAAAATATATCCAATGAAGGAATTTCCTCAATTTGTAACACTATTGTTCTATAGGATAAGTCAGAATGATCTCTCGATCATGAGTTTCTGGAACTTGTTGTAGTGGTGTAAAAGTTTCCACTAACTTATGGGAATGTTCGAGTGTCTAAAAACTAGCAACTTGATCAGTATTGGGATTTGTTTTAGGAGCTTTTATTTATTTAGAAAACTCATCCCATTCACTATTCAAATTCTTTGCTTGGGACTTTTCTGACTGATCTAGTGTATCTTAACTGTGCTGAACTTCTTGAGAAGTTGAATCTATTCCATTGCTTCCTTTTTTCTCCTACATCTAAATCTCTTGGATTACTTGATCAATTATATTTTCTGGGTTTTCCTTTTTGTTTTCGGATTCACTTTCAGAATGATCCAACTTGTGAGATTGATGCTCTGATTTTCCTGACTCATTTTCAGACATGTGCTTAATTTCATTATCCAAGATAATACTGGGAGTTGGTCTGATGACATATTCAATAGTCAATAAGATAAGAGGAATTATTTCCAGTCTCTTATTTATGTATGCTTGGAAGGCTTCCAAATCATCTTGATTGAGTTGAATGGATGTAAACTTGAGTACATCTGAAAAAAATTTCAATGCCTTGAAAGAAATCATCAAATCCGTCTATTTCTTTCACAAAAGGCGTCATTTTGAGCTCTTTGATGAAGTTCTTGATTACATCATTGGGATCATATGGCCACTTTGGCATTATTGTCAAATTCAATAGATTAATTTTCGACATTTCTTTGTAGGCATGACCAATATCAAAAAGTGAAAATGTACAACATTGTAAACGGAAATTAGGCCAAACGACCTTCTTAGCATCTTTAAGCTATTTAGAAAATCCATTTACAACAAGCTGGTAGGCTATCTCTCTTGCAAGTAACTTATCAGGAACATAATATGGTAGGACATTAGGAGAAACATAACTCCCAAATAATCTGATATATGCAAAATTTTCCTTTGCAATCCATCTAGCAACAGAAAGAATGTTTGTACTAGCCTCTGTAATATCCCAAAATAGGGATTGCACAACAAGCCTGCTAAAATAACGCACTTCTGGGAATTCAATGAAATAAAATGAGTTTGTAGCTCCTGGATCCATTATATAAGCTTGTCTAAGATCTAAATCCAAAAGGATAGCAAAAACAAATCAAACTAGGTGGGTTAAACAGATCTCCCACAACCTAGTCTAATTGAAAAACACTCGAAGAGAGGGGCCGCAGCTATATGAAAAGACTGCTACAGGAAATAACGCAGATCCACTGAAGCAAATTAGTAGGCTGATATGGAGGTTCAAATATCATATGTATAACAACAAATCAAATTTACATTACAGCCCATACATTGTACAAGAGAAAGAACAAGACTATACAGGAAAATCCTCAGAAATGAGGTGCTACGGCCATAAGGAAAGTCTGCATAAACATGATAGCGTTATTTTAAGGGGCTAAAGTAGCAGTATATTATAACTCAGATCTAGAGAATATCTGTACATAAAAACATAGATATATTCCAGATCTGTGTACAAGAAGAGCTCATCTATACATTCCCCTTGGGGTTTTGTGCAAATCATGAAGCACAAAGAGTAGATCTGAGATCTAGAGTTGCAGATATGCAGAAATATTCAGAAATTACTGAATCATATAATGGAACAGTATATCAGATCTAAAACAAACATGGATTGGTTGGCCAATCCATGGATCACCACAGTGAGAGGGAAGATCCTAACACCGTAGATCTCTCCTCCAATATGCAGACAAAACACCCTGCAACTGTAACCTTGCAAATAACGCAATCCAGGGAGAGAAACTATGTTGTGGGCTCTGAAAATGATTTGGCCTGATGCCAAAGTCTGGATCTGAAGCTGAATCAGCTAATGCACTCTTCCAGGAGGTTAAAAGACACACTCATTGAGAAGAGGCACTAGTATAGTATAGATCTGAGCAGATCTAGTGTCTTCCACTTGCTGCAACTCACAAGGACAACCCAACCCTCAATAGGATCATCGCTGTAGGTGTAAGGTGAAGCTTGGCCCAAACCTGATAGTGGACAAGATGGAACAAGTCTCCTCCAAGAGCTGCTCAAGGGAGGAGGTGGGAATCCTAAATAGGAAAACCCAGAGAGGAGTGTCTAAACAAACAATACCTTCAGAAAATAATATCTTCAACAACCCCCTTCATGTTGCTCTCCTCTTCCTTTTATAAGATTGGAGTCTTGTCAAAAACCTAAACCACTTCATTAGTTTAGCCCCTTTCACATGTAGAACCTCCATCTAGAATTGCGCTGTGCCTCAAGGAGGTTCAATGCATCTAGACTGCGCTATGGATATGGTCAAGGTTGACTTGGTCATGTGATCAACCTCTTTCACACTCAGGTGTGTTTTATAAAATGGCCCAGATTTAGCCATGTTCACATTGGGCATTGATTCATTTTGTTATTTTCAGGAGTTTTACATGTCCTCCTTTACATTTTATTCATCAACATGAAATGCAAGACAAAACAAAGAAAAATAGAATATTCCCATTAGCTTGGGCTAATTGGGAATATTACAGTCCTCCCCTCCAAGATGTTGCTTGTCCTCAAGCAACTGATAACGTGAGTGCTGCAAAATCTCCCCTCCTTCTCTTGTGGCCTCCTCATCCAATAGTATCCACCATTGCTCCAGAATTTCTGCAGGAATTCCATCTGTCAATGGTCCCTCCCAAGTGTACAAGTTTGCCTTTGGTGAATAAACCCAATGGCCTCCCTCATGAAGGAATGGAAGGTCTATGTGGAAACCTTCTTGCTGATCCATGGCCTCCTCAAGGTAGGAGTGATGATAATCATGGGGAATTTCATCATCCATGAAAGACTCCCATCTCCATGTTATCATACAAATGAATTGGATCACCTCCCAACTTGGAAATCCATAGAAAAAATCCTCCCCAATACATAGGAGAGGCATGTCCCCAACAAACATATGGCTCACCTCACAAAGAGACAAGTGGTCTACCATGGTGGCCATATAATATATCATGCTCCCATTGAAGCATGTAGTGCAAAAAGAGTGGGAGACTCCTCTCCCCACTAACACATCCTGCCAATGTGTCACTCCTCCAACCACGTTCCCAAGAGTAAGAACATTCCCAACATATGGAATCATGACTAGAATCATGCTAGCTGCCATGTATGATAAAGGAGAAGGAATAATTTTCCTCATGTGCAACCAGCGCAGTTTCACCCTTAACTACCATAGAATAGGAGATGTCAAGTGCCTTCCCCAACACTTGTTTGCTACCCCATCCTCCTTAAATTCTTGGAGAAGGTGTATCATAATTGGTGTAAAATAATCACACCATGAAGGATATAATAACTTCCCAAGAGCCTCCAAGGGATGACTTGCATCAACATATTTCATGGCCTTGAGTGGCCCATGAAACCCATCATAGATAGTGCCCCCTCTTGGAGAAATGTCCTGCAAATGAGTGTTAGAAAAATATAAGCATATAGGAGACACATCATAAAATTCAGAAAGGCATGTTCCTCCATATACTTGTTTTATATTAGTGAGATGACTCATGGATGAGTCCCCTCTCACACTCAATGAGTAAGGAGGTGTGAATTATGGCTCTTCCCAAGAGCTATGTTCCTCCTCATCTAACAAATAATCCACACATATCTTCATATGAGAGTGCACCTCTTCCTTGAAACCTTCCCACGTGAATCCATCTAAGATAGTGTGATATGCTCTAATGAAACCAGTGGGTTTGGAAAGCAGGATCTCATAGGTTGCATTTAGCGGTTTCTCCTTGAGCTTGGAGTCTCTAGCCAAATAGATATGTTCATGGAAATAAATGACTCCCTCAACTACCTTATACCTCCCATCCATTACCTTCCCATCAAGAACCTCACATGTGAAAAGGTCCTTGGAGTATTCCATCATGAGTTGGGAATCCCAATAAGGATCTAGGCTCCTAAAAAATGGCAACATTGTAGATGACTAGAATGTTACCCCTCTCATATCATGGTGCTCCTCTTTGACATGCTTGATGTCAAAATCACATGTTGGAGCATCATAATATTCCCTTTGCTGCCTCATTTGCAGCTGATATTGCTCAAGACAAGATTGAAGCAGATGGAAATCAACTTCCCCTCGGAAAGTCCTTGTTTTCCAATACTTCCTTAATCTGGCCCATGCATGCAAGAGGGTTAACATCCTCTTGCCATGTTCAAAGACCTCCTTTGTGAATGAAGATACCATGGGCTGCCCCAAAGATATGGAGTTTCCATGTGTCCTCATGCCCTTGTCATCATGGACTTTTGATTTCTCCTTCCTCAACGCAAATAACTGAGTGGGAGATAGCAATGCCCCTTTCAGGAAAGTGCTTACCTCTCTTCTGAATTCATGAGAGATTCTCTATGTTGTGCTGGCTTCTCCCAAGGCTCCTTCCTTAGCCAAGTATGCAAATGCTACCCATAGTTGAGAGAACACTTTATTTTCCCTCCAATCAAGAGGTGCTCTTGTTGTGACTACATTATCATCTCCTGCCTTCCCTTCCTCCTCTTAAATAGTTGAAGTTTCCTCATCAACAATAAGAGACTTTAGATCTTGGTCTTCTATTGAAGGAGGAATCTTCATGCCTTCCTTTTGAGAAGAAAGCCCTTCATTAGTTGGAGATCTTGCCCTTGGCAAGGTATCAAACAAGCTTACACTCCTTCCATGGTTTTTAGAAATGGAGTTGGATTTATAGATCCTTCCAACTCATGCAAAATATTTGTTTGATATGGTTTGATAGTTTCAATAGAAGATGTCACACATGAAGTCTCATAAAACCTTTCTACAAATCTTGCAATAAACCTTGCATAAGTAGGTGTATTTTCATTCCTTAAGGAAAAAGACTCAAACAACCACCAAGCATATGCTTTACCTTCAAAATGCAGTACTGCTACTTTGATGGCTTCATTTTTTGAAACTTGATGTTGCTGCACAAAGTTGCTTAGCTCCTCTACCCAAACCTTAACTAGACATTTAGGTGATACATCAAAAATAGATAGAAAGAAACTACCCACACCAGGCTGCTTTCCCTTTGTGCTTCTTTCCTCCTTGATCTCGCAGAACCCTTGGAAGTTCAAGTTATCTTTGAACTCCTTAGATTGGACTTCATATTCCCGCAAATACTTTCTAAGATTCTCCTTCTTGGGCACACCTCCTTTCTTCCTCTTCATGAAGAAATCGTTGACAGAATGTTGAATATTTGGTGATATGGCTGAGTGCACATATCCACGAGATGAGGATTTAGAACTTTCCTCATGTATATATCTTGTAGATCGTTTCTAGGGATCTTCCTGCCTTTCCCTCCTCATTTATTTGATGTATTTTTTGACACCTTGCAGAGCTTGAGATAGAAGTTCTGTGAACCTCTTTTCTCCCGACAAAAAGGGTTTGCTCTGGTTTCTCTCGCTGATCTCCTTCTCCCCATGAGAAGACTCCATAATGCTTGAAGCTCACAGGCTGAGCCAAGGAAAGTTGCTCTAATACGATTGTAATATCCCAAAATAGGGATTGCACAGCAAGCCTGCTAAAATAACGCACTTCTGGGAATTTAATGCACTGAAATGAGTTTTCAGCTCTTGGATCCCTTAGATCATATTTTCTAAGATCTAAATCCAAAAGGAGAGAAAAAACAAATCAAACTAGGTGGGTTAAACAAATCTCCCACAACCTAGTCTAGCTGAAACACACCCGAAGAGAGGGGCTGTAGCTATATGCAAAGACTACTACAGGAAAGAACGCAGATCCACTGAAACAAAGTAGTAGGCTGATATGGAGGTTCAAATATCAGATGTATAAGAGCAAATCAAATTTACATTACAACCCATACATTTTACAAGAGAAAGAACAAGACTATATAGGAAAAATCCTCATAAACGAGGTGCTACAGCCATAAGGAAAGTCTGCATAAACATGACAACATTATTTTAAGGGGCTGAAGCAGCAGTATATTGTAACTTAGATCTAGAGCAGATATGTACATAAAAATATAGATCTATTCCAGATCCATGTACAAGAAGAGCTCATATATACATTCCCCTTGGGGTTTTGTGCAAATCATGAAGCACAACGAGTAGATATGAGATCTAGAGTTGCAGATCTGCAGAAATATTAAAAAATTACTGAATCATATAATGGAATAGTAGATCAAATCTGAAACAAACATGGATTGTTTGGCCAATCCATGGATCACCACACTGAGAGGGAAGATCCTAACACCGGAGATCTCTCCTCCAATATGCAGACAAAACACCCTGCAACTGTAACCTTGCAAATAACGTAGTCCAGGGAGAGAAACTGTGTTGTAGGCTTTGAGAATGATTTGGCCTGATGCCAAAATCTGGATCTGAAGCTGAATCAGCTAATGCACTCTTCCAGGAGGTTAAAAGACACACTCACTGAGAAGAGGCACTAGTATAGTCTAGATCTGAGCAGATCTAGTGTCTTCCACTTGCTGCAACTCACAAGAACAACACAACCCTCAACAGGATCAGTGCTGTAGGTGTAAGGTGAAGCTTGGCCCAAACCTGATAGTGGACAATATGGAACAAGTCTCCTCTAAGAGCTGGTCAAGGGAGGAGGTGGGAATCCTAAACAAGAAAACCCAGAGAGGAGTGTCTAAATAGACAATACCTTCAAAAAATAATATCTTCAACAACCCCCTTCATGATGCTCTCCTCTTCCTTTTATAAGATTGGAGTCTTGTCAAAAACCTAAACCACTTCATTAGTTTAGCCCCTTTCACATGTAGAACCTCCATCTAGAACTGCGCTGTGCCTCAAGGAGGTTCAATGCATCTAGACTGCGCTGTGGATATGGTCAAGGTTGACTTGGTAAAATGATCAACCTCTTTCATACTTAAGTGTGTTTTATAAAATGGCCCAGATTTAGCCATGTTCACATTGGGCATTGATTTATTTTGTTATTTTCAGGATTTTTACATGTCCTCCTTTACATTTTATTCATCAACATGAAATGAAAGACAAAACAAGGCAAAATAGAATATTCCCATTAGCTTGGGCTAATTGGGAATATTACAGCCTCTTTGGAAACCCTAAGGGCTTTCTCATTGAATATCATCTGGTGAATAGGAAACATGAGTCTATGTCAAATTTTGTAAAAATGCAAATGGAAGTCTTAGTTCCAAAAGGATCTGTCGTAAATGTTAATTGGGGTAGGGTCTTGGGTTGTCCATTTCCATCGCAGGATAGGAAAACTAGAAGAAAAGAAAATTGCATCCATGAAATAGACACTCATATAAAAGGGGTTATTTTCTAGATGAAATAATTCTTTTATTCCTATACTCCATGATGTGTTTAGCTAAATTATCAGATGGGATATTTTCCCAATTCAAAATTAAATAATTGACGATTACGTCAATTAAGGGGACCCAATCTATAGAAAACCTAGCGGTATCAGGTTTTGCATATAATCTAGACAACATACCAGAAACATAACAGTAAGGGGAAGGAATTTGGGCAATTGGGTATGTATGAAGTTTATCTCGCTTAAATTTGACTTGGTCTTCTTTCCATTCCTTTATGACTTTCATCAGATCTGGATTTTTTATTCTAAAGCCTTGGACAAAAGCTTTGTCATACTTTTGCTGCGGGGAGGGTAGATGGTACATTGTTTGTAAGTCTTCTTCCCTGAATGACCCAATATTCTCGCCTTTTGAATCTTTGAATGTTCTGTCTTCTATGATTAAGTGGTCGATTACCCACTTAACCATGTCTGTATAGGTAAGAATATTTGGCCTTGCTGCTACCTTATGTATGAATGAACATGCAACATCGAAATAAGTTGCTTCTGAAGTAACTGACATGCCTGTTGTAGCGACTTTGGTTATTACCCTTGGATTTTCATCTTCAACTAACTGATACAATGCTTCCCATGATGAAATTCTGCAAGCCTTGTTGAAGGTGGTGTCTAAGAACAAGGGAGACATATCCAAGTCTTCGATAGATGATGCTTTGTCAATTTCTTTTCCTTTCTTGTTCATTTCAATTTGCCTCACTCCGTTAAGTGGACTCCTGATTTCAAGCGAACAATGCAAACATTAAAAATATAGAGTACAGGGAGGTGGACATAATTTAAAACAAATGCGGCATTCAATCACTTCAACACATGCTCGGAGTAGATATCAATCTATCAAAACCTTACTTCTATTAAATGTTGTTAATCACCAATAATATTTTTAAATCAAATCTCTTACACCTTCACGTGAAGTGTATATCGATCAATTTAAGACATTGGATCTCGTATTTCGGTTTGATTTGACATGAGTCATTTCATATCGCAACTTATAACTATTTCCATTTATGATGTTACCCATAAATTATGCGAAATGCGATTTGCGCAAATAGCACATCGCAACTTTTATGCAGTAAATGAATTTTCTTGTAGTTATATCCTACAAAATGCGAAGTGTGATTTCAAGAAATCATGTTGTTGCGATCTATCGGACTTTGGAGCTTTATGCTTATTATTTTATTTTCTCGTTGGGTCCGTATAATTGCAACTTTTACCGAATTTCATATAAGGTGACCATTTAAATGAGACGCGATGCCATAAATGAATTATAATGGTGATTGTAGTGATTATAATAAGATTTCAATATGGCTTTGGAAAGAGCTTAGCACACATCGTAGCCCGCGTGACTTAGTGGATTTAAAGTCGTTTTAAGTTTGTAAGTTATGCAAATTGCAATGCGCACTAAGGAATGAAAGCGGAGAAGAAAAAAGAAACTTTATTTCATAAAGTTTTTGACTTAAGCTAAAAAAATAAATGAAATGAATTTCCTAATTATTTTTAAAGGGTCCCCATTTATTAAAATAAATGGGGGTTGTTGTATATCACAAAAATTGGTGATTCACTCGGGAGAACCAGCGATCTCTGACTACATTTTTGAAATTTTTGAAACTTTTTTTAAATAAAAATAGTTGCAGGAATGAATTTCAAACAAATAATATCTTATTAAGCAATGAAATTTCTCTTAATTACAATTCATAAGAATCCCTCTTTTAAAGATATAAGTATGAGAATCTATATCAGTCTTTACTTAGTTCAAAAAGATAAAGCAGGTGGCTCTTAGAAATCAGAGCCACCTATTGGATCAGAGCCTCAGATCCAATGGGAAATTTAAGCTCTTGGTAGGGTTACCTTTTACCCAACAACGATTCATTGTTTGATCTAGTGTTTCTTACAATTTCCAAAAATTAATTCTAACTTTATACAATTGATTTTTAAATTTTTTTTTTCTTTTTGTATCAAGTTTTTGTTTACTTAAAATCCATTGTCTTTCCTTGATAATAAAATAATGACAATGCCATTCACTAGTTGTAATTAAACTGATCAAGTTGGCTCTTGATGAGACCCCTTGTCCTCTTGATATAATCTCAAGTCATTACCCTGTTTTGGTAGGCAGTATTGGTAATGTCAGTTCAACTATTTCCCTATGAACATGGTAAACAAGCTCGTGATGAGACTTATTATCTTTTAAGCTTTTCTAGTATAATATTTTTTGAATTTCTTTAAAAAATTGATAAGTTTTACCAGATGGGGTGAATCATTGGTCCTTTTGACAATTCTGGATGATAATGTTGAGTTTTATATTGCTTTTCTTTAAAAGTGTATTTACTATGTTAAGGATTCTTTTCTTGTCTGATAACAGAATAATCATGCTATATAAGGATGAGAGTTCATCAGAGAATAAATAAATTCAGTGAAATTGCATCTTTTAGAGAAAAATAAAATCTATTTGTCTTTCAAATCTTTCGATTGTTTCCTTAAAACTTCTTATTTCTATAAGCGATAAATAAAAAGGGATCATCTTAGATATTTATTTGAAAAGCCAAAAATTTATACTAAGCAACTTTTATTTTTCTAAGGAAAATAAAAAGACAGTGGTATAGAGGGAAAAGAAGGGGTTACCTCCTATGAAAATATTTTTTCAAAATATGCCCATTAACAGGCAAAGAATCTCTTTTTCCTGATAGATCTTGCAATAATAATGTCGATGGGCCTATTTCTTCAATTATTTGAAATGGACCTAGCCAGATTTTTTGAAACTTTGAGTGTTTACCTTTTTCCTCATGCGCTTTGTCCCATTTCAATACCAGATCACCAATTTGAATTTTTTTTGGAGTAATAGAAGTTGAATCAAATGAGGCTTTTACTATCTATTGATGATGTGCATGAGTATGCTTAGATTTTTCTCCTTTTTCTTCTAGCTTAAGAATTTGAAATTGTCTTAGTTGTAGTGAAGAAGAAGGAGATTCATCAATGAATTGAACTAAGGCAAGAGAGGGAATAACTACATTCGTAGGAAGCACAACTTCTTTTCCATAGAAAATATTGAATGGAGAAGTGCCAATAGAAGCTTTCTAAGTTATTCGGTCTGCCCAAAGAGCAAATATTAATGACTTATGCCAATTTCATTGGTTTTGATCAACATTTCTTTTGATTATTCTAATCAAGTTTTTATTCGTGAATTCTGCTAAACCATTTCCTTGTGGGTAATAATTTTCATAATACTTAAGTTTAAAACCTCTTTTGATTTCAAATTCCATCATAACAGTTCCTGATAAGTAAGATGCGTTATCAAACATTAAAGCAATATGTAAACCAAACCTAGTTATGGTATATTGGTCGATGAAATCAATGATATTATGATATTTGGCTACCTTTAATGGAATTTCTTCCACCCATTTAGTAAAGTAATATGTAGTTGTGAGAATATACCTATGTTGTATGGAAGAGTTAGGAACAATCTCACCGATTATATCTAATCCCCATTTTTCAAATGGTTGTTTGATATTAACTGGTTGTAATGGGAAGGCTGGCTTCCTTTGTCTTCCAGATGCACTTTGACACACTTGGATTTTCTTGCATATTCATGAGAATCTTTGAAAAGGGTAGGCCGATAGTAACCTGCATGTAGGATTTTGTGTGTTGTCGTATTTCCTCCAAAATGTCCTCTAGCTGGTCCATCATAGAGTTCTTGCAAGACTTTCTCTGCTTCAGATTTTTCTAAGAATCTTAGTAGTATAGAATCAAAATTTCTCCTAAACAATACATCATTGATTAATTCATATTTCTTAGCCCTTAATCTCAAAGCTTGTTTTTTTTTTGTAACTAAGTTGGGTTGGATCATATCCATTTTTAAAATAGAATATGATATCAGTGTATTGAGATTGTGCATCGTTGAGGCTTACCTCTGATATTTGCACATTGTTACATGAATCTTCTTCTGATGATAGATGGGATGCTCCTGTAAGAATTTTGCAAAAACCTTGACCTCTAACAATTTTACAGGGTCTAATTTCTACATCATATTCTTATAAAGCAGTAACCCAGTTAGCCCTTGTCTCTCTTAATTCTCTTTGCATTAATAATTGTCTCACTGCAGAGAATGGAACTATATTTGGTGTGATTTTTTAGGAGAAATAGATTGAAATGCTTTATAGCCTTAAAGACAACAAATTCTTGTTTTTCGACAGATGAATAATTTATTTCTACACCTTGCAAATTGGAACTGAAAAATGATATTGGTGCTTCAATTTGTTGGTCATTAAGCCGTGTTAAAACAATAGTGTATGATGTATCTAATGAAAAAGTATATAAAGTAAAAGGATTAACAAAATTGGGGGTAGTCAAGAATGGAGCATTGACAATGGATTGTTTAGTCAAATCAAATTCTTCTCTTTCATTATGTCCCCATTTAAAGACTAAATTTTTATTAATCATGTTTTGTAATGGTAAAACTATTTGTGAAAATTCAGGGACAAAACTTTTAACAAAATTAATTTACCCAAGAAACGACTGCATAGATTTCTTGTTATGAGGGAAAGGAGTTTTTTTAATCTCTTCAATTCTTTCAGGATCTATATAGATACCTCTTTTTGACACAATGAATCCTAAAATTTTTCCTTCATCTAATGAAAAAAATGATTTCTTTGGGTTTAATAAGATGCCATACCTTTTACATCACTCGAAGAATTTCTTTAGGTCATTCACATGATTGGTTACTTGTTTAGAAAAGACTGTAATGTCATCTAAATAAATAACCACTGATTTATTTATGAGCCCCCTAAAAGCTGTGTCCATAACTCTCTGAAAAGTGGCACCTGCATTTAATCCAAATGGAATCTTTTGATAGGCACAAGCTCCCCACTTAGTCCTGAATGTAGTCTTCAGTCTGTCATCTAGATGTATGAGATTTTGGTTATATCCCGAATCCATCTAGAAAGGACATAAGTTCAAAAACAACTATTGTTTGCAGTACTTGTTCCATGATTGGTAATGGAAAGTTTTCCTTTTGACATGCTTTGTTTAAATTCCTAAAAGCAATACAGATTCTAATATTGCCATTTTTCTTCCTGACAGGTGTTAGTGTCAGCCTTTGCAGCCTTCCTCCAATGATCAAACATGCTCTTACAAAGTGATCTTATAGTGTCAAGGTCAAATTTTGTCATTTCAATGAGTCTTCAAGCAAAATCTGGTCACTAGGCATTAGGTCTAGGGTTTGCTTTCACTCTTTTCAAATTTGTCCAAATTTCGGTCCATGGCACCATTCAGCTGAGTGTACCATCATTCAGAGGGCTATCATCATCATGTCAAGTTCCACTAGGTCATTTTACACCTTGTTCATGCTTCAGTTGTGCCTAGGTAAGGTCCATTTCCCTCTCCTAGGGTTTTAAAAACTAATTTCTCTTGGATGGTCAAATCATTAGAAAAAATTGTATCTTGATGTTCATACACCTTCCCCTATCATTAATGTACCTTATTAAACACTTCCCATCACTGAGATCCCCCAAATTCCTCATTTTTGCACAAACCCTAGTTTCTTGCCACAACTTGGCAATTTTCTAGGCTAGGCCTGTGTTTTTCCGTTTTGGACCCCTTCCTCTCACTCAATCTCTGAGATTCCACTTTCCCCTGCTTCCTAACATACCTCCATACTTTTTAAAATTTCCACAAGAATTTAGAAGCCCCTTATCCCCTTCATTTCGCTTCATTTCGACAAAATCCCTTGTTTCACACATCGGGATAGGTTTCACTCAAATGATGTTTCAGAGCAATAAAAGATAAATTTTGGAAAAATGAGAGAGTTTTTTGTACAAAACATGGCAAGGAAGAAAAACCTCCTTCACTTTTTACACAGGTATAATGGTTTTAGATAAATGTCAAAAATACCGTTGCCTCAGGAGAATTGAATGCACCTCTGAAGTGACCTTGGGAAAATCAAGATTTCTCCTAGCATGGTTGAATAAATGACTTGCTTAATGAGTTAAAGGATAACTAGACACAATTATCTTTCCAATGAGCTATCATGAGCTCAATTTGGAGTTTAGGAAGACCTTCAAAAGTTGACTGCAACAGCGCTCTGCCTTGAGGCAGCCTCATTCTGCTCATTTTGACAAGTTTTGGGAGATTTGATTTCTGACAAGGAAAATGAAGTCCAAATTGCACAATTCCACTTGGGTTGGAAATTAGACTCCAAGATATTTCCAACGAGCTATCACACGCTCAATTTGGACACTGGGAAGGCCTCCAAAATCCTCCTTCAAAATGCACTATGTAGCGCGCTACGCATATAGGAGGCGCGCTACGCACAAGAGGCGCGCTATGCATCTAGCCTCACCAGCCTGTGTAAAATAACAAGGGCGCTACGCACATGAAGCGCGCTACGCATTGGGTGAGCACGCTACCCATATAGTCTCAGAGCCAAATTTTTTTTCCCTTGCGTCCAGTTTCACGCCCAAACGCCTCAATCGGCTTGCAAGTAGGTTCTCCACGATTGTTAAGTGATTTTTGAACATGATTGTAGTGTGTTTGATGTGGGGAAACAAGCATTTGATGAGGAGAAATGTGTAAACCCTAGGTTCATTGCAAATTCATTTCTCAGGGTTTTGAAAGATATGTTGACAGTGTTGTGAAGGGTTTGCAAACTTCTGTGATTGATATATATGCTCATGCCTATATTCTCTGTGGCGCCCCTGCTCATTATGTACATCATCCTCACGCCCTTTCTTTGCCATTGTTCCATTGCTGTCACTATGATTGTCATCCTCATTTTAGTACTGCTCCTTATTCATGTTTTCACATAGTCTCATGATTCACTTGTCCATATCCTCCATTGACATTATCGGAACACTGTTATCATTGCTATGGTTTTACTATGGTCATTGTCACTGTTTCTTATTCTCTATTGACAAACACAGTCTCATTCTCATTTTCCCTTTGACAAATCTTGGCCAACATTGAAAAGGCTGTACACTACATTACACTTTTTCTACTCATTTGTCAAATTCACTTGTGATCAAAACAGTGACTGTTTTTATGCCAATTCACTTAACAGAGCTATTACCACTGTGGCTTGTTTTCCTATGATGCTTTGGTACAAATGTGACATATTTGGGTTTTGAGCATACATTGAAATTTTTGTCTTCACTACACCTATATCAGCATATATATTGCAGACATCTTGTTTTCAAAGCCATGTCAGAGACGGACTCAGATTATGAGCAGGAGTATGACAGTGATTCCACAGCAGGGCATTACTTGGGAGGATTTCATCTCCCGTGACTTCTTCACAGCGCCACAGCCGCCTCCCGGGGTAGTTCATGATGAGAGAGAGTCTTCACACCAGCCTGACATTCCTGAGATCGAGCATATCAGTGCTCCATTGTATGTGACATACCAGCGAGGCCACAGGGCCTTATTTGCAGCTACACGACGAGTACTATCTCCACCCGGGGTGGAAAGGGTCTCGTTGACTCCATCAGCAGAGCGAGTATTATCTCCACATGATGTGGAAGGGGTCTCGCCTTCTTCTTCAGCACAGGTACAGTTTCAGGACAGGGGCAAGAAGCCCATGCATGATGAGGGCCCATCAGGAGGCCGGGACACGGATTTCACGATCATTGATGTTGATGTGAGCTCTCCTAGCTCGAAACTGAAAGAGATCATCCAGGAGCAAAGGGCCGAGAATGACACGTTGAAAGATAAATTGTAGAAGGCTCAGTGGGTGATAAACTACTAGGAGCAGCGTAACAAACAACTAGAGGATGAGCACACACTTTATGAGCTGCGGCGAATCCGTGAGGATCGACAATTGGCCCGGAAGAGACCTGGTGATATGACACCGGCTGATCGAGATTCTTGCCTCACGCATGTTAAAATTCATCTGGAGAAGTTTTTGGCAAAGGCCAATAGAGAGAAAGACATGCTTCGTCACATGAAAGGTCATTATTGGGCTCGCATGCATGTCTGCAAAGCAAAAATGAAGATTCTGAAGAGGAGGTTGAGCAGAGCACTAAAACGGCGGAAAAGGCCTGATCCACTCCGGATTTTGGCCGAGGCTTCGTTGGCTGGACATGATACATGATGGAGGGTCTTCGCTCTGAATTTGAGCAAATTCGGAGAAATTTTTGTCATTTTGAAATATTTTGGTCCAAAAACAGATTTTTCAGCTATACGAGTAGCGCGTCGACGTGCTCGCTTTTGTTTGGGACACTTGCTGAAGGAAAACTTTATATTTCTGGGTTTTTCATGGTAATTTATGCATTCTCAAGCATTTCCAAAGCATTTCATCAGGTTCTGGATGGTCAAAAGGCCCAAAAACACCATGAAAACCACCTTGCTGCCACCTTTTGCACCAGCAGGAAGTACTTCTGGGAGAATGAAGTTTTGGAGGGGCAAATGAGCTCCAAATTGGGAAATTCCACTTGGGTTGGATAGCCAACATCCAGGGATTTCCAACAAGCTATCATGAGCTCAATTGGGATGCTGGGAAGTGCCCCAAAATCAGGATGAAAGACGCGCTACGCGTATGGCTCAGGCGCGCTACGCATATGGATTTTTGGTCAATTTTTCACCTTCCAGCTCAGAATTTCGGCCAGTTGAACCAGTTTTGCTTGTGGATGAAATTTTTGAGTTATCATGATGTAAATTGATGGTTGGCATGTAACTTTGACTCACTTTTACCTATTCTAGATGATTCACTCCTAAAAAGTAAAAATCAGATGTAAGAATCAGTTTCCTCCCTTTTAGAGGCAAGTTGTTTAGATGCCTATATTCTAGCTCCTTGTTTAGAATTAGTTGGAACTGCTCCTAGAAGGAGGAATTCGACCCCTAGAGGTTTGGGAAGGGGTTAGGAGGTCTATATGATGTAATTTTTGAGACATTCTACAGGTTGGACTGTTGGGAAACTTTTGGCATACTATTGTACATATTTTTCATATTTTGGCTAAGGAAAGATCAGAGGTTTTGCAGCACCTGTTGGGATTCTTGTGGCTTTCAGTTCTTGATGGTGTTTTCTCTCAGTTTATTGTAATTTCTTTCATGTTTAATGTATGCCATTCCCTTCTTATGCTTCTGAAACTAAATGAATGAGTGAATGAGGTTGAATCCATTGATTTCAGTGCTCTGCCTTTGAATTTGTTTAGTTTTACATGTTTTCGCCTGTTTGGAGAGGATCCATGTTCTCCCTTGCCCTCTTCAGCTCCTTTTCATTCTGATCCATCCATACACTTAATCAAAAAGCATTAAGACTACTTCCTACCTCACCCCAACTCGAATTCTGCAAAGATCTAGCCTTATCCCCGGACCCAAAATTGTTTTTTCCCATTTCTCCAACAAAAACCCAAAAAATCAAAATCAAACTTTCCTATCTCTTTACTAGCCTAAAATCAGTATTCATTGTTCATTATAAGTCATCTCAGCCCCTCTGAAAACCTTTTGCCGTGATAGACCCGGAGAGAGCCCTCTCTTGTCCTCGTAGGGCTAGCTACGAGGCTGAGCGTGGTTTGATGTAGCCTTGAGTTTTACCTTATTTTAGCCTAAGGTAGATTTGAGCGCTAACATAGTGGCGACCATACTGGGAAAAAACTCAAAACGTTTGCTTGTTATAGACGGAGTCTGAAGTCACGCCAGGTAGCCTTCGAAACGCTGTTGCTATGCATCAACGAGGTAGATAAACGTTGCTTCAGTCGATCTCCGGTTTAACCTGTAATCGTAGCATTTAACTTGTAAATTTCCCCAGTACATGTATCGAGTTCAGATCTGATGGTTGATGGTGAACAACGGTCAGACATCGCAAGGCTGAAATCATTCACCTGGCGACTTCATTCACTGAAAGATCCAGACAATCAATCCTTCATGGTGACTTCACTGCAGGGAGATCAGTAGCTGTCAGATTTTCAAGATGGACCGAATTACAAGAAGATATGCTCCCATGAGCCGAGATCACATTCCAAGTTTTCTGAATAAGATGCCCAAGGTAGATTGGTCAAGGAAACTGCCTACGTTTAACGATGATGGTAAGAAAGATGCTGCTTTACATCTAGTTAGATTTCACATGCATATTCGCAAGTTGAAGGTGGATTTTCCTGAAGATTGCTTGATGAAGATATTCCTAGCCACTCTGGAAGGTGAAGCCCAATCTTGGTATGAAAATTTGCCGCTGGCCTGTATTTACTGTTTAAAGGATTTTCACGCCCTGTTCATTGAAAGATATCAAACATCTTATCCATCATTAAATTTAGTTCATGACTATTGCAAACATGCTTCTACTTTTATTGAAGGCCTTGAGAAATATTATGAAGATGATAATTTCATGGATGATGAGATCATGGAAGCCCTGTATGAAAATCCATTTCAGCAGTATAAAGACGATCATGAAAATTTGCAGCAGGATCAAGATTTTAGTGCGGTGGAAGATGAAGCAATTTTGCATCTTGACAGTGAACAAGAATTATATGAAATGGATCAGCCGTATGAGGAAAATCTGTACACTCCTTCACTTGAAATCAATGAAGAAAATCACTGTTTGAGGCAAAGAAAACAAAAGGTATTATCTCCTCTATCTGAAGACGAGATAAATCAACTCTTAAACGGTCATATTCCAGCTCAAGTTAACGCCGATCTGCAGTGTGCACATGGTCAAGAAGGTGATGGTGAAACTTCTTCTTTTTATGAAAAGCATGACAGTCCTATAAGCAGCCTTATAGATCAGCAGGTTGAAGATGTCTATATGGCTGAAAATGATGAAAGAGAAAGTGTCGTTTCAGATCTTCCCACAGAAGAAGACAGCATGCAGATTGCAGATTGTGATAGTGTCCAGTCAGCTACTTCAGATTCAGATTCAGATCGTGATGACCAAGCATACCTTGTACTGAATCCTGAAAAGGAGAGTTTTTCTGTTGGGATCATAGACAGAGTTTTTGATCCAAATGTTTTCAGTTCATCATAACAGAGTCTTCATAAAGAGGTAATTCAGTCAGTTCATGAACAACAAGATGAGACCTTCATTCAAGTAAGTGAAACAGTTCCTTTGGATGAATTTATGGTAGATGATAAAAATGTTATGTTTGAGCTTCAAGAATCATTGGAAGTTTCTTTTCTCATGATTGATGACTGTAATGAAAATCCGACTGTCCTATCATATGAAGATGACCCACCAAATATTCAGACTACAGAAGATCAGAACATTCAGGATTTCCATTCAGATTCTTCTTCATATGTTTCATGTGCTGAAATGTTTTCTCAAGAGGAGATCTGCTCATCTACCTGTTCAGAGTTTTTTGAAGCCCAGGAACATATTTTTACTGAAGTACATGATGAAGGAAAATTAGAAGCGGGAGAAAAAGACACCTTGTTTCTTCAGCAGGAGGTAAATCTTCATGTTTTTCAGGATCCAATGGCAGATTTGTTACAGTCAGCAGTGAAAGTGATTATTGCAGTGTTCAGTGATGAAGGAGATCATGGTCAGCTATGTTTTTGGATGCCCAGTTATCAGTTTGTATTGTTGACTAGGAGATATGATCGGGAGAATCAATCAAGAAGGCATCTGCTTGATTGGTTACATTGGAATTATGATATATTTTGATGGTATATTGTTTTGTAAGAAACACAGGCGGTTATGTACTGCTAGAAAGCTTTAAATTTTAAGTTCAGGTCTTGAGTTAGTTTGTTAGAGTCAAGTTTTTTCAAGTCATTTCAGTTTGCCATCGAGTCGGTTTGAGTCAAGTTTTAATCAAGTTCCAGTCAAATAAATTAAGTCATCAGTCTTGTGTCAATTTCTCGCAATAATGGATTCCATAGCCCAATGGATGGAGGCACTGTCTGCTCTCCCAAAGATCTGCAGTTCTTGGCACCTCCAAGAAGCGGCAACTGCCATCCCCATTGGAGCCAATGTTAGTGTCATCCTTTGCAGCCTTCCTCCAGTGATCAAACATGCTCTTACAAAGTGATCTTAAAGTGTCAAGGTCAAATTTTGTCATTTCAATGAGTCTTCAAGCAAAATTTGGTCACTAGGCATTAGGTCTAGGGTTTGCTTTCACTCCTTCCAAAGTTGTCCAAATGTCGGTCCATGTCACCATTCAGCTAAGTGTACCATCATTCAGAGGGTTTTCATCATCATGTCAAGTTCCATTGGGTCATTTTACAACTTGTTCATGCTTCAATTGTGCCTAGGTAAGGTCCATTTCCCTCTCCTAGGGTTTTGGAGGTAATTTCTCTTGGATGGTTAGATCATTAGAAAAAATTGTATCCTGATGTTCATACACCTTCCCCTATCATTAATGTACCTTATTAAACACTTCCCATCACTGAGATCCCCCAAATTCCTCATTTTTGCACAAACCCTAGTTTCTTGCCACAACTTGGCAATTTTCTAGGCTAGGCCTGTGTTTTTCCGTTTTGGACCCCTTCCTCTAACTCAATCTCTAAGATTCCACTTTCCCCTGCTTCCTAACATCCCTCCCTACTTCCAAAAATTTCCCCAAGAATTTAGAAGCCCCTTATCCCCTTCATTTCGCTTCATTTCGACAAAATCCCTTGTTTCACACATCGGGATAGGTTTCACTCAAATGATGTTTCAGAGAAATAAAAGATGAATTTTTGAAAACTGAGAGATTTTTTTGTACAAAACATGCCAAGGAAGAAAAACCTCCTTCAAGTTTTACACAGATATAATGGTTTTAGAGAAATGTCAAAAATACTGTTGCCTCAGGAGAATTGAATGCACCTCCGAAGTGACCTTGGGAAAATCAAGATTTCTCCTAGCATGGTTGGATAAATGACTTGCTTAATGAGTTAAAGGATAACTAGACACAAATATATTTCCAATTAGATATCATGAGCTCAATTTTTAGTTGAGGAAGACCTTCAAAAGTTGACTGCAACAGCGCTCTGCCTTGAGGCAGCCTCATTCTGCTCATTTTGATAAGTTTTGGGATTTTGATTTCTGACAAGGAAAATGAAGTCCAAATTGCACAATTCCACTTGGGTTGGAAATTAGACGCCAAGAGCTTTCCAACGAGCTATCACAAGCTCAATTTGGACACCGGGAAGGCCTCCAAAAGCCTCCTGCAAAATGCACTATGTAGCGCGCTACGCATATAGGAGGCGCGCTACGCACAAGAGGCGCGCTACGCATATAGCCTCACCAGCCTGTGTAAAATAACAAGGGCGCTACGCACATGAAGCGCGCTACGCATTGGGTGAGCATGCTACCCATATAGTCTCAGAGCCAAATTTTTTTTCCCTTGCGTCCAGTTTCACGCCCAAACGCCTCAATCGGCTTGCAAGTAGGTTCTCCACGATTGTTAAGTGATTTTTGAACATGATTGTAGTGTGTTTGATGTGGCGAAACAAGAATTTGATGAGGAGAAATGTGTAAACCCTAGGTTCATTGCAAATTCATTTCTCAGGGTTTTAAAAGATATGTTGACAGTCTTGTGAAGGGTTTGCAAACTTCTGTGATTGATATATATGCTCATGCCTATATTGTCTGTGGCACCCCTGCTCATTATGTACATCATCCTCATTCCCTTTCTTTTCCATTGTACCACTGCTGTCACTATGATTGTCATCCTCATTTTAGCACTACTCCTTATTCATGTTTTCACATAGTCTCATGATTCACTTGTCCATATCCTCCATTGACATTATCGGAACACTGTTATCATTGCTATGGTTTTACTATGGTCATTGTCACTGTTTCTTATTCTCTATTGACAAACACAGTCTCATTCTCATTTTCCCTTTGACAAATCTTGGCTAGCATTGCAAAGGCTGTACACTACATTACACTTTTTCTACTCATTTGTCAAATTCACTTGTGATCAAAACAGTGACTGTTTTTATGCCAATTCACTTAACAGAGCTATTACCACTGTGGCTTGTTTTCCTATGATGCTTTGGTACAAATGTGACATATTTGGGTTTTGAGCATACATTGAAATTTTTGTCTTCACTACACCTATATCAGCATATATATTGCAGACATCTTGTTTTCAAAGCCATGTCAGAGACGGACTTAGATTATGAGCAGGAGTATGACAGTGATTCCACAGCAGGGCATTACTTGGGAGGATTTCATCTCCCGTGACTTCTTCACAGCGCCACAGCCGCCTCTCGAGGTAGTTCATGATGACAGAGAGACTTAACATCAGATGGACATCTCTGAGATCGAGCATATCACTGCTCCATTGTATGTGACATACCAGCGAGGCCACAGGGCCTTATTTGCAGCTACACGACGAGTACTATCTCCACCCGGGGTGGAAGGGGTCTCGTTGACTCCATCAGCAGAGCGAGTATTATCTCCACATGATGTGGAAGGGGTCTCACCTTCTTCTTCAGCACAGGTACAGATTCAGGACAGGGGCAAGAGGCCCATTCATGATGAGGGCCCATCAGGAGCCGGGACACGGATTTCACGATCATTGATGTTGATGCGAGCTCTCCTAGCTCGAAGCTGAAAGAGATCATCCAGGAGAAAAAGGCCGAGAACAACACGCTGAAAGAGAAATTGCAGAGGTCTCAGTGGGTGATAAACTACCTGGAGCAGCGTAATAAACAGCTAGAGGATGAGCACACACTTTATGAGCTGCGGCGAATCCGTGAGGATCGACAATTGGCCCGGAAGAGACCTGGTGATATGACACCGGTTGAGCGAGAGACTGAACTCACGCATGTTAACATTCATCTGGAGAATTTTTTGGCAAAGGCCAATAGAGAAAAAGACATGCTTCGTCACATGAAAGGTCATTATTGGGCTTGCATGCATGTCTGCAAAGCAAAAATGAAGATTCTGAAGAGGAGGTTGAGCAGAGCACTAAAACGGCGAAAAAGGTCTGATCCACTCCGGATTTTGGCCGAGGCTTCATTGGCTGGACATGATACATGATAGGGGGTCTCCTCTCCGAATTTGAGCAAATTCGGAGAAATTTTTGTCATTTTGAAATATTTTAGTCCAAAAACAGATTTTTCAGCTATACGAGTAGCGCCTCGACGTGCTCACTTTTGTTTGGGACACTTTCTGAAGGAAAAATTTATATTTCTGGGTTTTTCATGGTAAGTTATGCATGCTAAAGTATTTCTGAAGCATTTCATCAAGTTCTGGATGGTCAAAAGGCCCAAAAACACCATGAAAACCACCTTGCTGCCACCTTTTGCACCAGCAGGAAGTACTTGTGGGAGAATGAATTTTTGGAGGGGAAAATGAGCTCCAAATCAGGAAATTCCACTTGGGTTGGATAGAAAACATCTAGGGATTTCCAACGAGCTATCATGAGCTCAATTTGGATGCCGGGAAGTGCCCCAAAATCAGGCTGAAAGGCGCGCTACGCGTATGGATCAGGGGCGCTACGCATATAGATTTTTGGTCAATTTTTCACCTTCCAGCTCAGAATTTCGGCCAATTGGACCAGTTTTGCTTGTGGATGGAATTTTTGAGTTATCATGATGTAAATTGATGGTTGGCATGTAAATTTGACTCACTTTTACCTATTCTAGATGATTCACTCCTAAAAAAGTAAAAATCAGATGTAAGAATCAGTTTCATCCCTTTTAGAGGCAAGTTGTTTAGATGCCTATATTCTAGCTCCTTGTTTAGAATTAGTTGGAACTGCTCCTAGAAGGAGGAATTCGACCCCTAGAGGTGTGGGAAGGGGTTAGGAGGTCTATATGATGTAATTTTGAGACATTCTACAGGTTGGACTGTTGGGAAACTTTTGGCATACTATTGTACATATTTTTCATATTTTGGCTAAGGAAAGATCAGAGGTTTTGCAGCACCTGTTGGGATTCTTGTGGATTTCAGTTCTTGATGGTGTTTTCTCTCAGTTTATTATAATTTCTTTCATGTTTAATGTATGCCATCCCTTCTTATGCTTCTAAAACTAAATGAATGAGTAGATGAGGTTGAATCCATTGTTTACGGTGCTCTGCCTTTGAATTTGTTTAGTTTTACATGTTTTCGCCTGTTTGGAGAGGATCCATGTTCTCCCTTGCCCTCTTTAGCTCCTTGTCGTTCTGATCCATCCATACACTTAATCAAAAATCATCAAGACTATTGCCTACCTCGCCCCAACTCGAATTCTGCAAAGATCTGGCCTTATCCCCGGACCCAAAATTGTTTTTTCCCATTTCTCCAACAAAAACCCAAAAAATCAAAATCAAACTTTCCTATCTCTTTACTAGCCTAAAATTAGTATTCATTGTTCATTATAAGTCATCTCAGCCCCTCTGAAAACCTTTTGCCGAGATAGACCCGGAGAGAGCCCTCTCCTATCCTCGTAGGGCTAGCTACGAGGCTGAGCGTGGTTTGATGTAGCCTTGAGTTTTACCTTATTTCAGCCTAAGGTAGATTTGAGCGCTAACAACAGGCACCAAAGTTGATACCCATTTATAATGCCTGATTGGAAAGATGATTTTTTCCTTGAGGAGCTTGTTCAGTTTAGTTTTGATTTTATTTTCAAGATCTGGATGAATTTTCCTCAACTTCTGCTGTATAGGTTTTTCTTCTGAGATCATAGGAATGGTATGTTGAATAACAGAAGTGTCATATATTTTAAGATTAGTGTAATCCTAAGAAAAGACACTTTTGTACATTCTAAACAATTTAATAAATGATAATCTTTCTTCGGAAGATAGACCAAGACCTAGATTAACATTTTGAGGTTTTTCGTCAGTTCCTAGATTTACTAACTCAAATCTTAAGGTAGAGCTTTGAGTTTTTGAGTTAGTAACTCTTTTAAACCTATATTTCAGATCATATAGGTCTTCTAACCTGAAAACATACTTAGGAATAGGATTTTCATCTTGTTCTTCCTTAATATGAATGTCATGTTCATTTTCATCAATATTAGACTATCATAAGATCCTTTAGATGTTAAGAAATCTATGATATCTGAATCATTATTGAATACTCTCCAATTGGTAATATTATCAGGAACAGATGGTATACAAATTAATTCAATGGAAAATATATTGGGACTAAAATCTTGAGATGTAATTAACTTTGATGCTATATTAGCCAATAGATCTGCACTAGCATTCTGCATTCTAGGCATGAAAGAAATATTAAAGGCTAAGAAATCAATGGTTAATTTTTGGACTAATGATTGGTAATGCTTTAAATGTCCAAAATTACAATGAATGGTATTTCTTACCTGTCTAACAATGATTTCTGAATCTCCTAGGACTTTCAGATATTTGATATTAAGATCAATGGCTTTGTACAAACCTTGGACTAATGCTTCGTATTCAGCTATATTGTTTGTACAATTGAATTCTAGTCTGCATGCTAACATGGTCTTTTCTCCTTCTCGACTTATTAAAATGTAGCTAGCGCCTGTACCATCTTCAGATTTAGAACCGTCAAAATAAATAGTCCAAAATAAAGAATTAACTACTACTTTATCTACAAAATTTTTACACTTGGAACTATCTGTCTGGGAAAAATTATCAATCTGAGAAACAACTGCATTATCAAAGAAAAGTGACGATTGAGCATTGAAATTTCCTAAAAATGACTCTGTTGAGTAGTTTCCAATAATGCTATTATTGAATTCCACTGGCTCATTTACTCCTTCAAGATCGGTGACTATATGTTTCATGAACTTTTCACGGTCTACCCAGATTTTATTTGGCATTCCATTATATGGTAGCCACATATGTGACCAGTCTATTGAAAAATATCCATGAAGTTTTTCAGACCAGTCTAGGTTTGAAACTAAGCCATAAAACTCAGGAATATCAGCCATCGGCGTATCAATTATTTGAGCAACCTTGGGGTTTGATGACAATCTGATAGAGACATAATTTATTTCTCCTACAACCTGTAATTTAGTTCTATCAAGTTGTACTATATGAACAAGGGAACTCTGATGAGTTATGTTCAACTTAGTACAAAATGATTTTGGCATTATATTAGAGGAAGCCTTTGAGTCTATTAAACAATTATGAACATTTTTATAATAGATCTCATAGGTCTAGAGAAATGGAGGAATATGAGAGATGGATCGATCACCTATCATAATAAAGTCTGTAGCATATATTTTAGTTGAAGGAGAAGGTGATTTACCCATTTCATTAGTATTTTGTACTATTACTGCAGCAAGTAAGGCTAAAGCAGGAACCACATTTAAGTCTCTAAGTAATATTTTTTGTTGCTACTTTAATTTTGTAAGCTCGTGAATTGAAATGTTGGCCCTATTTTTCTTCATATCTTCAACTACATTATACTCAAAATTGTTTGAGACTACCATTGTCTTAGATGCAGGTGGAGTATCTGGAGTAATAGGACTTGTTTGTGTAGCCTTTGAAGTATACTTTTTTCTTACTGACTTATCTTTAGTAGGCGTTGAAATCTTTTGTTGTTGATTTGGCTGTGTTGCTTTAGTAGTATTTTTTCTCCTTGTACTCACAAGTAAAGCTTCATGTTGTTCTTCATTTGGTAGGATGAAATCCCACATTCCATTTAGTTCAACTTATTATTCTTCTTCATCTTCTTCTTCCTATGTTTTCTCTTCCTCTGTATCTTGATCAGATTCAGCATTATATATGGTATTTGGAGGTTGAGTATTAGAGGACTAACCTTTCTTGAAGTTTCTGAAAGTCTTTTTTACTTGGTTCTTGATATATGCCATCTGGTTTATCATAGTCTTCAAAACGTTTTGAAGACCTTCCACATCAAAAAGGTATTTTGGCAGCTTATTTTTAGAATCATCTTTGAAAGATACCTTCTTTTATTTTCTATCTTCTTGAGAATTCTTCTTCTGAAGACCGGTTATGTGTTTCTCTACAGATAGAGATTCCTTCATGTTTTCTGCAAGCGTCGACAATTTTTTTCTATCAACAAAAATAACTATATTGGATGGAAGAGATGAAATATACCACTCAATTTGAGCTTATGCACCAGGAACTGATGTAGCAGTAATTTTATTGAGTAATTTATTAAATATTGAATTAAAATCTTTTATCTTCTCACCTAATTTAGCTTTTAGATTTGATAAATCATTAATGAGCATAGAAATGGTCCTGTCATTCCCAAACTTAGCTAGAAATTGTTCTTTGAACATATTCCAGATATTTATAGAGCGGGTAGGAAGTGAAAAATACCAGGATCCTGCTGATCCTGTTAGATTATATGGAAATAATCTTACAACACAATCCTCTTCAAATACTTATTTTAAATTGATGGCTAACATAAAATTATGAATGTGTTCTTCTGCCGGAAGACCATCATCAGTATTAAATTTAGGTAACCACCTTTCAGGATATTTTGGAAGAGCATGAGGAGGAGCGGGCATATTTACAGCCCTTGGATTGCTCCATGGACGTACATTTGGTGGAGGTACTTGGCCTGCCATTGGAGCTTGGGTGGATGTGATGGATTGATTTTGAGTTGAAGAAGAGGCAGGCTGAGTGCTATGACTAGTTGAAGGGATATTAATTTGTAGAATCCGGATTATCCACACTATCATAAAACATTGGTCGACATTTCAAATCCCAACGGGGATCCATCATCAGGATGAGAATGAAGAATGAAATAAGGTCGCAGAAGGTCAAGGTATAAATAGTGGAGGGAAATGATGTTTGAGAGGAGCCGACAATAGATAACAATAAATTAATTTTAATTGTAATACATTTTTTTAATAAAATTTATATTTTAATAATAAATAAATTGTTTAATAAATATTTAAAGTTTTAATTTATTAATTTTAATTTTATAAAACCTAAATGCTTAAATTATTTAAAATATTTAAAACTTTAAATAATAGTTTGAGTACTGGAACTAGTTAAAGTAACACTGGTTGTTGGAATGGAAGTTGTGGAAGTGAGCGGAGGTAATGATGATGAATAGGATAAAATATCGTTGGCGATTGACTCTGATTGAGTCCTCTTTATTCTCTTTCAAGTACTATAATTGGGAATTTCAAAAGGAATAATTCCTATCTTTTGACTTTCTGATCGAGTTAATATTCTTCGAGGTTGTAAAGAAGACAAAATATTGATATCTGATATTTGAGAAGATTTAGGCTTTTCAGCAGAAATGGATACTCTCTCTAACTTTTCTATCAAAGACTGAAATTCTGGAGAAGTTTGATGAGAATCGGGAGATAGTATGGGTTGAGTATCACTAGGAGACTTAGGAGAAGGATGATCAACTTCAGATTTTAAAGATGAGGATCTAGATAATTTTCTGGAATTTGATTGGGATCTAGAGGGAGAGAGACTCTTAGATTGACCTTTAGATTGATTAGACATTTTTTCCATTCACAAGGCCCTCCTTCTAGCGCCGGAATGTTGAGGCCTCAGAATTTCGCTACCAAAACATGGGGGAAAACCATCCGGTTTGGACCTTAAAGTAGCTCCTTTTCTGTCTGGTGTGGTGGCTCCAATTGGGGATAGTGGGACCAGTTTTCCAATAAGGATGATTTTGGGGTGTGTTTTGGTTATAAAACATGCAATGGAAAATGATTATAATCTATCACATGCATCTATTTAGACTATCTATTCTACTATATACCCGAGGTGTTTCTTCCTTTATGCGATCTAAAGAGATATCCTTCAACTATTAGTAATGTAGATTATTTAACAGTTGAAAGAGATGAAAATTATATAAGATGATCCTTCTAGAAAAATATTTTGATTAGAAGAATTGTGAAAAATGTGTCGCATTCATATGTGTGATTATATATTGGATAAGGAATCACAGACAAATATTAGAACAGAAGTGCATATAAAATTCATCTATAATAACATTTCAAATATATAATGCAATAAAAAGATGACTCTCAATCTAGAAAACAAGACTTAATACAAGTGAATATAAGTACCATATGTGCGAAGTTCTACTCATGTAAACTGACAGTAATTGGTCTTCTCCTCTTCACTTTCAAGAAATTTAAAGATTACAGTAGTGCAACATCAGTTAAACAACTTTAATTGTCAAAATATAACAGATTGTGTTCCATTAATTCATCAAAGCATTCACAAAATTACAATAGTGCATTCTTTGCAAATGTTTTTGAAAAATTTCTGGACCTTTCTCTAAATGCATGAGAGGGGTTTAAATACTAAACTAACTATGTTCTAAAATAGATTATTACAAAAAAATAGAGGAGGTTCCAAACAACCATCATCGTAAGACTAACTTTAGCTACAATCTAGGAAAATAAAGTAACAATATGACTTATGAGTTCCAATCTTTCTTTTGGATTTTCCCCCGAAGTTGAAAATATATATAGCATGGGCTTGAACTGAGCTGGCTGTGAAATATGTGATTTGACCCATCCTTTGAATATCACATTTGAGAGTGTTGGCTGCGATCTTCTTGTCGAATCTGTTAAAGACTGCAGGGTCTGGTATTGATGATAAGGTTTGATTAGAAGATTCCAATAATTTTCTTGATCAAACTTATTTACTTTTTTAATTGTTTCATCTAGTGTTTCTGCCTTTTCTTTCCACTGTGTTTCCAGATGTTTGACATCTGTGAGCACTTTAGATGTGCACTCTTTGATAATTTCTGCTTTCACAAGCTGTTCACACATAGATTCAGTAATTTCCTTTGCCAAGTTGAATGCTTTTGTTGCTGCTTTCTCTGCCTTCTTTATTTGTGCTTCCCAATATTTGAATGAGATTTCCTTGTGTAACTTATCTACCTGGGGTAGATTAGCTTCCTTTTCTGAGTCTGATGCTTTCCATTGAATGTGTTCATTGATTTTCTTCTTGATCTTCTCAGATTCAAGTTTCTAGATAGCTACTTGCTGGATTAATATTTCACTTGAGTCACAATAAGAGCTAGTAATATAAGCTTGTTGGAAAAATACTTCTTGTTTTTTCTTTAACTTAGCATTTACATCCAATGCTTCCTTTATGAATTGCTCTAACTGTGGCTGGATTTGTAATCTGGTCATTCCTACTTCCTGTTGTGTTTGATTCTCAATGTGTTGTACTTGATGCTGCAAATTAAGACTCTCAAAATCCTTTTGAAATTGGGATATATTCAATTTTATTTTCTCGCTGGAATTAGACTTTTTTTGATTCAACAGTCTCTCTAATTCTTGTATTCTATCTTCTTTCTACTTCAATAACATTTTAACCTCGGTAGCTTTATCAAAAGTGGCAGTAACATATGCACCTGCAAACTATGATAGTTTGATAAAATGTTCAGTAGGATCAGCTAGAGGATCCTTCCACAAAACATCAACGGATTAATTTTAAGGTTTGTAACTGTAACTGTAACTGGAACTTGTTGTAGTGGTGTAATAGTTTCCACTAACTTCTGGGAATGTTCAGGTGTCTGAAAACTAGCAGTTTGATCAGTATTGGGATTTTTTTTCGGAGTTTTTATTACTTTAGAAAAATCATCCCATTCATTATTCAAGTTCTTTGGTTGGGACTTTTATGAATGATCTAGTGTATCTTGACTGTGCTGAACTTCTTGAGAAGTTGACTCTGTTCCATTGCTTCCCTTTTTCTCTTGCATCTCAATCCCTTGGATTACTTGATAGATTACCTTTTATGGGTTTTCCTTTATGTTTTTGGATTCATTTCTAGAATGATATGAATTGTGAGATTGATTCTTAATTGTCCTGACTCATCTTCAAACATGTCCTTAATTTCATTATCCAAGCTAATACTTGGAGTTGGTCTGATGACATATTCAATAGTCAATAAGTTAAGAGGAATTCTTTCCAATCTCTTATTTCTGTATGCTTGGAAGGCTTCCAAATCATCTTGATTGAGTTGACTAGATGCAAACTTGAGTACACCTGAAAATTTTTAAGTGCCTTGAAAGAAATCATCAAATATGTCTATTTATTTCACAAAAGGCTTCATTTTGAGCTCTGCGATAAATTTCTTAATTACATCATTGGGATCATATGGCCGCTTTGGCATTACTGCCAAATTCAATAGATTAATTTTCGACATTTATTTTTAGGCATGAGCTATATCAAAAAGTGCAGAAGTACCGCATTATAAAGAGAAATTAGGCCAAATGAACTTCTTAGCATCTTTAAACTGTTTAGAAATGCCATTTACAACAAGCTGGTAGGCTATCTCTGTTGCAAGTAACTTATCAGGAACATAATATGGTATGACATGAGGAGAATCATAACTCCCAAATACTCTGATATATGTGAAATTTTCCTCTGCAAACCATCTAGCAACAAAAAGAATGTTTGTACTAGCTATTTTGGAAACCCTAGGGGCTTTCTCATTGAATATCATTTGGTGCATAGGCAACATGAATCTATGGAAAATTTTGTAAAAATGCAAATGAAATTCTAAATCCAAAAGGGTTCTGTGATAAATGTGGATTGGGGTAGGGTCTTGTGTCATCCATTTCCATCCCATGTTAGGAAATATAGAAGAAAAAAAAATTGAGTCCATGACATAGGCACTCATATAAAAGGGGGGTATTTCTCTAGATGAAACACTTCTTTTATTCCTATACTCCATAATGTGTTCAGCTAAATTATCAGATAGGCTATTTTTCCAATTCATAATTAAAGAATTGATGATTGCGTCAATTAATGGGACCCAATCTATAGAAAACCTAGTGGTATTAGGTGTTTCATATAATATAGACAACATACCGAGAACATAACAGTAAGGGGAAGGAATTTGGGCAATTGGGTACGTACAAAGTTTATCTCGCTTGAGTTTTCCCCGATCTTCTTTCCATTCCTTTATGACCTTCATTAGATCTATATTTTTTGTCCTAAAGCCTTGGACAAAATCTTTTTAGTATTTCTACTATGGGGAGGGTAGATGGTACATTTCCTGTAAGTCTTCTGCCTTGAATGACCCAATATTCTCGCCTTTTGAATCTTTGTATGTTCTGTCTTCTATGCTTAAGTGGTCGATTACCCACTTAACTATGTCTGTATAGGGAAGAATCTTTGGCCTTGCTTCTACCTTATGGATGAATGAACATGCAACGTCGAAATAAGTCACGTATGAAGTAATTGACGTGCCCGTTGTAGTGACTTTGGTTATTACCCTTGGATTTTCGTCTTCAAATAGCTGATACATTGCTTCCCATGATGAAATGCCACAATCCTTGTTGCAGGTGGTGTCTAAGAATAGGGGAGACATATCTAAGTCTTCGGTAGATGATTCTTTGCCAATTTCTTTTCCTTTCTTGGTTATTTCAATTTGCTTCACTCCATTAAGTGGTCTCCTAATTTCAAGGGAACAGAGAAAATATTATAAATATAGAGAACAGGGAGGCAGACAAAATTTAAAAAAATGTGGCATTCAATCACTTCAACACATGCTCGTAGTGGATATGAATCTATCAAAACCTTACTTCTATTAAATGTTATTAATCACCAATTATTTTTTTAAATAAAATCTCTTACACCTTCACGTGAAGTGTATATCGATCAATTTAAGACATTGGATCTCGTATTTTGGTTTGATTTGACATGAGTCATTTCGCATCACACATCACAACTTATAACTATTTCCATTTATGATGTTACCCATAAATTTTGTAAAATGCGATATGCACAAATCACACATCGCAACTTTTATGCGGTAAATGAATTTGCTTGTTGTTATATCCTGTGAAATGTGAAGCGTGCTTTCAAGAAATCATGCTTCTACACTCTATCTGACTTTGGAGCTTTGTGTTCATTATTTTACTAACTCGTCGAGTCTGCGTAATTTCAACTTTTACCGAATTGCATATAAGTTGATCGTTAAAATGAGACACGATGCGGTAAATGAATTTGCTTGTTGTTATATCCTGCAAAATGCGAAGCGTGCTTTCAAGAAATCATGCTTCTACACTCTATCTGAATTTGGAGCTTTGTGTTCATTATTTTACTAGCTCGTCGATTCTTCGTAATCACAACTTTTACCGAATTGCATATAAGGTGATCGTTAAAACGAGACGCGATGCAGTAAATTAATTATAACAATGATTGTAGTGATTGTAATAAGATTTTGATATGGCTTTGGAAAGAGCTTAGCGCATATCACAGACCACGTGAATTAGTGGATTTAAAGTCATTTTAAGTTTTTAAGTATGCAAATTGCGATTTTCACTAAGGGATGAAAGTGGATAAGCAAAAAGAAACTTTATTTCCTAAAGTTTTTGACTTGAGCTAAAAAAATAAATGAAATGAATTTCCTAATTATTTTTTAAAGGGTCCCCATTTTTAAAAATAAATGGTGTTGTTGTATAGCACAACAAGTCACTACACCCATGATTGGCCTCTTTTACCTCAAATGCGTCAAATGTGGGAAGCTCAAGCAGCATATTTAGGACAACAAGCCTCCCCTTCGGTTCCTCCCAATGATGCCCTTGTCCAACCGAATGTGTTTACTAATCCATTCCCCCAGCAAGGATTCGTGGCTACCCAACCCCCTAAAATTCAAGCAGCCACTCAACCTCCTCCATCTGGTATCTCTGATTACCATATTCTCATGATGAACTCTGACCAACCCATTACCATTGACCTCAACCTTCAGACTCGGTCTCGTCCATACAACAAGCCCCCCGCTACGTCTGCCCTAGAGCCCCTTATTTAGGCCCACATAGCCTCTTTCGACACCCAATGGTATTTTACTGATCCCTCATCCTAAGGCAGAGGTTCATACCAAGATCCCCAAGGGACCATTACATTGAAATGTTGCTTCTGTTAAAGCTACCCATTCGTATAGTATAGTAGATGACTTGGCACAATCCCCTACTGCCATGTCAATGCTGGAAGTCCTCTAGTCATTCCCTTCACAACAAAAAACTCTACTAACTTGCATGGGCGATGTGGATCCTTCAGATGATCATTTTATTATCTTCGATGTTGACTGGTCAGAACATCCACCCTTTCCACTTCCGTCACCTTCCAAACCCTTGCCAAGATCTGGAATGCCAACATCTCTTGTTGTATCATTAACGAGGGGGCATCCTTCTTTGTGATGTCCGCTTCAGTTTGGAAGAAAACTGGATCTCCTGAGTTGGTCCCTTACACTATCACCCTCTGAGCGTGGGATGTCCACTCTTCCCATCCCCTTGGCGTGTTCCGCAATTGTCCTATTATTCTTGTGGAAAGACTATTTATGTTGATGTAGAAGTCAATGATGCCCCCTTGGACTACACTTGATGTCCTATTGGGTCGTAGCTACACTTATGTGATGTCTACTATCCCATCTACGGTTCACTATAAGATGTGATTTCCTCACAACGGAAATATTGTCACTATCGACTAGTTGACATATTACGAACCAAAGTCTCAGACCTCCCCTGAGTCCATCATCTCTTCGATGGCCAATAAAAAAATCGTTGAACCTTCGACTAGTGTCTCACTCGGAGTCTAAAAATACTAATCTTTGCTTAGTTCATTCCCTGGTCTTCCTCCTCCTATCTCTAATCCCAGCTCGTCGAATGTTTTCATGATGCAATCGTCTCGGTCCAACCTCAAACGAACTCGTTCGACTAGTCAGTAGCCCCACCCTCCGCAACCTACTCCTAGCACCTCGACTCAAACCTTCAGGACCCCCTCCCTGAGGACCCTCATCTGCAGCTGGTATCCATGAGCCTATCTACCCTCCTAGAATGGTTCCCCCTAACCTTAACCATCTTAGAGTTGTCTCACCTGACCATTACCCCTAAGATCAGATATCGTTTCTAGCTCCCTCTCCTGGAGTATTTTCGGTACCCGTTATGGCTACCTTATATCTTCCCAACATGACCCTGGGGATCCCAATCTATTACATTTATCCCCAAGCCTCTATCCTGCATGGCCAGCCCAAACCTTATACAGCTTTTACCCCGGTCCAACCGGTCGCCATGACCCCTCCCTTTGCTTTTGGGCTCGAGCCACCTCAACAGGAACCTACTCCTATTGCAAAAGCTTCAGGTGAGGGGGAAAAGCCCACAAGAAGGCAGTTAAGGACAAGTTTTCCCAAACAACCCCTACTCCTCCTCAGCCTCCAAAGCATACCACCCCGTGTGATTTGTGTGATGTTGTCGGTCATGCCACCCATACCTGTCCTAAATTGCCTCGTCTCAAGCCCATGGTTAATGAAGCGTTCCGAGAGTCTGATATCCTAGAGGTCTATGTCACTTTACTCAAAACTTAAGTCTTTGCACACAAATCATCCTTGTGCTTTGTGTGATTTCCATTGCCACTATACCCACCTCTCTCCCTGCCTCGATGACTACCGTGCCTCTTTAGAAGCGGTCCGCCAATTCGAGGCCAAGCGCAATGAGTCCACCTCTCCCTTATTTGTGACTTTTGCTTTAGTATAACGAAAGGTCATGCCTGCTCCCATTGACATCCCCCCTCCATATGTTGAGATGACGAAGCCTTCGGCCACCATTTTCTACCTATCATCATATATGAGATCCACGGTGGAAGACCCCTGTAGGGATTTCCCTTCTGTTTCGTCTGACCTCCCTTCAACGATCACCCTAGGCTCAACATTGGTGGATCCTTCATCTACTTGTTCTTCCATCACCCCCCATGATGATGAGCATGTGAACGTCTCTTCTCATCATAATGATTCAGGTAGCTTCGATGCACCACGTGGTCTTCCTTCCACCAATCACCCCATCTTCTACTGTGATGACGACATTATGGAAGCAATCACCACCCTTGACTTTATCTATCCCCCCTTACATTGAACCCATTAATTAGAATCATATAAACCTTGTGGCCATTACATTGATACCCAATGTTTGGGTAAGGGGGCACCCATATTTGAGAGTCTAAGAGAAGAAATTCTCCACAACCCTCCTAGTGCATTTGGTCGCATGGATTCTAGTACCATTATTCTTCCCCATTTAGAAGAACCTCTAGAGTCCCATATCACTTCAGATCACTCTAGGGATGATATCCCTCATCTTTCCTTCATCTTACATCAACAACCCAGTCCCTTAGACATTGTTGTTGACCAACCTCTGTGTTTTCTAGGTGAGCACCAATTCATTATATCCAAATCCACTCTTTTGGATAGTGACACCATGTATGCGAACCTAGAAATTTAGTCCATTTGCTTCATATATGCAATACCAAAAGATATTGGTAATCCTCCATTCCCTTTCTCGAACTGCATATATCCATTCTTCCCTCAGAAGATAACCATAACGTAAACATATGGTGAACCGCATCATAAAAATGTGTTTAGATTCCACTTTTCTAAATACATTTGGCATGAATATAACAAGCTTGGGGGCACTTATGCTCCTCAACCATAAAAATCCTAGCTCTCAGCCAAAATCAGCACTGAAACCCCCTTTCACGGACAGGTCGCACTGTTGAGATTCAACAAGATGATAATCCTAGTGAAAAATAAGCACCTACACAAGGTGGGGCCCACGATCTATTTTTAGGTGTATGTCTATTTTTAGAATGGTGAGCATATTCTAAAATTAGCAGGAGACTAATTCTATATGGTTGAGAAAATTCTATTTTTAGATGAGTTTCTATTTTTAGATCATGGGTGAAATCAATTTATAGATCACATGTCTAAAAATAGAATGCATGTCGATTATTATTAGCCCTTAATAATAATCAAACAATAAATAATAATCTATTCTCTTGAAGCACTTGATTTCAGTTAACTGATGTGGCAAACTAGTTGATTGAAGGAATTACGCATTCCAAGGTTGGTTGGTGGGACATGCATAGTGGACTTCATTGTAAATGAGTGTGACAAAGTTGTAACAGAGTTGGAAGAGTAGTTATGTGAGTTGTTATTTAGTTTAACTTAGTCAAGTGAGTTAAACTCAGTAATGCTAGTTGTAACTCATGATACACTAGTGAGAGATTAGTGAATTATTTATTTAATTAATTCACAAGAAGTGTCTCACATGCAATGGAAGAAATACTATTGTTAACTACTTGCATGTCAGATCTAGTGGAGACCCTGCGGAGAGATAGGTGAAAGGGTTTGGTTGACTATCAGTTGTGACTATAGTAATGCATTAAATGCATCTACACACACATGGGAGATGCCAATGAGGATTTTGTAGTCAAGGCAAGGCAAGATCGAATTCATTCAGGGATCTTCATCAGTAGGGATTGCGCTGTGGAGGCAGGCTATCAAGAGGCAGTAAATTGGTGTATGTGTGAACCAATTTTTGTATGAAAGTGTGAGATGATTGTATATTGTACTGAGAGCTCTATGAGCAGAGCTTTGTATGAGATTTTTTCATGATCTATGATATACATAATATATGATAGTTGGGATTTTTAGCTTTAAGCTTTCTCGATTAAAAACATCTTGTTATGTGCGATTTATTTTTCTTCATGTGTTTGCAATTGGCGATTTAATTTCCGCAAAGAATTAAGTAGAAGGATTATGTATTTAACAGTGGATTTAATTGTTAGATTAGGAGAGTATGGTAATACATCACAATATTTTTTTAATTTCTGCATGGTATTAGAGTAGTGTTAATCACTGAATATTGAAATATTGAATTAGTGCTGATTTTTGTTGGTGGAACAATTCGAATTCGCTGCAAGAATTTCTTGGTGTGACAGTTGAGTAAACATCGAAATGGCTTCCAATGGTTTGTGGTTGGAGTATGCACTCAAGGGAAGCTCGAACTAAATTGCATGGAAGGATAGTATGGAGGCAGTGCTTGAAGATAATGGCTTGAAGGAATTCATCGACAGTGATGTTCCTAAGCCGACTTCGATGGATGTTGCATTACTTGACGTCTCGCAAAAGAAAGTAGCAAAGAAAAGAAGGATTCTATTGGAAGATGTGCGAGACCATATTATCTAAAGCCTTCATGGAAAATACACTCCATTTTAAATGTGGAAGGTTTTGAAAGATCTTTTCCAAAGCAGCGATGACAATAGGAAGTTGGCGCTAAAGGATAAAATCAAAAAAATCAAAATGGAGAAGGGCGACAATATTCCAAAGTATCTCACAAAGTTTGTCCAATGTCGGGATGAACTGGGGAGTGTGGGAATCACAATTTTTGATGATGATTTGGTGATCTTAGCTTTCTTGGGACTTCCTAAGAGTTGGCACAGTTATCAAGACTGTTAACGGATGGGAAAAACTGTTGGATTGGGAACGAGTGTGGTCGGATCTAGTGCAGGAGGAGTTCAGGTGGAAGACCAGGGATGGATCTTCATCAAAGCATGATGATGAAGAGGATTTTTCTTTGGCTGCCAAAGCGAGGAAAGGGAAGGGGAAGAAATTCCACTCAAAGTAGGAGGCTAAAGGAAAGAAGCTGGATTTGTCCAAGGTGAAGTGTTTTCACTGTCATGAACATGGGCATCTCGCCACTAACTGCCCACAGAAAAAGAAGAAAAAGAAGGCTTCTGGAGCTGCAGCTGGTGAGGCCTTTGCCTTGTAATTTGAACTTGATTTCTCCTTGATCGCATGCTTGGTTTCAAGCGCAATGGGATCGGTGTGGTATCTTGATAGTGGTGCTTCCTTCCACATGACGGGAGATAAGGATTTTTTTAGCGACTTGGAGGAGAAAGATCTCCATATGCATATAGAGATGGGCGACGATGGACGATACAGTGAGACCGGCATTGGTACCATTACCTTTGAGAGGGAGTCAGGAAAACCATTTTTGTTGAAGGATATTATGCATGTTCCAGGTCTAAAGAAGAACTTGGTCTCAGTCGTGATGTTGGATGACAGAGGTTATGATGTTGTTTTCAGCGATGGAAAAGATTTCCCACGACATAAAACAATGGGTCAAACCAAGAGGATAGGGATTCGAGTCAAGAATCTCTACAAGCTGGAGGTAGATGGCTATGCTGCAGTGGTGGGAAAAGAAGAAGGAGTGGTGAGCCAAGATGAGGGTGAATTATGGCACAGGCGATTGGGCCATCTTCACCATGGCACCCTAAATATTTTGCAGCATATTTCTATTGGACTTCCCAAGGGTACACTTGTGCAGTTATATCAGTGCAAGGGATGTACTATGGGTAAGTTTGTGAAGACCACCTTCATGAAAAGGAGAATCGTGCTTCGGTAATCCTGGAGAGAGTTCACACAGATGTGTGTGGACCATTCTCGGTTGCTTCAACAACAAAACACAGGTATTATGTTATTTTTGTTGATGAATATTATCATAGATGTTGGATCTTCTTCATGCAGAAGAAGGATCAAACATTCTGAAAGTTATGTGAGTTTAAAGTATTGGTGGAGAAAGAGTTAGGGAAGCAAGTGAAGGCTTTGCAGAGCGATAATGCTAGTGAATATATCTCAAGAAAATTCAAAGACTTCTATAGCAAAGAAGGAATTCGAAGAGAACTCATAGCGCCTCATAACCCACAACAGAATGGGCTCGCAGAGAGGAAGAATAGAATGATCGTGGGTGTTGCATGGGCTATGTTGCATGATCAGGGCCTACCAATGCACTTGTGGGTAGAAGCATGCAACACTGCGGTTTATGTGAAAAACCATGTCCTCATAGAGTACTTGGCATGAGTACACCTGAAGAAGCTTTTACTGGTAAGAAACCAGATGTTTCTCACTTTAATATTTTTGGCTCATCCATTTATGTTCTTGTGACGAAGAATGCCAGGTTGAAGCTAGAGTTGACTGCTGAAGTTGGGATATTTGTGGGGTACACAAAAACAACTATAACTATCGTGTGTATTTTCCAAACAAATGAATGACTGTGGTGCAATGAGATATAAAATTCAATGAGGAGAAAGCCATGAAGTTGTCGCTTGAGAGGGAGCTATACTTGCATGCATAGGAGGAACTACTTGTTCCCAAAGATGAGTCTCTAGATGTGGATCAGCCACAGGAGGAGGTTCATGGAGTGGAGGAGTCCACTCATGCAGATCCAAACATCAGAACTAGCGGAAGGCGTACCACAGAAGCTGAGAGGCTGAAGCTTGATGCATCACAGAATGTAGGAGTCCCTACTTCACAGCGCAGACAGAGATAATCTCCTGATCGATTCACTGGATACATGGCTCTCATGAGAAAATGTATTGTGACAGAGCCATCTTCCTTTTAAGAAGTAGTGCAGGAGCCCACATGGGTAGATGCAATAGTGGAGGAGTATGACTCCATTGTCAGAAATAGTGCTTGGGAAATTGTTCCAAGGCCGGTTGATAAATCAGTGTTAGGTTCAAGATGGATCTATAAGGTAAAGAAAGCTACTGATGGGAGTGTTCAGAAGTATAAGGCAAGATTTGTGGCCTGGTTCTTCTCACAGATCGAGGGGATTGATTATGAAGAAACCTTTGCACTTGTCGCACGGTATTCTTCCATAAGGACCATCCTTGCTCTCTCAGCGCAGATGGGTTGGCACATTCATCAAATGGATGTGAAGACTGCGTTCCTTGATGGGATCATTGAGGAAGAAGTGTACATTGAGCAGCCTAAAGGATTTGAGATCTTCAGCAATGAGTCGTATGTGTGCAGATTGAAAAGAGTGTTGTATGGGCTGAAGCAACCACCCCGTGCTTGGTACACTCGGATTGACAACTATTTCAATGGATTTGGATTCACCAAGAGTGAGGTAGATGCAAGCCTATACCAGATTGTGGTGGAGGGTAAGCTTTTAATCATTTTTCTTTATGTTGATGATTTAATACTGACTGGTGATGAGCAACTGATACGCTCATGTAAGGAGGACCTTGCAAAGGAGTTTGAGATGAAGAATATGGGCATCCTTCACTATTTCCTTGGATTGGAAATATGGTAGCGAGAAGGTGAACTGTTTGTGTCTCAAGGCAAGTATGCAAGGTAGATACTCAGTAAGTTTCACATGGAGGGCTACAAACCCATGGATACTCCTCTTCCAGGAAATTGGAGAAAAGAGGATAATACATCGACAGAGGTAGTGGATGCTACTGTCTATCGACAGTTGGTTGGTTTGCTCATGTATTTAATTAATACAAGACCGGACATATGCTATGCGGTGAACCAGCTTAGTCAAGTGATGGTTAAGCCTACAAAGCTCTTTTGGAAGGTGGGCAAGCATGTCCTGAGATATCTCAGGGGCACATCTGAGTATGGCTTATGGTACAGACAAATGGATGAGGTGAAGTTGCATGCCTTCACAGATGCAGATTGGGTAGGTAGCCCAATGGATAGAAAGAGAACACCAGGAGGGGTTTTCAATATCTAATCTACAAATGTTTCTTGGTATAGCAGGAAACAAAGATCTGTGGCACTAAGTTCAACGAAAGCAGAATACATGGCAGCAAGTCAAGCTGCATGTGAGGCTATCTGGATGAGGAAGATCCTGGTCAGTTTGTTCGGTTCGCATTTAGATCCTACAGTGATTCATTGTGATAGTCAGAGTTGCATTAAACTCTCGATTAATCTTGTGTTTCATGATAGATCTAAGTATATAGATATCTGGTATCATCATATCAGAGATTGTGTGAAGCGGAAGATCATGTTGCTTCAGTACATTCCTATGGAAGATCAGGATGCAGATATTCTGACGAAGGCACACACCATGAGCAAATTCGAATACCATAGAGGCAGGATTAGGGTGAAGGATAATCCCTTTCTTGTTGAGAGGGAGTGTTGAGATTCAACAAGATGATGGTCCTAGTAAAAAACAAGCACCTACACTAGGTGGGTCCCATAGGCTATTTTTAGGTGTATGTATATTTTTAGAATGGTGAGCATATTCTAAAATTAGCAGGAGACTAATTCTAGATGGTTGAGAAAATTCTATTTTTAGATCATGGGAAAAATCTATTTATAGATCGCATGTCTAAAAATAGAATGCATGTCAATTATTATTAGCCCTTAATAATAATAAAACAATAAATAATAATCTATTCTCTTGAAGCACTTGATTTCAGTTAATTGATGTGGAAAACTAGTTGATTGAAGGAATAATGCAGTCCAAGGTTGGTTGGTGGGACATGCACAATGGACTTTGTTGCAACCGAGTGTGACAAAGTTGTAACAGAGTTGGAAGAGCAGTTATGTGAGTTTTTATTTAGTTTAACTCAGTTAAGTGAGTTGAACTCAGTTGTGCTAGTTGTAACTCATGATACACTAATGAGAGAATAGTGAATTATTTATTTAATTAATTCACAAGCAGTGTCTCACATGCAACTGAAGAAATACTATTGTTAACTACTTGCATGTCAGATCCAGTGAAGACCCAGTGGAGAGATAGGTGAAAGGGTCTGGTTGACTATCAGTTGTGACTATATTCATGCATTCAATGCATCTACACACACATTGGATATGCCAATGAGGTTTTTGCAAAGGAAAGGCAAGATCGAATTCATTCAGGGATCTTCATCAACAGGGATTGCGCATTGGAGGCAGGCAGTCAGGAGTTAGTAAATTGGTGCATGTGTGAACCAATTTTTGTATGACAGTGTCAGACGATTGTATATTGTACTGAGAGCTCTATGAGCAGATATTTATATGAGATTGTTTCATGATCCATGACATACATAATATATTATAGTTGGGGTTTTTAGCTTTAAGCCTTCCTGGTAAAAAACATATTATTATGTGCGATTGATTTTTCTTCATGTGTTTGCAATTGGGGATTTAATTTTCGCAAAGAATTAAGTAGAAGGATTCTGTATTTAACAGTGGATTTAGTTGTTAGATCAGGAGAATCCGGTAATACATAACAGTATTGTTTAAATTTCTACATGTACTTTTGAGTTCATTTCCTGGGAACGGTCACAGTTTTCTGCCCAGTACCTGCTACCCAAGTTGCAGAACAGACCCCCAAAAGTGCGACCTGGCCTGTTCCTAGGCTTTGGGTGCCTAATTTGAAACTTTAATGCACTAAATTGAAAAAGTATAGTTAGGCCTCTTACCTGCAACTGGCAGATCTCGTTTCCAATGGTCGGTTTGTCCACTATAATCTCCACAAGATTTAGGGCCTTTTCTTCTCTCTACATTCACCATAGCTACACTTGAAAATGACTCAAATTAGAGGGAAAATGCCTTATTAAAAGAGAAACCCCATATTTTTCTTTCACCAGTTGCGACCAAACCGTAGCTCAGTTTGACAAACCGTCAGCACCGTTGGAAACGTTTCGCCGAGCTCTCAAGTCGGTATCCCTTAGTTTTTTGTGATTTGACACTTCACCCAGACACATTTTTCCAAGAAGGGTCACTTCACCACTCCTCAAAATCGAATTTATTCACTTGCAACACTTGTATTTGGGGCACCACGTTTCCTTCATACTTGTCCATGCTCGTGTCGATTTTCGTCGTGAGTAATCATCTTGTACTCATGTTTTTATGGTCCCGACTAGGCCTGTTCTGTGTGGTAGCCTCATCGAGATGCCCTTGTTAGAGCATCTGAGTTGAGTCATCATCGCATTCATGGAGTCTATCCCGAGCTCCTTTGTATCATACTATAGTCCTCCATCCTTCATTTCTTTGTTCCTCTCTCGTGTCGCCCATTTTGGCCTTCAGTCATACTATCCCCTATCCCCTCTGGTGTTGAGTCAGTAGCTACTAGGTCATCCATGCCCTTTATGCTCTAACAAGGGAAGTCATCAGCCCACTACTCAGTACCCTCCATTCCACCATCATTCCTGGTTTCAGTTTATCAGTTGCTCTACTAGTTTCTCTTATGCCTTAGTTGAGGATCAATTATTGCCTCACCTATGGCGGACCTCCTTCTCTCGACATCAACTTATTCATTCCAGAAGATAGGTCTAGAGGGTGGTGTACCTTGGTTCCGGCTTCCACTCTTGTTTAGTGCCTTGGATCAGACAAAGGGACTCTTTATTTTCATTTGACTTGATTGTTTCTCATCTCCAACTCCTTATGGCATGATAGAGATCTGTATACCAGATGGTTCAATGATGTAGCAGATTATATCGGTGATTCCTGGGTGTGTGTGATATGTTTCAAACCTCATGAGGGGGGTGGCCCTTCAGGTAGCCCCCCACATACGCGGAAGACTTCTCTACTACATACTTGGATGTAGCTCCATATATTTGATGATTTTAGCCTCAGCCACTTGCAACGCCTCTTTATTTTTCATGTATCATTTAGATTTTTCAGAGCCCTTTCCTATTTTACAGGGCCTCTTTGGTTGTACTTATATCTCATTTACTCATATATTATTGTATAAGCCCTGGCTATTGTCCCAGGTGCAGTATGTATGTGGGATCCATTATCATGTTTTTATCTGGCCCATGTTTATGCTAGCATGTACTATATAGTTCACTTCCTTGTTTTTTGGATGCATTATTCTTTGTACTTTGTTTTCTCGACAGGCATATGTATGCCTCCCTCGCCTCATGTAGAACAAGTACTTACTCATAAAATATACTTGTCACACTTGTAAGTCTCGCCTCCTCAGGGTCTTGTCCTATAGTGCTTTAAGTATACCTTATATATTTCTTGTAGAAATTAGTATACATTAAGCATGCATACATCCAGATTCCCATGATCTCACAATATTTAACTTCTTGCAAAATACAAAATCATTCCACTATTAATCTTTTGCGGAAAATTAATTACAAACACATGTGAAGCATAAATAAAAACAATCGTACATAACACAGTTTTTTAACGGGAAAGCCTGAAACTGAAAACCCCAACTATCATATATTATGTATCATGGAGATCATGTAACAATCTCATACAAAGCTTAGTACATCAAGCTCTCAGTACAATCAATCATCACACGCCAACATAGAAGAAATCTGCAAATCCATGCACCGATCTTTTCCCTCCTGCTAGCTTGCCTCCACTGTGCAATCCTTGCTGAAGAATAGATTTGAATGAATTCGAATTACCCTTGCCTTGAATGCACAATCATCACTGGAAACTCCAATGTGTGTGTGGTGCAATAAATTCATCACTATAGTCACAATAGATAGTCCATCTTGCCCTTTTACCTATCTCTTCACTGGGTCTCCATTGGAACTGCCATGCACCGTAGTTAACTGATGTATTGTTTAGTTTATTAATGAGTTATTATTTGTGAATTAATTAACTAATTAATTCACTCCACTCTCACTAATGTATCATTCAATTATTATAGATACAACTAGCTCAAATGAGTCTAACTGAGTTAAACTAAATACAACTCCATGAACTACTCTTCCAACTCTGTCATAACTTTGCCACTTCAGTTCTAACTGAGTCCTCCATGCATGAACCACCAGTAAACCCTAGGAATTGCGTAATTCCTTCAACCCACTGATTTTCCAAATCTGTGCACTGAAATTAAGTGCTCCAAGAGAATAAGTTGTTGTTTATTGTCGAATTATTATTAAGAGCTAATAATAATCGACACTTCTATTTTTAGATCGATGATCTATAAATAGACTTCGCCAAATATTCTAAAAATAGAATTTCATCTATTTTTCCAACTTGACCAACCATCCACAAATAGCATCCTGCAACTTCTGAAATATGATCACCATGTCTAAAAATAGACGTAGTCTAAAAATAGACTTGCACCAAAAATAGCCTGCGGGCCCACTTAGTGAAGGTGACTCTTTTCACTAAGCTCATCATATTGTTGAATCTCAACACTCCCTCTCAACAAGATAGGGATTATCCTTCACCTAGATCCTGCCTCTATGGTGTTCAAATTTGCTCTTGGTGAGCACCTTCGTCAGAATATCTGCATCCTGATCTTCCATAGGAATGTACTGAAGCAACATGATCTTTCGTTGCACACAATCTCTGATATGATGATACCGGATATCAATATGTTTAGAACTATCATGAAACACAAGATTAATCAAGAGTTTAATGCAACTCTGATTATCACAATGTATCACTGTAGGATCTAAATGTGAACTGAACAAACCAACCAGGATCTTCCTCATCCAGATAGCCTCACATGCAACTTGACTTGCTGCCATGTATTCTACTTCCGCTGAACTGAGTGCCATAGATCTTTGTTTCCTGCTGTAACAAGAAACTACCGTAGATCCGATACTAAAAATCCCTCCTGATGTGCTCTTTCTGTCTGTTGGGCTTCCTGCCCAATCTGCATCCGTGAAGCCATGCAACTTCACCTCGTCCATCTATCTGTACCATAAACCATACTTAGATGTGCCCCTGAGATATCTCAGGACATGCCAATTTCCAATCTAAGGAAATAATGAAGGAGGCCCAAATCCTTCATCTCAAACTCCTTTGCAAGATCTTCCTTGCATGAGTGTGTCAATTGCTCATCACCTGTTAGTATTAAATCATCAACATAAAGAACAATGATTAAAACCTTACCCTCTACCACAATTTGGTACAGGTTTGCATCTGCCTCACTCTTGGTGAAGCCAAGTCCAGTGAAATAACTTTCGATCTGAGTGTACCAAGCACATGGTGCTTGCTTCAGCCCATACAACACTCTTTTGAGCCTGCACACATGTGACTCACTATTGTAGATCTCAAATCCTTCTGGCTGCTCAATGTACACCTCTTCCTCAATGATCTCATTAAGGAACGCAGTCTTCACATCCATTTGATGAATGTGCCAACCCATCTGCGCTGCGAGAGCAAGGATGGTCCGTATGGAAGAATACCGTGCGACAGGTGCAAAGGTTTCTTCATAGTCAATCCCCTCGATCTTTGAGAAGCCCCGGGCAACAAATATTTCCTTATACTTCTCGACGCTCCCATCAGCAACTTGCTTTACCTTGTAGATCCATCTTGATCCTACAACTAATTTTCCCACTGGCCTTGGAACAATCTCCCAAGCACTGTTTCTGACAATGGAGTCATACTCCTCCACCATGGCATCTACCCATGTGGGCTCCTGTACTGCTTCTTCAAAAGAATATGGCTCTGTCACGATACACTTGCTCATAAGAGACATGTATCCAGTAAATCGGTCAGGTGACTGTCTCTGTCTATGCTATGATGTAGGGACTCCTACATTCTATGCTGCATCAAGCTTCAGTCTCTCAGCTTCTGTGGTATGATTTCTACTTTGTCTAATGTTGGTTCTGTATGAGTGGACTCCTCCACTCCATGAATCTCCCCTGTGGCTGATCCACATCTAGAGGCTCATCTTTGGGAATAAGAAGTTCCTCCTCTGCATGCAAGTGTAGCTCCCTCTCAAGCGACAACTTCATGGCTTTCACCTCATTGAATTTTATATCCTGTTGCACCACAGTCATCCAACTATTTGGAAAATACACACAATAATTATGGGGTGTTTATGTGTACCCCACAAATATCCCAACTTCTGCAGTCAGCTCCAGCTTCTTCCTAGCGTCCTTTGTCACATGAATGTAAACATATGAGCCAAAAATATTCAAATGAGAAATATCAGGCTTCTTACCAGTAAAAGCTTCTTCAGCTGTACTCATGCCAAGTACTCTATGAGGACAATGGTTTTGCACATATACCACAGTGTTGCATGCTTCCGCCCACAAGTGCATTGGTAGGCCCTGGTCATGCAGCATTGCTCATGTAGCACCCACGATCGTTCTGTTCTTCCTCTCTGCGACCCCATTCTGTTGTGGGTTATGAGGTGCTATGAGTTCTCTTCGAATTCCTTCTTTGCTACAGAAGTCTTTGAATTTACCCGAGATGTATTCACCACCATTATCGCTCCATAGAGCTTTCACTTGCTTCCCCGACTCCTTCTCCACCAATGCTTTGAACTCACAGAACTTTGAGAACGTTTTGATTTTCTTCTACATGAAGAAGATCCAACATCTATGAGAATAGTCATCAACAAATATAACATAATACCTATGTTTTGTTGTTGAATCAACCGAGAAAGGTCCACACATGTCTATGTGAATTCTCTCCAGGATCACCGAAGCACGACTCTCCTTCTCATGAAATGTGGTCTTCACAAACTTACCAATAGTACATCCCTTGCACTGATCTGACTGCACAAGAGTACCCTTGGATAGTCCAGTAGAAATCTGCTGCAAAATCTTCAAAGCCCCATGGTGAAGATGGCCCAATATCCTGTGCCATAATTTTCCCTCATCTCGGCTCACCACTTCTTCTGCTTTGCCCACCATTACAGTGTAGCCATCTACCTCCAGCTAGTAGAGATTCTTAACTCGAACCCCTATCTTCTTGGTTTGACCCGTTGTTTTATGTCGAAGGAAGGCTTTTCCCTCACTGAAAACAACATCACAACCTTTGTCTTCCAACATTGCGACTGAGACCAAGTTCTTCTTTAGACTTGAAACATGCATAACATCCTTCAACAAGAATGGATTACCAGACTCCCTCTCAAAGGTAATGGTCCCAATTCTAGTCGCACTGTACCGACCATTGTCGCCCATCTCTATATGCATCTGGGGGTCCTTCTCCTCCAAGTCACTAAACAACTCCTTGTCTCCCATCATATGGAAAGACGCACCACTATCAAGATACCACATTGATCCCATACAGCTTGAAACCAAGCATGCGATCAAAGAGAAATCAAGTTCAAATTGCAAGGCTAAATCCTCTCTAGCTACAGCTCCAACAGCCTTCTTGTTCTTCTTCTTCTGTGGGGAGTTAGTGGAGAAATGCCCATGTTCGTGACAGTGAAAACACTTCACTTTGGACAAATCTTGCTTCTTGCCTTTAGCTTCAGATTTTGAAAGAAATTTCTTCCCCTTCCCTTTCCTTGCTTTGGAAACCAAAGCACAATTATCTTCATCTTCATTCTTTGATGAAGAGCCATCCCTGGTACCCCACCTTATCTCTTCCTGCATAAGATCCGACCAAAGTTTCTCCCATTCCGGCAGTTTCTCCTGTCCAAAGTAGCTATGCCAACTCTTCGGAAGCCCAAGGAGAGCCAAGCTCACCAAGTCTTCATCATCAACAGTAATCCCCACACTTCCCAGTTCATCTCTATAGTGGACAAACTTCGTGAGATATTTTGGAATACTGCTGCCCTTCTCCATTTTTATTTTTCTGAGCTTGTCTTTCAACGCCAAATTCCTCTGGTCGCTGCTGCTTTGGAACAAATCTGTCAAAGCCTTCCACATTAAGAATGGAGCGGCTTTCCCATGAAGGCTAGAAACAATATTGTCCTTCATGCCTTCCAAAATAATTCTTCTTGTCTTTGCTATCTTCTTTTTCCATGTGTCAAGTAATGCAGCATCGCTAGATCCCGGCTTAGGAACATCGCTATCGATGAACTCCTTCAATCCATTATCCTCTAGCACCGCCTCTATCCTATCCTTCTAGGCTATGTAATTCGAGCTCCCATCAAGGGCATACCCCAATCAGAACCCATTGAAGGAAATTTCAATGTATACTCAACTTCTGCACCAAGAATATTTTGTAGCAAATTCGAATTTTCCACCAGCACAAACTCAACAATTCTTCACAATTTCAATCTTCAAGAATTAACACTACTTCGATACCATGTAGAAATTAGTATACATTAAGCATGCATACAGCCAGATTCCCCTGATCTCACAATATTTAACTTCTTTCAAAATACAAAATCATTCCACTATTAATCTTTTGCAGAAAATTAATTACAAACACATGTGAAGCATAAATAAAAACAATCGCACATAAAATAGTTGTTTAACGGGAAAGCCTGAAGCTGAAAACCCCAACTATCATATATTATGTATCATGGAGATCATGTAACAATCTCATACAAATCTTAGTACATCAAGCTCTCAGTACAATCAATCGTCACACACCAACATAGAAGAATCTGCAAATCCATGCACCAATCTCTGCCCTCCTGCTAGCCTGCCTCCAATGCGCAATTCCTACTGAAGAATAGCTCTGAATGAATTTGAATTACCCTTTCCTTGAGTACGCAATTCTCATTGGCAACTCCAATGTGTGTGTGGTGCAATCAATGCATCACTATAGTCACAACATATAGTCCATCTTGCCCTTTCACCTATGTCTCCACTGGGTCTCCACTGGAACTGCCATGCACTGTAGTTAACTAATGTATTGTTCGGTTGATTAATGAGTTATTATTTGTGAATTAAGTAACTAATTAATTCAATCCACTCTCACTAGTGTATCATTCAGTTAGACTAGATACAACTAGCTCAACTGAGTTTAACTGAGTTAAACTGAATACAACTCCATGAACTACTCTTCCAACTCTATCATAACTTTGCCACTTCAGTTCTAACTGATTCCTCCATGCATGAACCACCAGTAAACCTTAGGAATTGCGTAATTCCTTAAGTCCACTGATTTTCCAAATCTATGCACTGAAACTAAGTGCTCCAAGAGAATAAGTTTCTATTTATTGTCGGATTATTATTAAGAGCTAATAATAATTGACACTTCTATTTTTAGATCCAAAACACCTACTTTTAGTTTTTTTTGGGTCTTCCTCTAGGGTCCCCTCCGTTTCCCGCTAGGCTAGCCTTTTGCCACCTCATTTGCAGCATTTTTCCATATGATTTCTTTTTGTTTTCTGTACCTATTTCTAGCATATTTGACCTTTAGATCATTGTCCCTCCCGAATTTAGATCTATTGGCTATTTTGGTGTGTTTTGACTAGATTTTTACCCACCTTCAGACTAGTTGTTGAGAGGTCTGCCTCCTTGGGTTTAGATTAATGCATAATTATATGTTTATTTTATGTTATATTCAGTTTCATTTACTGTTATCTGCAGATTTATTTACAGTTATACAACACACTTTTCCTTTTTCTCTACAAACGTCTGGGTTTAAAAATTAAAATTTACACACTTAACACACACACCCTAAGTGAATAAGAGCTCGGTTAACACTGCCAGACAAAGACTATAACATTGTAATAAATTGATGCTACACCTCTTTGCCCTTGTTTCAACATTGTAATCGTTTAATCCTGCACCTCCTTACCCTTGTTGATCTCTCTTCCCTTGGTGCCGTGTTTGTGCTTTCATCATTGCGCCCCAAAGGCCTTTATCTCGGAGACTTCTTGGCCTTCATCCTCAGTTTTCGTTAGGAAGACTTAATCATCCGCATAGGATTCGAGTTAGTCCTCCACTGAGTCCACATTTCGACTCCTCTTCTGGTTCATTGGGTCCCCCTTCTGGTTCCATCCCTGATTCTTCCCTTGTCACCATCACCATGTTTGGTTCAGGACCTAACACTGGTAGTATCCCCGGCCCTAATGCTAGGAATACTACTAGTGGGACTGCAACAAGAACTATCATGGTTGCTCTCTTGCTCCCTTATATGGCAGGCCTCAGTCTTCCCGATTTTAACTAGTTGATCAATGACCCCATACGCCATGACATCTATTAGCCTACTATGCCAGCCAAGCTCCCTGCCGACATCTCCAAGTTTGAAGGTCTTGCTCGAGAAGATCCTACAAACCATGTTCGATATTTCCACATGTGGTGTTCGTCTCACTCCATCACCGATGACTCTGTCCGTCCTCAGTTGTTCCAATGTACGCTTACTGGAGAAGCTTCTAAGTGGTATGTTGATCAGGTCTCCTCCTCTCATACCACCTTTGCGACTTTTTCCCAAGATTTTCTGTCTTATTTCTAGCTTCCCCTTCGTTATGACACTAGTATCAAACTTTTGACTTCTTTCCATCAATCTTTTGCTATCCGCCTATCCGATCATGTCTGGGAATGGCAGAGAAGAAAGAGCCTATGTCGAGCCCATACCTTCGAAGACCATGTTTACATGGAATGGTTCTTTAGATGCCTTTTGTCTGCTATAGACAAAGATGTCACATCGCATTTCCCTTAGAGCGAAGAAGCTGCTCTTCAGATTTCATTAAAATATGACCTAATCTATGCATAGCCTGGTTATGTTTATACCGTCTTACTTGATCTCCCTAGACCTGGTGGTGTGAACGCATGGGGGGCATCCCATACCACCGATGGTGTCGTTGGAGCCCTTTCTCATCCATACACTCATCCTCCCATGAGTTATGGTTTCCCTCAGGGAGGGGCCAACTCCTCCAACACTTTTCCCCCTCCTGGTAGCATGTATCCAGGATACGACATGCCTCCTCCTTTTGCCCAACCTGTTTACCACAATGTTTCCCAACCTCCTTATCATCCATATTCATAGCCTGGTGCTCCAGCTCCTCCAGCATTAGGACCCTCACCTCCTTTCCTTCTCAACCCCCACAATAGCAGCCGCCATCCCCCTAGGGGAAAGTGTATGCACAAAATGGCGCAACTAATCATCTACTTCCAAAAAGAAGAGGAAATGCACCCAAAATAAATCTTCCCCTGATAATATAGGACCTAATACCGAAGGGAATGCACCTAACACTGCTAAATAGCAACAGGGCACTCAGCCCAACCAGGACAGGCCTGTTCGCATGAATAAGCCTTGTTCTTGTTGTGGTATCTATGGTCATTACACCCACAATTTTCCTCTTTTACCACATATGCGTTAGATGTGGGAGAATCAAGCAACATCGCAAGGACAGCAAGCCTCCCCTTTGGTTCCTCCCAATGTTGCACCTATCCAGCCAGATGTGTTTACCAATCCTTTCGCTCAGCAAGGATTCGTGGCTACCCAAACACCTGAAGGTTAGGTGGCCACTCAACCTCCTCCATCTGGTACCTCCAATTACCAAATTCTCATGATGAACTCTGCGCAACCCATTACCGTTGACCTCAACCTTCAAGCTCAGTCCCGTGAGTACAACAAGCCTCCCGCTACATCTGCCCCCGAGCCCCCTTCTTTAGGTTCTATAGAGCCTCTTTTGACAACCAATGGTCCTTTACAGATCCCTCAACCTAAGGCAGATGCTCATACCAAGATCCCCAAGGGACCATTAAGATGAAACGTTGCTTCTGGAAAAGCTGCCCATTCGTATAGTATAGTAGATGATTTGGCGCAATGTCCTGCTACCATCTCAACGCTAGAACTCCTCCAGTCGTTCCCTTCACAACGAAAAGATATACTAACTGCCATGGGCGTTGTGGATCCTTCAGATGATCGTTTGATCATCTTCGATGTTGAATAGTTAGAACATCCTCCCTTTCCTTCTTCCGTCGCCTTCCAAATCCCCGTCAAGACCCGGAATGCCAACGTCTCCCATTGTATCATTGATGAGGGGGCATCCACCTGTGTGATGTTTGCTTCGGTTTGGAAGAAACTTAGATCACCTAAGTTGGATCCTTCCACTATCACCCTTCGAGCATGGGATGGCCACTCTTCCAAGACCATTGGCATGTTCCGTAATTTTCCTATTACTTTTGTAGGCAAGACTGTTTGCGTTGACGTAGAAGTCATTAATGCCCCCTTAGATTACAACATTTTATTGGGTCGTAGCTACACCTATGCGATGTCTACTGTACCATCTGCGGTTCACCGCAAGATGTCATTTCCCCGTAATAGAAATATAGTCACCATTGACCAGTTGACATATTACAAACCAATGTCTCAAACCTCCCTTGAGTCCATCATATCTTCGGTGGCCAATAAGCAAAACGCTGACCCTTTGAACAGTGTCTCACCTAGAGTCTACAAAGACTCCTCTTTTCTTGGTTTATTCCATGGTCTTCCTCCTCTTGCCTCTGATCCTAGCTCATTGAATGTTTACATGATGCAATCGTCTCGGGCTTCCCTTAAGCGGCCTGCTTTGGCTAGTCAATAGCCTCGCCCTCTACAACCTACTCCTGCCCCTTCGACTCAGCCTTCTGGACCCCCTCCTCCTGGCCCTTCATCTGCAGATGGTATCCATGAGCCTCTCTACCCTCCTGGGATGGTTCCTCCTAGCCTTAACCATCTCAGAGCTGTCCTGCCTAGCCATTACCCCTCTGGTCAGATACCGTTCCTACCTCCCCCTCCCGGAGTGTTCTCGGTACCTGTTATGGCTACCTTATCCATTCCTAGCCTGACCCTAGGGATCCTTGTATGGTACATTAATCCCCCAGTCACTACCCCACCTGGTCAACCCAAAACTTATCTTGCTTTTACCCCGGTTCAACCAATCCCTATGACCTCTCCCTCTGCTACCGTGCCTCAACCACCTTAATAGGAACCTTCTCCTATTGTGACAGCTTCGGGCAAAGGGGGAAAATATCACAAGAAGGCATCAAAATACAAGGCTGCCCCGACTGACCCTACTCCTCCTTAGCCTCCAAAGCCTTGTACTTTGTGTGATGTTGTTGGTCATCGCACCCATCATTGCCCCAAGTTTCCTTGTATCAAGCCCATGGTTAATGTTGCGTTCCCTGAGTCTACGGTCCCTGAAGCCTCTGTTTCTTCCTTGACTGAAATTAAGAACCATAAGACTATTCATAGCAACCAACCTTATGCTTTGTGTGATCTCCATGGCCATTATACCAACCGTTGTCCCCACCTCACACATTACTGCGCCTCTTTGGAGGTAGTTCAGGAGTACGAGGTTGAAAAAACCAGTCCGCCTCTCCCGTCCTTGCGCAGTATGCTTCGGGCCAGCTTGAGGATTTACCCACTCCCATTGACATTCCCCCTCCTGATGTCGATATGACAGAGCCTGCGGCCACCATCCTCTACCTATCATCATTCATGAGATCCACATTGGAAGCTCCCTCTGAGACTTCCTCTTCTGCTTCACTCGACCTCCATTCAGTGATCACCCTGGGCTCAACATTAGTGGATCCCTTATCTGTTTGTTCTTCTGTCACCCCCCGTGACGATGTGCATGTGAACCTTCCTTCTCATGATGATGAGTCAGGTAGCTTCGCCGCGTCATGTGGTCTCCCTTCCTCCAGTCACCCCATCTTCTGCTATGATGATGGAATCATGGAAGCCTTTTCCACCCCTGACTTCATCTTTCTCGCCCATAAGCGGAACAGAACCATCCATGTCTATGGTGACTTTCATGGCCTAAGCACAAGCTACCCCCAAGGTAGCTCCCACACACCACCTACTCGTCGGTGTGCGGGTGGTAGACACCCTACCCAAAGCACTCCCTCTAGCAGTGTTTGTTCGATTTCTACTTTGCGCTCAGGTTTCTATCATTGTTCATCATCCTCTCATTTTTTGTCTTGTGGAACCTTTCAGATGGAAATCTGCACCTTATATCAGTTATGCCGATGGTGTAAGTCACTATTTCTGGAATCTAGCCTTGACATGTTGGGCCATTTTTACCCCCTTACATTCGCTTGTTCTCTCGAACTATGTATGCATTGGTACAACCACCAATAACCAGGCCAAATATGATGCAATGCGAGGTTTATTAGCCGATGCTATTTCCCATCGCATCCTCCACCTTCATGTTCGTTTAGATTCCCTGCTTCTTGTCATGCAATTGAATGGTGTCTATCGTGTGCATAATCCTATCCTTTTTAGAAGATATTTACAAGTGAATCTTTTGATGCGTGAATTTGAAATCATTACATTCAATCATGTACCTAGAGCACAAAATCACTTTGTAGATAGCATTGCAAACAATATTCTAGATTGGCACTTAGCACTTGCATTTAACACAAGACAATAACATAAAACCATCAAAACGATGCATATCCATTATATGTGTCGTATAAAATGTTTTAAAGTCCATCAAATCTAATACATATGACATGCCCATAGCATGTTAAAAAAACTCAAAAATGGAGCACCACCTGGCCCTACACCTAATCACTATCTATAGGATCCTGAGCCAATGGCTCTACTCTTGCAGCTCATAGATCGCGCATCCCATGTCCGGCCATCACAATGCACCGCATGACCCCTCGCCACTCCAAGAGTAGACTAATACATGGCTCTATGTACTGGTCATCCAAGTATTTCCAACCATGCTCTGAAACACCAGTCAGAAGCCTCTCACATCTACGAGGGATCTCTTCCAGGAGGGTCGCTGCATCCTCATTTTGCAGGGCTCTCGATCCACTAGGTTCTGTAGCTCCTGATATGCAGGCCGTCCCATATACCCGGCCAGATTTACCAGTGCTGTATCTGCATACCAAAAGTGAAAGAATCAATACCATATAAAATATTTTGAAACTTTCAAATGCACATAACAGACGAGAAACTTGTCACTTACCATCAGGCCCACATACTCGACCAGGTGGCAGTCGCAAATCCAGATCCCCACGATAACTCATCCCACTATAAGGATAGTCATTTATGTATAATGGCATCTGATCCAAACGAGCAAAGAACTCAGGTTGGAACACCCGTCCGACCTCCCCATCTCCTCCTCTACATAGTAGCCTCTCCCACTGGCACATCTTGGGTTCTCTAGGCCCCCCATCCTGGATCTATATGCGAGGTCAAAGTGTCAGGATCTTCTCAAAGAAGAGCGAGCACAACACTGTGCCATGTGCACAGTCATGGTTCACTTGTCGCTTGCATATAGAAAATTATCGTTTCAATGACGACAACATCACTTGGGCCCACCCATAGTAGGTCTTGCTCAACACACTCTCAACAAGAATCATCTGACTCTCAACAAGAATCATCTGACGTGGTGGAGTGCCTGGTTGCCCAGGATCCGCAGCACTGCTGCGGCCACAACATGGGTCTCTAGCCTTTCGAAATCCATGATTGGTATCCGTGTCATTTTGACATGGAGACCTGGTCGACAATGGCACTCTACAAACTCCATGATGTTTCACCCTCACGGTAACACTCACTGAGTATCCCCCATCATCCAAAGTGGTGGGAGACCAGTCAGAAAATATATATCCTGGACCGTCAACTCGATCCGGTGCCCCTGCACTATAAATACCTCATGGTCCATATCCCAATAACTGAAAATCCAGGCCAGCAAGGGCTCTCCAGCTCACATCAAAGGGTTCTCCACAAACTTCAGAACCCCAAACCTGGCCAATGCACTACGGACACCATGATCCTCTCAGATCTCCCACCATAATTTGCCCAGGTCTCTCTCTCCCCAGTTGATCCGTAATTCTGCCATATCTACACAAAACCATAATATTTTTCAGTGTATAGAAAGGAAAGACTACATTCAAACATAAAAACTGAGCTCTCAGCCAAAAAGCAACACAGAAAAACCCCTCTCTGTCAGGTCGCACTTTTCAAGAAAAATCCTGGGACAGGTCGTACTTTTCTGCCCAAAACCTACTATCCAGGTCGTAGATATTGCCCCAAAACATGCAACATAGCTGTGAAGAGGAGCAGGGGTTTGTTCCTGAGCTCTAGGCACCTAAACTAAACTTTCAATCCACTGAAATGAAAGAGTAGGGTTAGGCCTCTTACCTTCAATAGAAGGATCTCGATTCCAACAGTTGGTTTGTCCGCTATGATCGCCGCAAGATTTAGGGCCTTCTCTCCTCTCTACATTCACCACAACTACACTTGAAAATGAGTGAATTTGGAGGGAAAATGCCTTATTAAAAGATAAACCATAGATTTTTCTTTCACATGCTACAGCCAAACTATAGCTCAATTTGAAAAACCATCTGTACCGTTGGAAAGCTCTCATCGAGCTCTCAAATGGGTATCTGTTATTTTTTTGTGATTTTAAACTTCAACAGGACACATTTTGTCCAAGAAGCATCACTTCACCACTCCTAAAAATCAAATTTCTTCACTTGCAACACTTGTACTTGGGCCACCACTTTGCCTCCATACTTGTCCATGATCGTGTCGATTTTCGTTGTGAGTAACCATCTTGTACTCATTTTTTCATGGTATCCATTGGACCTTTTTATATGTCGCAGCATCATCGAGTCGCCCTTGTTTAGAGCATCCGATTTGAGTCATCATCGCATCCATGGAGTCTAACCCAAGTTCCTTTGTATCCTACCATAGTCATCCATCCTTCATTGCTTGGTTCCTCTCTTGTGTCACACATTATGGCCTTCAGTCCTACTGTCCCCTATCCCCTTTGATATTGTGTTAGTTGCTACCAGGTCATCCATGCCCTTTATGCTCTAACAAGGGAATTCATCCGTCCGCTACTCAGTACCCCCCCATTTCATCATCATCCCTTGTGTCAATCTGTTAGTCACTATACTATTTTCTCTCGTGCCTTAGTTGAGGATCCCTTATTGTGTCACCTATGGCAGACCTCCTTCGGTCAACATCAGATCATTCATTTCAGAAGACAGGTCTAGAGGGCATTGTACCTTAGTTCCAACTTCCACTCTTGTTCGGTGCCTCGAATCAGGCAAAGGGACTCCTTATTGCCCTTTGACTTGATTGTTTCTTAGCTCCATCTCCTTACGACATGATCGAGATCTGTATACTTGATGGTTCAGTGATGCAACATATTTTACCGGTGATTCCCAGGTGTGTGTGAGATGTTTCAGACCTCATGAGGGGGTGGCCCTTCAGGTAGCCCCCCACATGCCCGAATGACCTCTCCATTACAGCCTTTGATGTAGCTCCATAGATTTGATGGTGTTGGCCTCAGTTGCTTGTAGCGCCTTTTAGTTTGCATGTATCATTCATATTTTCAGAGCCCTTTCCTATATATAGGGCCTCTTTGGTTGTACTTATATCTCATGTACTCAGATATTATTGTATAAGTCTTGGATGTTATCCCAGGCACAGTATGTATGTGGGATCCATTATCATGTTTTTATCTAGCACATGTTCATGCTAGCATGTACTATATAGTTCAGTCCCTTGTTTACTGGACGCATTATTCTTTGTACTTTGTCTCAGCGGGCTTAGGTATGCCTCCCCCACTGCCTATAAGACAAGTACTTACTCATAAAAGATACTTATCGCACCTGTAAGTCTCACCTCCTCATGGTATTTTCCTCTAGCGCTTTGGTCTACCTTATATTTCTCTCTCTCTGACTTCCCCTTCGGTGTCTAGTGATTTAGTTCTTACAACATACTTCGGTCATACGATTAGCTCCTAACGCTCGCACGCTGGGGGGCAATTTGTTACACCAATTTTTGGTCATCTAACCTGTTACTATTAGATGGACCAAATTACACCATGTAAGACCAATTGAACCCGAAGTAAAATTTCTTTCACTATGAAAATAACTTAGTAATCCTTATTTATTAAGTTGTTTATGGTCTAAATAGGAAACCCCATGAGGAAATATTGAATAAATCCATATTTGTTTGATTTTCCTCAAGGAATAATTAGTTAAACAACAGTTTAATTAATATTTCTGGTCATATTTAACCCAAAACAGGAAATTAATTAGATAAATCATTATTTATCATATTATTTTCTAGGAATAATTATTTAAACCTTATTTAAATAATATTTCTGGTTAAATTTGACTAAATCATTTATAAATAATTGAATAAATCATTATTTATTTAATTATTACTCAACCACATCCTTAAAATAATAAATAAATAATTTATTTATTTATTATTTACAAATAAAGAGATTTGACCAAATTCAAATTCCTTTTCCCTCCAAAAAATATAATAAAATATTCCATAAAAGTTGGATTTAGATTTGGTTAATAATATTTTAATTATTAGGAATATGACTTCTGTGATCCATAAATTAATTATTAAATTTTAGAAGTAACATAGTTTGAGAATAAATATACACTGCTTTAATCCAATGTGTGGTTCATCATCTTGTCCTGATGATGAACCACACTGGCTGGTTCGAAACGCATCGACACAAAATTCTCCATTGTGATTTTCACCGAAAGATTTGATAATTAATATTTTAATTATGCACCAATATCTAGACTAACTCAATATTTTGTTATAAATAGAAGGGTTTTCCCATTCACTCACTACCTTTTGTTGCCTAAAGATCACTCTGGATCGATACTTTTGGTCTGACTTTGATCCTCCATCATTGTCATATTTTGCTACCATTTTTCTTGTGAGCTCCCTTTGAGTTCCATTTTTTGTCTGGGTTTTCTACACCATCAAGAGAGAGAGATCTTAGATCTGAAGTGCTGAGGACTTACAAGAACCCATCCCATTGAGGGGGACTAGTAACATATTTCAATGTTCCCTTCTCAGGTGTCAAAAGTACAAAAATTCTTTAAAAATATTCTTGTCTTGTCTATTGGATGCATGGAGCAACTCTTGCTTTTATTTACTACTTAATGTCTTTTACTGTATAGATCTAGATTTTGTAGATTTATCTTGATCAACTAACCGCAGATCTAAAGAAATTGGCAACCATCTTTGATGTTAAGGTTGTTTGTTATCCATAGCTAAAGTGAGCTTTTTTCGTACACTTGCGATTAGAATTCATCCTAACACGATTAGCTCCTAACGCTCGCACATTGGGGGGTAATCTATTACACCAATTTTTGGTCATCTAACCTGTTACTATTTGATGGACCAAAGTACACCATGTAAGACCAGTTTTACCCTAGTAAAATTGCTTTCGCTATGAAAAATAACTTAGTAATCCATAATTTTTTGAGTTTTTTACAGTCTAAACAGGAAACCCCATGAGGAATAATTGAATAAATCCTTATTTTTTTATTTTCCTCAAGGGATAATTAATTAAACAACATTTAATTAATATTTCTGGTCATATTTAACCCAAAATAGGAAAATTAATTAGATAAATCACTATTTATCTTATTATTTTCTAGGAATAATTATTTAAAACATTATTTAAATAATATTCCTTTCTAAATTTGACTAAATAATTTTATAAGTAATTGAATAAATCACTATTTATTTAATATTACTCAACCACATTCTTAAAATAATAAAAAAATTATTTATTTATTTATTATTTACAAATAAAGGGATTTTACCAAATTCAAATTCTTTTTCCCTCCAACAAAAATAATAAAATCTTCCATAAAAGTTGGATCTAGATTTGGTTAATAATATTTTAATTATGCTCCAATATCTAGACTAACTCAATATTTTGTCATAAATAGAAGGGTTTTCCCATTCATTCACTACCTTTTGTTTCCTAAAGATCACTCTGGATCTATACTTTTGGTCTGACTGTGATCCTCCATCATTGTCATATTTTTCTACCTTTTTGCTTGTGAGCTCCCCTTGAGTTCCATTTTTTTCTTGTTTTTCTACACCATCAAGAGATAGAGATCTTAGATCTAAATAATTGAAGACATACAAGCACCCATCCCATTGAGGGGGACTCGTAACATCTTTCTATGTTCCCTTCCCAGGTGTCAAAAATACATGATCTTTCTTTAAAAATATTATTGTCTTGTTCATTGGATGCATGGAGCAACTCTTGCTTTTATTTTTTGTTTAATGTATTTAATTGCATAGATTTGGATTTCTGTAGAATTTATTCTGATCACTAACTGTAGATTTAAGGAAATTGACAACCATATTTGATGTTAGGGTTTTTTGTTATGCACAACTAAAGTGAGATTTTTTCGTACGCTTGCGATTAGAATTCACACTAACAGAGTCTTTTAACAAATAAAGATTGACTTTGACAACAACCTAAGCCTACAATGGAGGCTTGACCTAATACAATTGACCCAAGCATGAAAACCATGCTTTAACAAGTCAATTCAAATAATAATAAAATTATTTTTTCTTTCTTTTGACAAATATATTACATTTTGACTCGGGTACATTTTATGAAGACTGAACCTAGTTAAATTCTTAAACACTCCCTCTTAACTAGGGAGGTATTCATAATTATATATAACCATAGAAGTACATGGAAGATCTCAAAACACATAATCTATGAAGAAGTTTAGTCACAGAAGTGTCATGGACTAGATTATTGACCAGGGAAATATATGCAAGGTCTCTCAATAGTTTAGGCACCATAATACCACGGACTAGTTTCCCGACCAAGGAAATTTATCCAAGTGGGACTAAGATGGAATAAATATTTCAGCCTCTCTAGGTACCATCAAGGTTACTTACTAACCATCAATTGAGGGATCCATGTGTGTAACTGAGTTCAGAGCTTTATGACCAATACCACCCTCCCTACTTGGGGACCTAGAAATAAATACTTGGGTGGTATTGGTCATAGAATCTCATACAAACCCTATATTTCATACATGAGCTTCAACAATCAAAACCAATCATAGCTTAATCAAAAACATGAATAGATTCTCCTAGGGTTTGATGTAAACCATATATTTTCCATCTACAAATTATAAACAATCACTATATAGGTTCATAGATTTTAGATTGTTATAAATACTAGAGAATTTAACTACTACTAGGGTTTAACTTCAAAACCATAGATTTCCCAAACAGCATCATCCTAGAATATCAAACTCAGAAAAGGGATTAGATTAAACCCTGAGACTTATGAGCTCCTAAGAATGTAGATGAGCTAATCATGGAGTGGGTAGCTCCTAATAATGTAGATGAGGTGAGATCATTCATGGGATTGGTAGGTTATTACAGGAGGTTCATCAGGAACTTATCACATATTTATTACCCTATTACATCATTCTAGAGGAAAGATAACATGTTTTATTGGACAGAGGAGTGTGAGGCTAGTTTTGAGCAGCTTAAGTAGTTGTTGACACATGCTCAAGTGTTAAATATTGAATATCCAGACAAGGAGTTTGTAGTATGTACAGACGCTTGCAAGAGAGGAATTGATGGAGTCCTTATGCAAGATAGACAAGTGGTATGCTATGAGTCACAAAAACTGAATGAGCACGAGAAGAAATACCTGACACATGATCTTGAGCTAGCAACGATCATTCATGCATTGAATATGTGGAGGCACTATCTTCTTGGCAGGAGGTTTTTACTGATGAGTGATCACATTGGGTCGAGGTACTTGTTTGACCATCCAAATATGAACACTAGGCACGCTAGATGGTTGGCCATGATTAGTGAGTTTGACTTCGAGATAATGTACATAAAGGAAAATGAGAATAGGGTCACATATGCTCTTAGCAAGCATATACATGTAAATCACATAGAAACTTTGAGCTCCTATGGGACAGAAATACATGATAGGATATTGTAGGCATGTCAGTTGGATCACAGGTATATGGATATTGTGCACAAGTTGCAGTAGATGACATGTCTAGGTGTTGTTACAGGTATAGGTTTTGGCATAGGTATAGGTACAGGTATAGGTGTTGTTACAGGTACATGTGTTGGCATAGGTACATGTGTAGTTGTTGTTACAGGTACATGTGGTAGTATAGGTGTACGTACAATTACAAATACCAGTACAGGTGCAGGTGTACATGATTTGGAGTACCATCTCACATCAGATGGATTGGTTAGATTTAGAGACAATATATATGTATTAGAAAATTGTGAGCTCAATAAGGTGATCTTAAGGGAGTATCATGCGAAACCATGTTCGAGTCACCTAGGCTACCAAAAGGCATTGAATGTAGTGAAGAGATTATATTATTGGCCGAATCTAAAGAAATATGTCATAGATTTTGTAGATAGATGTTTGGATTGTTAGATGGTTAAGGAGTGTAAACATTGAGGTGGAATGCTAAAGTCGATTGCGATTCCAGAGTGGAAATGCGAGGTCATTTCCATGGACTTCATCAAAAGTTTTCCCATGAAAATTAGACAACATGATTCCATTATGGTTATGGTGGAAAGGTTGAAAAAGGTTGCACATTTCAATCTAGTGAAGACTACATATCAACTAGTGATGTAGTATAGGTGTTTATCATAGACATATTTAGATTGCATGGTGTTCCGAAGAAGATTGTGTCAGTTAAGGATGAAAAGTTCACTTCCAAGTTTTGAAAGGAGTTGATTGCAGGTTTTGGCACTAATTTGCATGGAAAATTTTAGGGGCTAATATTCACAGGTGGGCTAATTTTCCATGGTTTTTCTAAAAAAAAGATTCACCAATTTCCATTTTTTTATAAAAATGATTCGCCTAAATTTTACAATATAAAATTATTTTACATTAAAAATCGCCAAAATTATATAGAAATTATATATAATATCATTATAAATTTGAATAATTTTACAAATACATCAATAAACATTTTATAGTTCTCATATTAGGGACTAGTGAGATTCGCCAATTTTTTAAACTTCAAGATAATTTTCCATCCTTAAAATTATCCCTGCTAAGTTGGCCTTCAACACAACTTATCATCCATAGACAGATGAACAGACTGAGAGGGTCAATAGGATATTGGAGGATAAGTTGAGGATGTATGTGATGTATCAGTAGCGCAAGTGGGAAGAATATCTTCCACTGTTAGATTTTTCCTATAACAACGGGTATCAGGATTCATTGAGGATGAGTCCATTTGAGGCATTATATGGGAGGAGTTGCAACACTCCTATCAGTTGGAGTGATCTAGTTAACATGGTACTGATTGGACTAGATGAGTTGGCAGAAATGGAACATAAAATGTAGGTGATTAAGAAGAACTTGAAACTCGTGCAAAATAGGTAGAAGAGTTATGTAGACATGAATAGGTTGTTCAAGGAGTTTCAGGTTGGGGATCACGTTTACTTCCGTATAAATCCCAATAAGAGATCGTTGCAGATTGGATCATGTGCCAAGATGGCACCAAGGTTTGGTGGACCCTTTAGGATAATTAAGAGGATTGGGCCAATAGCCTATCTACTTGCATTGCCTTCCACAATGAAATTCCTTGATTTTTTTCATATATTATTTCTTAATAAATATGTTAAAGATGTTGATCATGTGGTTGAATGGTATGTATTACAGGGGGAGCCAGATGGAGAGTTTCAGCTGGAACCACAATGCATTTTGCAAAAAAATACGCTCATGCTATAGAATCGAGCAATTTAAAGTGAAATGGAAGCACTTTGGGTATATGGGAAATGGCGGATCAAATGTAGGCTATGTAACCTTCATTTTTTTCCAGTTGAGGCAAAGAAATTTCGGTGTAATGTTGGTATATGTTTTGATGTAATGTTTGGGTATATGTACCTATATGTATGTGTATGTAAATACCACCATGAGATATGTATAAATCTCCAATAAGCAGTATGGTGTCATGCCATTATATTTTTCATGTTTTTATGATGTCATGTTGGTTTTCTTTTCAGCAAGGTGATCATTGTAAATACTGCATCGACCTATGTTATAAAGCTCCATGGGAAATATGTTTGCTTTTCAGTGGTGTTGTTGAGGTATATGTGTGATTGAACACTAAGTACGGTGTCCCCCAAGGGGGAGGGTTCTGTAAGAACCCTATTGAAAATTCCATGTAATAAAGTTAAAATAATAAGCACGGTTGATGGGACACTTATTCCAAGCTGAATGTTGCGAAAAACTTCCTAGTGTGGGTGTTCACATGGTTTATTATGGCTAAGAAAATTGGAAAAGGCTATGGATAAGGCATTAAAGAATACAAAAAGTATTTTGGGCACATTTATTTATGAAAATAATGGAAATTTGGAGAAAAGGGACATGAAAGGTCACAGGTTGCATGTAAGAAGGAAAATGAAGGAAAATAATGGAAAATGAAGAAAATAGTGGCCTCTTCTATAAAAAGTCTTATGAGGATCAGTTGGTACCTTTTGTGAGTGCATTTTTGGAGCTCTCTCATTATTCTCTCTCCCTCTCTCTCTCTCTCTCTCTCTCTCATACGCTTGGATACTTAGAGTTTTCTTGGAGCACTCTTAGAGAGTGTGGATACTTGGTGATTTGGAGAAAGAAGGAAAAAGAAGAGAAGGAAAGTGCAAGAGGAAATTGGGATCAACAACTATGATGGGATTTTATTGTAGGTACCAAGTTGCATTTATGTTTTCCTCTCTAGTTTTGACACACATGTGGATTTTCCTAGCCTTGCCATTTCCTAGATAACCATGGCCTTGTGGGTTTATTCCATTGATTATTTTTGGTTGGTTATCATGATTCCTTTAGCTGTTGGGTTGAGTTATTAGTTCCTGGAGCTTTGGTTGGAAAAATTATCTATACCCTGATGGATACATGTTGGATTGATTTACTAGTCCTAGAGCCTTGGTTGGAGAAATGCTCTGGAGCCCTAGGTGGGTTGAGTTACTAATCCTGGAGCCTTGGTTGGAGAAACGCTCTAGATCTTGGAAACAACTGGGGTTGAGTTTCTAGTCTTAGAGCCTTGGTTGGAACAAGCACTCTTGTGCCATGGATTAGCTTGGGTAAATACCAATGCATGATGGTTGTGATGTCTGACTGTGAGGTGGAATCTGTTGGGTGTGGAGCATGATTATCTTGTTTATTTTGTATCACAACGTTGGACCCATGTACCTTAATGGGGCAGAAATGTCGCCCATAATTAAACGTTACTTGGGGGGTCTAGGAGGGGGGGGGGGTAGCTGTGACTTTATGGAGCGCCCCCCCCCCCCCTGGTGGGGGGTTTTGGGGGCAGCACCCTCGGACCTAAAAATAAATGTAAAATTGCCTTGTAAAAGTATACTAATTTCTAGTTAATCTGGGCCGTTCATTAGGTAGATGATCTGATGGTAGAAGTTATGTTTAGTTTAGGGTTTTTTGCCCTAGGAGGAAACCCTTCACTTGTATGAGGGTGTTGTATTGTGGCTGTGTATTGTATCTGTATTCCCAGAGCAAGAAACAAATAGGGAGAATGTGAGACAGAACAGAGGATATTACAGTGGATCTGCTGTAGGTTGTGTCTCTTCATTTTGATGGATAATAGAAAGGAAGGACTGGTTGTTTGGGGTGGACATAGCCCAAACTGGGTGAACCACGTATATATGTGTCTCTCTGGTTTTATGTGTTTTGTATTCTTGTGTTTTCCACATATTTTATGTGTTGCATTGCTCTGTAATATACAATTTTCTAACAACTGGTATCAGAGCCGAAGATCTATTTGGTTGATAAATTCATAGGAAATAAGGGTTCCTGGTTCGAGTGGGAGAAATGGAGGAAGATGGTAAGTTTAGGGTCGATAAATTTAACAGCCAAAACTTCCCACTGTGGAAGATGCAGATGGAAGACTATCTGTATTAGAAATATCTGTACCTACCATTGAGCGAAAAAACAAAGAAGATGACGACTATGACAAACGTAGAATGGGATATTCTCGATAGAAAGGCACTCAGAACAGTACGGTTGTGCCTCACGGCATTGGTGGCCTTCAATATTTTGAAGGAAACAACAACAAAGGGTTTGATTAAGGCATTGGCGAAACTATATAAAAAATCCTCAACCTCAAACAAGGTATTTCTTATGAAAAATTTATTTAATATGAAACTATCGGAAGGTGGATCTGTTGCAGACCATTTAAATGATTTTAATACAGTTACCAGTCAGTTAAGTTCTGTAGGGGTAAATTTTGATGATGAATTTAGAGCTCTGTTATTTCTGTGCTCATTGCTAGAAATTTGGAATGGTTTAGTTATGGTCATTAGTAACTCTATATCTGGATCTAGTACGTTAAAGTTTGATGATGTTGTCGGTGCTATCCTCAGTGAGGAAATGTGACGGAAAAGCTCCATTGAGACATCGAGTAACGCTTTGAGTGCAGAGTAACGGGGAAGAAAAATGGAAAGAGGAAAGAGCTCGGGATATCTCAGTAAATCAAGGAAAGGCAGATCCAAGTCCAGATCGGGGATAGTGTGCTAGAAATGTGGAAAGAAAGGACATCTAAAGAAATAATGTAGATCTCAAAAGCGAAAAGAAGGAGACGCACGTCAAGAAAAAAACCATGAAGCAAATGTAACAAGTGTTGTGTTACAAGATGCTTTAATTATTTCTTTCGAAAATGTTACTGATTCCTAGGTAGTAGATTCAGGGGTCCCATTCCATGCCACACCTGATAAGAAATAATTTCATGATTATGTTCACGGAGATTTTGGACAAGTCCATTTGGGCGATGATAAACCCTATAAAATTGTTGGAACGGATAAGGTTCTTGTAAAAAAGAAGAATGGAAACCAATGGTTATTAAAGGAGGTAAGGCATGTTCCAGATCTGAAGAAAAATATGATTTACACAGGGCAGTTAGGTAGTGAAGCTTGTGTGACAACTATCACAAATAAAACTTGGAAGGTCACCAAAGGAGCCCTGGTAATAGCAAAAGGTGAAAAGGTTGGTACATTGTATTTATGCATTGGTATTTCTAACTCTGTTAATGCTTTTACTTCTAAAGGAGCAGATGCAACATTATGGCATCATAGGCTTGGACACATGAGTGAGAAGGGGATGAAGATTATTCACTCAAGAAATTTATTGTCGGGTTTTAAGGATATTGATTTGGATTTCTGTGAGAGTTGCATTTATGGAAAACAGAATAGAGTCAGATTTCTCAGAGTTGGGAAAGAAAAGAAGAGAGAAAAATTAGATCTTGTGCACACAGATTTATGGAGACTTGCTCAGGTATCGTCTCTTGGTGGATCTTGTTATTATGTTACTTTTTTTGATGATGCAACTAGGAAAATTTTTATTTATTGTATTCAGAATAAATCTAGCATATTTGATACTTTCAAGAAATGGAAAGCTTTGGTTGATATTGAGAAAGGAAAGAAGTTGAAGTGTCTCAAATCAGATAATGGAGGTGAATATTGCAGAAAATAGTTTGATAGGTACTGCTGATACGGATTTATGTAGGAACGCAATAAAATACAGAGATAGATATAAACACAGAGATGCAGCAGAAACAATACTTCATTTTATTAATAACAAATGACTGAAATATGCTTACAGACATAACGGAAATAAAAATAGCTAGGGTGCTGGTAGCATATCTCTAAGAAGAGATTTTGCAGCTACAGACCTATGAAATATGTTACAATGAGGCTCGAGGGCCTATTTATTATTGAGAAACAATGGAGAACTCTAAACGTCCAAAAACCTAACACTGGGAGATGAAGTGCCAAAACTATGGGCCATGTTTGGGTAAATTGGCATTTCAACTTCCCGTGGACGTAAATTTGGCATACGATCTTTGTTTGGCACGCTCAATAGCTTGTTAGAAATATCTATCCGAGGAGTATAAATAGGCTCGGTCACTCTCGATTTTCCAAGAAAACATCGTTTAGGGCCTCAAAACAGCTCCGAAAGTTCAGGACTCGAAAAACAGCCAAAAATAGTAAGTTGTGCTGAAACTGAAACACTGAAAGAGAAAATGGTGGGGCCCCAAGTGGAATAAGTGGGTGGCCACTAATATCCATTTGGATCATTAAGGCCTCAAAACAGCTTCGGGAGTGCAGGACTTGAAAACCTGCTAAAAATAGTAAGTTGTGCTGAAAGTGAAAAGCCACAAGAATTGATGGTGTGGGTCCAAATGGAATAGGTGGGTGGCCATCGATATCCACCTGGATCATTCCTCCCTCCTTAGGAAGCAGTGGTCCCCATTGCATTGATATCCTCCATGAGATGAGGCAAATGCTATTGAACTGGGCATTAGATTTGTAGGAGATGTCATGGAGCTGCGGGCGGACATCCTGGATGCGTTTAGGAAATTTGGTTTCTTTATCAGCCTCAGACAGTACATGTGTGGATTTTTTATGTGTAGTTGCCGGAGGTATGGCAACATCAGGTGGCGATGCGTCGGGGGTCAGATCAATGGAGTGCTTGTCCTGACAGTGTAGAGGAACCTCTGTGAGTGAGGAGATAATTTCCGCGTATTCCTCCATGACTTTATCCATTTGCTACAGCCGTGTAGGGAAGCCCTGTTTCGAGGTTGTGGCCATAATTTTCTTCTTTCCCTCTGAGCGAGTTGTAAGGAAAATAAATTTCTTGGTTTGGGAAACAATCTTACTGCGTTATTTTGCAGTAGTCAAAGAGATGATAGGAGGTGGTACTACCTCTGATATTATGTGCAATTTATTTCCCAAAATAATAAAAACAGCATGAGGCCTAGACTCATACAGAGCATGTCGCCTCCACAAGTATGGTTGGCCCAATAATACATCATCTACATCAAGAGGAGAAACATCACACAATACCTCATCCATGAATGGCTTGATACTGTACAAAAGGTGGCACTATTGGCAGATGCGGCTATCTCTCCCTACGTGAAGCCACCCGATGGTATACGGCTGTGGGTGTGCTATGGTTGGTAGGCCGAGCTGCTTCACGAAATCTGCTACGATGAGGTGCTTTTGGCTTCTACTATCGACAAGGAATTGTAGTGGACAACCCTTCACCCACATCTGCGAATGGAAGAGGCTCTCCCCCTCCTTTGGAAACTTGGGATCCTCCCTCTAGATCTTGGTGGTGGCAACAACTGTAGTGGGATCCACATCAATGATATACTTCCCTTTTTCATTGCCTTTGTTTGGTTCTGAATCAGGTTCAGAAAATGCAACTTATTCGGGTGCCTTTAGTTCGACCACCAACGATTGTTTGGCCCGACACTCGTTTATGCTATGAGTGGGGATGTTCTGAAATTCACACCACTTCCCCATGTCCTTCTTTGGATTTGTGGGGTTGTGAGTTGTACCGTTTTGGCCTTGCCCCTTGTTCTTCGGTTCGGGGGCACCTTTCCCTGGATTCGGATTTGCAGATCTAAAGTCTCGCTTCTTCTGCTTAAATTTCTGCTTGATCTTGGTGGCATAGTGATATGGCGTGCAAAGCGATGTAATGTTGAGGAAATACATTTCCTCCTGAATATTTTTGTGCAGAAAACCGCGGTACTTGAGCACCAAATGTCTCTCTGAATATTTAATACCCAACTTTGTGCACAGGGTATGGAAAAAATTCATCAATTCGTGCACATCTTAATCCCTTTGTTTCCATAGCGTGGTCCATTGGATGTATTTGTCCTCATATCTCCCCACGGGGTAATATTGTTCCTTGATGCCATCTCAGAATGAATTCCAAGTGGGTGTGGCTGATAACAGATAGGGTTCCACTTCATCCTCTTGCTCACGGTAGGTTTCCCACCAGTCTTTGACATGGGGGGCGGCTTTGAGGAGTGAAAAAATAATCTTTTCTTGGTTGGATAAATCATGGACCAATAAATACCCTTCCAGAAAATTCAACCATCTATCTACGGTGTCTACATCTATTTTTCCTTCAAATATATGAATGTCAAAGCTTTCTTGTACCTTGAAGGGAGTGGCACCTCAAGAGTGGTTGTTGGATGCAAATGCGTCGTAGGTGGGCAGTCATTGAAGGATCTAAGGAAAGTTATCCATCATCACGTTCCTTTGTTTCTCGAGGGCCTCCTCGTGCAATATTTTGATAGGATCTCCTACTCCCTCATCTTTCTTTTCTTCCTCCATGGGAGGTCCTCGGGGTTTGCGAGGTTGATATTGCAAGGGTTCAACTAGTTCAAGCCCTAACTCCTTATATCCTGACTGCGTTGGGGACATGCAAAGAAAAAAGAGAAAGAGCAGACCAATTTGATATCACTGATCTTGATTTATACAGGAACGCAATAAAATATAGAAATAGACATAAACACAGAGATGTAGCAGAACAAATACTTCATTTTATTAATAAAAAATGAATGAAATATGCTCATAGACATAATGGAAATAAAAAAAGCTAGGGTGCTGGTAGCATATCTCTGAGAAGAGATGTGGTGGCTACAGACCTCTGAATTGTGTTACAATGAGGCTCAGGGGCCTATTTATTATTGAGAAACAATGGAGAACTCTAAACGTACAAAAACCTAACACTAGGAGATGAAGCGCCGAAACTATGGCCCCTGTTTGGGTAAATTGGTGTTTCAACTTCCTGGGGACGTAAATTTGGCATACGATCTCCATTTGACATGCTCAATAGCCTCAGTCACTCTCGGTTTTCCCAAAAAACGTCGTTTAGGGCCTCAAAACGGCTTCGGAAGTTCAGGACCCAAAAAACTGCGAAAAATAGTAAGTTGTGCCTAAACCGAAACACTAAAAGAGACAATTGTGGGGCCCCAAGTGGAATAGGTGGGTGGAAACTAATATCCACTTGGATCATTAAGGCCCCAAAACGGCCTCAGGAGTGCAGGACCCGAAAACCTGCTAAAAATAGTAAGCTATGCTGAAAGTGAAAAGCTGCAAGAATTGATGGTGCGGGTCCAAATGGAATAGGTGGGTGGCCACCGATATCCACCTAGATCATTCCTCCCTCCTTAGGAATAAATGTTCCCCATTTCATTGAGATTATCCATGAGATGAGGAAAATGCTATTGAACTGGGTATTAGATTTGTCGGAGATGTCATGGACCTGCAGGCAGACATGTTGGATGCGTTTAGAAAATTTGGTTTCTTTATCAGCCTTAGATAGTACATGTGTGGATTATGTATGTGTAGTTTCTGGAGGCATGGAAACATCAGGCGGTGATGTGTCGGGGGTCAGATCAATGGAATGTGTGTCCTGACAGTGTAGAGGAACCTCTGTGAGTGAGGAGAAAATTTCCTGGTGTTCCTCCATGACTTTATCCATCTGTTGCAGCCATGTAGGGGAGCCATGTTTCGAGGTTGTGGCAACAATTTTCTTCTTTCCCTATAAGCGAGTTGTCAGGAAAATAAATTTCCTGTTTTGGGAAGCAATCTTAGTGTGTTGTTTTGCAGTAGTCAAAGAGATGACAGGATGTGGTACTACCTTTGGTATCCTATACAAGTTATTTCCCAAAGTAATAACAACATCATGAGGCCTGGACTCATACACATCATGTCACCTCCACAAGTATGGTTGGCCCAATAATACATCAGCTACATCAGGAGGAGCAAAATCACACAATACCTCATCGGTGAATGGCTTGATACTGTACAAAAGGTGGCACTGTTGGTGGATGCGGATATCTTTCCCTAGGTGAATCCACCCGATGGTATGCAATTGCGGGTGTGCTATGGTCGGTAGGCCGAGCCGCTTCATGACCTCTGCTGAGATGAGGTTCGTTTGGCTTTTGCTATCGACAAGGAATTGTAGTGGAGAACCATTCACCCACATCTGCGAATGGAAGAGGCGCTCCCCCTCCTATGGATACTCGAGATCCTCGCTCTAGATCTTGGTGGTGGCAACAATTACACTGGGATCCACATCAATGATCTACTTCCCTTTGTCATTGCCTTTGTCTAGTTCTGACTCAGGATCAGAAAATGCAACTGATTCGGGTGCACTTAGTTCGGGCACCAACGACTGTTTGGCCCGACACTCGTTTGTGCTATGAGTGGGGCCGTTATGAAATTCACACCACTTCCCTGTGTCATTCTTTGGATTTGTGGTGTTGTTATGAGTTGTACCATTTTGGTCTTGCCCCTTGTTCTTCAGTTCGGGGGCACCTTTCCCTGGATTCAGATTTGCAGATCCAAAGTCTCGCTTCTTCTGCTTAAATTTTTGTTCGATCTTGGCAGCATAGCGATATGTCATGCCAAGCGATGTAATGTCAAGGAACTCCATTTCCTCCTGAATATGTTTTTGCAGACAACTGCGGTACTTGAGCACCAAATTTCTCTCTGAATCTTTAATACCCAACTTTGTGCGCAGGGTATGGAACAAATTCATCAGTTCGTGCACCTTTTTATCCCTTTGTTTCCGCAGTGTGGTCCATTGGATGTATTTTTCCTCATAGCTCCCTACAGGGTAATATTTTTCCTTGATGTAATCTCGGAACGAATTCCAAGTGGGTGTGGCCGAGAACAGATATGGTTCCCCTTTGTCCTCTTGCTCACGGTAGGTTTTCCACAAGTCTTTGACATGGGGGGCGACTTTGAGGAGTGAAAAAATAATCTTTTCTCGGTCAGTGAAATCATGGACCGAGAAATACCCTTCTAGAAAGTTTAACCATCTTTCTATGGCGCCTGCATCATACTGGCCTTCAAATATAAGAATGTCAAGGTTTACATGTACCTTGAAGGGAGTGGCGCCTCGAGAGTGGTTTTTGGATGCAGATGCACCGTAGGTGGGCAGTTGTTGAAGGGTATAGCAAAGTTATCCATCATTGTGTTCCTTTGTTTCTCGAGAACCTCCTCAAGCAATATTTTGATAGGATCTTTTGCTCCCTCGTATTTCTTTTCTTCCACCATGGGAGGTCGTCAGGGTTTGCAAGGCTGATCTTGCAAGGGTTCAACCAGATCGAGCGCTAACTCCTTATATCCTGACTGCGTTGGGGACATGCAAAGAAAAAAAGAGAAAGAGCAGATCGCTCTGATACCACTGATCCAGATTTATGCAGGAACGCAATAAAACACAGAAATAGACATAAACACAGAGATGCAGAAGAAACAATACTTCATTTTATTAATAAAAATTGACTGAAATATGCTTACAGACATAATGGAAATAAAAATAGCTAGGGTGATGGTAGCATATCTCTGAGAAGATATGTGGTGGCTACAAACCTCTTAACTATGTTACCATCAGGCTTGAGGGCCTATTTATTATTGAGAAATAATGGAGAACTCTAAACAACCAAAAACCTAACCCTAGGAGAAGAAGCGCCAAAAATATGGGCCACATTTGGGTAAATTAGTGTTTCAACTTCTCGGGGACATAACTTTGGCATACGATCTCCGTATGATGTGCTCATTAGGCTTGGCCACTCTCGGTTTCCCCAAAAAAAGTCATTTAGGGCCTCAAAATGGCTCCAGAAGTTCAGGACCTAAAAAACTACCAAAAATAGTAAGTTGTGACGAATCCGAAACACGAAAAGAGAAAATGGTGGGGCCACAAGTGGAATAGGTGGGTGGCCACTAATATCCACTTGGGTCATTAAGGCCCCAAAATGGCTTCGGCAGTGCATGACCCGAAAACCTACTAAAAATAGTAAGCTGTGCTGAAAGTGAAAAGCCACAAGAATTGATGGTGTGGGTCCAAATGGAATAGGTGGGTGGCCACCAATATCCACCTGGATCATTTCTCCCTCCTTAGGAAGCAATGGTCCCCATTGCATTGAGATCCTCCATGAGATGAGGCAAATGCTGTTGAACTGGGCATTAGATTTTTTGGAGATGTCATGGACCTGCGGGTGGACACGTTGGATGCGTTTAAGAAATTTGGTTTCTTTATCAGCCTCAGATAGTACATGTGTGGATTTTGTATGTGTAGTTGCCGGAGGTATGGAAACATTAGGTGGAGATGCATCGAGGGTCATATCAATGGAGTGCTTGTCTTGACAATGTAGAGGAACCTCTATGAGTGAGGAGAAAATTTCCTCGTATTCCTCCATGACTTTATCCATCTGTTGCAGCCGTGTAGGGGAGTCCTATTTCCACGTTGTGGCCACAATTTTCTTCTTTCCCTTTGAGCGAGTTCTAAGGAAAATAAGTTTCCTGGTTTGGGAAACAATCTTACTGCGTTGTTTTATAGTAGTCAAAGAGATGACAACAGGTGGTACTATCTCTGGTATCATGTACAAGTTATTTGCCAAATTAATAACAACAACATGAGGCCTAGAATCATACACAACATGTTTCCTCCACAAGTACGGAAGGAGGCACTATTGGTGGACGCAGATATCTCTCCCTGGGTGAAGCCACCCGATGGTATATGGCTGCGGGTGTGCTATGGTCGGTAGGCTGAGCCACTTCACAAAATCTGTTGAGATGAGGTTCTTTTGGCTTCTGCTATCGACAAGGAATTGCAGTGCAGAATCCTTCACCCACATCTGAGAATGGAAGAGGCGCTCCCCCTCCTCTGGATCCTCGGGATCCTCCCTCTAGATCTTCGTGGTGGCAACAATCGCACTGGGATCTGCATCAATGATCTACTTCCCTTTTTCATTTCCTTTGTCTGGTTCAATTTGGATCAGAAAATGCATCTGATTCAGGTGCCTTTAGTTCGGCCACCAATGACTGTTTGGACCGACACCCTTTTGCGCTATGAGTGGGGCTGTTATGAAATTCACACCACTTCCCCGTGTCCTTATTAGTGTTGGAAATATTGTCATTGATGGCAAAGGATGTGGCAAAGGACTTGGCATCTGACACAGTAACTAGGAACAGAGAAAAGAAACATAGCAGAGGACAAAGGTCAGCAGAGAAGAACAGAGAAAGAGTGCATCTACAGAGAGTAGTATCAGTCAAGGAGAAACTTAAATTCAGTAGGAAGGATATTTGTGTCCCTATGAAATTAAATCATATGAGAATTTTTATTCGGTGTATGTATGTATCCTGATGGAGGAAATCCTGTGTATGATTATGTTCTGGTGATACTCTGATGGATGGAGAATACCGAGTGTATTTGGGTATTGATTGGTTCAATTCTCGTACGAAATGCCCTGAAACTTTGTTGAATTCATTCCCCTCATAAAGGAAGCCTGCGTATAACTAACTTTATCCTAATGGTAGAGAAAATCATGTCGGAAGAGAACTACATTGGTTCGTTTTTTATTGGAAATCCTGCCAAATATAGACCAAGTAAGAAGGATAGCGCAAATCCAGACTACCCCTTTGGAATCATGAATGGAACCTGGAAAGAAAAAGGTAGAATGTAACAAAAGGAAGGACAGACGGAACCTTGAGCGAAGGGCGGAACCACGAAGGAGGAACAGTACAAGTGGTTTCCGGTTTTCATCGCACCGCTTTCGATGGGAAAGCGGTATTCAAGAGGTGGGGAGCGATTCCATAGAATGGGCGACACGCGTCCCTATACGATTTCAAAAAACCGCTTACCACGACACGTCATCACACGTTAACGTTCGGCATCGAAGGTCGAGTGATATGCATATATGCCGTTGATCTGGAAGCTTGCTATCTAACGGTGATTGGACGCTGGACTTGCGCAAAGTTTACTTATGGTACTATACGCGTATTTATGTGGGCCCCAGTTTTTAAATAATACTGATTAAGCTGTCGATTATGCATGTGGGGCCGGATCCAAAGGTATATTTTAAAAAAATGCCATTTGATAAAAGCACGGATTATTAATATAAATATTTAATTATCAAAGGGTGTGAATAATATTTATTTATCAAATTCCACGAATTTGATAAATAAAAAATTCCAATAAAAGAAGGAATACCATCAGCGGTTGGATGGTTTTGACTCATGGTTCTACTAAAGGCAAAACTATATAAGGAGAAGAGAAATAGAATACGGTGTGTGCATGCGCAAGGGTGGTGAATGAATAAATTTCTCTAAGGAATATCTGCATGGACGAACCTTGTTCTTAATTGATAAATCTGAATCTATGATGCACCTATGGATATGATCTAGAAACGATGAATCTCTACTATTATCGGCAAAAAAGAAATGATGAAGACCTGACGGAAGTCTGATGAAGAAACTAAAGAAATCTGGTGAATATGAGGGTTGAAGCTTTCTGTATGAAAGTGGAAGTATCTTGCCAGTGAAAGCTGGTGTGAAAATCAGGGGGTTGGAGCTCCCTTCCAGTAGTGGCTGGAGAACGAGGAAAAGGTTGTAGCCTTACTGCAGGTGGGTGCCTGCGTGCTGGTATAAGTCTGCACCAACATAAATTGTAAAAAGTTTTCTTTATAATAAAAATTGAAGATTGAAATTACAGCAGCGGTGGTTTTCTCCCGAATTGGGTTTCCACCTTAAATACTGGTTTTCATATTTGTTACTTATGTTTGATGGTTTGTTATGTTATTTATGTTCATGCTTACTGCTTACTAAACATCTGATGAATGAATGATGCAATAAGATCTCTGGACATACAAGTTGGATTCAGTAATGTAACATATGTTCTTATAGAGAAAGGAAAATTAAAATTTTCAGTCAGCTCTAAATACTGATTCACCCCCCTCTCAGTATTTTTCCCAAAAACTGGAATCGAAGCAGGGCCTTCTGAAAAATCTTAGCCGCTAGAAGGAAGATCAAGCAAGATGAGAAATCAAGATGGAACAGCATTTATCAGGCCTCCGCTCTTTAACGGAAACAATTTAATCTTCTGGAAAACAAGGATGAGATCCTATCTTCAGTCTCTGGGAGCAGATGTATGGGCAATTGTTGAACAAGGATATCAATATCCAGCTGCAGTACCAACATATCCGACGGAAAGAAAGAATTATGAAACAAATGCAAAAGTGGTCAATGCTCTATTAGGAAGTCTAACTGAATCAGAATTTGTCAAAGTCATGCAACTAAATACAACAAAGACAATATGGGACAAAATCATTATGAGTTATGAAGGTGTTGCAAAGGTAAAAAGTGCTAAACTCCAAACTCTCAGAATTCAATATTAGAATATAAAAATGGATAATGAGGAGAGCATTGCAAATTTATTTTTACGTCTTGATGATATTGTAAATCGTATGAGAAATCTGGGAGAAACAATAACCAAATCTACTCTGGTTGAGAAAATTTTAAGATCATTAACGGCAAAATTTGAGTCGAAAGTTTCTGCTCTTGAAGAAAAGCAGGATCTTCAAAATCTTACTGTGGTACAACTTCATGGCATACTATCTGCATATGAAATGAGAAGAGGAGGACCATCTGAAGTCAAAGAAGCAGTCTTTAGAACTTCTACAAAAGGGAAGGAAGTACAAAAAACAGAAGGATCAGGATATATCTCAGAAGAAGATGAGATAAAATTTGTAAAGAAACTTCAACTTGGCACAGGATGGTTCAGAGGTAAGCTTCCTTTCAAATGCTTTGATTGTGTAAGAGTTGTTCATTATGCTGCTAAGTGTCCTCATAAAGAAACACATAAAAAGGGGAAGGAAGTAGGAAGAAGGAATAAGAATCGTTTTAGCACTAGAAAAAGTTACTATACTCATGAAGACAGTGATGGGTTATCTGATAGTGAGGAAGAATGTGAACAAGATCTTAGACCTCTCATGGCATTTGAAAAAGAATCTAGAGAAGAAAAGGATACTTTTTTGGATGCTCTAGAAGAAAATGATTTTCTTGAAGAAACCAATCAACTCAAAATTTGCTTAGAAGAGAGTAAAATAACCATAGAAACTCTGAAAAATCAGCTTGAAGAAAAGGAGAAACACAACGAGAAATTGGAATGTGAAGTAGTAAATCTAAGAAAAGAACTTGAGAAAGTAAAGACTCTGAATCTTAGATTTGCTAAAGGATTTGAAACCTTAGATGAGATTATCAAGGTACAACATTCTCCTCTTAAAAAGACAGGTCTTGGATATATCGGAGAATCTTCTCAGGCTTCAGCACCAACTTGTCTAAAAGCAGCTACTGTTGGTATACAACATACTGCCACTCAGCAAAAGAATAAACAATATTTTCAGGTAAAGCATGATCATCTCAATTAAAAGAACACTAACAGGAATATCTTTCAAAGAAACACCAATCAACAAGTAAATTCAAGTAGGAGATTTCATGATCGTAGAAATTTCTTCTTCAATGGACAATGTTTCTCATGTCACAATTTTGGTGATAAAGTTGTTCAATGTGTAGCATATAAAACCATCATGACAAGAGAAGCAAGAAAGAAAAGGATTGATATTGAAACAAAGAAGAATACTTATAACAAATTTTCTTCTCTTCAAAATGAAGTTGAATGTGCTTATTGCAATAATTTTGGCCATGAAGAATCTGAATTCAGGAACAAAGTTCAGCCAAAATAAGATGTTCCTTCAAGCTCCAAAGTATGGAAAAAGAAGGAATTACAGGTTGAAAATTGTGGAATAACGTTATTTGCAGAAGATGAAGAAAACCAATGGTACATTGGTAGTGGATGCTCAGGACACATGACAGGTGACAAAACCAAACTTCTAGCATATAGTGCTTTAGAAAAGGAAAAGAATGTTACATTTGGAAATGATACTCCTGCAGTCATTAAGGGAAAAGGGTCTGTTTTTCTAAAAGAAAAGGTGAAAGCTAATGAAGTCATGTATGTGGATGGATTAAAGCATAACCTGTTAAGTGTAAGTCAAATGTGTGATCAAGGAACTGAAGTTGTCTTTAGTTCAAAAGAATGTGTGGTACGTGATCTTGATACATGTAAAACAATTGTAAAAGGAAAAATAACTCCAAGCAACCTATATGTATTGAAGAACTACAAATAACAATGTTACTTGAGTAAATCTTCAGAAAACTGGCTATGGCATAGAAGGTTGGGGCATCTGAGCTTCTCTCAAATCAACAAATCAAGCAGACTTAAAGCTATTCGTGATCTTCCCAATATTACACTACCTGAAAGTATCATATGCAAATCTTGCCAATTCGGTAAGCAAACCAGAGTGAAATTTAATGCCAAGGAAGGTTCATCAAGTAAGCCTCTTGAACTCATTCATACTGACATATGTGGACCTGTGAAGAAAAAGTCACCACGTGGTGAAAAATACTATATCTTATTTATTGATGATTTCTCTAGAATGTGTTGGATTTGGTTGATTAAACACAAAGATGAAGCATTTGAGAAATTTCAGATCTTCAAAGCACTGGTTGAAAATGAATTAGATCTAAAAATCAAGTGTCTTAGATCTAATCGAGGAGGAGAATATACATCCAATGAATTTCTTGAATTTTGTGAACAACATGGCATAAAAAGACAGTTTTCTGTAGCTGGCACTCCACAACAGAATGGCGTTGCAGAAAGAATGAACAGAACAGTTCAACAAATGGCTAGAGCTATGCTTCATGATTTCGGAACACCTGACACATTTTGGGGAGAAGCAGAACATACAACAATAAATATTCTTAACAAGGCACATGTTCGTGTAAATAGTGATAAAACTCCATATGAACTCTGGTATGGTAATTCTCCCACTATAAAGCATTTTAGAATTTTTGGAAGAAAATATTTTATCAAAAATAATGATGAAAAACTTGGCAAGTTTGAACCCAGAGTAGATGAAGGAATATTTCTTGGGTACTCCTCTAGGAGTAGGGCATATAAATGTTACAATAAAAGACTTTGGAATATTGTTGAATGTATAGATGTTGTTATTGATGAGTCTCCAGCAGCTCCAAAAGAAGAAAAAAAAACAACAAATGAAGACGATGATGATGACATATATCCTTCTACATCAAATAGTAATGATACAAACAGTGAACCCAGTGAAGAACCCAAAGATGATTTGTCTGAAAAGGCTCCATCCAGATATGTTCAAAAGAATCATCCAGAATCTCAAATTTTGGGAGAAAAGGGATCAGGTGTACAAACAAGAAGGACTCTTGTGGGATCTTCTAGCTATCTGGCATTTCTATCCACTATTGAACCACACAATGTCAATCAAGCTAGCAAATATGAATGTTGGATTCAAGCCATGAATGAAGAGCTTGATCAAATTGAAAATAATCACACTTGGGAATTAGTACCAAGACCTCATGACAAAAATGTCATTGGAACTAAATGGATATTCAAAAACAAGTTAAATGAGCATGGGGATGTTATAAGAAATAAAGCTAGACTTGTTTGCAAGGGGTATGCTCAACAAGAAGGTATAGACTTTGAAGAAACTTTTGCTCCTGTAGCCAGACTTGAAGCCATAAGAATGTTTCTTGCTTTTTCAAGCTTCCAACAAATCAAAGTTTATCAAATGGATGTTAAATATGCTTTTCTCAATGGTGATCTAGAAGAAGAAGTTTATATAGAACAACCAGAAGGATTCATTTTGGGAAATGATGAATAATTTGTTTGTAGACTTAAAAAGGCTCCATATGGTCCCAAACAAGCTCCAAGGGCATGGTACTATCGTCTTGACAAATATCTTCATCAACAAGGATTTTCAAAAGGGTGTGCTGATAGCAACTTATACACAAAAATTGAAAAATACAAACTATTGATTGTGGTTGTATATGTTGATGATATCATTTTTGGAAGTAATGAAGAGTCTATGAGTCAGAAATTTGCTTCTGATATGCAACAAGAATTTGAAATGTCTTTACTTGGGGAACTAACATTATTTCTTGGCTTGCAAGTGCAACAAGCAACATATGGCATATTCTTATCACAAAAAAAATATCTGAAGCAAATTCTGAAGAAGTATGGCACAGAAGAATGCAAACCCGTAAGTACACCAATGGTAACCGGATGTAATCTCAGTTCTCATGATGATTCTCCCATAGCGAATCAACCAGAATACAGATCTATGATATGAAGTCTACTTTATATCACTGGGACTAGACCAGACATTATGCATGCAGTTGGGATTGTTGGACGATTCCAAGCTAATCCAAAAGAGTCTCACCTTCAGGCTGTCAAAAGAATATTCAAATATCTACAAGGAACTCAAAACTTTGGACTATGGTATCCAAAGAATGCTGATCTTACTCTTCATGCTTACACTGATGCAGATTGGGCTGGAAATGTTGATGATCGGAAAAGCACTAGTGGTGGTGCATTCTATATGGGGCCCCGGTTAGTATCTTGGTTTAGCAAGAAGCAAAGCTCTATTTCCTTATCTACAACAGAAGCAGAATATGTGGCTGCCGCATCATGTTGCACTCAACTTCTCTGGATGATGCAAATCTTACAAGACTTTCAAATCAAACATTCACCTCCTATCTCCATTATGTGTGACAATACAAGTGATATCAGTATATCAAAGAATCCTGTTATGCATTCCAAGACCAAGCACATTCCCATCAAATATCACTTCTTACATGAACAAGTGCTTGAACAAAAGGTGAAATTGGAGTATGTTCCCTCCAAAGAACAAGTTGCTGATATATTTACCAAACCTCTACCCAGGGAAGCGTTCGAATATCTCAGACAGAAACTGGGAGTAGTCTCTGCCATGCAGAGGATCAGATCTACTTAAATACAGAAGATTAAAATTGGTTGTGAGGTGCTGTTGGGCATCTCTAAATGCACAGGCTAAGGGGGAGCATTGGTCATATGAAAATTATGCATTGTTGGCATTTATAAGTCATTTTGTTATATTATGTTTGAAGGAACAACATGATCTCAGGGGGAGCATGGTATTGTCGGTTCAAAGGATCTTGATCAACTCTTTTCCATTGATGTCAAAGGGGGAGAAAATGCAACAAAGGGCTTCTATAAGACAATCAGAGGAAGAGTATTGCCATCAATTCCAAAGGGGGAGATTGTTGGAAATAATGTCATTGATGGCAAAGGAAGTGGCAAAGGACTTGGCATCTGACACAGTAACTAGGAACATAGAAAAGAAACATAGCAGAGGAAAAAGGTCAGCAGAGAAGAACAGAGAAAGAGTGCATCTACAGAGAGCAGTATCAGTCAAGGAGCAACTTAAATTCAGTAGGAAGGATATTTGTGTCCCTATGAAATTAAATCATATGAGAAGTTTTATTCGGTGTATGTATGTATCCTAATGGAGGAAATCCTGTGTATGATTGTGTTCTGGTGATACTCTGATGGATGGAGAATACCGAGTGTATTTGGGTATTGATTGGTTCAATTCTCGTACGGAATGCCCTGAAACTCTGTTGAATTCATTCCCCTAATAAAGGAAGCCTGCGTATAACTAACTCTATCCTAATGGTAGAGAAAATCCTGTCGGAAGAGAACTACATTGGTCCGTTGTTTATCGGAAATCCTACCAAATATATACCAAGTAAGAAGGATAGCGCAAATCCAGACTACCCCTTTGGAATCATGAACGAAACCTGGAAAGAAAAAGGTAGAACGTAACAAAAGGAAGTACAGACGGAACCACGAAGGAGGAACAGTACAAGCGGTTTCCGGTTTTCATCGCACCGCTCTCGATGGGCAAGCGGTATTCAAGAGGTGGGGAGCGATTCCATAGAACGGGCGACACACGTCCCTGTACGATTTCACAAAACTGCTTACCACGGCGCGCCATCGCACGTTAACGTTCGGCATCGAAGGTTGAGCGATATGCATATATGCCATTGATCTAGAAGCTTGCTATCTAACGGTGATCGGAAGATGGACTTGTGCGAAGTTTACTTATGGTACTATATGCGTATTTATGTGGGCCCCAGTTTTTAAATAATATTGATTAAGCCGTCGATTATGCATGTGGGGCCAGATCCAAAGGTCTATTTTAAAAAAAGGCCATTTGATAAAAGCGCGGATTATTAATATAAATATTTAATTATTAAAGGGTGTGAATAATATTTATTTATCAAGTTCCACGAATTTGATAAATAAAAAATTCCAATAAAATAAGGAATACCATCAGCGGTTGGATGGTTTTGACACATGGTTCTACTAAAGGCAAAACTATATAAGGAGAAGAGAAATAGAATACGGTGTGTGCATGCGCAAGGGTGGTGAATGAATAAATTTCTCTAAGGAATATCTACATGGATGAACCCTGTTCTTAATTGATAAATCTGAATCCATGATGCACCTATGGATATGATCTAGAAATGATGAATCTCTACTATGCTCGGCAAAAAAGAAATGATGAAGACCTGACGGAAGTCTGATGAAGAAACTGAAGAAATCTGGTGAATCTGAGGGTTGAAGCTTTTTGTATGAAAGTGGAAGTATCCTGCCAGTGAAAGCTAGTGTGAAAATCAGGGGGTTGGAGCTCCCTTCCAGTAGTGGCTGGAGAACAAGGAAAAGGTTGTAGCCTTACTGCAGGTGGGTGCCTGCGTGCTGGTATAAGTCTGCACCAGCATAAATTGTAAAAAGTTTTCTTTATAATAAAAATCGAAGACTGAAATTACAGCAGTGGTGGTTTTTTCTCGAATTGGGTTTCCACCTTAAATACTGGTGTTCATATGTCTTACTTATGTTTGATGTTTTGTTATGTTATTTCTGTTCATGTTTACTGCTTACTAAACATCTGATGAATGAATGATGCAATAAGATCTCTGGACATACAAGTTGGATTTAGTAATGTAACATATGTTCTTACAGAGAAAGGAAAAGTAAAATTTTCAGTCAGCTCTAAATATTGATTCACCCCCCTCTCAGTATTTTTCCCAACAATTTGGATTTGTGGTGTTGTTATGAGTCGTACTTTTTTGGCCTTACCCCTTATTTTTCGGTTCAGGGGCACCTTTCCCTGGATTCGGCTTTGCAGATCCAAAGTCTTGCTTCTTCTGCTTAAAGTTTTGCTCCATCTTGGCGGCATAGTGATATGCCGTGTCAAGCGATGTAATGTCAAGGAACTCCATTTCCTCTTGAATATGTTTGTGCAGACAACCGCGGTACTTGAGCACCAAATTTCTCTCTGAATCTTTAATACCCAACTTTGTGCACAGGGTATGGAACAGATTCATCAGTTCGTGCACATATTGATCCCTTTGTTGCCGCAGTGTGGTCCATTGGATGTATTTGTCCTTATAGCTCCCCATAGGGTAATATTGTTCCTTGATGCCATCTCGAAACAAATTCCAAGAGGGTGTGGCCTATGGCGCCTGCATCATACTGGCCTTCAAATATAGGAATGTCAAAGTTTACATGTACCTTGAAGGGAGTGGCGCCTCGAGAGTGGCTCTTGGATGCAGATGCACCATAGGTGGGCAATCGTTGAAGGATCTAAGCAAAGTTATCCATCATCACGTTCCTTTGTTTCTCGAGGGCCTCCTTGAGAAATATTTTGATAGGATCTCCTGCTCCCTTGTCTTTCTTTTCTTCCACCATGGGAGGTCGTCAGGGATTGTGAGGCTGGTCTTGCAAGGGTTCAACCCGATCGAGCTCTAACTCCATATTTCCTAACCATGTTGGGGACATGCAAAGAAAAACAGAGAAAGAGCAGACCGCTCTGATACAACTGATCCGGATTTATGTAGGAAGGCAATAAAATACATAAATAGATATAAAAACAAAGATGCAGCAGAAGCAATACTTCATTTTATTAATAAAAAATGACTCAAATATGCTTACAGACATAATGGAAATAAAAATATCTAGGGTGTTGGTAGCATATCTTTGAGAAGAGATGTAGCAGCCACAGACCTCTGAACTGTGTTACAATGTGGCTCAAGGGCCTATTTATTATTGAGAAACAATGGAGACCTCTAAACGTCCAAAAATGTAACCCTAAGAGATGAAGCACCAAAACTGTGGGCCTCGTTTGTTTAAATTGGTGTTTCAACTTCCTGAGGACATAAATTTGGCATACAATCTCCGTTTGATGCACTCATTAAGCTCGGTCGCTCTCAGTTTTCCCAAAAAGATCGTTTAGGGCCTCAAAACTGCTTCGGAAGTTCAGGACCCAAAAAACTGCCAAAAATAGTAAGTTGTGCTGAAACCAAAACACTAAAAGAGACAATGGTGGGGCTGCAAGTGGAATAGGTGGTTTGCCACTAATATCCACTTGGATCATTAAGGCCCCAAAATGGCTTCGAGAGTGCAGGACTTGAAAACCTGCTAAAAATAGTAAGTTGTGCTGAAAGTGAAAAGCAGCAAGAATTGATGGTGCGAGTCCAAATGGCATAGGTGGGTGGCCACCGATATCTAGCTAGATAATTCCTCCCTCCTTAGGAAGCAATGGTCCCCATTGCGTTGAGATCCTCCAAGAGATGAGGCAAATGCTGTTGAACTAGGCATTAAATTTGTTGGAGATGTGATGGACCTGCGGGTGGACATGATGGATGCGTTTAGGAAATTTGGTTTCTTTATCAGCCTCAGATAGTACATGTGTGGATTCTGTTTGTGTATTTACCAGAGATATGGAAACATCAGGCGACGATGCGGCGGGGGTCAAATCAATGGAGTGCTTGTCCTGATAGTGTAGAGGAACCTCTGTGAGTGAGGAGAAAATTTCCTCGTATTCCTCAATGAATTTATCCATCTACTGCAGCCGTGTAGGGGAGCCCTGTTTCTAGGTTATGGCCACAATTTTCTTCTTTCCTTGTGAGCGATTTGTAAGGAAAATAAATTTTCTGGTTTGGGAAATAATGTTACTGCGTTTTTTTGCAGTATTCAAAGAGATGACAGGAGGTGGTACTACTTCTGGTATCATGTACAAGTTATTTCCCAAAGTAATAAAAACAACATGAGGCCTAGACTCATACATAGCATATCGCCTCCACGAGTATGGTTGGCCCAATAATACATTAGCTACATCAAGAGGAGCAACATCACACAATACCTCATTCGTGAATGGCTTAATATTGTACAAAAGGCGGCACTGTTGGCGGATGCAGATATCTCTCCCTTGGTGAAGCCACCCGATGGTATACGACTGCAGGTGTGTTATGGTCGGTAGGCCGAGCCGCTTCACAACCTCTACTGAGATGAGGTTCTTTTGGCTTCCGTTATCGACAAGGAATTGCAGTGGAGAACCCTTCACCCACATCTGCGAATGGAAGAGGCGCTCCCCTTCCTCTGGATCTTTGGGATCCTCCCTTTGGAACTTCGTGGTGGCAACAATCACACTGGGATCCGAATCAATGATCTGCTTCCCTTTGTAATTTCCTTTGTCTGGTTCTGACTCAGGATCAGAAAATGCATCTGATTTAGGTGCCTTTAGTGCGGCCACCAACGACTGTTTGGCCCGACACTCGTTTGTGCTATGAGTGGGGCTATTATGAAATTCAAACCACTTCCCCGCATCCTTATTTTGATTTTTTGTGTTGTTATGAGATGTATCATTTTGGCCTTGCCCCTTGTTATTCAGTTCGGGGGCACCTTTCCCTGGATTTGGATTTGCAGATCCAAATTATCGCTTCTTCTACTTAAATTTATGCTCAATCTTGGCGGCATAGCGATATGCCATGCCAAGCAATGTAATGCTGAGGAACTCCATTTCCTCATGAATATGTTTCTACAGACAACCGTGGTACTTGAGCACCAAATGTCTCTGAGTCTTTAATACCCAACTTTGTGCATAGGGTATGGAACAAATTCATCAGTTCATGCATATCTTGATCCCTTTGGTTCTGCAGTGTGGTCCATTGGATGTATTTGTCCTCATAGCTCCCCACAGTGTAATATTTTTCCTTGATGTCATCTCACAAAAAATTCCAAGTGTGTGTGGCTGAGATTAGAGAGGGTTCCCCTTCGTCCTCTTGCTCATGGTAGGTTTCCCTTCAATCTTTGACATGGGGGGCAGCTTTGAGGAGTGCAAAAATAATATTTACTCGGTCGAAGAAATCTTGGACTGAGATATACCCTTCCAACAAATTTAACCATCTGTCTATGGTGTTTACATCTATCTGGCCTTCAAATATAGGAATGTCAAATTTTACCTGTACCTTGAAGGGAGTGGCACCTCGAGAGTGGTTGTGGGATGCAAATGTGTTGTAGGTGGGCAGTCGTTGAAGGATCTGAGAAAAGTTATCCATCATCGCATTCCTTTGTTTCTCGAGGGCCTCCTCGAGCAATATTTTGATAGGATCTCCTGCTCCCTCATCTTTCTTTTCTTCCGCCATTGGAGGTCTTCGGGGTTTACGAAGCTAATCTTGGAAGGGTTCAACCAGATTGAGCCCTAACTCCTTATATCCTGACCATGTTGGGGACATGAAAATAAAAATAGAGAAAGAGTAGACCGCTTTGATACCACTGATCCGTATTTATGTAGGAATGTAATAAAATATAGAAATAGCATAAACACAAAGATGCAGCAGAAACGATACTTCATTTTATTAATAACAAAGGACTGAAATATGCTTATAGACATAATGGAAATAAAAATAGCTAGGGTGTTGGTAGAATATCTTTGAGAAGATACATGGAAGCTACAGACCTCTGAACTGTGTTACAATGAGGCTCGAGGGCCTATTTATTATTGAGAAATAATGGAGAACTATAAATGTCCAAAAACCTAACCCTAGGAGATGAAGCACCAAAACTATGGGCCCCGTTTGGTTAAATTGGTGTTTCAACTTCCCGGGGACATAACTTTGGCATAGGATCTCTGTTTGACATGCTCAGTAGGCTTGGTCGCTCTTTGTTTTCCCAAAAAACATCGTTTAGGGCCTCAAAACGGCTTCGAAAGTTGAGGACCCAAAAAACTGCAAAAAATAGTAAGTTGTGTTGAAACCGAAACACTGAAGGAGAAAATGGTGGGGCCCCAAGTGGAATATATGGGTGGCCACTAATATCCACTTGGATCATTAAGGCCCCAAAGCGGCTTCGGGAGTGCAGGACCCAAAAACCTGCTAAAAATAGTAAGTTGTGCTGAAAGTGAAAAGCCACAAGAATTGATGGTGTGGGTCCAAATGGAATAGGTGGGTGGCCACCGATATCCACCTGAATCAATTGTTCAGAGCATGGAATTTTCATAGAGAAGACAGTTCCAAGAACACCACAAGAAAATGGTGTGTTAGAAAGGATGAACAGAACAATCATGGAGCGTGTAAGGTGCATGAGGTTGCATGCAGGATTTCCTTTAAAATTTTGGGCAGATGTTGTAGATACTGTTGTTTATCTAATAAACAGAGGGCCTTCAAGTTCCTTGGATGGTCATATTCCAAAGGAGAGATGGACTGATAAAAAGGTAAACTACTCTTTTCTAAAGCCTTTTGGTTGTGAGGCCTTTTTCCATATTAATAAAGAAAATAGAACAAAGCTTGAGGCAAAATCAAAGAAATGTATCTTTATTGGATATGGTGTTAATGATTTTGGTTATCACTTGTATGATTATGAAAATCACAAAATCATTAGGATCAGAGATGTAATATTTAATAAAAAGGTCTTGTATAAGAATCAGTTGCAGGAAAAGGAACAGGAAAGAGATAACAAAGAATACACAGTTCTTGATGAGATCATAGAAAATGTAAAGGTGCCTGAAAATAATAATAATCAACAACCACAACAACAGCGACCACCACAACAGCAACAGGCACCTCAAACACCTGAAAGTGGTGTCAGAAGATCTACCAGGATAAGTAGACCCCCTGAGCGATACTCTCCTTCATTATATTATTTATTCTTGACTGATTCTAGTGAACCTGAACGTTATAAAGAAGAAATGTAGGTTGAAACCAGGAAGAAGTGGGAGCTAGCCATGAAAGAAGAGATGGACTCCTTAATACATAACCAGACTTAGAACTTAGTCAGGTTCCCTGCAAGTAAAACAACATTGCAAAATAAATGGGTTTACAGGCTAAAGGAAGAAGATGGAGGAAAATAGAGGCACAAAGCTAGACTTGTGGTGAAGGGGTTTGCATAGAAGAAAGTTATTGATTTTGATGAAATATTTTCTCCAGTTGTTAAGATGACTTCAATTAGAGCTATTTTAAGTCTTGTAGCAGCGGAATATTTGCATCTTGAACAGTTATATGTAAAGACAACATTTCTCCATGGAGAATTGGAGGAAGAGATCTATATGCAGCAATCAGAAGGATATGAGGTCAAGGGGAAGGAAAAATTAGTGTGTAGGTTAAAGAAGAGCTTGTATGGCTTAAAATAGGCTCCAAGGCAGTGGTATCTAAAATTTGACAATTTTATGTCTGAACAAGGTTATACTAGATGTCACTTTGATCATTGTGTTTATCTGAAAAAGCAAAATGATGGAAGCTATATTATATTATTATTGTATGTAGATTACATGCCTGTTGCAGGGTCTAACATGCAGGAAATAAATGTGCTCAAAATAAAATTGGAAAATTAATTTGCAATGCAGGATTTGGGAGCTACAAGACAAATCCTTGGTACGAGGATAACTACAGACAATAAAAATCGCAAATTAACACTGTCTCAGAATGAGTACATACAAAAGATGTTGAAAATATTTAATATGTAGAATGCAAAACCAGTTACTACACCTTTTGCTAGCCATTTAAATCTTAGTAAGGAGATGTGCCCCAAGACCCAAGAAGAAATGGATTATATGTCTAAAGTCCCATATGCATCAGCAGTTGGAAGCTTAATGTATGCAATGGTCTGCACAAGGCGTGATATTGCACATGTAGTGGGAGTTGTAAGCAGGTACATGAAAAATCCAGGAAAGAACATTGGATGGCAATGTTGTGTGGATTAATCCATCTAGCGAACAAGACCGATCTCCCTAGTACTAAAAGTATCTAGCAACAAACATCCAAATAAACTAATCTTTCTCTAAGCATATATGATCTACAAAAAGCTCTATAGAGGTGTAAAAGACTTACCGTATGTCCAGTGCTTGTTTGAAGTCGTTGTTGTCCCTCGTGCACTTGAAGGAGATTTCCTCGTAAACCTACAGTCACAAACAAGAAAAATATTACATAGCACCTGTATATAAATCATCATTAACCATGGTTATCATAGTGATCAAGGAATATATGAAATAAACCATTAACTGAAAGCTTATTGAGAAAAATGAGTATATTTGTATTAATTTCAAAGGAATGAAAACCTTACAACATGAGCCTTGATGTTGCACAGGCCTTCCTGGGGTTCAAAGTAGGAGTCTCCTCTACTTTGATAATCTCCGCACTCCTCCAACCAAGATGAATAGGGGTATGTAATCTCTCCTCACAAAAGTCTTAGTTAACTGAGTCTGAATCTCAACAGCACTTAAGCTCAAATATTCTAAAGCTTGAACTCCCCTTGAGGCTACCCAATGCCTCTTTTTATAGTGGAAAAGAGGAGGTTTTATGTTCCAACTATGAAGGGATAGAATCCTCCTTCAAAGGGATAAGCTCCTCACATCAAGGGGTTAGCTCCATAAGGTAAGGGATACATGCACCTCAAAAGAGCGGTTCTCCCACCGCAAGATTCTTTCTAGAGGCTTCTAGAATTTACTTTAATTGAGATTTTTGGAATTTACTTTCTTATTATTCATCTTACAGGGGTCCACACCTATAACATAGATAAAGTGCGTTCAGGTACGCAAGAGAGCTAAAAATTAGGTGCGGGACCGCAGGCAAGATAGAGAGAAAGTGCGACACCAAAGTTTAGGAGATTTTTAGGAACTTTTCTCTGATTTTCAAGGCTTGACATGAGGAACTGATATGTTAGACTTGAAAAAGGAGAAGTATGAGTAGTAATGAGCTCATACACATAGAAAAATTTTAGGATGACAATTTTCAGTGTAACAGGTAGTGAAATGGATTCTCAGATATTTGAGAGGTACCACAAATCAAGAATTATGCTTTGGTGGTTCAAACAATGTTCTACAGGGATATGTTGATGTAGATATGGTAGGTGACAGAGATAATAGGAGGAGCACTCTAGGGTATGTATTTACTGTAGGTGGAACAACTGTTAGTTGGGTTTCAAAAATCCAAAGTGTTGTTTCACTTTCAACAACAGAAGCAGAGTATGTTGCTGCTACAGAGGCTAGTAAAGAAATGATTTGGTTACAAAGGTTTATGGATGAATTGGGTAAGAAGAATGATATGGGCACGTTATACAGTGATAGACAAAGTGCCATTCATCTTGCAAAGAACTTAACATTTCATAGGACTAAACACATACAACTCAAGTACCATTTCATATGGTCAGTGTCGGAAGATGGACAATTGAAGCTGGAAAAGATACCCACTAGACAGAATCCTGCAGATATGCTAACAAAAGTTGTAACCAGGGAGAAACTAAGATTATGCTCAATTTCAATTGGTATTCAAGTATGGCGATGAAGATGAGAAACAACCAGGTCCAAAGTGGAGTCATTTTCCAGAAAATGAAGCAGCGGTGGAGTTGCTACAATCAGTCTCCAAGTGGGAGATTTTTGGGTGTGGAGCCTGATTATCTTGTTTATTTTGTATCACAGTGTTGAACCCCTGTACCTTAATGGGGCGGCAATGCCACCCGTAATTAAACACTTCTTGGGGGGTCAAGGGGGGGCGACTGCACCTTTATGTAGCGCCCCCACCCGGCGGGGGGTTTCGGGGGCAACGCTCTTGAAGCTAAAAACAGATGTAAAATTGCCTTGTAAAAGTATAGTAATTTCTAGTCAATTTGAGCTGTTCATTAGGCGGATGATCTGACGGTAGAAGTTATGTTTAGTTTAGGGATTTTTCCCTATGAGGCAACCCCTCACTTGTATGAGGGTATTGAATTATGGTTGTGTATTGTATGTGTATTCTCAAAGCGAGAAATAGATAGGGAGACTGTGAGAGAGAATAAAGGATATTACATCAGATCTGCTATAGGTCGTGTCTGTTCATTTTGTTGAATAATAGAAAGGAAGGATTGGTTGTTCAGGGTGGACGTAGCCCAAACTGGGTGAACCGCGTATATCTGTGTCTCTTTGGTTTTATGTGTTTTTTTGGCTTGTGTTTTCCATATATTTTATGTGTTGCGTTGCTCTGTAATATATAATTTGCTAACAGAATCACTATTTGAGGGTTGAGGTGGTTTGGCCTCTAGAAGCCTTGGATTGATTATGATTTATGTTTTTGATGAGATCCCACATTCATGCTTGGAATATGGCACGAGAGTGATTGGATGAATTCAGACTTGGCTCAGCCAAATTATGCTCCATTGGAACGTGGAAGTCCCATCTTCGATTCATTTCTACATTCAGTAAAAAGAAATTCATTCCCTTGGTATTTGATATGAAAATGTACTAATTTATATGTGGATTCTATTGTTGTTGTATCCATTGTATTTTTGTGGTTATTGTGATGGTTATAAGTATGTTTTTTATTAGTGATGATGTATGGTTCTATCCATGTTTTTACTTGTAAATGAATGCATAGTGTAGCTATGGTAAAATAGGTTGTATTGCAGCTAAATATGTAAGGGAGAAATGCTTCTTAGAGATTCTCAAATAAGTAAGAGAACCATATTCTTAAATGATCCAGGTGGATATTGGTGGCCACCTGCCTATTCCACTTGGGGCCCCACCATTGTCTCTTTTAGTTTTTCCGTTTCAGCACAACTTACTATTTTTAACAGTTTTTCGGGTCTCGAACTTTTGGAGCCGTTTTGAGGCCCTAAACGACGTTTTTTGGGCATCGTTTGTCCAAAGAATATGATTTATTTCTAAAATTAATATTTATGGTAACAGTTTTATTCCTCGGATATATATTTATAACGATGTATCATATGCGTGAAACAGAGATCGTATGCCAAAGTTATGTCCCTGGGAAGTTGAAACACTAATTTACCCAAACGGGGCCCATAGTTTTGGTGCTTCATCTCCTAGGGTTAGGTTTTTGGAAATTTATAGTTCTCCATTGTTTCTAAATAATAAATAGGCCCTCAAGCCTCATTGTAACATAGTTCAGAGGTCTGTAGCTGCCACATCACTTCTCAGAGGTTCGCTACTAGCACACTAGCTAGTTTATTTCCATTCTGTCTGTAAGCAAATTTCAGTTATTTGACATTAATGAAATGAAGTATTATTTCTACTGCATCTTTGTATTTATGGTTATATGTGTATTTTGTTACGTTCCTGCATAAATCTAGATCAGTGGTATTAGAGTGGTCTTCTTTTTCTCGATCCTTCTTTGCATGTCCCCAACAAGGTCAGGGTATAAGGAGTTAGGGCTCGACCTGGTGGAACCTTTGCAATATCAGCCTCACAAACCCTGACAGACGCCCATGGGGGATGAAAATAAAGATGAGGGAGCATGAGATCCTATCAAAATATTGCTCAAGGAGGCTGGATGATGGATAAATTTGCCTAGATCCTTCAACTACTGCCCACTGGCAGCACATCTACATCCAGCAACCACTCTGGAGGCGCGACTCCATTTAAGGTACAAGTAAACTTTGACATCCCCATATTTGAGGGTCAAATAGATGTAGATGTCGTAGATAGATGGTTGAATCTATTAGAATTATATTTCTCAGTTCATGACTTTTCCAACCGGGAGAAGATTATTTTTACACTCCTCAAAGCTATCCCCCATGTCAAGGATTGGTGGGAAACCTACTGTGAGATAATTGATGAGACAAAACCCTCTCTATTCTTAGCCGTACCCACTTGGAATTATTTCCAAGATGCCATCATGAACAATACAATATCGTGGGGAGCTATGAGGACAAGTACATACAATGGACCACGATGTCGCAACAAAGGGATCAAGATGTGTATGAGCTGACAAATTTGTACCATACCCTGCACACAAAGTTGGGTATCAAATATTTAGAGAAACATTTGGTGTTAAAGTATCACGGTTGTCTGCACAGATACATTCAGGAGGAAATGGAGTTACTCGACATCTCCTCACTTGGTACGACATATCAGTATGCTGGCAAGATTGAGCAGAAATTCAAACAGAAGAAGTGAGACTTTGGATCTGTGAATCAAAAGCAAGGGAAAGGTGCCCCCAAACTGAAAACCAAAGAACAAAGCCAAGGCATGGTGGCCCAATAAAACCTACCAAAGCCACAAGAAAAGAACAACACCGCGAAGCCAAAGAAGGACATGGGAAAGTGGTGTGAGTTCCATAAGAGCTCCACTCACAACACAAATGAGTGTCGGGCCAAGCAGTCGTTGGTGGCAGAGATGAGGGCTTCTGAATTAGATGCATGCTTTGACTCTGAATCAGAACCTGAAAAGGGGAATGGAAAAGGGAAGCAGATTTTTGATGCAGAGCCCAACGCTACTGTTTTCACTACGAAGATCCAGAAGGAGGAACCAGAATATCCATAGGAGGTAGAGCGTCTCTTCCACTCCCAGATGTGGGTAAAGGGTTCCCCGCTACAATTGATTTTCGAAAATGGGAGACAAAATAAACTCATTTCAGTAGATGTCGTGAAGCGGTTGGGCTTGCCGACCATAGCATACCCACAACCATACACCATCGGGTGGCTTCACCAAGGACGAGATCTCCGCGTCAGCCAGTAGTGCTGCCTTCCCTATAGCGTCAAGCCCTTCACGGATGAGGTATTGTGTGACATTGCTCCTATTGATGTTTTTGATGTATTATTAGGCCAACCATACTTGTGGCAGCGACATGTTGTGTATGAGTCCCGACCTCGTGCTGTTATTGTTACATTGGGAAATAAGTTGTACAGGATACTAGAGGTACCGCCGCCTCCCACTATCTCCCAAACCAGGAAATTTGTTTTCCTCATGATCCTCCCCCAGGGCAAGAAGAAGATTGTGGCCACGACCTCCAGACATGGCTCCTCTGCACGAAAAAAACAAATGGACAAGGTTATGGAGGAGTACAGGGACATCTTAACCTCACCCACAAGGGTGCCTATAAACTATCAAGTTAAGTACCCCATTGACTTGACCCCAGGTGCGCCGTTACCCAATGGAACGATCTATAGGTGCTCCGTTCTGGAGAATGATGAAATCAAGAGGCAGATTCAGGAGCTGTTGTAGAAAGGTCACATCCGGCCAAGTTCATCGCCCTGTGGGAGCCTGATCGTGTTGGTACAGAAGAAGGATCGAACTTGGAGACTCTATATTTACTATTGAGCGCTGAACAATATCACTGTCCGGAATAGGTACTCGATCCCACGGATTGATGACCTTCTGGACCAACTCAAAAAGGAAAAATATTTCAGCAAGATCGACTTGAAGTCTGGGTATCACCAGGTACCAATCGAACCCTCTGATGTGTGGAAGACTGCCTTCAAAGCCAAGGAGGGCCTTTTCGAATGGCTCATCATACCTTTCGGGTTGATGAATTCTCTCGCAACCTTCATGAGGATGATGGATGAAATCTTGCGTCCATTCACCAACTCATTTGTAGTGGTGTACTTGGATGACATTTTGATCTTCAGCCATAATTGGGAAGAGCACCTCCACCACATCTGATAAGTCCTCCAAACACTACGCAACACAAGTTGTGTGCCAATTTGAAGAAGTGCACTTTTGGCATGACCCAGGTTCAATATCTGGGATACATTATTGATGAAAGGGGGGTGCATGTGGATCCAACCAAGATCCAAGTCATTCAGGATTGGCCAGCCCCAACCACTCTAACAGAGATTCACAGCTTTCTGGGTCTTGCTAATTTCTACCGTAGGTTCATGTTGGGATTCTCTCATATCACTTGGCCCTTGAGTCAAGTCACCAAGGGAGGAGTGAAAGAAAAATTATTTTGGTCAGAATCTCAACAGAAGGCATTGGTAGAATTTAAACATCGCCTCTTTTTTGCCCCAGTGCTCACATTACCATACTCGCAACAACCATTTGAGATCGAGACAGATGCCTCTGACTATGCTATTGGGGAAATTATTACTCAACAGGGGCATCCAGTGGCATATCACAATGAGACATTGTCTGACACAGTTCGAAAGTATCCCACTTATGACAAAGAAATGTATTCCATTGTGCAGGCTTGTCGACAATGGAAGCATTAAATTTTGGGGAAGGAAATAATCATCTACACAACCCACCGACCCCTGCAGTTCATACAGACACAGGGGAAGTTGCAGAACGATAGCCATCAGAAGTGGTCCACATATCTGCAACAATTTCATTTGGAAATCAAGTACAAGAAGGGTAGCACCAATAATGTTGCCGACTGCCTTAGCCGACCACCGATCGTGGCCATAACCATAGTTCTCAACTCTTGTGGGCATGAGACTTCTGATTGGCCGCTTCTCTACAAGAACAATCTATAATTTAGCGACACATACAAAGCACTCTTGGGGGGTATGCAAGTTCCAAATTTTTAAGTCCAAGATGAATTGTTATGTCACCTGGGGCACATTTGTTTTCCTTCAAGCGAGCGTGCCAAGATGATATGGGAAGCACACTACAGTCGAGTCGCTGGGTATTTTGGGGTCGCGAAAATAGTGGTAGTACTGCAGAAGTATTTTTATTGGTTGAACCTTCGACAGGATGTTGGGAAGTACATCAGAGCTTGCACTGCTTGCACCATTGCCAAACCGACCATCAAGAAGCAAGTGATCTATACTCTGCTACCTACCACTAGTCGACCTTGGGGATCCATCTCCATGGATTACATCTTAGGCCTTCCTTCTTTTAAGCATGGAAATGACTATGTTTTTGTGGTCATCCACAGATTCTTGAAGATGGCCATTATGGCGGCCTGCAAGAAGAATATCATACCAGAAGCCACTGCTAAACTCTTCTGTGAACGAGTGTGGGCTCACTTTGGGATCCCATAGTCTATCATATCAGATCACGACAGCAAGTTCCTCAGCACATTTTGGTCCAGCCTCTGGTCAATGTTGGACACCAAGCTCACCAAGTCCACAGCTTTCCATCCCCAAACTAATGGCCAGACAGAGGTCGTCAACAGGATGATTGTACACATTATGCGCATGTACAATTCAAAGCATCCATGCACATCAGATGAGAGCCTCCCCTATGTAAAACACAGTTATAATCGGGCTCTTCACAACACAACCGGCCATAACCCCTTTTAGGTGGGCTTGGGATTCCAGCCACTATGTCTTATTGACCTATCCATGCCATTTGCGGCTTCTCTGACCAATTCGGCTCATGTCCGGTTTGAAGTTGACAAAGCAAAAAACTTCATCAAGCACATTCCGCACATTTTCCAATAGGTTCATGACATATTGGACAGAGCCAATGCTAAGTAAAAGCAACGACATGATCAACATCGGGTGCCACACAACTTCCTGGTGGGTGACAAAGTGTGTCTACATTTGCAGAAGAAGCGCCTCACTGTACCCCACCGCAAGCTTCACCCGCTCCGATATGGGTCGTACACCATCACTAAAGTTGTAGGGAACAATGCCTTCAAGCTTAGTATTCCACCATTCCTTGGTCGGCACCCAGTATTCAATGTAGACCACCTTCATCCCTACTTCTCACCTCTACTAGACACCTCTTACATTGCAGAAGAACTCTCACCAAAAGATTTAAACCCAGGCTGCATGCAAAAGGGAACCACAGATTGTATCATGGACATGCAAATCAAGAACAATCACCAATGGAATATCCAACTGTATTGGGTTGTCAAAGCTGGCCAACTCCCGCACCAAGGCAAGTGGTTCACCAGGGACCAAGTTCAACAGAAGTTTCCTTATCTCATGGAGGAACTCAATGCAATGGGGACCATTACCTCCTAAGGGGGGAGGAATGATCCATGTGGATATTGGTGGCCACCTGTCGATTCCACTTGGGGCCCCACCATTGTCTCTTTCAATTTTCCGTTTCAGCACAACTTACTATTTTTAGCGGTTTTTCGGGTCCTTAACTTCTGGAGCCGTTTTGAGGCCCTAAACGACATTTTTTGGGTCTCGTTTATACGAAGAATATGATTCCACTTTGGAAAAAATATTCATGATATCAGCTGTAGTCCTCGGATAAATATTTTTAATGATGTATCATACGCGTCAAACGGAGATCGTATGCCAAAGTCATATCCTCAGGAACTTGAAGCACGAATTTACCCAAACTGGGCCCATAGTTTTGGTGCTTCATCTCTTAGGGTTAGGTTTTTGGACATTTAGAGTTCTTCATTGTTTCTTAATAATAAATAGGCCCTCGAGCCTCATTGTAACACAGTTCAGGGGTTTTTAGCCGCCACATCTCTTCTCAGAGATTTGCTACCTGCACCCTAGCTAGTTTATTTCCATTCTGTTTGTAAGCAAATTTCAGTTGTTTGACATTTAATGAAATGAAGTGTTATTTCTGCTGCATCTTTGTATTTATGGTTATATGTGTATTACTTTGTCTTCCTACATAAATCCGGATTATTAAATATACTATTTACACATGTAGATTCAATGATTGTGACATGTTTGAAAAAACTCCTGTCATGGCTAGGAGGAGTCCAGATGGGTTACTGTTGATGTGATTGTTTCTATATCATTGTTAAAATGTTATTTATCATTCCCTAAGTTTTCAAGAAGTTATGGTTAGTGACCTAGGCTCTGGGCTTGAAAATGTGGCTCAAATCTTAGAGTTGCAGGCAAAAACTGAGTAATTGGGGCCCTAGCCATAGGCTTTCTACGTTGTGCCTATGGCTATAGCCTCCTTCCTGCTACCTTGTTGTGTTTTTCTTGCAACTATGGATTCAAGTGGTCAAAAAGTATATCTAACCTAGGGGTAAGAGGCATGAATTTTTGGGATACCTCTTGGGATTTTTTTGATGTTGTGTAAGGTTTTTCTGTTAGGTTTCTGTTGGTTCCACTTCCTCAATGTCATATAGGAAGTTGAATCTCGTATTAGTAGCCTCTCATTGCATGTTTACCTTGGCTGGTCAGTTACTTGGGTAGATGTGGGAGGAGGGTGTTATAGTCTTGTAGATGTATTCTTCTTTGATGCAAACCTGATGGTATCCTAATCTCAAATCAATCTTTAAAAACATTTCTGCTCTCTTCAGCTGATCAAACAAGTCATTAATCCGAGACAATGGATACTTGTTCTTAATAGTCACATTATTAAATTTCTTGTAAACAATGAACAATATGAGAGTACTTTCCTTTTTCCTTAGAAACAACACTAGTGGTGTGATATCCCCAAATTGGGATTGCTAGCAAGACATGCCTGAAAAATGAATTTTTTAGGAATGTGTGCTACAAAAAAAAATATCAACCCTTGGATCCATTGGATCTAATAATCTAAGACCCAGATCCAAGAGGAAATCAGAAACCAATCACACTAGGTGAGAAAAACATGCCTCTCACACTTAGTATGGCTGGAAAATGCCCAATAGTGGGACTGCAACAATATGTAAACATAATTCTGGAGTAGTAGTAGCTATTAAATAATTAAATGTGTTAAGAAACACAAATATATTAGTTAGTGTTACAGCAGTAGCTTATTACACCTTTCATATTCCCAAAAGTTGAGGAAATGCAACAAATAGGGGCATTAAAGAGCTCTCTTCAAAAACTTACGCTATAAATGTGAGAAATGGGACTTGTATCCCTTAGAATATACAATATAAAACTCACCTCCAGAATTGGAGCAAAAACAAATGCCTCTAGGCAAGCTAAACAGGTCTCCCCAAACCAATACAGCTCAAATAAGCCCAAACCCCATGAATTTTGCTAACAGAAAGTGCTAAAGCATATAAAAACGTTATTTTTATGAGGGTTTATGTAGAAAATAATGAGAAATAACAGATCTAGAGTTTACATTCATCTGATGGCTGAGAAAATTGGAGATCTCTTCCTTTTTATTCAAAATGATTATAAACCCGTCAAGGGCTTCATGAAAGTACAAGTATAAAATGTCAGATCTACAGGTCTAGATCTTGAAAACACAGTTATACTATAGCTCTGTATATATGTATCTTAAATGTACAAGAATTAGAAGAAGAGGTGTTATACAATATTCCTAGGAGAAGGGTTGGCCCTTTCCCCAAAGGACAAGCTCAAGATCAAGGGTCTTGACCCTAAAAATGCTATGCTCAGAAAAATGATGCAGTTCCTGCAAGGGACTGCACTGTATAGGATGAAAAGTACATTGGACACATGCTAAGATCTGAAATGAAGCTCAGAGACTCCCTCACTAATTTCCCAAAGAAAGAAAGGCTTCCTCCTCTGAAATGAAAGCTCTGGAAGTGGTGTTGTGGTGCTTCCACTGCAACACCCTACAACACAACCCAGCTCTCAATAGAAACTGTGCTATAGCTAAAGGAGGACGCTTTGCCTCAAGCTTAGTTGTGGAAAACTAAAGTGAAATACTCCTCCAAGATGCCTCTCAAGGTAGGAGAAGGAATACCTAAACATGAATGCCTTGTGCTAAACAACACTGCAACTCTGCTAAATAGCAAGAGGATGCCACATAGTCATGCAGACCAAAATCAATATGAAGCTAACCTCAAATGGCTTCCATCCCCTTCCTTATAAGCTATGTGAGGCTCCTCACCTTGGGTCCCACCCATTAGGGTTCCCACATGCACATTATTAATCTCCCTCCAACACTGCGTTGTGTCTCCATGAAGGCCACTCCCCCAAAATCACGTTGTTTGATTTGGTCAAGGTTGACCTCTTCAACCTGCTTCATCCCCTTTCACACTCAAGTGTCTTCAAGCTATCTCTCATATGTTTGTTTAGGTTGATCCTTGTTTACATTTAGCTTTTTTTATTGGTGATCCATTCCTCTTCATGCATGCTGTTGACTTGGTCAAACTTGACATTGTCCACAAGAAAAAGGTCCCTTTTCACACATGAGGGTGTGAAATACGGCTACTACAATGATCCCCTTTCATACCAAGAGGGTTTTTAAGCTAATTTAAGTTAAGTATGGGTCTTCTCCCCAATTTATTCATCTAGTAAGTGCAAAAATAAAAAATTAATATTCCCATTAACTGCTTGCTAATGTAGGAATATTACAGTCCTCCCCTCCCAAATGTTGCTTGTCCTCAAGCAACTGCAAGGATAGAATTGAAAATCTTCCTCCCAAGGCATGGAGTCTGAAATGTGTTTGGGAACTATCATTCCCATGTAAAACCTCCACCCCCAAGCTATCATCCGTACAAGATGAGTCACCCTCCAACATGGAAACTCATAAAAAATCTCCTCCACCTTTAGCTCTTGTAATGTAGGTGGGCTGAATAACTGAACATGGTAGAAAAAATGGCCTACCCCATGCTGTATTTCTCTCCACTCATGGTAAGTGTAGAGAACATGTTGATTTTTGGCTGCAATAAGGTTTCCCTCAAGTGGCAAGAAGAAGACCAGACCTCCAAATATCCTTTCTCCCATGTCATGAATCATGCTAGCCCAAATCATCCCATTCAACATGAATGGCACATCATCACCATTTGGCATCCAAATCAGAAAAATTCTAAAGGTTACATGATACCAATGGTTTTTCAAGTGGAGACAACTCAGTCTTCCCAACTGCTACTTGAGAATATCATGTGGCAAGTTATTTATTAATGAATTACTAGCTGCACATGTTTGCTCATATACTATGTGGTAGTAATTAGAAATATATGTCAGCTGAGCACAATCAAAACAATTATACACTTGCCCAAATTTATGTAGAGATGCGTTATTAACATTATAAAGATTGACCCTGAAGTGACCATGTAACCCAAGAATAATCTTGCTCTTATGTGGAGCAATGCACTGTCCATAGAAGGTGAGAAGATATAGATACTCAATGGACCAATTAGTAAGTACATAAATGTATCTATTACCATGCATAATGAGTAAACTGAAAGTGAGGTCCATGGATGATTCCTTCCATGATAATCTCCTCATAAAAATCTGCAAAAAGGAAGGATGCATACTCCCCTTGGGACACTTCATCAAAAGATACTTACTCCCAAGTGACAACGCTGTTGGCCTTAGTGTTAAGGCTCTTGTCACTTCATGAATTCTCTCTTTGAAATTCCACATGCCAAAGCCATCCAGAAATATGTTGCTATGTGAGAAGCTCTTCCTCCTATGTGGAAGTCTCTCATTGTCCTTCAATGTTGAAGGGTAGCCTCTTTGCACCTTGAATGTGCCATACATTCCTCCTGAAATATCATGAGGAGTATGGAGAAATTTCAGCCCATACTTTCCCAATAGTAACCACAGCAACAAGGACTCTTGCTGCCTTCTTGCCAAATGAAAATCATGGAGCAATAATACAATTATGGACATGTGAGATGTCTCATCAACATAGTACAAACCAGCTCCCTTATACATCATGTGGGAGTTATCCTTCCTCCCAACCCAAGGTTCATACATGAGATACATCTTAAACATAAATACACGTGAATACATGAGGCATACCTCAAACAAAGGTAAATACATGGACATAATATTTGACATATGATGTCCAAACTCTCTTCTTAACAGCCACAACAGCCATGCCTTCTTCTTATGCATCCTATCATTGAGACTTAAGACATGAGATAAGAAAATAGAATTTTTTGGGTAGTAACCATACTCACCCAAAAGCAACTAGCGCAGCCATGATTCTTGTTGTTCTGTATCATAGATCTACAAGGGGTTTGGAAACCTCTTGCTCCATACTGCCATCCACTCATCCCAGTGTGGGTGATGGATCTTATTCTGAAAATACTTGGTATCCTCCCATGGTAGGACACCAACCTCCTCAAGTCTTTGAAGAACTTTGCACTTCATGAAGTCTTGAAGTGCACATCCAATGGGATCTCTTGATGAGACCTCCTCCTCGTGCATGGCCTTCCAAATCCAATGAGGCCTTGGACTTGCTACAAGTAGAAGTCTCTCTTTGCGATGTGGCATGCTCATTAAGAAAGTGTCATCTAGAGAGGAGAAAATGTTTCTCATCTCAAGATGTCTACCCATTGTCATCTCCTCCTCCATTTCTTACTAAATGAAGCTGACATCTGAATGCTCCCATGAGGAATGGGTCCTTCTTTCTTCACTGCTGCTCTTGGACAACACAGTGCAATATTGCTGCTCTAGATTAGCAGTAAGTGATGATCATGGGTCATGCAACAACAGATTTCCACAATCTTCTGAAAGATTTGCTACAAGATTAGAAAGTGGAAATTCAATCATACCTTGATGGGCTTCGGGAACACCTTGCATGGCTACAAGAGTTCTTTCTTCCACTATGTTGGCTCCCTCAACTACTGATGTTGAAGGCTGCTGCTCCAAGGTTGTGACAGCGTTGATATAAGTCTTCTCAAGAGGTGGTGAGGGCTCCTCCCTCTTTGATTGTTCTTCATCAAATCTATTGATCACCCTCTGAGTGAAATCTACAAAAGTAGATATCTTTGCATGACTTATGTGATTGAACCACCAAATTCTTGCTTTGCCCTTCATGTGTAGTGTTGCAATCTCTACTGCTTCTCTTTCTACCATTGGATGTAGTGGGAAGAATGCTGCAAGTCTTCTTGTCCAAGTCTTTGCTGAAGATGATCCATCAAAAGTAGACAATAGAAACCTATTTCCCTTCATTCTTCTTGTGCTGCAAAGTCTCCTTTCTTCCTCCAGTTGAATGAACTATGGAAAGGCTAGAGTCTCCTTGAAGACTATAGGTTGAGTCTTGTACTCAACAAGATATTCAATTAGAATCTGATGTTCCAATTGTCTTCCATGCTTCTTGTCTTCTTTTTCATGAGAATAGGAAGTGCATGGTCCTTCCTCTTCTTGAAACCCTCTAGGAGTTTCTTGGCATATCTTCTCCTTCATCAGCTTAACCTCTTGGGAGAGGTTCTTTCTAGATCTAAAAAGTGATGATAGTAAACTCATCCTCTCCATAATTCTAATATTTCTCCTTCTGATAGCTGGAACTCAAAGGCTAAGCCAAAGATCATGCTCTGATACCACTGTAATATCCCCAAATTGGGATTGCTAGCAAGACATGCCTAAAAAATGCATTTTTCAGGAATGTGTGGTACAGAAGAAAATATCAACCCTTGGATCCCTTATATTTGATAATCTAAGACTCAAATCCAAGAGGAAATCAGAAACCAATCACACTAGGTGAGGAAAACAAACCTCTCACACTTAGTATCGCTAGAAAATGCCCAATAATGGGACTGCAGCAATATGTAAACATAATGCTGGAGCAGAAACAACTATTAAATAGCAAAATGTGTTAAGAAACACAAATGTATCAGTTAGTGTTACAGCAGTAACTTATTACACCTTTCATATTCCCAAAAGTTGAGGAAATGCAACAAATAGGGGCATTAAAGAGCTGTCTTCAGGAAATTACACTATAACTGTGAGAAATGGTGGTTGGATCCCTTAGAATATACAATATAAAACTCACATCAAGAATTGGAGCAAAAACAAATGCCACTAGCCAAGCTAAACAGGTCTTCCCAAACCAGTACAGCTCAAATAAGCCCAAACCCCATGACTTTTGCTAACAGAAAGTGCTGAAGAATATAACAGAATTATTTTTATGTGATTTGATGCAAAAAATAATGAGAAATAGTAGATCTAGAGTTTAAATTCATCCAATGGCTAAGAAAATTGGAGATCTCTTCATATTTATAAAAAATGAGAATAACTCAGTAAGGGCTTCATGAAAGTACAAGTATAAAATGACAGATATGCAGATCTAGATCTAGAAAATACAGTTATATTGTAGCTCTGTATATATGTATCTGAAATGTACAAGAAGTATAAGAAGAGGTATTATAAAATCTTCCTAGGAGAAGGGTTGGCCCTTTCCCCAAAGGACAAACTCAAGATCAAGGGTCTTGACCCTGAAACTGCTATGCTAAGAAAAATGACACAATTCCTGGAAGGGACTGCATTGTAAAGGATAAAAGTACATTGGCCAATTCCAAGATCTAAAATGAAGCTCAAAGACTCCCTCACTGATCTCCCAGAGAAAGAAAGGCTTCCTCCTCTGAAATACAAGCTCTGGAAGTGGTGTTGTGGTGCTTCCACTGCAACACCCTACAACACAACCCAGCTCTCAACAGAAGCTATGCTGTAGCTGAAGGAGGATTCTTAGCCTCAAGCTTGGTTGTGGAAAACTAAAGTGCAATACTCCTCCAAGAGGCTTCTCAATGTAGGAGAAGGAATTCCTAAACAGGAATGCCTTGTGCTAAACAACACTGCAACTCTGCTAAACAACAAGAGGATGCCAAATAGTCATGCAGACCAAAATCAATAATCATCAAGCTAACCTCAAATGGCTTCCATCCCCTTCCTTATAAGCTATGTGAGGCTCCTCACCTTGGGTCCCACCCATTAGGGTTTCCACATGCACATGATCAATCTCCCTCCAAAACTGCGTTGTGTCTCCATGAAGGCCACTCCCCCAAAATCACGTTGTCTGATTTGGTCAAGGTTGACCTCTTCAACCTGCTTCATCCCCTTTCCCTCTCAAGTGTCTTCAAGCTAGCTCTCATATGTTTGTTTAGGTTGATCCTTGTTCACATTGAGCTATTTGCATTGGTGATCCATTCCTCTTCATGCATGTTGTTGACTTGGTCAAACTTGACTTTGTCCACAAGCAAAAGGTCCCTTTTCACACTTGAGGGTGTGAAATCCAGCTACTAAAATAATCCCCTTTCATACCAAGAGGGTTTTTAAGCTTATTTATGTTAAGTATGGGTCTTCTCCCCCATTTATTCATCTAGTAAGTGCAAAAATTAAAAATTAATATTCCCATTAGCTGCTTGCTAATGTAGGAATATTACAGTCCTCCCCTCCCAAATGTTGCTTGTCCTCAAGAAACTGCAAGGATAGAACTGAAAAGCTTCCTCCCAAGGCATGGAGTCTGAAATGTGTTTGGGAACTACCATTCCCATGTAAAACCTCCACCCCCAAGCTATCATCCATACAAGATGAGTCACCCTCCAACATGGCAACTCATAAAATATCTCCTCCACCTTTAGCTCTTGTAATGTAGGTGGGATGAATAACTGAACATTGTAGACAAAATGGCCTACCCCACGCTGTCTTTCTCTCCACTCATGGTAAGTGTAGGGAACATGTTGATTTGTGGCTGCAATAAGGCTGCCCTCAAGTGGTAAGAAGAAGATCACATCTCCAAAGATCCTTTCTCCCATGTCATGAATCATGCTGGCCCAAATCATCGCATTCAACATGAATGGCACATAATCACCATTTGGCATCCAAATCAGAAAAATTATAAAGGTTACATGATACCAATGGTTCGTCAAGTGGATATAGCATAGTCTTTCCAGCTGCTTCTTGAGAATATCATGTGGCAAGTTATTTCTTAATGAATTACTAGCTGCACATGTTTTCTCATCTACTATGTGGTAGTAATAAAAAATACATATCAGCTGAGCACAATCAAAACAATTATACAATTTCCCAAAGTTATGTAGAGATGGGTTATTAACATTATAAAGATTGGCCCTGAAGTGACCATGTAACCCAAGAATAATCTTGCTCTTATGTGGAGCAATGCACTATCCATAGAAGGTGAGAAGATACAGATAATCAGTGGAACAATCAGTAAGTGCAGAAATGTATCTCTTACCATGCATAATGAGTAAACTTAAAGTGAGGTCCATGCATGAGTCCTTCCATGAGAATATCGTCATAAAAATCTGCAAAAAGGAAGATTGCATACTCCCCTTGGGACACTTCATCAAAAGATACTTACTCCCAAGTGACATCGTTGTTGGCCTTAGTGTTAAGGCTCTTGTCACTTCATGACTTCTCTCTTTGACATTCCACATGCCAAAGCCATCCACCAATATGTTGCTATGTGAGAAGATCTTCCTCCTATGTGGAAGCCTCTCCTTGTCCTTCAATGCTGAATGCTAGCCTCTTTGCACCTTGAATGTGCCATACATTCCTCCTGAAATATCATGAGGTGTATGGAGAAATTTCAGCCCATACTTTCCCAATAGTAACCATAGCAACAAGGACTCTTGCTGCCTTCTTGCAAAATGCAAATCATGGAGCAATAATACAATGATGGACATGTGAGATGTCTCATCAACATAGTACAAACCAGCTCCCTTATACATCATGTGGGAGTTATCCTTCCTCCCAATCCAAGGTTCATACATGAGATACACCTTAAACATAAATACACATGAATACATGAGGCATACCTCAAACAAAGGTAAATACATGGACATAATATTTGACATATGATGTCCAAAATCTCTTCTTAATAGCCACAACAGCCATGCCTTCTTCTTATGCATCCTATCATTGAGACTTAAGGCATGAGATAAGAAAATAGAAATTGATTGTGATTGATTGTGATTGATGTTTTTGATGAGATCTGTTGGGTCTCAATCTAGTCTCCTAAACTGAGCTCATTTAATTGTCAACCAGGATTTGTAAACTGCTGAAGTGAAGTGTACCATATGTACCTAGGTTCTTGTTTCCTAATGCGTTGTATGTGGTTTTGTGATGTTTTTGGTCTTTTGTGATGATTTATGATGTTTTTGGTCTTTTGGTGTTTTATGTTCACAATGAAACTGCCTAGAAAACTAATGGAAAGAAGTTGGTGGTCAAAACAGAGTTAAATCTAATGTATGGAATGGCAAATGCAATTAGAAATACTGAAGCAAAATCTGAACTATGACTAAATAGAAGCAAAAGCTTGATAATGACTTTTTAGGAAAATGACACAAACTAAACTTGAGAAATGATCACTAAATATGCAAATCCTCTAACTGAACAGTTAAACACTAATGATGCAATACTCTGTCCTAGCTCTTCTATTTTATGATTAATTCCTAGTTCTATTCTGCAATTTAATTTAATGTCACAGAACCTATACTCAAAGATTTGTTGATTTCTTGTTCAAAGTAGTTCTTTTGAGGAAGAGCTCTGTTTGTAAAATGATGAGGAGATTGCAGAGATTTCAGACCTTATAGTGATGTTATCTTCTGTTCCTATGGTTATGGATCACTTGTAGTTTTCAGAACAAAAAGATGTTTGTGAATAATGAAGGTTGTCTTGTGAATCCTAACAACTAAAGTAATTTATTGTGCAAAGGATGACAATGTGAATATGAGATGCAAGTGCAATGAGTTAATCTAAGAATAAACCTAAGATGCTACTAAACTAGAACAATGTTTGAACTATAAGTCATCATCAAACTTGAAACAAAGTAACTGAACATGAATTAAATGCAAATGGAACTCCGGAGTTGTTCTAACTGTACTAACATGCATTAATATATGAAGTTACACAATCTGTTTGTTCATCATTAGTGATATCTTGGAAGAGTTCCTTCTTTTGGAAGAGGTAGAACAATTCTGGCTGTGTACTTGTATGCAATTGAAAGCAAATAAACTAAAAGCAAATGAAAAACTAAGTTATCACATCCATACCCTACTCGTCATTATGATGTCTTGGGCAAGCGTTTAAGAGCAAGATCAGAGATGATACTTAGTACACACACACACAACTAAATCATTCATTATCACGGTCATGTCTTGAACTTCTTAAGGATTTATTGGAAGAATTTCTTCTTGTGGAAGAGTGATGAGAACAAGTGTAACTGTGATAGTGAATAGCAAAAACTACAACTAAATCCTACATTACCATAGCTATTCTTCATCCATCATTATAATCTGTTGGAAGAGTGCCTTCTTGTGGAAGAACTGGAATGAATATAACTACAGTAACTAGTTAAAACAACTATGAATTCAACTCCTAATTCTACAATACCATAGTCATTCAACATTCATCATTTTGATCTGTTGGAAGAGTGTCTTCTTGTGGAAGAGCTAGAATGAATACGACTACAGTAGCTAGTTAAAAACAACTATAAATTCAACTCCTAATTCTACAATACCATAGTCATTCAACATTCATCATTTTGATCTGTTGGAAGAGTGTCTTCTTGTGGAAGAGCTAGAATGAATACGACTACAGTAGATAAAATAAAACAACTACAAATTCAAATGCAAAACATAAAGGCAGCTAGGAAAACTTATCTAATTTACGCAAAAGAAATCCGTGCAAGAGGCAGGGGCCCTCTACCACTTGACGGCATTCAACTCCCAATTAAATCACGCCTTCAAAATAACTTTGTCTGCTCCATTAACGATGCAATAGTTTGAACATAACACTCTGCGTCTTTAAGGACGTAACATAGAGTTTTAACAAAATCTAGCAGCAAATCTAATATGAAATCTCTAACATAGCTCTCGGTCTCCCAAGAGTTTATAAAGCAAATGCACGTAACAATAATTACAACAATTTAGGAACAATGTCTTTCCTAATCCAAATCACGTTAGAACTCTTTGAAGTGGCTGCGTGAAGAAGAAAAGACATCTGGACTGAAACAGTCCTAGTAGGAGTCTTCCTTCATAAATGTGTTTCCCACGTGCATAACCGTACCCAGAATCCATTTCTTCCTCCATGACGAGAAAATAACCATGTAGACACGACGTGGATCATGCCCATATGCGGTTTTTCTCAAGAGGCCACCTGGAACATACTCAAACATGAAGGTAGCTGCAGAATCGCCGGTTAGCTACGGAATGTCTGCATTCTGCAGCTAGTTCCGGTCAAAATGCTTAACAATGGCAAAAATCAAAAAATTCAACAAGTCAGTCATGTAAACCATTCTAGAAGTAATTTTAACTATATTTATTGATCAATTGGGTTTAATATGGAAATGGACAAGGGAAAATGAGGTAAAATGAGGTGAAGGAAAACACAAATTCGAGGCTCAACATACCCCCACTGCTGTCTCTTTGCATGTCCTCATGCAAATTATCCTATGAATTCAGAGGCTTCTGCAAGGACATCTAATCCCCTTCTTCTCCTTTGTCTGTGAGCTAGAGGTCTTCTGGGTTTCTTGATAACAAATTTGAACCTGAGGTTGGTGAGTGCCCTGATCAGCTTTTTGTTCCTTGTCTTCAACTTCTCATTGGTCCTCTCCACTTTGTCTATATGCAGGGATAAGGTTGAGTTCATATCAGATTTGAGCTTGATTTGATCTTTGAGAATTTCATTCTCATTTTTGATGTGTCTGTTCAGCAATTCCAACTCATATCTATCCCTCCTTAATATATCTACTTCAGACAGTGGAGGACTGGGGGTTCTTTCTCTGCTTTCTGAAGCTATCCTCTCCAAGGTTTCCACATAGTCATAAATTTCCTCTTGAGCAGGATCAATTTCAGGGGTTCCTTCATAAAAATCTTCTTCATCATCCTCTTCAATGGGTGTTTCTTCATCTTCAATATTGATTACCCCTGTTTGTTTGATTGGTGTTTTCTTCAGTTTTCCCTTTAATCTGTGGCTTCTCCTAGGCTGAGAGGACCCCTCTCCTTTCTCTGTAGTAGATTCCTTGATTATCTTCTCTTCCTTAAGTTGCCTCTTGATTCGAGTCAACTTCTCCAAAATGATTTCCTCACTGCTCTCTTGAACTGGTTTGTCAATTTTAACTTTTGAAGTCCTCCATTTCCTACTTCTCTTTGTAGGCTGTGGTTCAGGTGATGGTTCTTTTGCTTCTTCAAAATGATTTCTTATTAATAAATCATCCCATGTATCATTTGTTTTAGCTAGATGATGCTCCATCAAAATTTTGACCAAACCATGATGATACAGGATTGTCTCCAAAAATTGAACTCTTCTCTGAACACAAGAAGCCATCTTCTTCAGACTTTGAAGTAAGAAATATGGTAGGTTTAAGTCTTCTCCCAGGAAATGCATCATTAGTCTGATGTGGTAGACATAAAATGTCCCATATCTACCCTCACATGTAACAATTTTTTGTAAAAGAAGTAGTATGTTTCTCCATTTGCTTTTCAATGCAGTACTGGGAATTCCTTTCTTGAATACACTAACATCCATATTTGGTGATTTTAAAATTTGTTTCCAAGAGTCATTGTGGAATTCCCTATTTTTAAACCATCTTTCTCCAGTTCTGAGTAATCATGTAGCCTCTGCAATAAAAACTTCAGTGACAGTAAACTTGATATCCCCTATTTCAACTTTGGTCCCTTGAAATGCTCTTGCGAATGTTTTAGTGACTTCCTTATGAAAGCCATTAAATTTTTCAAAAAATTGAAGCCATCCTATTTGTTGTAACATTTCCTTGCATTGTGGGTAACCTTCTAAATATTTTGAACCCACAGGCTCAGTCCTTACGATGAAACCCATGATTTTTAATATCAAATTAACACTCTTCTACCCACAAAACAATGACTTCCTCTTTCGAATTGAAATGGCTTCGAGCTTTAAATGAAAATGGATTCAATTTTGGAATGACATACCTCTGATTTATAATGGCAACAGCTTCAAAACCTCTGGCTGGTATGCCTCTGTTTGATAATGAAAAATGCCTTCGAAACCTCGGACTGATGTGCTTCTGTTGAACTTTGGAGTGATATGAAAGCAATTTCAAATTTCGAGCTAATATGTCTCTGATAGACAGTGGCAGATGGCTTCAAATTTCTTTTGTGCAATACCTCCGGCTCTTGGTAGCAAATGGTTTCAGTTTTAATACTGCAACACCTCTGTCTTTGGTAACAAAAAGACTTCAACTCAATCACTGTAAACACCTCTGTCTCTAGTAGCAAATGGTATGCTTCAAGCTCAACACTACAACATCTCTGTCTCTGGTAGCAAATGGTATGCTTCAAGCTCAACACTACAACATCTCTGTCTCTGGTAACAAAAGACTTCAATTTTAACACCTCTGTCTTTTGGTAACAACAGACTTTAAACTCTACACAGCTACAATTCTGAGTTGATAGTGAAAATGCTTCAAATTCCGTTCAGAGTGATATGCTATCTGCCCACGGGATCAAGTGGCTTTGAGTCCTCACACTGTTATACTTCCAAATTTACCTCTTCTGCTCTGCTCTGCGTTTACAATGCTCAATGCTGTTCAAAATGATATCCTTTAGCTCTGCTCCTGGTGATAATAATATCTCTGTCTTCGGAATGGAATACCGGCTACGGAATGAAGTTATGGCAAATGGTCACGGAATAGAATAGTGGAGTGAGGTGGAGGGATTGTATTAATGATTGAGGAGACGGCGGAGGATTTTACGATGGCAGAGGGAATCATCATCATTAAATGCTTTGGTTAAGAGACGTGGAAAATTCAAATGCTTTGGCCGTTTCACCGCTTAAATGCTATTGGATATAAAATTTGAAATGGAAGATTTTAATACAAAGTCTATAGAGGGTTTGTTGGTGTTTGATCAATAAAAACAATTAAAACAACCTTTCGAATAATCCACAACTAAACTATGCTAAACTTTTATGAAATGCCATCGTAATTTAAATTTGTTACCTCTGCCCTTTATTTGATTTTTTGTAGCCTTTATCTTCTCTGCTCATCTCTGGAGGAGTCTTCATAATTTTCTTGATGCTTTTGATTCATGAATACACTGGGTCACTTTGTTGTAATTTTGATGTCTGCTGATTGATGCTTTCAGGGTTTATAGCTGCGGAAAGACTGTCGGGCTGCAGAAAGGCTGATCAGCTGCAGAATGTCTACTGAGCTGCAGAATGTTCCTGTAGAACACCTTAATCATGAAAATGGAATGTTTTTGGAGTATGGATGAAATGTTATGTGGTATGAATGAAAATGGATGATGGATTATGATATGTATGAAGTGGATAAGTGGAATGGAATGGATTCAGTCCATTAAATGGAATGAAGGAAAATAAGGGCTGTACTACAATTCATGACATATTTTATTCACTTTCAGCTAGATATCAAATTTTGTGTTTTGACATGAAAATGAAATGGATGGAAGATGGAATGAAATGAATGAAATCTGGAATGGAGTGAGATGAAATGGATGATGGAGTATGAATGGATAAGTGAATGGAGTGAGATGAAATAAATCATAAGCACTATGGAACTGAGCTTATGATTTTTTATAACAGCTGCTTAAAACAAAAATGGGAAAAGTTAGAGTGTCAGAGAGACTCTGATTTTCACCCTATCTTTTCTGTATAAACATGCCAATAAATGATTGGTTTTCATGTTTATACTTTTATTTTATTTTTTATTTTTATTTTTTTTCAAAAGAGAAATGCTTCATAAATTTTAATCAAGTTGATGAAGAAGAGAGACTCTTCTTCATTAACTTCACATCATTGTCTTCTTGGAACTTCTTGACAAACTCTTCTCTTGAGAGTGGCTTGTGGTATAGCTTCAGTCTATGACCATTCACAAGAAAAGTGACCTCCTCTTCATCTATAGTTCTGATTTTTACTGCCCCATTATCAAAAATTTGAACAATTTCATATGGCCCAAGCCAATGTGTCTGAAATTTCCCTTGAAAATCCTTGAATTTTGAATCAAACAAGAGAGCCCAGTCACCCTCTTTGAATTTATTCTCCTTGATGTACTTGTCATGCCATCTAGCCCTTTGTTGTTGGACTAGACTTGTTTTCTGAACTGCATCTTGTCTGATCTCATCCAATTCATTAATCTGCTCCAGTCTATGCTTTTGTGCCTCCGTCAAATCAAGTCCTAACTGAACTGCCATTTTGAAGGTTTGAATTTGGAACTCTATGGGAAACAAAACTTGCTTTCCATAAACAAGCTCATAAGGAGTATGGGCTGTTGTGTTTCTCCATGTAGTTCTATAGGCCCACAAGGCTTCAGGAAGCCTATCTACCCAATCTCTTCTATGTAGATGAACAGTCTTTGTTAGGATTCCTTCAATGACTTTATTAGTGGATTCCACTTGACCATTTGCTTGTGGATGATAAGGAGTGGATGTTCTATGTCTGATTTTGTACTTCTCCATCATTTTCTCCACTAGCCTTGATGTAAATTGAGCTCCTTGATCTGTAACAATTTCCCTTGGGACACCAAAACGAGTAAAAATATCCTCAAAAAGAAAAGTAACTACGGATGATTCATTAGCAACAAGTAATGGTTTAGCTTCTACCCACTTAGTAACATAATCAGTGCAAACTAATATGTATTTCTTTTGTCTTGATGGAGGACTAATAGGTCCTACAAAATCCAAAGCCCATTTTTCAAAAGGTTCAATGTGTACCTGAAGTTGTAATGGCATCTCACCTGAAGGAGAAGGTTTCCCTACCCTTTGGCAACTGTCACACCTTTTGACATACTCCTTAGCATCTTTAAACAAGGATGGCCAATAATATCCTAAATTAAGGATCTTATAGGCCGTCCTCTTATCTGCAAAGTGTCCGCCACAAGGTTCATCATGACATGCCTTGAGAATCTCAGGCATCTCATCTTCACGAACACACCTTCTAATGATCAAATCTGGACCTGTCTTGTACAACTCATTAGCGACCCATGAATATATTGCACTATCATTAATGATTTTTCTTTTATCCCTTGCATTCATAATTGAAGGAAATTTTCCTGAAACTAAATAATTGGCAATATCAGTAAACCATGGAGTTTGAGTAGAGATTGAAAAAAGATATTCATCAGGAAATTGATCTTCAACCGGAGTGTCATCTTTGATATTTTGAATTCTAGACAGGAAGTCAGCCACAGTGTTTTGTTTTCCAGGCCTATCTAGAATATTAATGTTGAATTCTTGCAATAATAACAACCATCTTATAACTCTACCATTAGTGATTGATTTATTCATTAAATATCTAATGGCAGAATGATCAGTGTGAATAAAAGTTTCATAGCCTGTTATATAGTGTCTAAATTTGTTAATGGCATGAACAACAGCTAAAAACTCTTTTTCAGTTACAGTATAGTTTAACTCTGCGGGAGTCAAATTTTTACTGATATAATAGATGGCATAGGGAATCAAATCTTTCTGTCCCAATACTGCTCCCAGAGCTGTATCGGAAGCATCTGTCGAGATATGAAAAGGTAACTTCCAGTTAGGTCCCCTTAATATAGGTGCTTCAGAAATTTTGGTTTTCAGGGTTTCAAAAGCTAACTGGCAATCAGAAATCCACTTAAATTCACAATCTTTGGTGAGTAATTTGAAAAGAGGAGATGCTATTTTGGTGAAGTTTTCTATAAATCTCCGATAGTACCCCGTAAATCCTAGAAAACTTCTTACATCTCTTTGACAACTTGGAATGGATAGGTTAGAAATAACTTCAACTTTCGCTTCATCAACTCTAATTCCATCCCCTGAAATGTGGTGCCCTAAAACAATACCTTCAGTGAACATCATAAAACATTTTTCATGACTAAGTGAAAGGTTTGCTTCTTGACATCTTTTTAAGACCTTTTCCAATTTTTCTAAAGCCTCTTCAAATGTATCCCCATAAACTGTGAAATCATCCATATACACCTCTACACAGTCATGTATCAGATCAGAAAAAATTCCTAATACTGCCCTTTGGAATGTTGCAGGTGCATTGCATAACCCAAATGGCAATACTCGGTAGGCATAGATACCCCAAGGACAAGTAAATGTGGTTTTATCTTGGTCTTCAAGTGCTACTTGGATTTGATTGTAACCACTAAACCCATCTACGAATGAAAAGTACTTTTTACCTGCTAATGTATCTAATACTTGATCTATGAAAGGTAAGGGAAAATGGTCTTTAAGAGTAGCTTTATTCAGTTCTCGGTAGTCAACACACACCCTCCCTTTTCCATTTTTCTTAGGCACAATCACCAAAGGAGAAACCCACTGACTATCTGAAATAGGATAGATGAAATTAACATTTAACAATTTTTGTAATTCTTCCTTGACAATTTCCCTAAGATTTGGATTCATACGTCTTTGAGGCTGTCTGATTGGTTTGCAATTTGCCTCTATATAGATGTGATGAGTACAAGTCTTGGGACTTATCCCTTTCATGTCAGTGTATTCCCATGCATATGCGGAAGAATGTCTCTGTAATACTTTGACTAACTCTTCTTGTTGAGATTTTTCTAGGTTTTTGTTTATGTTCAAGGTTTTGCCTGGAAAAATTTCACTTGTAGAGCTGCCAAATTTGTCCATGGAATGAAGAGACATCTGCCTAGATGAAAAAAATTCAATATTGGATCCCTCTTGAAATGATTCTTGTTTGTGTTCTGGAGAAGATTCAAAGTTTTCTAGAGTATTCAGAATTTGATTATCTTCACTAATTTCTGAAATTGTGAAGAGTGGTTGTAAATATTCTTCATCCTCTATCCATTGAGTGTCATCTAGATCTGTAATTGTCCTAGCTGGAGGATATAAAGTGAATTTCTTTGTTGAATTACCATCAGAAATATACATATCACCGGACCTACAACTAATAAAAGCATCAGCTGTAGCCAACCAAGGTCTTCCTAGTATAACAGGATGGCCTCCTAGATTATTCTTGGGTGTTAGGATCATAAAATCCACAGGGTACTCCCAAGAGTCTAGGGACATTGGAATGTCTTCTATTACCCCATCTGGTCTGATCACAGATCTATCTGCTAATTGTAATAGTGTGGGTGTAAAGAGAAGATTAGGAAGTTTCAGTTTGTCCATGATTTGTCTACTCATGATATTTATTGCTGCTCCTAAGTCAATGAGTGTGTTTTGAATCTCAATTCCATCGATGTGAATTTTGACAACTGGATTTCCTGGGTCAAGATACTTTGGAATAGCAATCTTGCCCATCATAATGTCTGCTATTTGTCCTACCAGTTGAATTTTCTTTGTTTCTCTTATTCTTTTTCTTGTTGTTTTCATACTCAACTCCTTTATTGTTTTGGCTAAAATTGGGATTTCCTTGATGGCTTGCAATAATGGAATTTTAATGCAAACATTTCTTAATTCATCCAAGAAATCATAATTAGGCACCATTATTTGTTTTTCTACACCTTTATCAATTTGCAATCTTTCCGGAAAGGGAGGTATAGAAGTAGATGTGGATGGTTTCTCTAATACTGGAGTTGAACTTATTGGATCTTTTTGTTTCAGTTTTTCAATGTTTTGGCCTTGAAAGGATGTTCCTTCCTCAAGACTTTTATTAGCCCGTAGGGAGTCTTCCTCAGAATTATCTTGTTTTTGTATGATCACAGAAGGTTTCCTCTTCTCAAGTATCCTTCCAGACCTAAGTTGAACATCACTAAGGTCTAGAGGAGTAATTAAATAAGTTGGAAATTGTTGTCCTTCTATCATGTATGTATTATGGGGGTTCTTATTATTGGGGTTTGGTATGGGCTGAGCTGGTAATTGATTGGATTTTTGAGGGAATGGTAATGGAAGTGGTTGATTTTGATGAGGTTGGTTCAAATGATGTTGTTGTGAAGTTTGTTGAAAATTTTGTTGAAGATTTTGAGGAAAATTTTGTTGAGGATTTTGAGGATAAAATTGTGGATATGGTGGATAGGATGGTGGATACTGATAATATGGAGAGTATCTTCCATAGGGACCTTGTGATCCTTGTGCCCAAGCTTGAGATTGATTTTGAAATTGGGGCCAAGGTTGCTGCCAAGAATTCCAAGGTGGAAGTTGATTATACATTTGATCATGGAATCCTTGTGTCTGAGATCCCTGCCAAGGTCTTCTAGATACAAAGTTAAGAGATTCTGTGGAATCTGTAGGAGTTTCTTCCTGAAAAACAGCCTTGAGACCAGGAAGAGAAGGACAATTCTTGGTCTCATGTTTCTCGGAACAAATAGCACAGGTTTCTACAACTTTTACATCTAGAGGACACTCTCTCAAGGCATGTTTCTTCCTACATTTGGGACAAAATATTGCCAAGGCATCAGATTCAGCCTTTTGCTTGTTTTGTATCTTGAGGGTGTCTATTTGTTCACTAAGACTCCCTAAGATGTCAGATTTAAAATCATCAAACATGTGTCCTATTTCTGATCTACTTACTGTCCCAGAAGCAGATTTACTTGCTCTTGCAAGAGCAGGATCTCTTGGACCTTTGACAGTTTTGGATTTCCCTCTGGAAAGGTTGATACATAACTCAGATATTTCAGGTAATGTGAGTTGTGATATATCCTCTTTTCCCATCATGTTAAGGATATCCAACCATTCATCCCTAATTGTTTTCAACAAAAGAGCTTTTAAAGTGTCTTGATCTAGGTTTTCCATTTGTGCCCTTTTTATGTTGTATTTAAATCTTTCCAACAAATCTTCTAAGTTTTCATCTTCTTTGTGTAACATCTTGAACACTTCTTCCTTATGATTAACCGGCATACAATAATCCAAGTATCTCTCTAGAAATGCTTGTTTCATGTCTTCCCATGTTCTAATAGAACTACTGTTTAAACTCATAAACCACTTTAATGCTGCTCCTTTCAGAGTTGAAGGAAATAATTTCAATTTTTGAGCATCTTGAAGATAGTCATAAGTCCTACACATCACTTCAAATTCGAATAAGAAAGTTTCAGGATCCTCAGTTTTAAGTCCATAGAAGTTCGGAAGGACAGAAGGTGAAATGTTTTTCATGGTTGTATTGGTTTCTTCATCAAGTATAGGAAACCCAAAAGAGCTTCCTATTCTACCTCTTCCTCCATCTGCACCTCTACCTCCTCTTCCTCCTTCTCCTCTACCTCTACCTCTACCTCCTCCAAATAATGTGTTTTCTCCATTAACAACTCCTCCTCCTCCTTCTTCTGCCATGGTTGACTCTCCTGTGGAAGTAGAAAGGTTTGTGTCCCTGACAGGAGTTTTTAGATCTTCTTCTATGGCAGGTTCAGTGGATGAAGTGGAAGGTTTCTCTAATGGAATAGGTGACCTTAGATCTTCTAGAAGTCCAGGATCAGTAAAGGATGGAAGATAGGTTTGAGTTGAAGGTGTACTAGCTCTGGATCTAGATGAAACAAGTGGTGTTCTAGAAATCAAACTTCTGCCTCTGCTGCTTATAAATCTTCCCCTTGAATCTCTCTCCCTACGCATAAAATTATTTTTGGGTGCTAAGAAACAAAGGTTACCTAGTTTTCACTTCCCCGGCAATGGCGCCAAAATGTTGGGTCTCAATCTAGTCTCCTAAACTGAGCTCATTTAATTGTCAACCAGGATTTGTAAACTGCTGAAGTGAAGTGTACCATATGTACCTAGGTGCTTGTTTCCTAATGCGTTGTATGTGGTTTTGTGATGTTTTTGGTCTTTTGTGGTGATTTGTGATGTTTTTGGTCTTTTGGTGTTTTATGTTCACAATGAAACTGCCTAGAAAACTAATGGAAAGAAGTTGGTGGTCAAAACAGAGTTAAATCTAATGTATGGAATGGCAAATGCAATTAGAAATACTGAAGCAAAATCTGAACTATGACTAAATAGAAGCAAAAGCTTGATAATGACTTTTTAGGAAAATGACACAAACTAAACTTGAGAAATGATTTTTGGTCTTTTGTGATGATTTGTGATGTTTTTGGTCTTTTGGTGTTTTATGTTCCCAATGAAACTGCTTAGAAAACTAATGGAGAGAAGTTGGTGGTCAAAAAAGAGTTAAGCCTAATGTATGGAATGGCAAATGCAATTAGAAATACTGAAGCAAAATCTGAACTATGACTAAATAGAAGCAAAAGCTTGATAATGACTTTTTAGGCAAATGACACAAACTAAACTTGAGAAATGATCACTAAATATGCAAATCCTCTAACTAAACAGTCAAACACTAATGATGCAATACTCTGTCCTAAGCTCTTCTATTCTATGATTAATTCCTAGTTCTATTCTGCAATTTAATTGAATGTCACGGAACCTATACTCAAAGAGTTATTGGTTTCTTGTTCAAAGTAGTTCTTTTGAGAAAGAACTCTGTTTATAAAATGATGAGGAGATTGCAGAGAGATTTCAGACCTTATAGTGATGTTATCTTCTGTTCCTATGGTTATGGATCACTTGTAGTTTTTAGAACAAAAAGATGTTTGTGAATAATGAAGGTTGTCTTGTGAATCCTAACAACTAAAGTAATCTATTGTGCAAAGGATGACAATGTGAATATGAGATGCAAGTGCAATGAGTTAATCTAAGAATAAACCTAAGATGCTACTAAACTAGAACAATGTTGAACTATAAGTCATCATCAAACTTGAAACAAAGTAACTGAACATGAATTAAATGCAAATGAAACTCCGTAGCATTCTAACTGTACTAACATGCATTAATCTACAAAGTTACACAATCTGTTTGTTCATCATCAGTGATATTTTGGAAGAGTTCCTTCTTTTGGAAGGGGTAGAACAATTCTGACTGTGTAATTGTATGCAATTGAAAGCAAATGAACTGAAAGCAAATGAAAAACTAAGTTATCACATCCATACCCTACTCGTCATTATGATGTCTTGGGCAAGCGTTTAAGAGCAAGATCAGAGATGATACTTAGTACACACACAACTAAATCATTCATTATCACGGTCATGTCTTGAACTTCTTAAGGATGTATTGGAAGAATTTCTTCTTGTGGAAGAGTGATGAGAACAAGTGTAACTGTGATAGTGAATAGCAAAAACTACAACTAATTCCTACAGCACTATAGTTATTCATCATTCATTGTTATGATCTGTTGGAAGAATGTCTTCTTGTGGAAGAACTGGAATGAATATAACTACAGTATCTAGTTAAAAAAAAATTCAAATTCAACTCCTATCCTACAATACCATAGTCATTAATCATTCATCATTTTGGTCTGTTGGAAGAGTGTCTTCTTGTGGAAGAGCTGGAACGAATATGACTACAGTAGCTAAGTTAAAAAAAAAACAAATACAAATTTAACTTCTATCCTACAATACCATAGTCATTAAACATTCATCATTTTAGTCTGTTGGAAGAATGTCTTCTTGTGGAAGAGCTGGAATGAATACGACTACAGTAGATAAAACAAAACAACTACCAATTCAAATGCAAAACGTAAAGGCAGCTAGGAAAAACTTATCTAGTTTACGCAAAAGAAATCCGTGCAAGAGGCAGGGGCCCTCTACCACTTGACGACATTCAACTCCCAATTAAATCACGCCTTCAAAATAACTTTGTCTGCTCCATTAACGATGCAATAGTCTGAACATAACACTCTGCGTCTTTAAGGACGTAACATAGAGTTTTAACAAAATCTAGCAGCAAATCTAATATGAAATCTCTAACATAGCTCTCGGTCTCCCAAGAGTTTATAAAGCAAATGCACGTAACAATAATTACAACAATTTAGGAACAATGTCTTTCCTAATCCAAATCACGTTAGAATTCTTTGAAGTGGCTGCGTGAAGAAGAAAAGACATCTGGACTGAAACAGTCCTAGTAGGAGTCTTCCTTCATAAATGTGTTTCCCACGTGCATAACCGTACCCAGAATCCATTTCTTCCTCCATGACGAGCAACTAACCATGTAGACATGACGTGGATCATGCCCATATGCGGTTTTTCTCAAGAGGCCACCTGGAACATACTCAAACATGAAGTTAGCTGCGGAATCGCCGGTTAGCTACGGAATGTCTGCATTCTGCAGCTAGTTCCGGTCAAAATGCTTAACAATGGCAAAAATCACAAAATTCAACAAGTCAGTCATTTAAATCATTCTAGAAGTAATTTTAACTATATTTATTGATCAATTGGGTTTAAGATGGAAATGGACAAGGGAAAATGAGGTAAAATGAGGTGAAGGAAAACACAAATTCGAGGCTCAACAAGATCTCACATTCATGCTTGGAATATGGCATGAGAGTGATTGGATGAAGTGAGACTTTGGTCAGCCAATTTATGGTCCGCTGGAACTTGGAAGTCCCATCTTCAATTAATTTCTACATTCAGTAATAAGAAATTCATTCCCTTGGTATTTGATATGAAAATGTACTAATTTATATGTGGATTATATTGTTGTTGTATCCATTGTATTTGTGTGGTTATTGTAGAAATTTATATAACTGATATGTTATACATCTGAGGTTCTCCTGATCACACACTATTTGACTTCATGCACAATACATAATCTCTTCTACCATTCATCATTAATTTCGGAAATAAAAACAATCGCATGCGCACATTAAATCCATAAACATTCACACATATGAACACAATATTTTATGGGAAAGCTTAAAGCTGAAAACCCCCAACTATCTATATATTATATGTCATAGAGATCATGTAACAATCATTATACAAAGCTCCTCACAAGCTCTCAGTACAGTCTCCAATTTCTACACACTAATCAGGTCCGATCTAGAAAATCACATGCTCCAATATCTTCCACCTGCTAGCCTGCCTCTACTGCGCAATCACTGCTAAAGAATGGCTCTGAATGAACTCGAATTGGTCCAGCCTTGCTCATGCAATCCTCATTAGCATCTCCAACCACTGTGTGTTGCAAATCATGAAACAGTATAGTCACAACTGATAGTCACACTGCTCTTTCACCTACCTCTTCACTGGTCTCCACTGAAACTGTCCATGCACTGTAGTTAACTGATGTATTCTTTAGTTGATTAAAGAGTTAATAATTAGTGAATTAATTATTAATTAATTCACACCACTCTCACTAGTGTATGAATCAGTTAGACTAGATACAACTAGATCAACTATGTTTAACTCAGTTAAACTGAACACAACTCCACCAACTACCTCAATAACTCCACCAAACTCTGTCACATGAGTTATAACTGAAGTATCCATGCCATAGCTCCACTTAACCCTCAGGAATAGCGTAATTCCTTCTGTTATCTCCTATGCCACATCTGTGCACTTAACTGAAGTGCTCCAAGAGAATAAGATAATGTTCATAGTCCAAATATTATTAAGAGCTAATAATATTCGACATATCTATTTTTAGACTGGCAATCTAAAAATAGATTCCGCCCAATATGTCTAAAATTAGAAGTCCGTATATTTTTCCAACTTGACCAACCATCCACAAATAGCATCCTGCAACTCATAGAATATGATCGACATGTCTAAAAATAGACATAGTCTAAAACTAGACTTGCACCAAAAATAGCCTGCGGGCCCACTTAGTGAAGGTGACTCTTTTCACTAAGCTCATCATCTTGTTGCAATCTCAACACTCCCTCTCAACAAGATAGGGATTATCTGCCACCCCGATCCTGCCTCTATGGTATTGGAATTTTCTCCTGGTGAGCGCCTTTGTCAAGATATCAACATCCTGATCCTCCATAGCAATGTAAGAAAGTAACATAATCTTCCACTGCACACAATATTTGATATGATGATACTAGATGTCAATGTGTTTAGATCTATCATGAAATACTGAATTAATCGAGAGTTTTATGCAACTCTGATTATCACAATATATCACAGTAGGATCTAAGTGTGAACCGAACAACCCAACCAGGATCTTCCTCATCCATATAGCCTCGCATGCAGCAAAACTTGCTGCCATGTACTCAAATTTCTTCACGAACCGAGTGCCACGGATCTCTCGTTCCTGGCTCGTACCAAGAAACTGCCTGTCAACCCGATACCAAAAATCTTTCCGTATGTGCCTTTTCATCCGTTGACTCCCGCCCACTGCATCCGTGAAGCCACAACACCATCCGATAAATTCTACTCATAATCCATATCTCCGATGTGCCTCTGAGATATCTCAATACATGCTTGCCTGCCTTCCAGAAGAGCTTGGTTGGCTTAACCATAACTTGTGAACGCTGGTTCACAGCATAGCATATGTCGGGTCGTGTATTGACCAGATACATAAGCGACCCCACCAACTGTCGATAAACAGTGGCATCCACTACCTCCGCCGAAGTAGCATCCTCCTTCCTCCATCCACCAGGAAGAGGAGTATCAGCAGGCTTGCAGCCATGCACGTTGAACTTCTCCAGTATCTCCCGGGCATACTTGCCTTGAGAAACAAACATTCCATCACTGCGCTACCAAATTTCCAATCCCAGGAAATAATGAAGGAGGCCTAAGTCCTTCATCTCAAACTCCTTTGCAAGATCATCCTTGCATGAGTGTATCAACAGTTCATCACCTATCAAAATCAAATCATCTACATAAAGTAAATGATCAGTAACTTACCCTCCACCACAACTGGTATAGTCTGATCCGCTCTCACTCTTGGAGAATCCAAGTCCGGTGAAATAATCCGTTCTATCCTGTGTGTACCAAGCATGAGGTGCTTTCTCTGTTTCAACTGGCAGCATGCTCTTTGAGCTCGCACACATGCGATCTGCCATCGAAGATCTCGAACCTTCGGCCGCTCTATGTACAATGTTCCTCCCCAATCACTCGTTGAGGAATGCGCCTTTCACATCCATCCGATGAATGTGCCACCCCATCTGCGCTGAGAGAGCAAGAATCGTCCGTATGGAAGAATACCTTGCGACAGGTGTAAAGGTTTCCTCATAATCGATCCCCTCAATCTGTGAGAAGCCTCGGGCAACAAATCTTGCCTTGTACTTCTCCACACTCCCGTCAGCTGCTTGCTTCACTTTGTAGATCCATCTCGAACCCACCACTGATTTCCCTTTCGGCCTTGGGACAATCTCCCATGCATTGTTTCTGACAATCGAATCATACTCTTCCACCATGGCATCTACCCATGCGGGGTCCTCCACAGCTTCCTCGAAAGAGGATGGCTCTGTCATGATACACTTTCTCATAAGAGCCATGTATCCAGTATACCGGTCAGGTGACTGTCTCTGTCTGCGCTGTGATGTAGGTGCTCCTACAACCTTCTCTGCATCTTGAGCCAGTCGCTCAGCTTCTGTAGTGCGCTTCCGCCCTCTGATGGTTGGCGTTGCATGAGTGGTCTCTTCCACTCCATGAACCTCATCTTGTGGCTGATCCACATCCCGAGACTCATCCTTAGGAACTAATAGCTCCTCATCTGCATGCAAGTGTGGCTCCCTCTCAAGCGAACACTTCATGGCTTTCTCCTCATGAAATTTGATATCCCATCGCACAACAGTCTTTCGACTGTCTGGAAAATACACATGATAGTTGTGGGGTGTATCAGTGTACCCCACAAATATCCCAACCTCTACAGTCGGCTCCAGCTTCTTTCTGGCATCCTTCATCACATGAATGTAAACAGGTGAACCAAAAATCCTCAAATGAGAAATATCAGGCTTCTTACCAGAAAACACCTCCTCAGGTGTACTCATTCCAAGTATCCTATGAGGAGAACAGTTTTGCACATAAAATGCAATATTGCATGCCTCAGCCCACAAGTGTATGGGAAGGCCCTGATCATGCAACATCACCCGTGCAGCATCCATGATCGTTCTGTTCTTTCGCTCCGCAACCCCATTCTGCTGTGGGTTATGAGGTGCTATGAGCTCTCTTCGAATTCCTTCTACGCTCCAAAAATCCTTGAATTCGCCAGAGATGAATTCACCACCATTGTCGCTCCTAAGAGAATTCACCTGATTCCCCAATTCTTTCTCGACCAGTGCCTTGAACTCAAAGAACTTTGAGTATGTCTCGCTCTTCTTCTGCATGAAGAAGATCCAACACTTCCTAGAAAAATCATCAACAAATATCACATAGTACCTGTGCTTTGCTGTCAAAGCTACTCAGAAAGGTCCACACACGTCTATGTGAATTCTCTCAAGGATCGTCGTGGCACGACTATCCTTTTCATGAAAGGTGGCTTTCAAAAAATTTCCCAAAGTACATCCCTTGCACTGATCTGATTGCGCAAGTGTACCTTTAGGAAGCCCAGTAGAAATATGCTACAAAATTTTCAAAGCACCATGGTGAAGATGGCCTAATCTCCTGTGCCATAGCCCACCCTCATCCCAGTTCACCACTCCTTCTGCCTTGCCTACCTTTGCGGCACAGCCATCTACCTGCAACTGATAAAGGTTCTTAACTCGAACCCCTATCCTCCGGGTTTCACCAGTTGCCTTACTGCGCAGGAAAGCCTTTCCCTCGCTAAAGACAACATCATATCCCTTGTCTTCTAACATGGCCACCGAGATCAAATTCTTCTTCAATCCTGGAACATGCATCACTTCCTTCAATACGAAGGGTTTACCAGACTCCCTCTCAAAGGAAATGGTACCGATACTAGTCTCACTGTATCTACCATCATCGCCCATCTTGATGTGCACTCCAAGATCTTTCTCATCCAGATTAGTAAACAAATCTTTGTCTCTGGTCATGTGAAAAGATGCACAACTATCAAGAAACCACACTAAACCCATCACACTTGAGACCAAGCATGCGATCAGTGAAAAATCCAGCTCAAACTACGAGGCTAAGGCCTCTCCAGCTACAGATCCAGCAGCCTGCTTATTTTTCTTCTTTTGTGGACAATTAGTGACGCAATGTCTGTGTTGGTGATAGTGAAAGCACTTCACCTTGGACATGTCCTGCTTCTTGCCTTTCGCACCGGATTGAGAAGCATTCTTCTTGCTCTTCCCCTTCCTTGCTTTGGCAGCCAAAGTGCAATTTTCTTCATCTGAATTCTTTGATGAAGATTTTTCCTTGGTACTCCGCCTTATCTCCTCTTGCACAAGATCCGACCAAAGTCGCTCCCATCCTGGCAATTTCTCCCGACCATTGACAGAGTCCTGATAGGAATGCCAACTCTTTGGAAGCCCAAGGAGAGCCAAGGTCACCAAGTCCTCGTCATCTACAGTAACCCCCACACTTCCCAGCTCATCTCTGCACTGGAAAAACTTCGTGAGGTACTTGGGTATACTGTCGCCTTTCTCCATTTTTATGTTCCTAAGTTTATCCTTGAGCGCCAACTTCCTCTGGTCGCTCTTGCTTTGGAATAAATATGTCAAAGCTTTCCACATCAAGAATGGAGAAGCTTTACCATGAAGGCTGGACACTATGTGATCCTTCACACCTTCCAATAGAATCCTTCGACACTTTGCTGTCTTCTTTTGCCATGCATCAAGTGCGGCAACATCGCTTGAAGCAGGTTTTGAAATTTCTGCATATATGAACTCCTTCAACCCATTGTCATCCAGCACCACCTCCATCCTGTCCTTCCATGAAATATAATTTGAGCTACCATCAAGGGAATACTCCAATTTCAATCCGTTGAAAGACATCTCAACTTCGACACCAAGAAAACACTGCTGCAAATTCGAATTCCACCAGCACAAAACTCAACCGCTTCAATGTTTTGCAATTGCTCCAATGATCAATATTTCTCTGATACCATGTAGAAATTTATATAACTGATATGTTATACATCTGATATTCTCTTGATCACACACTATTTTACTTCATGCACAATACAAAATCTCTTCTACCATTTATCATTAATTGCGGAAATAAAAAAAATCGCATGCGCACATTCAAACCATAAACATTCACACATATGAACACAGTATTTTGTGGGAAAGCTTAAAGATAAAAACCCCAACTATCTTTATATTATATGTCATAGATATCATATAAAAATCATTATACAAAGCTCCTCACAAGCTCTCAGTATAATCTCCAATTTCTACACACTAATCAGGTCCGATTTAGAAAATCACATGCTCCAATCTCTGCCACATGCTAGCCTGCCTCTATTGTGCAATCACTGCTGAAGAATGGATCTGAATGAACTCAAAGTGGTCCAGCCTTGCTCACGCAATCCTCATTGGCATCTCCAACCACTGTGTGTTGCAAATCATGCAACACTATAGTCACAACTGATAGTCACACTGCTCTTTCACTTACCTCTTCACTGGTCTCCACTGAAATTGTCCATGCACTGTAGTTAACTGATGTATTCTTTAGTTGATTAATGAGTTAATAATTAGTGAATTAATTATTAATTAGTTCACACCACTCTCACTAGTGTATCAATCAGTTAGACTAGATACAACTATCTCAACTATGTTTAACTCAGTTAAACTGAACACAACTCCACCAACTACCTCAATAACTCCACCAAACTCTGTCACATGAGTTCTAACTGAAGTATCCATGCAATAGCTCCACTTAACCCTCAGGAATAGCGTAATTCCTTCTGTCAGCTCCTGTGCCACATCCGTGCACTTAACTGAAGTGCTCCAAGAGAATAAGATAATGTTTAGAGTCCAAATATTATTAAGAGCTAATAATATTCGACATATCTATTTTTAGACTGGCAATCTAAAAATAGATTCTGCCCAGTATGTCTAAAAATAGAAGTCCATCTATTTTTTCCAACTTGACCAACCATCCACAAACAACATCCTGCAACTCATAGAACATGATCCATATGTCTAAAAATAGACTTTGCGCCAAAAATAGCCTGCGGGCCCACTTAGTGAAGGCGACTCCTTTCCACTAAGCTCATCATCTTGTTGCAATCTCAATAGTTATTGTGATGGTTATAAGTATGTTTTTTATTAGCGATGATGTATGACTCTATCCATGTTTTTACTTGTAAATGAATGCATAGTGTATCTATGGTAAAATAGGTTGTATTGCAGCTAAATATATAAGGGAGAAATGCTTCTTAGCGATTCTCAGATAAGCAAGAGAATCATATGCTTAAATGATCTAGGTGGATATTGGTGGCCACTCGTCTATTCCACTTGGGGCCCCACCATTGTCTCTTTTAGTTTTTCTGTTTCGGCACAACTTACTATTTTTAACAGTTTTTTGGGTCTTGAACTTTCGGAGCCGTTTTGAGGCCCTAAACGAAGTTTTTTGGGCATCGTTTGTCTGGAAAAAATGATTTAATTATAGAAGTGATATTTGTAGAAACAACTGTAGTCCTCAGATAGATATTACTAACGATGTATCATACTCGTCAAACAGAGATCGTATTCCAAAGTTACGTCCCTGGGAAGTTGAAACACCAATTTACCCCAATGGGACCCATAGTTTTGGCGCTTCATCTCCTAGGGTTAGGTTTTTGGACGTTTAGAGTTCTCCATTGTTTTTAAACAATAAATAGGCCCCAAAGCCTCATTGTAACACAGTTCATAGGTCTGTAGCCGTCACATCTCTTCTCAGAGGTTTGCTACTAGCACCCTAGCTAGTTTATTTCGATTCTGTCTGTAAGAAAATTTCAGTTCTTTGACATTAATGAAATGAAGTGTTATTTCGACTGCATATTTGTATTTATGGTTATATGTGTATTTTTTCGCATTCTTGCATAAATCCAGATCAGTGGTATCAGAGCGGTCTACTTTTTCTCGATCCTTCTTTGCATGTCCCCAACAAGGTCGGGGTATAAGGAGTTAGGGCTCGATCTGGTGGAACCTTTGTAAGATCAGCCTCGCAAACCCTGACGGACGCTCATGGGGGACGAAAAGAAAGATGAGGGAGCATGAGATCCTATCGAAATATTTCTTGAGGAGGCTCTTGAAAAACAAAGGAACGCGATGATGGATAAGTTTTCCTAGATCCTTCAACCACTGCCCATCGGTAGCGCATCTACATCCAATAGCCACTCTGGAGGCGTGACTCCATTTAAGGTACAAGTAAACTTTGACATCCCTATATTTGGGGGTCAAATAGATGTAGACACCGTAGATAGATGGTTGGATATATTAGAAGGATATTTCTCAGTTCATGACTTTTCCGACCGGGAGAAGATTATTTTTGCACTCCTCAAAGCTACCCCCCATGTCAAGGACTGGTGGGAAAGCTACTGTGAGAAAAGCGATTAGACAGAACCCTCTCTATTCTCAGCCATACCCACTTGGAATTATTTTTGAGATGCCATCATGAACAATACTATCTCGTGGGGAGATGTGAGGACAAGTACATACAATGGATCATGATGTGACAACAAAGGGATCAAGATGTGCATGAGCTGACGAATCTGTTCCATACCCTGTGTACAAAGTTGGGTATCAAATATTTAGAGAAACATTTGGTGTTAAAGTATCACGATTGTCTGTATAGATACATTCAGGAGGAAATGGATTTCCTCGACATCTCCTCACTTGATACGACATACCGGTATGCTGGCAATATTGAGCAGAAATTCAAACAGAAGAAGTGAGTCTTTGGATTTGCGAATCAAAAGCAAGGGAAAGGTGCCCCCAAACTACAAACCAAAGGACAAAGCCAAGGCATGGTGACCCAAGAAAACTTGCCAAAGCCACAAGCAAAGAACAACACCACGAAGCCAAAGAAGGACATGGGAAAGTGGTGTGAGTTCCATAAGAGCTCCACTCACAACACAAATGAGTGTCGGGCCAAGCAGTCGTTGGTGGCCGAGATGAGGGCTTCTGAATTAGATGCATGCTCCTACTTTGAATCAAAACCTAACAAGGGGAATGAAAAAGGGAAGCAGATTATTGATGCGGAGCCCAACGCCACTGTTGCCACTATGAAAATCCATAAGGAGGAACCAGAAGATCCAGAGGAGGTAGAGCATCTCTTCCACTCCCAGATGTGGGTAAAGGGTTCCCCGCTATAGTTCATTGTTGAAAATGGGATCCAAAATAACCTCATTTCAGTAGATATCATGAAGCGGTTTGGCTTGCGAACCACAGTGCACCCACAACCATACACCATCGGGAGGCTTCACCAAGGACGGGATCTCTGCGTCAGCCAGTAGTGCCACCTTCCCTATAGCATCAAGCCCTTCACGGATGAGGTATTGTGTGACATTGCTCCTATTGATGTTTCTAAAGTATTATTAGGCCAACCGTACTTGTGGAAGTGACATGTTGTGTATGAGTCCTGGCCTCGCGCTGTTATTGTTACTTTGGGAAATAATTTGTACAGGATACCAGAGGTACCACCGCCTCCCACTATCTCTTTGGTTATTGCTAAACAATGCAGTAAGATCATTTCCCAAAACAAAAATTTTTTTTCCCTCATGATCTGCCCCCAGGGCAAGAAGAAGATTGTGGCCACGACCTCCAGACATGGGTCCTTTGCATGACAAAAACAATGGACAAGGTTGTGGAGGAGTACGAGGACATCTTCACCTCACCCACAGGGGTACCTCTACACTGTCAGGTTAAGCACCCCATTGACCTGACCCTAGGTGCATCGCTACCCAATGGACCGATCTATAGGTGCTCTATTCTAGAGAATGATGAAATCAAGAGGCAGATTTAGGAGCTGCTGCAGAAAGGTCACATCTGGCCAAATTCATCGCCGAGTGGGAGCCCGATCGTGTTGGTACAAAAGAAGGATGGGACTTGGAGACTCTATATTGACTATCGGGCACTGAACAAGATCACTGTCTAGAATACATACCCGATCCCACGGATTGATGACCTTTTGGACCAACTCAAAGGGGAAAAATATTTCAGCAAGATCAACTTGAAGTCTAGGTATCACCAGGTACCAATCAAACCCTCTGATGTGTGTAAGACTGCCTTCAAAGCCAAGGAGGACCTTTTTGAATGGCTCGTCATGCCTTTCGGGTTGATGAATGCTCCCGCAACGTTCATGAGGATGATGTATGACATCTTGCATCCATTCCCCAACTCATTTATAGTGGTGTAATTGTATGACATTCTGATCTTTAGCCAGACTTGGGAAGAGCACCTCCACCACATCTGAGAATTCCTCCAAACACTACAGCAACACAAGTTGTGTGCTAATTTGAAGAAGTGCAGTTTTGGCATGACCCAAGTTCAATATTTGGGATACATTATTGATGAAAGGGGGGTGCATGTGGATCCAACCAAGATCCAAGTCATTTAGGATTGGCTAGCCCCAACCACTCTAACAGAGCTTTGCAGCTTTCAGGGTCTTGCTAATTTCTACTATAGGTTCATGTTGGGATTCTCTCATATCACTTGGCCCTTGAGTCAAGTCACCAAGAGAGGAGCGAAAGCAAAATTATTTTGGTCGGAATATCAATAGAAGGCGTTCATAGAATTGAAACATCACCTCTGTTCTACCCTAGTGCTCACATTACCATACTTGCAACAACCATTTGAGATCGAGACAGATGCCTCTGACTATGCTATTGGGGAAATTCTTACTCAAAAAGGGCATCCAGTGGCATATCATAATGAGACATTGTCTGACACAGTTCACAAGTATCCCACTTATGAAAAAGAAATGTATTCCATTGTGCAGGCTTGTCGACAATGGAAGCATTACATTTTGGGGAAGGAAAAAATCATCCACATAGACCACTGACCCTTGCAGTTCATACAGACACAAGGGCAGTTGCAGAATGATCGCCATCACAAGTGGTCCACATATCTGCTAGAATTTCATTTGAACATCAAGTACAAGAAGAGTAGCACCAATAATGTTTTCGACTGCCTCAGCCGACCACCGATAGTGGCCATAGCCTAGTTCTCAACTCTTGTGGGCATGAGACTTTTGATTGGCTAGTTCTCTACAAGAACGATCCAGAATTCAGCCACACATACAAGGCACTCTTGGGGGGTACGCAAGTTCCAAATTTTTACCTCCAAGATGCACTGTTATGTCACTTGGGGCACATTTGTGTTCCGTCAAGTCAGCGTGCCAAGATGATATGGGAAGTGCACTAAAGTTGAGTCGCTGGGAATTTTGGGGTCGAGAAAACAGTGGCAGTATTGTAGAAGTATTTCTATTGGTTGAACCTTCGACAGGATGTCGGGAAGTACATCAAATCTTGCACTTCTTGTGCCATTGCCAAACCGACCATCGTGAAGCACGGGCTCTATAGTCCACTACTTACCCCTAGTCGACCTTGGGAATCCATCTCCATGGATTACATGTCAGGGCTTCCTTCTACTAAGCATGGAAATGACTGTGTTTTCGTTGTCGTCGATAGATTCTCGAAGATGGCCATTATGGCGGCCTGCAAGAAGAATATCATAGTAGAAGCCACTGCTAAACTCTTCTTTGAACGAGTGTGGGTTCACTTTGGGATCCCATAGTCTATCATATCAAATCACGACAGTAGGTTCCTCAGCACATTTTGGTCCACCCTCTAGTCAATGTTGGACACCAAGCTCATCAAGTCCACAACTTTCCATCCCCAAACTGATGGCCAGAAAGAGGTCGTCAACAGGATGATTGTACACATTCTGCGCATGTACAATTCAAAACATCCATGCACATGGGATGAGAGCCTCCCCTATGTACAACACAGTTATAATTGGGCTCTCCTTAGCTCAACCGGCCACAGTCACTTTCAAGTGGGCTTGGGATTCCAGCCACTATGTCCCATTGACCTAGCCATGCCATTTGCAGCTACTCCGGCAAATTCAACTCATGTCCAATCTTAAGCTGACAAAGTGAACAACTTCATCGAGCACATTTAGCACATCCGTGAACAGGTTCATGACATATTGGATAGAGCCAATGCTAAGTACAAGCAACGACATGATCAACACCGGGTGCCACACAGCTTCCAGGTGAGCGACAAAGTGTGGCTACTTTTGCAGAAGGAGCGCCTTACTGGACCCCACTGCAAGCTTCACCTGCTTCGATATGGGTCATACACCATCAAAAATGTTGGAGGAAACAATGCCTTCAAGCTCAGTATTCCACCATTCCTTGGTCTGCACCCAGTATTCAATGTAGACCACCTTCGTCCCTACTTCTCACCTCTACTGGACACCTCTGACATTGCAGAAGAACTCACACCAAAAGATTTAAACCCAGACTGCATGGAATAGGCAACCAAAGATTGTATCATGGACATAAAAATCAAGAACACTCACCAATGGAAGATCCAACTATATCGGGTTGTCAAAGCTGGCCAACTCTTGCACCAAGGCAAGTGGTTCAACAGGGACCAAGTTCAGCAGAAGTTTCCTCATCTCATGGAGGAACTCAATGCAATGGGGACCATTGCTTCCTAAGGGGGGAGGAATGATCCACGTGGATATTGGTAGCCACCCACCTATTCCACTTGGGGCCCCACAATTGTCTCTTTCAGTTTTCCTATTTCAGTAGAACTTACTATTTTTAGCAGTTTTTCGGGTCCTGAACTTCCGGAGCCGTTTTGAGGCCCTAAACGGCGTTTTTTGGGCATCTTTTGTTCGAAAAATATGATTTCACTCCGAAATCAATATTCATAATAGTAGTTGTAGTCCTTGGATAAATATTTATAATGATGTATCATACGCATCAAACGAAGATCATATGCCAAAGTTATGTCCCTGGGAAGTTGAAACACCAATTTACCCAAACGATGCCCATAGTTTTGGCGCTTCATCTCTTAGGGTTAGGCTTTTGGAAGTTTAGAGTTCTCCATTGTTTCTCAATAATAAATAGGCCCTCAAGCCTCATTGTAACACAGTTCAGAGGTCTGTAGCCGCCACATCTCTTCTTAGAGATTCGCTACCAGCACCCTAGCTAGTTTATTTCCATTCTGTCTGTAAGCAAATTTCAGTTTATTGATATTAATGAAATGAAGTGTTATTTCCACTGCATCTTTGTATTTATAGTTATATTTGTATTCTATTGCGTTCCTACATAATCCGGATTATTAAGTCTACTATTTACACATGTAGATTCAACGATTGTGACATATTTGAAAAAACTCCTATCATGGCTAGGAGTCCAGTTGGGTTATTGTTGATGTGATTGTTTCTATATCATTGTTACAATGTTATTTATCATTCCCTAGGTTTTCATGAAGTTATGGGTAGTGACCTAGGCTTTGGGCCTGAAAATGTGGCTCAAATCTCAAAGTTGCAGGCACAGAACTGAGAAATTGGGGCCCTAGCCATAGGCTTTCTATGTTGTGCCTATGGCTATAGCCTCCTGCCTGCTACCTTGTTGTGTTTTTCTTGTGACTATGGATTAAAGTGGTCAAAAATTGTATCTAACCTAGGGATAAGCGGCATGAAGTTTTGGGATACCTCTTGGGGATTTTTTTGATGTTGTGTAAGGTTTGTATGTCAAGTTTCTGTCAGTTCCACTTCCTCAAGGTCATATAGGAGGTTGAATCTCATATTAGTAGCCTCTTGTTGCATGTTTACCTTGGTTGGTCGGTTACTTGGGTAGATGTGGGAGGAGGGTGTTATATCTTGTAGATGTATTCTTCTTTGATGCACACTTGATGGTATCCTAATCTCAAACCAATCTTTAAAAACATTGTTGCTCCCTTTAGCTGATCAAATAAGTCATTAATCTGAGACAATGGATAATTGTTATTAATAGTCACGTTATTCAACTTCTTGTAAGCAATGAAAAATATGAGAGTACTTTCCTTTTTCCTCAGAAACAACACTGGTGGTGTAATATCCCCAAATTGGGATTGCTAGCAATACATGCCTGAAAAATGCATTTTTCAAGAATGTGTGCTACAAAAAAAATATCAGCCCTTGGATCCCTTAGATATGATAATCTAAGACCCAAATCCAAGAGGAAATCAGAAACCAATCACGCTAGGTGAGGAAAACAGGCCTCTCACACTTAGTATGGCTAGAAAATGCCCAATAATGGGACTGCAACAATATGTAAACACAATGTTGGAGAAGAAACAGCTATTAACTGATGAAATGTGTTAAGAAATACAAATCTATCAGTTATTGTTACATTAGTAGCTTATTACACCTTTCATATTCCCAAAAGTTGAGGAAATGCGGTAAATAGGGGCATTAAAGAGCTGTATTCAGGAAATTACGCTATAACTATGAGAAATGGGACTTGGATCCTTTAGAATATACAATATAAAACTCACATACAGAATTGGAGGAAAAAAAAATGCCTCTAGCCAAGCTAAACAGGTCTCCCCAAACCAATACAGCTCAAATAAGCCCAAACCCCATGACTTTTTCTAATAGAAAGTGTTGAAGCATATAAAATTGTTATTTTTATGAGGGTTTATGTAGAAAATAATGAGAAATAACAGATCTAAATTTTACATTCATCCAATGGCTGACAAAATTGGAGATCTCTTCCTTTTTATACAAAATGAGAATAACCCGATAAGGGCTTCATGAAAGTACAAGTATAAAATGACAGATCTGCAGATCTAGATCTGGAAAACATAGTTATACTGTAGCTTTATATATATGTAGCTGAAATGTACAAGAAGTAGAAGAAGAGGTGTTATGCAATCTTCCTAGGAGAAGGGTTGGCCCTTTCCCCAAAGGACAAGCTCAAGATCAAGGGTCTTGACCCTGAAAATGCTATGCTCAGAAAAATGACGCAGTTCCAAAAAGGGAATACGCTATAGAGGATGAAAAGTACATTGGCCACATGCCAAGATCTGAAATGAAGCTCAAAGGCTCCCTCCCTGATCTCCCAGAGAAAGAAAGGCTTCCTCCTCTAAAATACAAGCTCTAGAATCGGTGTTGTGGTGCTTCCACTGCAACACCCTACAACACAACCCAGCTCTCAACAGACGCTGCGCTGTAGCTGAAGGAGGATGGTTAGACTCAAGCTTGGTTGTGGAAAACTGAAGTGCAATACTCCTCCAAGAGGCCTCTCAAGGTAGGAGAAGGAATTCCTAAACAGGATTGCCTTGTGCTAAACAACACTGCAACTATGCTAAACAGCAAGAGGATGCCAAATAGTCATGCAGACCAAAATCAATAATCATCATGCTAACCTAAAATGGATTTCATCCCCTTACTTATAAGCTATGTGAGGCTTCTCACCTTGGGTCCAACCCATTAGGGTTTCCACATGCACATGATCAATCTCCCTCCAAAACTGCGTTGTGTCTCCATGAAGGCCACTCCCCCAAAATCACGTTGTTTGATTTGGTCAAGGTTGACCTCTTTAACCTTCTTCATCCCTTTCACACTCAAGTGTGTTCAAGCTAGCTCTAATATGTTTTTTTAGGCTGATCCTTGTTCACATTTAGCTATTTGCATTGGTGATCCATTCCTCTTCATGCATGTTGTTGACTTGGTCAAACTTGACTTTGTCCACAAGCAAAAGGTCCCTTTTCACAAATGAGGGTGTGAAATCCAACTACTACAATTATCCCCTTTCATACCAAGAGGGTTTTTAAGCTGATTTAAGTTAAGTATGGGTCTCCTCCCCCTTTTATTCATCTACTAAGTGAAAAAATAAAAAGTTAATATTCCCATTAGCTGCTTGCTAATGTAGGAATATTACAGTCCTCCCCTCCCAAATGTTGCTTGTCCTCAAGAAACTGCAAGGATAGAATTGAAAAGCTTCCTCCCAAGGCATGGAGTCTGAAATGTGTTTTGGAACTATCATTCCCATGTAAAAACTCCACCCCCAAGCTATCATCCATACAAGATGAGCCACCCTCCAACATGGCAACTCATAAAAGACCTTCTCCACCTTTAGCTCCTATAATTTAGGTGGGCTGAATAACTGAACATGGTAGAAAAAATTGCCTACCCCACGCTGCTGATTTGTGCCTGCAATAAGGTTTCCCTCAGGTGGCAAGAAGAAGATCAGATCTCCAAAGGTCCTTTCTCCCATGTCATGAATCATGCTGGTCCAAATCATCCCATTCAACATGAATGGCACATCATCACCATTTGGAATCCAAATCAGAAAAATTCTGAAGGCTACATGATACCAATGGTTTTTCAAGTGGATATAGTGCATTTTTCCCAACTGCTGCTTGAGAATATCATGTGGCGAGTTATTTCTTAATGAATTACTAGTTGCACATGTTTGCTCATCTACTATGTGGTAGTAATCAACAATATATATCAGCTGAGCACAATCAAAACAATTATACACTTTCCCAAAGTTATGTAGAGATGGGATATTAACATTATAAATATTGGCCCTGAATTGACCATGTAACCCAAGAATAATCTTGCTCTTATGTGGAGCAATGTACTATCCATAGAAGGTGAGAAGATAAAAATACTCAATGGAACAACCAGTAAGTACATAAATGTATCACTTACCATGTATAATGAGTAAACTGAAAGTGAGGTCCATGGATGAGTTCTTCCATGAGAATCTCATCATAAAAATATGCAAAAAGGAAGGATGCATACTCCCCTTGGGACACTTCATCAAAAGATACTTACTCCCAAGTGACATCGCTGTTGGCCTTAGTGTTAAGGCTCTTGTCACTTCATGACTTATCTCTTTGACATTCCACATGCCAAATCCATCCACCAATATGCTGCTATGTGAGAAGCTCTTCCTCCTATGTGGAAGTATCTCCTTGTCCTTCAATGCTAAAGGGTAGCCTCTTTGCACCTTGAATGTGGCATACATTCCTCCTGAAATATCATGAGGAGTATGGAGAAATTTCAGCCCATAATCTCCCAATAGTAACCACAGCAACAAGGACTCTTGCTGCCTTCTTGCAAAATGAAAATCATGGAGAAATAATACAATGATGTACTTGTGATATGTCTCATCAACATAGTACAAACCAGCTCCCTTATACATCATGTGGGAGTTATCCTTCCTCCCAATCCAAGGTTCATACATGAGATACACCTTAAACATAAATACACATGAATACATGAGGCATACCTCAAACAAAGGTAAATACATGGACATAAGATTTGACATATGATGTCCAAAATATCTTCTTAACAGCCACAATAGCCATGCCTTCTTCTAATGCATCCTATCATTCAGACTTAAGGCATGAGATAAGAAAATATAAATTTTTTGGTAGTAACCATACTCACCCAAAAGCAACCAGTGCAACCATGCTTCTTGCTGGCATGTATGATAGATCTACAAGGGGTTTGGAAACCTCTTGCTCCATACTGCCATCCACTCATCCCAATGTGGGTGATGGATATCATTCTACAAATACTTGGTATCCTCCCATGGTAGGACACCAACCTCCTCAATTCATTAAGAAATTTTCACTTCATGAAGTCTTGAAGTGCACCTCCAATGGGATCTCTTGATGAGACCTCCTCCTCATGCATGGCCTTCCAAAACCAATGAGGCCTTGGAACTGCTGCAAGTAGAAGTCTCTCTTTGAGCTGTGGCATGCTCATTGAGAAAGTGTCATCTAGATAGAAGAAAATTTTCCTCATCTCAAGATGTCTACCCCTTTTCATCTCTTCCTCCATTGCTTCCTGAATGAAGCTGACATCTGAATGCTCCCATGAGGAATGGGTCCTTCTTTCTTCACTGCTTCTCTTGGATAGTGTAGTGCAATCTTTCTGCTCTAGATTAGTAGTAAGTGATGATCCTGGGTCATGCAACAGCAGATTTCCACAATCTTCTGAAAGATTTTCTGCAATATTATAAAGTGGAAATTCAATCATACCTTGATGGGCTTCGGGAACACCTTGCATGGCTGCAGGAGTTCTTTCTTCCACTATGTTGGCTCCCTCAACTGTTGATGTTGAAGGCTGGTCCTCCAAGGTTGTGACAGCACTGATATAAGTCTCCTCAAGAGGTGGTGAGGGCTCCTCCCTCTCTGATTGTTCTTCATAAAATATATTGATCACCCTCTAAGTCAAATCTACAAAAGTAGATATCTTTGCATGACTTATGTGATTGATTCACCAAGTGCTTGCTTTTCCCTTCATGTGCAGCGCTGCAATCTCTACTGCTTCTCTTTCTACCATTGGATGTAGTAGGAAGAATGCTGCAAGTCTTCTTGTCCAAGTCTTTGCTGAAGATGATCCATCAAAATTAGACAATAGAAACCTATTGCCCTTCATTCTTCTTGTGCTGCAAGGTCTCCTTTCTTCCTCCAGTTGAATGAACTATGGGAAGGCTAGAGTCTTATTGAAGGCTCTAGGTTGGGTCTTGTACTCAACAAGGTATTCACTTAGAATCTAATGTTCCAAGTGTCTTCCATGCTTCTTATCTTCTTTTTCATGAGAATAGGAAGCGCATGGTCCTTCCTCTTCTTGAAACCCTCTAGGAGTTTCTTGGTATCTCTTCTCCTTCATCAGCTTAACCTCCTGGGAGAGGTCCTTTCTAGATCTGAAAAGTGATGAGAGTAAACTCATCCTCTCCATCATTCTGATCTTTCTCCTTTTGATAGCTAGAACTCACAGGATGAGCCAAAGATCATGCTCTGATACCACTGTAATATCCCCAAATTGGGATTGCTAGCAAGACATGCCTGAAAAATGCATTTTTTAGGAATTTTTGCTACAATGAACAATATCAGCCCTTGGATCCCATATATTTGATAATCTAAGACCCAAATACAAGAGGAAATCATAAACCAATCATACTAGGTGAGGAAAATAGGCCTCTCACACTTAGTATGGCTGGAAAATGCCCAATAATGGGACTGCAACAATATGTAAACACAATGCTAGAGTAGAAAGCTATTAATTGATGAAATGTGTTAAGAAACAAAAAGTTATCAGTTAGTGTTACAACAACAGATTATTACACCTTTCATATTCCCAATAGTTGAGGAAATGCAGCAAATAGGGGCATTAAAATGCTGTCTTCAGGAAATTATGCTATAAATGTGAGAAATGGGACTTGGATCCCTTATAATATACAATATACAACTCACATACAGAATTGGAGCAAAAAAAAATGTCTCTAGCCAAGCTAAACAGGTCTCCCCAAACCAATGCAGCTCAAATAAGCCCAAACCCCATGACTTTTTCTAACGTGTTGAAGCATATAAAAACGTTATTTTTATGAGGGTTTATGCAGAAAATGATGATAAATAGTAGACTTGGAGTTTATATTCATCCAATGGCTGAGAAAATTGGAGATCTCTTCCTTTATATACAAAATGAGAATAACTCGGCAAGGGCTTCATGAAAGTACAAGTATAAAATGACATATCTGCGGATCTAGATCTGGAAAACGTAGTTATATTGTAGCTTTATATATATGTAGCTGAAATGTATAAGAAGTATAAGAAGAGGTGTTATACAATCTTCCTAGGAGAAGGGGTGGCCCTTTCCCCAAAGGACAAGCTCAAGATAAGGGGTCTTGACCCTGAAACTGCTATGCTCAGAAAAATGACACAGTTTCTACAAGGGACTACACTGTAGAGGATGAAAAGTACATTGGCCACATTCCAAGATCTGAAATGAAGCTCAGAGACTCCCTCACTGATCTCCCAGAGAAAGAAAGGCTTCCTCCTCTGAAATACAATCTCTGGAAGTGGTGTTGTGGTGCTTCCACTGCAACACCTTGCAACACAACCCAGCTCTCAACAAAAAATGAATTGTAGATGAAGGAGGATGCTTGGCCTCAAGCCTATTTATGGAAAACTGAAGTGCAATAGTCCTCCAAGAGGCCTCTCAAGGTAGGAGAAGGAATTCCTAAACATGAATTCCTTGTGCTAAACATCACTACAACTCTGGTAAACAGCAAGAGGATGCCAAATAGTCATGCAGAATAAAATCAATAATCATCAAGCTAACCTCAAATGGTTTCCATCCCCTTCCTTATTAGCTATGTGAGGCTCCTCACCTTGGGTCCCACCCATTATGGTTTCCACATGCACATGATCAATCTCCCTCCAAAACTGCGTTGTGTCTCCTTGAAGGCCACTCCCCCAAAATCACGTTGTTTGATTTGGTCAAGGTTGATCTCTTCAACCTGCTTCATCCCCTTTCACACTCAAGAGTCTTCAAGCTAGCTCTAATATATTTTTTTAAGTTGATCCTTGTTCACATTGAGCTTTTTGCATTGGTGATCCATTCCTCTTCATGCATATTGTTGACTTGGTCAAACTTGACTTTTTCCACAAGAAAAAGGTCCCTTTTCACACATGAGGGTGTGAAATCTAGCTACTAAAATGATCCCCTTTCATACCAAGAGGGTTTTTAAGCTGATTTAAATTAATTATGGGTCTCTTCCCCCATTTATTCATCTACTAAGTGCAAAAATAAAAAATTAATATTCCCATTAGCTGCTTGCTAATGTAGGAATATCTTGGTGACGCACCTGGTATTATGTATCCCTTATCAAGAATTTATTTAAGCTACAACCTCAGTTCCACCATATCTAGAGTAATCATCCTGTAAGGTGCCTTAGATGTTGGTGTTGCTCCCACCATCAATTCAATATAAAAGTCCACTTCCCTATGAGGCAGTAACTTTATAATCTCTGTAGGAAATACATCCTGAAACTGCTGCAAGATAGGATACCTCTCCATGAATTCATCATCCTCAACATCCTTCCCTTTATCACTGGAAATATGCATTGCAAACAATAAACATCCTTTCCTGTTGCTGCACTTTTCTTGCATAACTGTAGCCATTCTCAATAATGTAGGCATCTTCTTTCCCTGCAAGATTCTATTTTTTCCATCATCATCCAAGCACTCAATAGACTTGTCATTGAAATCTACCTTGGTCTTGTGAACGTACAACCAATCCACACCCAAAATCATACTATATGAACCCAAAGGAAACACATTTAGATGTGCTGATGTAGGAATACCATTCAACTCGAATGCACAATATCTCACCCAATGATGAACTCTTCTCTTGGTCCCTGTAGCCAACTATACCAACCAAGATTTTGCATGCACTTATTTATTCAAGCAACACTTATCCACTAGTTTAGGACTAATATATCTGCAATTTGATCCAAGATCAATCAAAATACAAACAACTTGTGTTATGCAACAAGCTCACAAAATAGAAGAATAGATATATCAACAACTTAAAAATTATCCTCTTCGAGGGGGAAACCTCCTTTAAATTACATAAATGAACAATTATTGGATGATTAAAATGAAAAAACCTCCTTTATATATATAAGAGTCTAAGGGGTCACAATACAATCAGAGTAACATAAAAATAATAATGTAAGGGCACAACAATAACAATAGTGGGCTTCTATGGAGCACAATAATAACAATATGAGGACTACATGTGCACATGAATAAAAATAAGGGGGCTACACTAATAATAGAAATAAGGGTATAAAATAGTATTATAGGGACCTAACATGCCCCTCTCCTTCACAAAAGTGTTTTCCTCAATGCTTGAGTTGTTATGGATGCTTATCTATAAACGTTTCATCCTCCCAAGTGGAATCTTCTGTGGAAAAGTTCTTCCACTTGATGAGATACTCTAAAATTGATCGATTTTGTAGCTGTCAAGTTCTTATTTCTGTAAATTATTCAGGTTCCAATATGATTTTTCCTTCCTTGTCAAGTTATGGAAATATTGTTTGAACTTAGAGCTTGTCAGCTACAACCCTCTTTAAGCATGAAACATGGAAAACTGGGTGCACTTGGGAAGATGAAAGAAGCTCCAATTTGTATGCCATAGTACCAATATTTTGCAACACCTTGTAAGGACCATAATAATTTGGTGATAGTTTATTATCTTTCTTACCTTGCTTGAGGGACATTTGTTTGTATGGTTGTAGCCGTAAAAATTCTCAGTTTCCTACATCAAAAATTCTTTTGTTGCAATGTTGATCTTGTTTTTGTTTCATTCGATTATGTGCCAAAGTGAGGTTATCCTTTAAGAGTTGGAGAAATTTTTTTTGATGTTCGAAGTGATCTTCTATTGTTTTAACCTTAGAATATTCTCTTAAAGATGATGTGATGGACAGTGGATGATATCCATAAAGTGCCATAAATGGGGTCAATTTTTCTCCAGTATGGAAGGAAGTGTTATACCACCATTCAGCCATAGGTAACCACTTGACCCATTTGTCTATATATCATATACAAAGCAATGAAGATATCTTTCCAAACATTTTTTCACTATCTAATTTTTCCCATCAAATTGAGGATGCTAAGATGATATGTTGGAATGAGGTTCCCTAACTATAATTTTGGTCCATCTTTGTAGTATTTTAGTAATACTTGGTCTAGCGCAGGGGATTTGGGGTGGTTCGAAGCCCCGATGTGTTGTAATGGGTCAAAGGGTAGATCAGGAGTCCGCATACCAAGGTTTGCAGACGATAAAAGTATTATAGGCTAAGATGCTATAAATAGATAGGTAAATCAAGTCTAGAGAAGGAGGAAAAAAGTAGTAAGCTTGGATATGAACTTGTGATCTTTTGTGTCGATCGTCTGGGTATGGGCTCCTAATGGCTGTGTGCGGAGTCCTTGAAGTCGTGATGTATGTGGACCCCACTGGCTTTGTGCACATTCTGTTCATAGAGTCTGTAAGTCAGATCTAGATATGAATGAATGAGAAGATTGTTTTGTGATATCTAATTATTTATGTGTTATGATTATGGGTTGCACTATATGTTATTTATGAGATAATGTACATTTTTTGAATATTGATGGTTTATTGATGTGCACATGGATGCGATGCTATAGAAAGAAATGAATGCATAGATCTGATTGTAATTTGTCTTGTTACGTCTGATTACTGGGCTTAACTTTGGTTATTTTGCCAATATACTGTTAAGGGTTTTGGGTTAGGGCTTCTCTAATGCAGGTTTGTTAGGTCTGAAGGCCCCCCCCCTTTAATTAACATTATCTCTTTCAGGGTGCAGAAACCTGGTTCCAGCACCCTCCCATACTACTTCGGGTGAGACCTTGGCCTATGTAAGCAGGCCATTGCCGAAATGGCCAGTAGTATCAGGGTTTGTTGGCAAACCTTAAACCAAACATGGGTCAAGACCCCTAAAGCCAACAAATGGTTCCATTCCTAGGACTGGGAGAATTTTGAGAGAGGGATTGGGTAATGCCACGGGGTCATTGGAAGCCATTAAAGCCTGAGTTAAAAGACTATTTTGAAAAATAGATTCAGGAATTTTCCCTAAAAGAGAAAAGGAGTAAGAATCTGTCTGCGAAAGAGTGGAAAAACAGGTATATTTTTACAGAAGTGCACAAAATATTCTTTGTATCCTTCGAACACGAGTTGTAAGAGTGGTTGGCACAGTTGGTGGAATTCAATACTTGCTGGAAAGACCATTAGGTCACACAGTGGACCCCCGAATTGATCCAACAATTGGAAAAGATTGATATTAATTTACCAGAACTGTAAATCACTGGGTTGATAGTATCTTGGGAGGATTCATGATAGAATTTAGTGTTGATCAATTTGTGTCATATTTGGAAGCGGAGCGAAGGTTGTTCAAGGGACGAGGGGGTTCGCGCAAGCACTTGGCTCTCTAGATAAAAGTATGGAAGGGAAATGCCTAGAATGAATGGGTCCATATGTTTATTCACACGTTGGGACCAATCCCTACCACTTGGTATTTTGACGCGGAACTACACCAATGTAACCAACACTGGGGTACAATGGCTGAGGATTTTATAATGACGTTTGGATTGACAAGAGGAACTGAGCAACTCGATGAAGCCCTAAAGGACATAGATTCTCTAGTCTTCAATGAGTCCCTCCCTAAGCAGGAGTGTACTGTGCCAGCCTGGGATGCATAGATACAGGAAATTATAAACTACAAAAAATTGTCAATAAAATACTGTGATGAGGATACCCAGAATATCACTATTGCAGATTCAGAAGGAGAACGTGTTGTTGTAGGTCCGTTGATGCAAGATATTGATGTCACCAAACCTTTGAAACTGAAGGAAGTCAATATTGGCACGAAAGAGCAGCCTAAGATGGCCAAGATTGGGGATTAATGGGATGATGGCATGGTGGGAAAGATCGTAGCGCTGCTAACCGAATATCAGGATCTATTCCCTACCAAGTTCTCTAAAATCAAAGGGATCATAGGAGATATGGGAGTCATGAGGATTACATTGAAGCTAGATGTGTGGCCGGTCAAACAATGGCCCTATCGCTTAAACCCGAAATACAAACAGAAGGTTAAGGAGGAAATCAAGAAGATGGTGAGAACAGATATTATTGAACCCATAGAGCATTCAGATTGGGTAAGTCCTATGGTGGTTCAGGAAAAGAAGACTAAAAAAGAGATAAGGATATGCATAGATCTGTGCAAGTTAAATGATGTCTGTGTACATGATCCTTTCCCTATTTCGTTCTCCGATGAAATCCTGGATAATGTGGGAGGTCAGGAAGCTTACTCATTTACTTATGGGTTCTTCGGGTACCATCAAATCTGCATAGCACTTGAAGATCGCAGCAAGAAAACCTTCGCAACTGAGTGGGGCTCATTCCAGTACATTGTCATGCCATTTGGACTAAAGAATTCCCTTGCCATATTTTCACACGTTGTTGTAGCGATATTCAATGAATTCATTCACAAGTTCCTAGAAGTCTACTTTGACAATTGGAAAATTTTTGGGTTAGTAAAGAGCCATGTGTTGAATCTACACATGATGTTGGATGCCTATAGGAAACAACAAATTTTTCTAAACATCAAGAAATGCATATTTTGTGTCCCGTTTGGGATTCTATTGGGACACGTAGTACTTCAGCAAGGATTGATTGTTGACCCTACCAAGATCGTGATTATCATCAATTTGGCAGTTCCGACTACTGAAAAATAGTTGTGCTCCATCCTTAGCCACACGGGTTACTACAGGAAGTTTATTCAGGGGTACACTTTGATCACCGCTCCGATGGAGAAATTGTTGAAGAAGGATGTCTCGTTATTTTGGGATGATTAATGTCACAAAATATTTGAACTATTAAAAGAAAATATGTTGACTGGACCTACTCTTACATTCCCCGACTAGGCAAATATATTTCACATACACGTGGATGCATCAGGGATCACATTAGGAGCTATCTTGGCACATCCTGGAGAAGGGGACATTGATCACCTTGTGGCCTTCACTAGCAGGAAGCTTTCGAACGCAGAGCGTAACTATTCTACCACGGAGCATGAAGGGTTAGCAATGGTGTATGCCCTACAAAAGTACAAGCACTATTTGTTAGGTGGACACTTAAAAATGTTCACAGATCATTCAACTTTAAAATACCTAGTTAATAAGTTTGTGTTGTGGGGTGGAATTTTTCGATGGTTGTTGTTGTTTCAGGAGTATGATTTTGAAATCATTGTGAAACCAGGGAGGTTAAACATCGGACCAGATCACTTGTCCAGGATCGAAAATGGGGAAGAGTTGACTAACTTAGAAGAACGATTATCTGACGCACAATTATTTTCTATCATCCACTTTGATGAGCATTTTTTTGATATTATCCACTTCTTGACCACAGGCAAGGTCCCCGATGGCTATTCAATACCACAAAAAAAGGAACTGGTCACCCGCACAACCAATTTTACTATAATTGTGGGACAACTCTACATGTTGGGAGCGAATGAGGTGTTGTGAAGGTAAGTACTCGAACATGAGAGACAAGCTATCTTGGCCAAGGCCCATGGAGGAATTGCAGGAGGTCATTGTGCAGGTAAAGCTACTGTGCAAAAATTATTAAGGGCCAGGCTATGGTGGCCCACATTGCACAATGATGCCCATGCGTGCTGTCGGGCCTGTGATGCATGCCAATGAATTGGGAATCCCTCACGATGAAATGAGATGCCCCTACAACCACAGATGGAATTGCAAGCATTTGAAAAATAGGCCATCGATTGTGTCAGACCCATTAATCCCCGAGGAAAGAAGACCGGTGCTCGGTATATCATCACTACCATGGATTATGTCACCAGATGGGTGGAAGAAAAAGTTGTCAAGGATTATATTGCAGATACTGCTGCACACTTCATTTTCGAATATATTTTGACCAGGTTTGGGTGTCTGAAGATCGTGATGAGTGATAGAGGTACGCATTTTTTTAATGAGACTATTATGGCTCTGACTGAGGAATTCCAGATTCACCATGCAAAGAGTACCCTATACCATCCACAGGCGAATGGGACTGTAGAAGCCTTAAATAAAATTTTAGAACATGCACTCACTAAGGTCTGCAACGCGGACAAAAGCAACTAGGACGTATGCATCCCCTCTATACTCTGGGCCTATAGGAATACATGTAAGAATATTACGGGAAAAATGCCCTTCCGAATGGTTTATGGGAAGGAGGCCATCATGCCTATGGAATACATTGTTCCCAGCTTTGCATCTCGGATTTCAGAAATATTGTGGACCCATACATCATGGAGGAACACTTGGCATAGATGGTGGTCCTAGAAGAATATTGGTTCATTTCTCAGTTCCACCAGCAGGTTCAGAAGGCTCGTGAAAAAACATGGCATGATCGACACATTCAGTAGAAGATATTTATGGAGTAGCCAGTTTGCGCAACACCCTAGGAAGTTTCATAAGCACTGGCTGGGTTCGTATATAGTAAAGGAAATTACCAATGGGGGTGCAGTCATATTAGCTACATTGCACGGAGATTTTCTGTCAGGATACGCTAATGGGAGTCATCTGAAACCCTATAGGGACTCCTTAGTGCTGATCAAATGACTATATGGCTGGAGTAGTTGTATAACAAATGTTGCACACATCAGGCCATGAAAATGGAGGTAGGAGCGATGGATTGGTAGGATAGGAGGTACGAGTGGATGAGATGCAGGCACAGGTGTTGCGTGTAGTGGGAAAAACTAACCGTTGACATGGGGCATTGGTGTGAAAAACCGAGTTTACCGTTCAACGAAATAGGAAATGGGCAATTAATGTTGCAATTTACGAAGGTTTTTTACCATTTTCGTAATGATGGAGTGTAATTAAGGCTAATCAAGTCATTTTCCACCCTCATGGTCTATAAGAGGAGGACTGTTGGTCACAAGGGGTTGGTTTGCTGTCTAAAACTCTCACGCCTTGGCCACCTTGGTAAATATCATCTAGTCTGTATAATTACCATCCACATGTCTGAACGAGCTACTCCTTCTGATAGTAGCAATGTCGAATTCATCTTCTGAGCGAGAATGACCGCTACAAACCCTAATAAGTCACTACCAGTCATAGCTTCTGGGGAAATTGGATCTAATTAAGTATTGTAAATAACCCTTGAAATGGAGGAGGTCGTCTCTACCCCAGCAAAATGGAAGGGAAAGGGGAATGTGAAACAAGTGAAGTGGGTTGGAGGGAAACCTCATACAACTCCCCGAATTGTGCATTCCCCCCAGAAAGTGTCTAAGGGACGATCACATGATTCATCCAAGTGACCTATGATGCTCACAGAGGAAGGCCTTCATCTGAATCCGCTAACCTGGATGCCACCTTATGTTAAGCCATGCAAGGCAACAACACGCGTCCCCAAGAATTTTGATGTCGTCTGTGGCTACCTTCAGATATCTCTAGTCTCGGAGGAGGTGCCCCTACAAGGAGAGATGTTTGGTGGCCTCCCTCTCATAAAATTCGATGATCATGATCTGGGTAACCTCGACACCTTTCCTTTGCTAGCTCCGAAGCTATACCTGGAACATGTAATTGATGGAAACATACTAAAGGTTGAGCCAATGGCATGGATATGAGGATTGGTTGGGTTGGGGATCTTAAACCTATTGTGCATCCCCCCACTTTGGCCGATACAACATCACTGGCCTGGTTTTTTTCCAGCTGCTAGCGCTCATCCACGATGGGTGCTTATGGCTCCAAGGTCGCATACCAATTGATGCTACTTTCAATGAATAACTAGCCTCCCCATGCAGGGGCCAAATCCTAAGGAAGGTACTGGAAAGAAGTTTGAGCACCAGATTGCTGACGATGTCCAAGAAAGATACCATGTCACATGCAAAAAACAAGGATTTCAGATAGATACAATCAATAACCCAGGGATGCTCATGGGTACCCTGCTTCTTGCATGCAAATTGATGCACAAATACCAGGTGACGGTTTCCCCACCCACGTAATTCAACTCGCTGGTAGATGCAAAAAGGGAGTCTATTTCAACTGGTCGCAGTACCTTGTTTACGAATTTCTAGACAATGTGCATGAGGCCCATGATCAAAGAAAATCTTTGTACTACTCCTAGCTGATACTGCTAATTACCTTAGTTGCGTGGGAGACTCCTAAAGAAGTAGTATTCCCCCCTCTCAAGCCAGGCATGTGTGAAGGAGCGTAGTTTGCTAACCTCTAGGATTCAAAGGATCCCAAGCGATTGAGGAGAATAATACCTTTTGGGTACTCTATGGTCAAACCATAGCCATGGAAATTCATTCCCAGCTACGCTTTTCCCTGATGGTCTACAACAAATACAAGCATATTGCAGCATTTCAAGTGACCATGCATAATGTGCAGTTTTTTTCCCACAAATATCTCGCCTGGTATAACCTTCCATATATGACCACCGAAGTAGAGATTGACCAGGTAATTTCCACTTGGCCACCTGAGTGGAAGATTTCGGACTAGACGACCGACCCAGGCATAGCAGGCACATTCGGCCACAACGCAACATCCAAAGATACAACTCTGCCTGCCACAACGACGGATTCGATGATTCCTACTTCAACGCAACGCACGATCCCCACCATCCCTGCGAGTGCTACCGTATAGACACAACTAGATTCCCCACTGAATCAGAACCTTAACGGGCTCGATGGTGTAGACACATCTCCCCCATATGGTCTCAAACGCACCAGCGAACCACCTAAGGGGTCTAGGAAGAAGCATCAGGCTATTAAGCTTGGCGCAGACATAGAGATTACATTGACGGAGGATGATCTTGAGCATATTGTCAACGTCGTCACCATGGCATCCAAAGATCGATGGGCTGCTTTGGAAAAACAACACAAGGCCATGGTAGAATTTTTGCAATCAAATCTATAGGCTCTCCGGATAAAAGCAAAGACCCTTCAAGCGAGCGTGGATAAAGTGAGGCAGAGTCAAACGAGTGTGGATCAAGCAAGGCAGACTCAAACGGGCCAGCCAACTATAGTTACAACCCTGAACACCGTCATGGAAAACCATATCTGTCGCCTCCGAGGTGCCGCTTTTAGAATGGAACCTACAAAATTATGTAGCCAAGTTTGGGCATGCTCTTTAGTCGATCTCGATGTTGGGCACTTGACAGGTGCGCCGCTACACGATTTATTTACCTCAATCACCGGCGAACTTCAACACAGAGAGCTCTGAGTGCAACAACAACTTAGCGAGGCCGAGCAGACTATTGTGACTCAAGATGCTGAAGCCGCCCAGGCCCAAGCGACAGACATTGCTGCCATCGTGCACTAGGCTGTGTTAAAGCAGTTGATAGGCCAACTCTGTGAAGACATGCCAGAAGTAATTCCTACCTCCGCTGCACTGCAGGCCAAGGTTGAGGGCTTGGTCATGGCCTTGAAGGCGTCTCGGACTGAGGTACAAGTTTTTAAGGCCAATTTTTAACTTCAGATAGAATCGTTGTAGGCCAAGCTATAGCCTGAGACCCCCCCGGAAGTATGCGCCTACCGAGCTGCACTGGTCATGGAAGGAACAACCACTATTACTTCACAGACCAGTCAGGGAATCACTCTATTTGAGGCTTATATGGAGTTATGGTCCTGGGTGCAGCATGATCCTCTCCTTTGCCAAATCGATCAGGAGTTGCACCAAAAAGAATAGGATTTTGAGAAGATGGAAGCCACTATGACTACCCTTGTTCTAGCCCAATGACTAGCGCGCCTTCAGACCAACCACGCTCTTAGAAGTGAAATTGTGGGGCTCTGGCACAAGAAATAGGTACTTAGCGACCATCTAACGCCCTCAGCTGATGAAGTTCTCAAGCATTCCCAGGAGTTAGAAGGTATCATGTGAGAGTTGAACCAGACCTTAGAGAGTGTCACCACCACAACTGAAGGCCCAACTTCGCAGAAGCAAGTTGACAGTACACAGACCGCCACTACGCAGAGCCTTCGTGTTCTGACCCCATTGATCGCTGCGATTGAGTAACACAAGGAAATGATGAAGACCCCACCGGCACTATGACTCAGGATGAGTCATAAGATTGTGTTGGGGGACTGCTGGAACGAGGTTCCCTAACCACAATTTTGGTCTAGATTGTAATATTTTAGTAATACTTGGTCTAGCTCAAGGGATTTGGGGTGGGTCGGAGCCTTGATGTGTTGTAGTGGGTCAAAGGGTAGACCAGGAGTTTGCAAACCACAGTTTGCAGACCATAGAAGTATCATAGGCTAAGATGCTATAAATAGATAGGTAAATCAAGTCTAGAGGAGGAAAAAAGTAGTAAGCTTGGATAAGAACTGGTGATATTTTGTGTCAATATTCTGGGTAAGGGCTCCTACTAGCTGTGTTCGCGGAGACTATGAAGTCCTACTGTGTGCGGACCCCACTGGCTGTGTGCGCGGGCTGGTCATAGAGTTTGTACGTCATATCTAGATATGAATGAATGAGAAGACTATTTTGTGATATCTAAGTATTTATGTGTTATGATTATGGGTTGCGCTATATGTTATTTATTAGATAATGTACGTTTTCTGAATATTGATGGTTTATTTATGCACACGTGGATGTGATGCTATAGAAAGAAATGAATGCATAGATCTGGCTGAAATTTGTCTTGTTACATCTTATTACTGAGTTGTTACGTCTGATTACTGGGCTTCACTTGGGTTAATTCACCAATATACTATTAAGGGTTCTGGGTTAGGGCTTCTCCAGCACAGGTTTGTTAGATCTGAAGGGACCCTCATTTAATTAACTTTCTCTCTCTCAGGGTGTGGAAACCTGGTTCCAACACCCGCCCATACTACTTCGGGTGAGACCTTGACTAGAGTAAGAAGGCCATTGCTGAAAGGGCCAGTAGTATCGGGGTTTGTTGGAAAACCTTAAAACTGAACCTGGGTCAAGACACCTAAATCCAACATGATCTATGTGCTAATTGAGTACCCAGAAAAGAAAATGATTCCGTCCAAATTTTTCTAGTGAAAATGGGATCTCTGTTGCGTACAATAATCTTTGGGTTTCCATGTAGCTTTTAAATTGTTTCCATAAAGGCAGTAGCAATTTTATTGGATTTAAATGGATGAGATAATGTGCAAAAGTGTGCATACTTGGTTAGACTATCAATTACCACCATGATGACACTATTTTCTTTAGACTTGGGTAAAACTGTGATAAAATCCATTGAGACCTCTTCCCAACATTGACTTGGAATGGATAAAGGTTGTAACAAACTCGAGGTATTAATTATCTCAACTTTATTTTTTTGGCAAACCAAACATTCCACCACAAAATTTTGAATATTAGATTTAAGGCCATCCCAAAAAAATTCCTTCTTGACCCTATGGTAAGTTTTTAAATATCCTGAGTGCCCTCCTAAGGGAGAGGTGTGCAATTCAAAAATAATCTTTTGTTTTAGTTGGGAATTCTTACAAAAACATAAGTGATCTTTGTACCATAATGAATCATTTTTCCAGCTAATGTATTATATGTACTGGGATATTGCTACAAATTTGGAATGAGTGCCCACAATTCTTAATCATTCTTCCATTGATCTCTTGCTTCGGTTATCCACTCATGTTGGATAATAGAAATGGCACAAAGCAATGCTTCCACACCCTCATCCTTTCTTGAGAGTGCATCTGCAACAACAATTTGCTTCCATTTTTGTAGATGATTTCAAAGTCATAACCCAACATCTTTGTGACCCTTTTTTGCTTCTCTTTCCAAGATAATATTTGTTCCAAAAAGTTTTTAAGCTTATCATGATATTTTTTTACCTTGAAGTGTCTTCCCATTAGGTAAGGTCGCCATTGATTTAGTGCATGTGGTATTGCCAACATTTCCTTCTCATAAATAGGTTTGTGTAAATACTTTCCTTTGACTGGATGAATTTCAAAAGCAATGGGTCTTCTTTCTTGAATTAAAACAACACCAATTCCATTTCATGAGGCATCACATTCCACAATAAAGGTTTTTGTGAAGTCTGGTATATCTAAGACCAATGCTTGGAACATTTCCTCTTTAATATGTTCAAAGGCCTTAGTTGCTTCTGGAGTCCAAGAAATATAGCTCTCTTCAGTAATGATGTTATAGGTTCCAATATTCTCCCATAATTCTTAACAAACTTACGATAATACCCTGTCAACCTGAGAAATCCTTGCAGATGCTTTATGGTTTTGGGTTTTTTCCATTCCTTAATGGCTTTAATTTTGTTAGTGTCCACCTTAGCACCCTCATGAGATACAATATGACCCAAATATTCCATGTCCTATACTCCAAAGAAACATTTGGAGGTTTTTTCATATAATTATGTTTCCTCCAATAGTTTGAGCGCCCTCACAACATGTTGAATATGATCCTTCCAAGACTTGTTGTAGATTAATATATCATCAAAAAATAGTAACAATTTTTTTCTAACGAAGGGTTTGAAAATGGAATTCATCAAACCTTGAAATGTGGAAGCTGAATTAGTAAGGAAAAAAGACATGAAAAAAAATTCATAATGACCCTCATGAGTTATGAATGTTGTTTTCGGAATGTCTTCAGTCTTCATTCTAACTTGATGATATCCTGAATGAAGATATAGCTTGTTGAAGTAAAATTCTCTATGCAATTCATCCAACAATTCATCATTGATGGGGGTGGGAAATTTATCTTTAATAGTGAGCTTGTTGAGCTCCCTATAATCTGGACACATACGTTGTGATCCATCCTTCTTGTGCACCAATAATAACCGAGCATAGAAATAATGTTTACTAGGTTGAATTCATCTTTGGTTGTTCATTGTGAGAGAGAAATTTGTTGCACTTGGTCCCGTAATTTTGAGATATCATGCTGCAATTCTTCCTATTCATGCGTCATAGTAGATATTTCTAAGGGATTAATGGGTGTGGAAATTTTTTTTTTGGGGAGGAATTTTATAGCCCAATACTGATATCTATGCTTCAATATTCCTTTGGAATCACTTCAAACTAATTTTTCGAACAAAATTTATGAGATTTAAAAAAAAATACACACATTTTTCTTGCTTTTGGGAGCTCGACCTTGAAAGGGTTGTATCTCTGTAATTTAATATCTCCAAGGTATTAAATTTGTTCTTGTTTTTTCCCTCTCAATCTAATTTCCAACCACACAAGTCATACCGATATTGGAGTCTTCAACAAAGAGTTATGCCCGATCACCAGTGATTACCTGATTATAGACTAGTTCAATAGATCAAAATTGTATGGAGTTACACGTGTCACTGTTTCTACCTTCAGCCATAAAATTGCCACATGAAAAACTTTATTCCATGCAATTTTATTCACTTCTTACATAATTCAATTTCGGTTCCTAAAACGAAAGTTATGATGATTTCCCATAGGTCACCTGTTTGAGACTGAATTTTGGATCCCGCCAAAACCCTAACTTCCACATATCATATATCTGAAACTATAACGAACCAAGAACTAAAAATTTTACACAATGTTTACCAATATTTCGGCTACATGTGGCCAAAATTTCATCTTATGAAGCCTCATAGAAAAAAAATTATAGCAACAAATCCAATATAACCTTTTTGAAGAAGCAAAGCCCTTGAAACCAAAGCTCTAATACAAAATGTTATGCAACAAGCTCACAAAATAGAGTAACAGATACATCAACGACTTAAAAATTATCCTCTTTGAGGGGAAAACCTCCTTTACATTACATAAATGAACAATTATTGGACGATTCAAATGACAGAACATCATGTCTATAGATAGGAGTCTAAGGGGTCACAATATAATTAGAGTCGACATAACAATCATAATGTAAGGGCATAATAATAACAATAATGGGATTTTATGGGGCACAATAATAACAATATGGGGACTACATGGGCACAAGAATAAAAATAAGGGGATGCACTAGTATTATAGGGACTTAACAATTTGATGACAAAGCTTACCTTCCATCTCAATAATGGATGCCTAATGATATGTCTGCCTATTCTCCATTATCTCATAAATTCGAGGAATACTATGACCAACATACCAAACTATTTGTGCCTCTTAAGCACTGTAAATATAAGGCCTACCACCATGGTGCAATGGGTACTCACTTTTGTTATGCTTTCCACCATAAGTCCAAAACCTCAAAGGCCTCTTGCTGCCACCCTTATTATTCTCCTAAGGATAAGACCCATGTTGTCTCTCAACTACAATGAACTTATTATAAGGCACTACATTTTCTTTGTCACGTGTATCCTAAGGTATTCCTTGCTTCTAAGTCCACTTCCCTCTATTATTCTCATTTCCCTTCCAATCATGCTTGAACTCAGGCTTGCATTTTGACTGCTCATAAAAATGCTTCGACTTTCTGATGGCTTCCCCCAGTGACCGAGGCTCATCAAAATCAATCCAGTCTTTGAATGCTATTGGAAACCCATTTATGAACCTTTGAATCTTTTCTTTATTATCCTTAATTTAAGGCACATACCTCAAAAAATCCAGGAATTTGATCGTGTACTCATCATCCATCATAGAACCCATCCTTAGCTCATAGAATTCCTTAGACATCTCATCATAATATCTTTTAGACAAGTACTTGTTCTTAAAGAGACTCTCAAACTAATATGAAATCAACTCCTCTTCTTTAATTCCTATGACATGCTTCTCATCTTCCCACTATATATCCACTTTCCCTTTAAGACTAGACGTATCTATCGTTTCTTTCATGTTATTTGAATAATAATGCAATCTAAAAAAATTCCTAATTCCAAGCATTCATGCTTTTTCATCTTCTAATTTCTTCATATCTTCATCAAATGTAGGAGGATTATCTTTCTTGAACTATTCTGCTAAATATATCTTCCCACTCCTCCTATAAGTATTTTGGAGGTAATGGTGATGATGTCTCTAGGAACCAAAACTAGAATAAAACACATAAGCACTACCCCTTCTGTCACGTGTATGCAAATATCTACCACCTCTGAATGTATCTTCTTTGTCTAACTTGTATCCTATTTGATACCTGATACCATATGCCCCATTGGTATTTTCCTCTTGTCCGTTGCTCATCCTTAGTTGCCCCAAATTATATAGATATCAGAGACTTTGAAGAATCACTACATTGACATTTTCTTGATTTTATTGAGCACTTACAAGTCTTTCCCTTTCCTAAATCAACTTTTTACTATCCACCTTGAAAATTATAATCTCTACCCTCAGACTCCTTAGTGTATCTACTATATTGGGAGATACTCTTCTCCTTGCTACCCAACTGAGCTTTCCCATTCCATAGAATTCACATCAGGCCTATAAGGGGAGTCATGTGAACTGTAATCCATCATTCTGCTCTTCATCTCTAATATGCTATTTCTTGCAAACATACCATATTAGATAAACCAATAGAATAGATAATCAAATCATACCTCAGTGTATCCAAAGGGAGGCTACCATATCTACAGAAATCAATTCAAATTAGCACAATATCTATAATGACATCAACATATCAACATCATCCATGTTAACACAAAATTGTGATACTAAATTCCTACATGATAACCATAACCACAACAATGCATGCATAGTAGACACATATACAACTAACACACATCCATAACAATCACATCTGCACTGAGGTCTAGTGTTGCAACCTTGCTCGGTTATCAATATGTAACACTGGCATCAAAGGAAAGGTTGTAGGGAATGGAGTTTCTCTTATACCACTCTATAACACCTCCTTCCACATTTACCCGCTTTTACAATGTCTCCAGGGTAAAAATGAGCTAAGTGATACTATGCCATGACCTGACCTAGTTATGGAAGTGGGACCTATAGACCAAAACACATAATACCACCCCTTAGGGACACTAGATCACTCAGTAGCCTGAAAACCACCCTTGGTGATCAATCCCTGAGTTTTAACTCATTTTCACAAGCTTGACACCCCAACCACACCGATAAAACATTGTCCATGTAGTTGGGAGGCTACAACCACACCCCTCTTGCACACGATTATGACTTAGATCTCCCTGATATGTGCATGTGGTTGCACGATCCATGCCACTTCTTTAGGGATGCCCTATAGGCCACCACCCAGAAATTCCCAACACTTTCCAGAATCAGGTCTAAGATGCTAACAAGTCTATAGAATGAATGCTAAGGCTAGAACTCACTGAAAACATTCCAATCTAATAATAAACATTTCATCAAACATGTAGTAAATGTATTAGTTACACATCATGAATGCATAGCTAACCATAATCATCTTAACTTCATGAGAGAATCATAAAGAAGGCTTAATTCCCTCTCAATCTAGCTGCAACAACACTCGTTAGCCCATGCATTCATAAACATTTCAATAAATTATGAAATCATGAATGAGATCCATAGTAAGAGTACATAATCTAATCAAGCATATAACAAACATATAAACATAATAGAATCCATGAAAATCAGCCATAAAATCAACACAATGATTTCTAAGCACAAGTGCTCATAAATGGAAAAATAACTCATATTAAGATATGTAAAATCCAACTAGGTCAATGAATTCCATGTACCACCTGACCATATATTTTCTGAACCAAAATCCCTCTTTCAATCAATCACCCCTACACCATATTCCAAGCATGAATGTGGGATCAAATGGATTAAACCGAAATAGAACCAACTAGAGCTTCCAGAGGCAAAACCATATAAACCCTCAACCATAATGATTTCACCTTATCAGTCTAGAAATCACTAATATCAACAAGATTGGTCTCTTCCCAAGTTGTCCAGGGTTCCAGGGATTTTATCTCAACACAAAACCTCTAGGGAACCCAAGTTATTACAAGGCTCCAAATATCTCCCATCTCAACTCACAACCTCCATGGAACCCAATTTGTTCCAAGGCTCCATAGATTCTATCCCAATCCATAGCCATAGGGAACCTGAGAGCCAATCATAAACCCAAATGGGGAACCCATTGCATCAGGGCTATCTATTAAATGAAAAGGAAAGGATGAAACCACTATCAATCCAGGAAAAACCATGTTCCAACGAGAGAAAATAACCAAGGATCCACATGCATGTGCCATGCATCCAAATCTCAGCAAGGAATTGAGACATGCAACCTATTACCTGTAATGTAATTCTGTTGTAGTTGTTGATCCAACTTTCTCCTTTTTCTCCCTTTATTTCTTTTTCTTTCAATTTTTCTTTTCTTTTCTTACTTTCTTTCTCTCTTCTCTTCGAGATCTCTCTCTCTGAAATTGATCCAAAGATTAAAAAAAAACTAGCAAAAAGACATGAATTATTTTTCTAATTCCTTTTTATCATTGATATCTAGTATCTTCCTTTCTTTTTTCCTTTTTATTTAATTAATTTTATCTCTAATTTCCTTTGCATGCATATTTGTGTCTATTCGTCTTCCTTTTTCTCCTATTTTCCTTTATATCTCAATTAAATTCCATTTATTGCCTCTTTTCCTTTGCCAATTTCCATAGCCCTTAATAAAAAACAAGTGATTCCCACTATAATGTTTTACACACCATTCTACTTGGAATATGTGTCTCATGACCTTAATATTATTTTATTTACATGGAAAATCGATCAAGAGTTATTACACTTGAACCAACCTACCACCGTGATCAACTAGTGGCCCACGTTTCACAATTTTCAGACTTTATCCAACTATGCTCTAAATCAATGAGGAAATTGTGGTACAAAATCTATGAATTAGATCTTCCTCTGCTAAAACTAACTACTCCCACTGCCTCATTCACTACTAACACTCCCTTACTCACTGGCGCTAGTCAATTGTCTATTACTTCAGCTAGTGTTATGCAACCAACTCTTAGAATAGAAGAAAATATAAATCAACGACTTTAAAAAATATCCACTTCGAGGGGGAAACCTACTTTACATTACATAAATGAACAATTTTTGGATGATTCAAATGAAAAAACCTACTTTATATATATATAGTCTAATGGGTCACAATATAATTAGAGCCTACATAACAATAATAATTTAAGGTCACAACAATAACGACAGTGGGCTTCTGTGGGGCATAATAATAACAATATGGGGACTACACGGGCACAACAATAACAATGAGAGGGATACACTAACAATAACAATAAGGGGCTACACTAGTATTATAGGGACCTAACATGCCCATTTCCTTCAAAAAAGTGTTGTCCTCAATGCTTGAGTAGTTGTGGATGCTTCTATATAAAATTATCATCCTCACATGTGGAATCTTCAACAGGCAAGTTCTTCCACTTGATGAGATACTCTGAAATTGATCAATTTGTAGCTGTCGAGTTCTTGTTGTCATGACTTCTTCAGGTTCCAATATTATTTTTCTTTCCTCGTCAAGTTCTGGGAATGTTTTTTGAACTGGTAGCTTGTCACCTATAACCTTCTTTAAGCATGAAACATGGAAAACTAGGTGCACTCGGGAAGATTTAGGAAGTTTCAATTTGTATGCCATAGTACCAATGTTTTGTAACACCTTCTAATGACCATATTACTTTGGCGATAAATGATTATCCTTGTTATATTTCTTAAGGGACATTTGTTTGTATGTTTGTAGCCATAAAAATATCAAGTCGCCTACATCAAAACTTCTTTCGGTGCAATGTTGATCTACCTGTTGTTTCAATCAATTATGCACCAAAGTGAGGTTAACCTTTTAAGGGTTTGAGAACTTGTTGTTGATGCTTGATCTGATCTTCCGCTGCTTGAACCTTATAATTTTCTCTTAAAGATGATGTGATGGACTGTGGATGATATCCATAAAGTTCCATAAATGGGGTCATTTTTGTTGCAGTATGGAAGGAAGTGTTATACCACCATTCAACCAGAGGTAACCACTTTACCCATTGTGTTTTTTTATTAGATACAAAGAAACGAATATATCCTTCCAAAAATTTGTTCACTATCTCAGTTTTCCCATCAAATTGAGGGTGATAAGATGAAATATGAGTTAGTTGAGTCCCAAACAAGAAAACAATTTTGTCCAAAAATTTCCAGTGAAAATGGGATCTTTGTCACTTAGAATAATATTTGGGTTTCCATATATCTTTTGAATTGTTTCCATAAATGCAGTAGAAACTATACTGGATTTAAATGGATGCGATAACACACAAAAATGTGCATACTTGGTAAGTTTATCAAATACCACCATGATGACACTCTTTTCTTCAGACTTGGGTAAACCTGTGATATAATCCATTGAAACCTTCTCCCAATGTTGACTTGGAATGGATAAAGGTTGTAGCATACCTAGGGTCTAAATTTCCTAAACTTTATTGTGTTGGAAAACCAAACCTTCTGCCACAAACTTTTGAATATCAGATTTAAAGCCATCCCAAAAAAAATTCTTTCTTTACCCTGTGGTAAGTTTTTAAAAATCCTGAGTGTCCTCCTAAGAGGGAGGTGTGCGATTCCATGATCAAGTGCTCAATGTAAAATATAAAAAATTAAAGTTCTCATAATTGATTGGAAACTAAAAAACCACAACCATCCCATTGCTAGGAATCCAGCAGACTTCGCTTCGTCGAAAATCGACTTTGGATGAAGAAGGTATAGCCTGCTGACCAACGTTCAGAATAGGTGAATTTAAAAAAAAAATATTGTAGTATAGTGACAGGTTGATGACATGGCAGTCCTGTCAGCATGTAGTGAATATTATTCAGTTTTCGCCCAGTGGCACTGTGGCAAGTGTCACAACATGATTCACCAGTTTGGTTTGAAAGTGAAATTTATTTTATATATCTCCTCCTAAGGTTGAATTCAATTTTTGTTTATTGGTTAGGGACAACCCAACTAGAGGTTGACACGTGGTGCATCCAGGTGCTGCCACGTGTCCCCTCTGGTGGACCCTCTCCAACTCTAAGGTCCAATGGTCAAATTACATATTACATATGGTCTAACGTCCAAAGTTTATTTATATGGTGGCATTATTGATATATTACAAAGGTCCGATCCAAATAAAATTTCCAAAGTCCAAGGATGAAATATGTACGAAAATATATTTTATCCTAAGGTTCAATGGTGTTTAATGGTGGAGCGCACATTTTAAATAAACCAAAGTTTCAAATGTTAAAGTTTAAGCGTGTATAGACGATGGAAAAATATATATGTAGTATGGGCAGAGGGCGGGTCGAACCCGTGACCTCCCCTTCCTAATATAAATTCTTACCATTATACCAACGAGTGGGGCTTATAAAATGTTGGCCATGAAATTTTATTTAACCAACACAGTTAATCCGACGGCAGGAGTGGAGAGGGCTAATTGTTGATCAGCGGTTGTCATTGATGTCAACCCAAGCAACACCAGGGGATAACCCAATATTGCATGGGAATTTTGACCTACCAAATTAATAAATTCTGGGTCAAAAATACTTTTTATGGTTTCTACTTGTCGAGATGTTTCCATTGATATATGGCATGCCATGTAATTCTTCACGGTTTGAGAGATATTCATGTTTGAAGTTTGTACCCCCGGTTAGTGGGATAAAACCCCATGGAGTTGGGGCATGGGTCATTGAAAAGTCATAATTAATATTTTTTAAGCTCCTAAAATCCCTCCCACGTTCTCTTGTAGAAGCCCCTCTCAACTTAAGCATTCATATAAATTGTGATCTTCATTTCCTACTGAGCCAAAGGATTTCGCTATATGAAATGGGTCATCATGGAATTTTCGCTCTAAATTTTTTTCGACGAAGGCTCAGAAGCTGAAATATTTATGAGGCGGAGAAAAAATCCTGAGGAATCTTCTGTAAAAATTTCAGATCAAGGTGCACAAATTTTTTGGAGATATGATCTGTGGAAGTCAGGGTTTTTGCAGGCTCCTGAAATTCATCTCAAAGAAGTGACCTTGGTAAAATCGTCATAAATCTCTCTCTGGGTATCATATTGGAATTTCAAAAAAATTGATAGATAGTGCACAATATATAGTGTTTTCTCGATCAATTTCAGAGCCAAATGAGAAACCGTGACACGTGGCACGCTGTAAAAGTGCGCTATGTTGAAATAGTCCATAATTAGGGCATTGTGAGAGATTGGGTATAACTCTCTCTTGAAGAATCAAAATTGGGTCAGACCTATGGCATTGGAAAGATGGCTCAGAGGACTACTACAAAACCAAAAATCAGATATTGAGGATGTGAGATAACAGAGATACACAAGATTCAATATCGAGCTCCTAGAAGGCAAGAAAAAGCTAGATCATGTGTTGTCAAGGGTTGCAAAGGACCAGACTTTCTACGGCAGAAAAGTAAAGCAAGGTGCAGCAGAGGGTAGCATGACAAGAGCAGCAACCAAGGTGCATAACAGCAGCAAGAAGTTCTTCATATGAAGTATTCAAGTGGGCAGCACTGCATACAATCATTGTAAAGGTATCATTGTACTTAGTCATTGTAAATACATTATTGTACAAATTGTACTAGTATCTATCTGCCAAGGGTTGAAGAGGTAGTGTTGGGAGGTCTAGGATCATCATTAGGTGGTTGTGTCAAAGTTGGGGTTATGTTCTAGTATATCTTCTTCTAATACATCATTCTATATCATTGTAAGGTGGATCATTTTCCCTGGTACGAGAGTCCATTTTTATTTTATTCTTCTATAGGGTGGTAGGGTGGTGCTAGGGTGAGTTGTAGCTCATTGGGTGTTGGGGAATCCATTCAGTTGACTACTGAAGAATATCAGGCGTTGGAGAGTCCATCCAGTGGGAGCTGGAGAAGAATGCTTTTCTAGATTCTAGGAAGTTGGAGCTTTATTTTCAATTGGAGTTGAATATTAAAGAATTATTAGAAAAGCATTAGGTGGTTTTTGTCCCGGAGTGGGTTTCCACCTTAAAAACTATGTGCATTTGTGTTCCTTTTGTTTGCTACTATCACTGTACAAACACTAATAATAATTGAAGATTAACTAATGCTCTAATTGAAAGGAATACTGATTCACCCCTCCCCCGCACTCTCAATGCTTCCAACAATTGGTATCAAAGCTTGGTTCCTTCAATAGCAGTTTAACAGCTGGAAGGAGGTCATGGAGCATACCAAGAATGGTGTACCTCTATTCAATGAAAATAATTATGCACTCTAGAAAGGAAGAATGGAGGTCTATCTCTTAGCGCAAGGTTATTGAATCTGCTTATCATAAGGTGTTGGGTTGTAAAACTGCCAAAAATGTATGGGACAAGCTTGAGAATATATATGCAGGTGACTCAAATGTCAAAGACACAAAGCTTCAAATCTATAGAGAAAAATTTTAGCAACTCAGAATTAAAGAAGATTGCAACATTGCTACATACTTCCAATACGTTGATGAAATAACCAATACTCTGGAAGGATTGGGAGAGGCAGTTGACAAGAAGACTATTATATGGAAGATTCTTAGAACGTTACTAGGGAGATTCAACCCAAAGGTATCAGTCTTAGAATATAGTGAAAATCTGGGAAAACTCAGCAAAGAGGAATTACATGGAGTTCTCATAGCATATGAAATGAGTCTTGATGAATAAGAGGGTACTTCACATCTAGAAATTGCGTTTGTTGCATCTAAGAAAACCAAAAAGGATAAACAACCTTCAATTGAAAATACATGCACCTGCAAGTGTGAAGAAAAGGGAGATGATGAAGAAGGTCTTTCAGATGAAGAATATGCTTACTTCATGAGAAAACTAAAAATTGGTAAGGGAAAATTCAAAGGTAAACTTCCATTGATATGTTTCAGCTGTACTGAGGTTGGGCATTTTGCAGAAAAATGTCCAAACAGAAGTAATGGCAACTCAAAAGGAAAGAAAGGCTTTAAGAAATTCAACAAGTAAGGATCCAAAAGGAACTTTCTCTATAAAGAAGATAGCTCATCATCCGATGAAGACAATGACAATTAAGAAGAAGTCAATGAGAGAGTATTGTTTATGGCCAAGCACAATAAACAAGAGGTATCAAACAACGAAGAAGAAGGATGGACCATAGAAGAATTTTATGAGGAAGCAATCAAGCTTATAAAAGATCTCAAGGCGGGGAAGATCCGTTCCAAAACTCTTGAAGAACAAGTTCAAGGTCTCAAAATTAAAGTTGAAGAACACAAATGCATTGAAGAGTCACTTCAAAAGAAGTTGGAAGAAAGTGACCAAGAAAGGGAAGAATTAGAAGCCGAAGTAGTCTTGCTGCATGAGGAAGTAAATAAAGGAAAAACTGTCCAAAACTATGCCAACAGCTCAAGGGAATTGGAAGAACTCATCAACAATCAACGATATTACAATGGCAAAACTGGCATTGGTTACAAAGAAGAAGAAGTAGGACCTTCTACAACAAAATACAATGAACCTATGAGATCTGACATGCATGTAGACTTCATTGGACAAGATTCGCAAGAACAGCCTTGGAAGGCAATTCCTCGACGAAAATTTCCATCCAGGTACCAACATATTTTTTATGGCTACTGTTATTCATGTGGAAAATTTGGTCATAAAGCTGTAGAATGTCGCACGTACACTAGGAAAAAATACAATTCCAGGAGATCTTTCAAATATGAATCTCCTAGGGCTCAGCAAAACATCAATAGATTTGAACATTTAAGAAATAATATTAAATGTTACAAATTTCGAAACTTTGGACACATAGCCAAAGACTGCAGACTTGAAAATCCTCTAGAATAATCTTCGAAGCCACAGAAAAACAAACATGGAAAAAGAAGAAGAAGGATAATTGTGCTCTCTCTTTCAAGGCTCAAAAGAACAAAGATGTGTGGTATGTTGATAGCGGTTGCTCAACGCATATGACTGGAGATAGAAATGAATTTTTATCTCTGAAAGAGAAGAAGGATGGAACCGTGTCCTTTGGAAATGATGGATCTTCAAATGTTATAGGATCAGGTACTGTCACTCTCGGAAGCAAAGATGCTCTAACCAAGAATGTTCTATTGGTTTAAAACATGAATCACAATCTGCTCAATGTTGGACAAATGTGTGATCAAGGACACACAATACTATTCAACTCCACGAAATGTGAAATCAGGAAAGGCGTGTATGGTGAAATTGTGGCTACAACAAGTCGAGCTCCAAACGACATATATGTTCTGGATAAATAAACTAAAGCATGTCTAATAGCTAAAGAGGATGATACAATAATTGGTAGCAATGATGATCGACTAAGTTAGAAGTTTGCTACAAAGGTGCAAAGTGATTTCGAGATGTATTTACTTGGTGAGATGACATACTTCTTAGGGCTTCAAATATCTCAGCAAGAGAAAGGAATATTTATATGTCAAGCTAAGTACATCAAGGAAATGCTCGAGAAATTTAAAATGGAAGATTGCAAACCCATCCTTACTCCAATGGTATCAGGTTGCAAATTGAGCATAGACGACTCATCTAAGGATGTGGATCAAAGGTTGTACAAATCTATGATTATTAGTATTCTATATGTAATAGCCTCCCGACCAGATGTTATGCAAGCATTTGGACAAGTAGAAAGATTCCAAGCAGCACCAAAAGAATCACATATTAAATATTCGCCAGCATTGGAATATCTTCACTAGAAGCTTGGGATTCTCCCAAGTTCTCATTATATTTTCCTTTTTCAGAATATAAAGGGGGAGTGGAAGTAGATTATAGGTCTACAAGACAGTTGTGTGTCAGGGGGAGTGGAAATGTGTACAGGTCCGTAGGATGGTTGTGCTTCAGGGGGAGTTACCCTTTGCCATTGATGTCAAAGGGGGAGAGAATGTTGTAGGAAGAGGTGTCATGATCGCAGGGGGAGTACTTGTGTTGCCATCAATGCCAAAGGGGGAGATTTTTGATCAGCGGTTGTCATTGATGTCAACACAAGCAGCACCAGGGGCTAACCCAATATTGCATGGGAATTTTGACCTACCAAATTAATATATTCTGGGTCACAAATACTTTTTATGGTTTCTAATTTTCGAGATGTTTCCGTTGATATATGGCACGCCATGTACAATTCTTCATGGTTTGATAGATATTCATGTTTGAAGTTTGTACCCCTAGTTAGTGGGCTAAAACCCCATGGAGTTGGGGCATGGGTCATTGAAAAGTCATAATTAATATTTTTTAAGCTCCTAAAATCCCTCCCATGTTCACTTGTTGAAGCCCCTCTCAACTTAAGCATTCATATAAATTGTGATCTTCATTTCCTCCTTAGGCAAAGGATTTCGCTATCTGAAACAGGTCATCGTGGAATTTTCGTTCTAAGGTTTTTTCTACGAAGGCTCAGAAGCTGAAATTTTTATGAGGCGGAGCCGAAATCCTGAGGAAGCTGCTATAAAATTTAAGATCAAGGTGCGTAATATTTTTGGAGATATGATCTGTGGAAGTCAGGGTTTTTGCGGGCTCCTGAAATTCATCTCAAAGAAGTGACCTTGGTAAAATCGTCATAAATATCTCTCTCTGGGTATCGGATTGGAATTCCAAAAAAAGTAACAGATAGTGCACTGTCTGTAGTTTTTGATCTATCAATTTCAGATCCAAATGAAGAAACAGTGACATGTGGCACGCCGTACAAGTGCGCTCTGCTGAAACAATCCATAATTAGGGCAATGTGAGAAATTGGGTATAACTCTCACTTTAAGAATCTAAATTGGGTCAGACCTATGACATTAGAAAGACGACTCAGAGGACTACTACAGGACCAAAAGTTAGATATTGAGGATCTGAAATAACAGAGATACACCAGATTCAATATCGAGCTCCTAGAAGGCAAGAAAAAGCTAGATCATGTGTTGTCAAGGGTTGCAAAGAACCAGAATTTCTACGGCAGAAAGGCAAAGCAAGGTGCAGCAGAGGGTAGCATGAAAAGAGCAGCAACCAAGGTGCATAATAGCAGAAATAAGTTCATCATATTAAGTCTTCAATTGGGCAACACTACATACAATCATTGTACTCAGTCATTGTAAATACATTATTGTACAAATTGTACTAGTATCTATCTGCCAAGGGTTGAAGAGGCAGTGTTGGGAGGTCTAGGATCATCATTAGGTGGTTATGTCAAAGTTGGGGTTATGGTCTAGTATATCTTCTTCTTCTACATCATTCTATATCATTGTAAAGTGGACCATTTTACCTGGTACGGGAGTCCATTCTTCTTTTATGCTTTTATAGGGTGGTAGGGTGGTGCTAGGGTGAGTTGTAGCTCATTGGGTGTTGGGGCATCTGTTCAGTTGAATACTGAAGAATCTTGGGTGTTGAAGCATCCATCCAGTGGGAGCTGGAGAAGAATTCGTTTCTAGATTCTAGGAAGTTGGAGCTTTATTTTCAATTGGAGTTGAATATTAAAGAATTATTAGAAAAGCGTTAGGTGGTTTTTGTCCTGAAGTGGGTTTCCACCTTAAAAACTGTGTGCATTTGTGTTCCTCTTGTTTTCTGCTATCATTGTACAAACACTGATAATAATTGAAGATTAACTAATGCTCTAATTGAAAAGAATACTGATTCACCCCCCCCCCTCTCAGTATTTCCAACACTAACTCCATGGGCTAGCCCCCTCCCATAAGACCTTATCACATAATCGTGGTTATGCACTCCCACTAAATGCACTTATGCGTAGTTAAACACACCGTTAAACCAAGATTAACATTAATTAACTGTGCTTAATACTTGGCAGGATTTTCAACAAAACCTCTAAATTCGGAGCAGCCTCCAAAGTTAGAAGACTTATCTGGAGTCTTCTCCAGATTTGGAGGAAATTTCCTAGGAAAATTGAATGAGCCATATCTTGAGAAATTTTTGACCTATTTTGGCTCAGGAAAAGTCATTCCTAGCATATTGGCATACTCTAGACTCATTGGTATAGGTTGCAGAGGTAGAGGAGAAATTCTATAGGTGTTTCTGTCACTTTGAATAAAATAGAAGCCTAGGGCCACCAGGAAGGAAGGCCATGCCTAGATCAAATGAAGACCAAATTGAGAGAATGAATAGTCATTTCTGATATATTTTTACATTATGGACTCATTGGAATATGTTTCAGGAGCATTAGATGCCTGTAAACATTAATTTTTTCACTATTAAGCTAATACAGAGGCCCAAGCCATGGAAGCTGGACCAAGATGTAGCCCAGAAGGGGTGAACTCCTTCATCAAAACTTTGTGTTGATGGTTTTCTATTCTTTATGTTGTTTTTGTTCAGAATTTTATTTTCATACTTTATGCTCTTGAATTCACACATAAAAACTCAGTTAATTTACCTATTTAACACACATAAGCAACAAGGAAACCTATGTATGTCAAGCACAAGATAAACAAATAAATTTTAAATCTGAAGATGAAATTAGAAAAAAAAAGAATAACATTCATACTCATATCAAGTTGGTATCAGAGCTTGGTTGAAAGGCAAGGTTATTTGCTTGATAGTTGCTTGAGTTTTGTGCAAGTTTAATGGTTACAAATTTGTGATGTTGATAAGGTTAAAGTTGTAGAGAGGTGAAGGGAAATTGTTGGTTGCAAGTCGTGATATTAGGACTAGAAGAAGGAGAGCTACAAGAGCCACATCTTCACCCAAAGTTTCACTCATAGCTGCACTTGAAGCACCTCAAGATTAGTCCAGAGAAGCTGAGATTGAGGAGGTACAAGTTGTACAAGAAGCTGAGTTGATTTAAGAGGTACAATCACGAGAAGTTGAGTTTGAATCCGTAGCCATCATGACATGTGTTGGAGAAACTCAAGGACATTCAGAAGAGGATGATGTCAAGAGAGACTTTAATTACATAAAGAGGATGGTTAAAATTGTGTTTGATGCATTTATTGTTGGGATGGTAGGAGAAGGGTCTAAGCCTCCACATGGAGAAGAAAATTCAAATGATAAGAAGGATGAAGAGAAGATTTCAAATGGAAGTATAGGAAATCCACCTCCATCTCCACCATCTTCCTCATCCCCATATTCTTCATCATCATTATCTTCTACTTCCACCACAAAAACCACCCATACTCACTCAAAGGACATAAAAGTGTTGATCAGCGGTTGTCATTGATGTCAACCCAAGCAGCACTAAGGGCTAACCCAATATTTCATGGGAATTTTGACCTACAAAATTAATATATTCTAGGTCAATAATTCTTTTGATGGTTTCTACTTGTCAAGATGTTTCCGTTGATATATGGCACGCCATGTAATTCTTCACGGTTTGAGAGATATTCACGTTTGAAGTTTGTACCCCCAGTTAGTGGGCTAAAAACCCATGGGGTTGGGGCATGGGTCATTGAAAAGTCCTAATTAATATTTTTTAAGCTCCTAAAATCTCTCCCATGTTCACTTGTTGAAGCCCTTTTCAACCTAAGCATTTATATAAATTGTGATCCTCATTTCCTCCTTATGCAAGGGATTCGACCATCTAAAACAGGTTATCGTGGAATTTGCGCTCTAAATTTTTTTATACAAAGGTTCAGAAACTGAAATTTATATGAGGTGAAGCCAAAATCCTGAGGAAGCTGCTGTAAAAATTTCAGATCAAGGTGCACAAAATGTTTGGAGATATGATTTGTGGAAGTCAAGGTTTTTGCAGGCTCCTGAAATTCATCTCAAAGAAGTGACCTTGGTAAATTCGTCATAAATCTCTCTTTGAGTATCAGATTGGAATTCCATAAAATGTGGTAGATAGGGCACAATATTTAATTTTTTCTCTATCGATTTCAAAGCCAAATGAAGAAACAGTGACACGTGGCATGCCGTACAAGTGCTCTCTGCTGAAACAGTCCATAATTAGGGCATTGTGAGAGATTGGGTATAACTCTCTCTTGAAGAATCCAAATTGGGTTAGAGCTGTGGCATTAGAAATATGACTCATAGGACTACTACAAGACCAAAAATTAGATATTGAGGATCTGAAATAACAGAGATACACCAGATTCAATATCGAGCTCCTAGAAGGCTAAGAAAAAGCTAGATCATGTGTTGTCAAGGGTTGCAAAGGACCAGAATTTCTAGGGCAGAAAAGCAAAGAAAGGTGCAGAAGAGGGTAGCATGAAAAGAGTAGTGACCAAGGTGCATAACAGCAGCAAGAAGTTCATCATATGAAGGCTTAAAGTAGGCAGCATTGCATACAATCATTGCAAAGGTATCTTTGTACTAAGTCATTGTAAAAATTGTACTAGTGTCTATCTGCCAAGGGATGAAGAGGCAGTGTTGGGAGGTCTAGGATCATCATTAGGTGGTTGTGTCAAAGTTGGGGTTATGGTCTAGTATATCTTCTTCTTCTAAATCATTCTTTATCATTGTAAAGTGGACCATTTTCCCTGGTACGGGAGTCCATTCTTCTTTTATTCTTCTATAGGGTGGTAGGGTGGTGCTAGGGTGAGTTGTAGCTCATTGGGTGTTAGGGAATCCGTTCAGTTGAATACTGAAGAATCTCGGGCATAGGAGCATCCATCTAGTGGGAGCTGGAGAAGAATGCTTTTCTAGATTCTAGGAAGTTGGAGCTTTATTTTCAATTGGAGTTGAATATTAAAGAATTATTAGAAAAACATTAGGTGGTTTTTGTCCCGGAGTGGGTTTCCACCTTAAAAACTGTGTGCATTTGTGTTCCTCTTGTTTGCTACTATCATTGTAAAAATAATGATAATAATTGAAGATTAAATAATGCTCTAATTGAAAGGAATAATGATTCAACCCCCCCGCCCCCCCTCTCAGTATTTCCAACAATTGGTTTCAGAGCTTGGTTCCTTCAATAGCAGTTTAACAGCTAGAAGGAGGTCATGGAGCATACCAAGAATAGTGTACCTCTATTCAATGAAAATAATTATGCACTCTGGAAAGGAATAATGGAGGTCTATCTCTTGGCGCAAGGTTACGAAGTATGGGACATTGCTCAAAATGGATTTACATCAACTATGGATGAACAAGGTAAGAAGAATTTGGTAAATTATGCAAAAGCAAAGAATATTGTTATCAGTGGAATTATCGAATCTGCTTATCATAAGGTGTTGGGTTGTAAAACTGCCAAAAATGTATGGGACAAGCTTGAGAATATATATGCAAGTGACTCAAATGTCAAAGAAGCAAAGCTTCAAATCTATAGGACAAAATTTGAGCAACTCAGAATGAAAGAAGATTGCAACATTGTTGCATACTTCCAATACGTTGATGAAATAACCAATACTCTAGAAGGATTGGGAGAGCTAGTTGACAAGAAGACTATTATACGAAATATTCTTAGAACATTACCAGGGAGATTCAACCCAAAGGTATCGGTCTTAGAATACAGTGAAAATCTGGACAAACTCAGCAAGGAAGAATTACATGGAGTTCTCATAACTTATGAAATGAGACTTGATGAAGAAAAGGGTACTTCAAATCTAGAAACTGCGTTTGTTGCAGCTAAGAAAACCAATAAGGACAAACAACCTTCAATTGAAATGACATGCACCTGCAAGTGTGAAGAAAAGGGAGATGATGGAGAAGGTCTTTTAGATGAAGAATATGCTTACTTTACGAGAAAACTAAAACCTGGTAAGGGAAAATTCAAAGGTAAACTTCCATTGATATGTTTTGGTTGTGGTGAGGTTGGGAATTTCGTAGCAAGATGTCCAAACAAAAGTGATGGCAACTCAAAAGGAAAGAAGGGAAAAAAGAAAGGATCCAAAAGGAACTTTCTCTCTAAAGAAGATAGCTCATCATTCGATGAAGAAAGTGACAGGAAAGAAGAAGCCAATGAGAAAGTATTGTTTATGGCCAAGCACAATAAACAAGAAGTATCAAACAATGAAGAAGAAGGGTTGACCATAGAAGAATTTTATGAGGATGCAATCAAGCTTATAAAAGAGCTCAATGCTGAGAAGATCCATTCCAATACACTTGAAGAACAAGTTCAAGGTCTCAAAATTGAGGTTGAAGAACACAAATGTATTGAAGAGTCACTTCAAAAGAAGTTGGAAGAAAGCAACCAAGAAAGGGAAGCATTAGAAGCCGAAGTAGTCTCGCTGCATAAGGAAGTGAAGAAGAGAAAAATTGTCCAAAACTATGCCAACAGCTCAAGGGCATTGGAAGAACTCATCAAAAATCAATGATCTTACAACGACAAAACTGGCCTCAGTTACAAAGAAGAAGAAGCAGGACCTTCTACAAAAAAATACAATGAACCTATGAGATCTGACATACATGAAGACTTCATTGGACAAGATTCGCAAGCACATCCTTGGAAGACGATTCCTCGACGAAGATTTTCATCCAAGTACCAACATATTTTTCATGGCTATTGTTATTCATGTGGAAAATTTGGTCATAAAGCTGTAGAATGTCGCACGTACCCTAGGAACCAATACAATTCCAAGAGATTCTTCAAATATGAACCTCCCAGGGCTCAACGAAACATCAATATATTTGAACATTTAAGAAATAATATGGAATGTTACAAATGTCAGAACTTTGGACACATAGCCAGAGACTGCAGACTTGAAAATCCTCCAGAAGAATCTTCGAAGCCACAGAATGAACGAACATGGAAGAAGAAGAAGATAGATAATTGTGCTCTCGCTCTCAAGGCTCAAAACAATAAACATGTGTGGTATGTTGACAACGATTGCTCAGCGCATATGACTGGAGATAGAAGGAAATTTGTATCTCTGAAAGAGAAGAAGGATGGAACCATATCCTTTGGAAGTGATGGATCTTCAAATGTTGTAGGATCAGGTACCGTCACTCTCGGAAGCAAAGATGTTATAGCCAAGAATGTTCTATTGGTCAAAAACATGAATCACAATCTGCTCAGTGTTGGACAAATGTGTGATCAAGGACACACAATGCTATTCAACTCCATAAAATGTGAAATCAGGAAAGGTAGGTATGGTAAAATTGTGGCTACAACAAGTCGAGCTCCAAATGACATATATGTTCTAGATGAAGCAACTAAAGCATGTCTACTAGCTAAAGAAGATGAAAGATGGTTATGGCACAAACGAATGGGTCACATAAACTTTGACAATCTTGTCAGGATAAGCAAAAAGGAAGCAGTACAAGAAATGCCGAAAATCTCAAAACCTTCCAACACACTATGTGAGGCATGTTGGCATGGCAAGCAGACAAAAGTCCAATTTAAAACAAAAGAACACTTTTCATCACATCCATTGGAATTGATACATACTGATCTATGTGGTCCTATGAGAACAAAAGGCTTAGATGGAGAATTATATTTCATGTTAATGATAGATGACTATACCAGGATGAGAGCCATCAGTTTCCTAAAGAAAAAATCTGAAGCATTTGAGTGCTTTAAGATCTACAAGGAGTTGGTTGAAAATGAAACTGATTTGAAAATAAAGTGTTTAAGATCAGATAATGGTGGAGAATTCATTTCCAAATTATTTCAGCAATACTGTGACGAAAATGGAATAAAAAGGCAATTTTCAACAGCACGAAAACCTCAGCAAAATGGAGTTGTTGAAAGAAAGAACATAACCGTACAGGAAATGGGTAGAACAATGTTGAAGGACTCAAAATTGGATGAAAAATTATGGGTTCAAGCAATTGATACGGCAGTCTTCATTATCAACCGAAGTCTTCTCATAAATAATTGCAACAAGACTCCATATGAATTATGGAAAGGAAAACCAGCTAATGTAAAATATTTCAGAATCTTCGGAAGCAAATGTTATATCAAAAGAGAAGATCAAAATTTGGGTAAGTTTGAATCACGTGTTGATGAAGGTATCTTTGTTGGTTACTCACACAAAATAAAGGCCTATAAATGCTATAATCTAAGACGAAAACAAATAGTGGAGAGCATAAATGTTACATTTGACGAAGATGGTGTTCTAGCGAGTAATGATGAGGATCTAGAATCTTTGAAACTTGAGACAGGGGCTGAAAAAGACACAGATAAAATTGTAGAACAAGAAGCAACTATCAACGAGGAAGAAGTAAACAATGATCATCAAGATATACCAAAACAACAACAAGAAGCTCCTCCAAGGAGAACAAAAGAGTGGATTCAAAAGAACCATCCATCAAATCAAATCATTGGTGACATAAATGAAGGTCGATAGCTTCATTCATCACAACAAGCTCACGTTGCTTTTCTAGCAACCTTTGAGCCTAGCAGTTTTGAGGAAGCCAGCCAAAATGAACATTGGGTAGCAGCTATGAATGAAGAATTGGATCAAATTGAGAAGAATAACACCTGGGAATTAGTTCCATGACCAAAAGATAAAAATGTCATTGGGACTAAATGGGTGTTCAGGAACAAATTGAATGAAGATGGGCAGGTTACCAGAAACAAAGCAAGATTGGTTTGTAAAGCCTATGCACAAGTGGAAGGAATTTATTTTGAAGAAACATTTGCACCAGTTTCCAGAATGGAAGCCATCTGAATGTTTCTCGCCTATGCATGTTCAAGAAAAATCAAAGTCTACCAAATGGATGTTAAGTCAGCATTTCTGAATGGAGAATTAGAAGAAGAAGTTTACATCGAACAACCTGAAGGTTTTCTACTATCACAAAAATAAGACTATGTCTGCAGGTTAAAGAAGGCTTTATATGGTCTCAAGCAGGCTCCCAAAGCATGGTATGCTCGTCTTGATGGATATCTACGTCAACAAGGGTTTAAGAAAGGTACTGTTGATAGCAATCTTTATGTACAAATAGATAAAGATAATTTAACAATCATTGAGGTATATGTGGATGATATAATATTTGGTAGCAATGATGATCGACTAAGTAAGAAATTTTCTACAAAGATGCAAAGTGAGTTTGAGATGTCTTTACTTGGTGAGCCGACATACTTCTTAGGGCTTCAAATATCTCAGCAAGAGAAAGGAATATTTATATGTCAAGCCAAGTACATCAAGGAAATGCTCAAGAAATTCAAAATGGAAGATTGCAAACCCGTCCTTACTCCAATGGTAACAGGTTGCAAATTGAGCATAGACGACTCATCTAAGGATGTGGATCAGAGGTTGTATAGATCTATTATTGGTAGTCTTCTATATGTAACAGCCTCTCGGCCAGATGTTATGCAAGCAGTTGGACAAGTAGCAAGATTCCAAGCAGCACCAAAAGAATCACATATTATTGCCATCAAAATAATTCTTCGATATCTAAAGGGCACAGAAGAGTATGGCTTGTGGTATCCCAAGGGTAACAATCTAATTATTCAAGCCTTTACAGATGCAGATTGGGCAGGAAGCGTTGATGATCGTAAGAGTACTAGTGGAGCAACATTCTATCTAGGTGGTTGTCTCATATCATGGTTGAGAAAAAATCAAATTTCAATCTCGTTATCTATAGCGGAAGCAGAATACATTGCAGCAGCATCATGTTGTACTCAAGTCCTTTGGATGAAATTTTTTTTTCAAGATCTTCAAGTACAATTCAGTGAGCCTATTCCCATATTATGTGACAACACTAGTGCCATCAGCATCTCCAAGAATCCTGTCATGCATTCAAAAACAAAAAACATTCCAATCAAATATCATTATGTTAGAGAACAAGTCGCTGAAAATAATATCAAACTTGAGTATGTTTGTACAAAATAACAAATTGCTGAAATCTTCACTAAACCTTTGCCTTGTGAAGCATTTGAATATCTTCGTCAAAATCTTGGGATTCTCCCAAGTTCTCATTAGATTACAGGTCTGCAGGACGGTTTTGTGTCAGGGGGAGTGGAAGTGTCTACAATTCCGTAGGATGGTTGTGTTTTAGGGGGAGTTACCCTTTGCCATTGATGTCAAAGGGGGAGAGAATGTTGTAGGAAGAGGTGTCATGATCGCAGGGGGAGTACTTGTGTTGCCATCAATGACAAAGGGGGATATTGTTGATCAGCGGTTGTCATTGATGTCAACCCAAGCAGCACCAGGGGCTAACCCAATATTGCATGGGAATTTTGACCTACCAAATTAATATATTTTGGGTCAATAATGCTTTTTATGGTTTTTACTTGTCGAGATGTTTCCGTTGATATATGGCACGCCATGTAATTCTTCACGGTTTGAGAGATATTCATGTTTGAAGTTTGTACCCCCAGTTAGTGGGCTAAAACCCCATGGGGTTGGGGCATGGGTCATTGAAAATTCATAATTAATATTTTTTAAGCTCCTAAAATCCCTCCCACGTTCACCATTTGAAGCCCTTCTTAACCTTAGCATTTATATAAATTGTGATCCTCATTTCCTCCTTATGCAAGGGATTCGACAATTTAAAACATGTCATCGTGGAATTTTCCCTCTAACTTTTTTCCTACGAAGGTTCAGAAGCTGAAAGTTTTATGAGGTGAAGCTGAAATCCCAAGGAAGCAACTGTAAAAATTTTAGATCAACTTGCACAATATTTTTGGAGATATGATCTGTGGAATTCAGGGTTTTTGCAGGCTCCTGAAATTCATCTCAAAGAAGTGACCTTGGTAAATTTGTCATAACTATCTCTCTGAATATCGGATTGGAATTACATAAAATGTGGCAGATATTGCATAGTCTGTACTTTTTTCTCTATCAATTTCAGAGCCAAATGAAGAAACAGTGACACGTGGCACGCTGTACAAGTGTGCTCTTCTGAAACAGTCCATAATTAGGGCATTGTGAGAGATTGGGTATAACTCTCTCTTGAAGAATCCAAATTGGGTCAGACCTATGGCATTAGAAATATGACTTAAAGGACTACTACAGGATCGAAAATAAAATATTGAGGATCTGAAATAATAGAGATACACCATATTCAATATCGAGCTCCTAGAAGGAAAAGAAAAAGCTAGATCATGTGTTGTCAAGGGTTGCAAAGGACCAGACTTTCTAGGGCAGAAAAGAAAAGCAAGGTGCAGCAGAGGGTAGCATGAAAAGAGCAATGACCAAGGTGCATAACAGCAGCAAGAAGTTCATCATATGAAGTCTTCAAGTGGGCAGCACTGCATACAATCATTGTAAAGGTATCTTTGTACTAAGTCATTGTAAATACATTATTGTAAAAATTGTACTAGTGTCTATCTTCCAAGGGTTGAAGAGGCAGTGTTGGGAGGTCTAGGATCATCATTAGGTGGTTGTGTCAAAGTTGGGGTTATGGTCTAGTATATCTTCTTCTTCTACATCATTCTTTATCATTGTAAAGTGGACCATTTTCCCTGGTACGGGAGTCCATTCTTCTTTTATTCTTCTATAGGGTGGTAGGGTGGTGCTAGGGTGAGTTATAGCTCATTGGGTGTTGGGGCATCCATTCAGTTGACTACTAAAGAATCTCCGGCATTGGAGCGTCCATCCAGTGGGAGCTGGAGAAGAATGATTTTCTAGATTCTAGGAAATTGGAGCTTTATTTTCAATTGGAGTTGAATATTAAATAATTATTAGAAAAGCATTAGGTGGTTTTTGTCCCGGAGTGGGTTTCCACCTTAAAAACTGTGTGCATTTTTTTTCCTCTTGTTTGCTACTATCATTGTACAAATACTGATAATAATTGAAGATTAACTAATGCTCTAATTGAAAGGAATATTGATTCACACCCCCCCCCTCTCAGTATTTCCAACAAAAAGGAAAAACACCCTTACACAAACTTGATTTCAAATTTGAGCTTCCAATGTATAATGGTGAGATAAATGAAGAAATATTGGACAACTAGAGGTGTATTGCAAAATTCATAACCTTCATGAAGATGACATAAAGATTCAACTGGTTTCTTTGAGGATGGAAGGATCAGCACTTGTATGGTGGGAAGCAAGGACTCAAGAAGAGATTAAAAACTACGGTAATATCTCTATGTATTGGTCAAGTTTTATTGTTGCCATTAAAATGAAATGATATCCCTTACCTTACATGCAAAAGGCTATTATGGATTGGAAAAGTTTTAGACAGTTGAAAGGGAAAAGTGTGCAAGATTATACTCATGAATTTAGGAGAAAAGATATTATTTTGGGTATTAATTTATATTCTCAAGAAACTTTGTTAAAATATGTTGGGGGTTTGCACAAATACCTTAGGCACACTATTCTCATATTTAATCCCACAAAGATAGATGAAGTTTGTGTTCAAGCCACACACTTAGAAGCAAGAGGGAAACAAAACATAGATGAGAAAAGTGAAAGTGAAGGTAAAGGAAAGGGAAATTTTTATGGAAGAGGAAAGAGGAATAGCCCTGTCAAAAGAGATAAGGAGAAACTTACATGAAAACACTATTTGAAGAATGGCCATAATGAATACCACTGTTGGCAACTTCATCTAGAGTTGAAGCCAAACAAACTGAAAGCCAAAGAAAAGGGGAAATTTTTTGCTATAGTTGAACATGACTTAGGGTCAGATTCAGGGGATGAAACAAAGATTACAACCATGGGTTTAAAAGGTAAGGATATAACAAGCACTATTTCTTCAAAATTTTCAAATTTCACTCAAGATAAAGATACAAGAATATAAATTTTCCATATTAGAGTTGTCTCTAAACATACCAAGATAGACACACTTTTTGATAGTGGGTCACAAGCTAATTTGATTTCCAAAGACTTGGTTAAGCAGCTAGACCTTGAAACTGTTAGATATACATAACCTTATCCTTTAGGATGGATATGCAAGAATGCAAACTTGCAAGTTACAAGGAAGTGCATACTAAGATTCGCCATCAATTCAAACTTTCTTGATGAAGTTGAACTTGATGTGTTGTTGCTTTAGATATCAGGTATTGTATTGGGAAGTCCTTATATGTATGATAAGAAAGCAGTATTTCATCACCATGAGAATAAGTATCACTTGTTTAAAGATGGTATTGAGTACATAGTTAGATCGCATAAGAAGAGGACAAGTTTGTCTCTTATACATGCAAGAGAAATGAAGAGGATAGTGAATGTAAGTCAGAATTTGACATTGTTGACGATCAAACAAAGAGATTTTTTGAATCAAACCTTTCAAAAATATGCTTATGCTTGTAATGGGATGTTTCATGAATCAAATAGGTTTCCTTTGAAAGGAGATAAACAAGATGTAAAACATTTGCAACAGTCAACATCAATGTTGAGCAGTGTTGGAAACAAGATGCCGAAGCAAGAGAGTGAAAAGGTCAAAGAGAAAGTGACAAAGAAGCTTGAAAAAAAAAGGCATGGGTTCTGTTGTAACATATTCTTGTACACTGAAAATTACAATTTTTTTAGTGAGAAATTGTTAGTTCCTCATTGGATAAATTCTCAAACATACATTTATTCATTCTTTCAAAGGACTTATTAATTTATTTTTTATAATTATAATTATAATTTTAAAATAATTGTCTTTTTATAAAAATATCATGGAATATTTTTATGGAAATATTTATTTAAAGTTAAAACTTATGTTATATTAAATTATTAATACTAAAGTCTAAATCCTAAAAATAAAATTCAAAAATCTTCAAAAATTTTATGGCCCACCCAACACTTAGCTTTAAACTTCCCTATTTTCCTTGCATGGAGATATGGGCACAAAATTATCTACCGTTAAAAATGTATTTCGGACGTATTTCGGACCCCCAAACCTTTTCGACATTTAACAAAGGGGGTCCAAAAATATGTTTTCAACTTTATTTCATTTTACGAGGTGTCATATCCCTAATCAGTTGGCAGGCCCCCCCCCCCTTCCAAAACTACTTACCAATGTCAATCAGTTCACAACCCCCCCCTCCAAAACCACTTACCAATACCCCCTTCGAATACCATGAACTTTATTGTTTTGACTTTAATAAACATGGTGGAAATGAAATTTCATACTATTATGAAATAAATGCATTTCACGATGGAAATGAAATGACATAGTAAGATGTAAAAATGATTTTACAGCGACACATAAAATCAAATTCACGGATGCAAATATGAGATTGAAGTGAAATAATTTCATGGAAGCTAAAATTAAAACCATATTTATATAAGTAAATGAGTTTTTACAGGGAAGGAGAAACAAGACATGGATCCGTAAATAAATTTTACATAAAAGAAATTCACAGTGTCAAAGTAAATGAAGTAAAAATGAGTTTTTACAGGGAAGGATAAGGACATGGGTTTACAAAGACGTGCATAGTTTTGTAAATCCATGAGAAGTGAAAACAATCAATGGTTTGGGAAAGACATGAGAAAGAAAAAAATGACATAAGTGCATGAATTTATCCATAAATTTATTATTTGAGGAGATATTTTCTAAATTTATTCACTAAATTCATGAAAATACAAATTTATTCATGGAATATTTGAAAAAAAATTATCATATTGGTGAAAGGTATTTTATGATATTAGTCGATCATTGTCAAAGAGTGACATGAAAGCATTCCCAAGAGATCTTCAGCAGTTAAACCTAGATTTTAAAGGCATGGGGATATCATCATTCAGAATAGCAAAAGATCAGTAGATTGAGGATCATTCTGCATATTTCCAGCAGTTATTCAACTAATTCCCATATTCTATGACACAAAATCAGTGGATATTCCTGATTCTAAAGAAAAAGACTTGCAACAGTTCCAGATTGCCTGCAAACCATTAGGAGATTGTCCTACTTTTAGTATATTTTTTCAGGATTTTATTCCATAATTGTTGTAAAAGCTAGGAGATATTTTCTCTATATATTATTTCATTTGTAATAAACAGAGTGTGGGATTTTGATTCTAAGACTCTACACTTTGTAATAGCTTCTCTGATTATATTTCTAATGAAAGCCCTCTGACTCCGGTTTTTTACAGAATTTTGTGTTTCTAGTACGTTTTTCCAGTATTTCCATATCTGTTTTCAGCACATGTTTCATAGTTGCATAAAAGGCATGGGTAAGAATAGATTGAATTTCAATTTCTCTGAAATCTCTGCCAAATTAGTAATCATTGAAAGAAATTAGTATATTGGACTGTCTGTCTAAGTTAGCTCTTCTTTGAACTGATTATTTCTTGCCCTTCTATATTCTCTTAAATATGTTTTTTTGGGTTGTAGAACTCTTCTACACGCATCCAAATCTCCCTAGTTGTTAAGTAGTCAGTCTGGCTGCTTAGTTATTAGGAATATCCTTACATTCTTATGTCAAATCCTTATACAAATCAAGTCGTTCTGTAAGACTGGAATCTGACACGTTCAGAAGGGAACTCGTGAGAGAGGTATTTAATAATGATTAGGGATTGTCATTAATCACCAACCATCCCCAATTAAAATTATAAATCTGGTCATTGTGCTTCAAAGGTTGTTGTTCAGTGACAAGTGAACACTGTTAAACAAACTCTCGTAACAACTGAGAGAGTCCCCTCTGGTTCAAGGGCCATCTTGAACATAAAGCTGGTTGAGTTGGTTTCCTGGCATAGTTTTTGCAGCCAAGGATTGTCTATGGGAAACAGGTATAGTAGGTTCCACAAATTCTTGTTATTGGTTTCCAAAAGGTACATGGAAATGATGAAGATACTTGGTCAGGAGTTGATGCAAGTACAAAGAAAAATCAAGTAAGAATTTCCATGGCGACAGTGTGCAAGGTGAGACAGTTTTTAAGTTTCCTTTGATTAATTACCAAGGTAGGAACAACATGGTTTCTGCAAGAATAGCTTGTTTCTCTACAAACTCAGACAAATTACAACATGATGGTGTCAATGACAGCAAGAGAAGGTCACAAGAATCAAGGAAAAAGTTAAGTTTTGTGAAAAGCTCTAATTGATGAAAATGGGAAAATTTTAGTTGATAAAGACTAGAAGGGCAAAGGAAAAACACCCTGATCCACATGATCAATAATCAAAGAGATTTTGGGGTCAAAAAGGATTCTAGTGGGGATGAATGATCAGGTGCTCAATGTAAAAGCTCAAAAATTAAAGTTCTCATAATTGATTAGAAACTGACGACTGTGACCGACCCATCGCAAGGAATCCGACACACTTCATTTCGTCTAAAACTGACTCTGGATGAAGAAGTTATATCCCGCTGACCGCCACTCAGAACAAGAAAATTTTAAAAAAAATTCAGAACAATGACGTGTTGATGACATGGTAGCCCAATTAGCATGTAGGGAATATTATTCAGTTTCCACCTAGTGGCACTGTGACAAGTGTCACAACAGGATTCTCCATTTTTTTTTTAAAGTGAAATTTTTATTATATATCTTCTCCTAAGGTTGAATTCAATTTTTTTTTATTGGTTAGGGACATCCCAACCAGAGGCTAACATGTGGTACAACCAAGGGCTGCCACGTGTCACCTCTGGTGGATCCTTTCAAACTCCAAGGTCCAATGGTCTAATTACATATTACATATGGTCTAAAGTCCAAAGTTTATTTGTATAGTGGCATTATTCATATATTACAAAGGTCCGATTTAAATCAAATTTACTAAGTCCAAGTATGATATATGGGCACACATATATTTTATCCTAAGGTTCAATGGTGTTCAATGGTGGAGCGCATATTTTAAATAAACAAAAGATTGAAACGTTAAAGTTTGGGCACGAATAAACAGTGGAAAAATATATATGTAGGATGGGTGGAGGACGAGTTGAACCCGTGACCTCCCCCTCCTAATCTACAGTCTTATGGCTATACCAGCGGGCGGGGCTTATAAAATGTTGGCCATGAAATTTTATTTAACAAACACAACTATTCTAACTGCGGGAATGGAGGGGGCCAACCCCCTCCTGGAAGACCTTATCACATAACTGTGGCTATGCGCTCCCACTAAACGTGCTTATGTGCAGTTAAACACACCATTAAACTGAGATTAGGATTAATTAACTACGCTTAATACTTGGCAGGGTTTTTGACGGAATCTCTAAATTTGAACTAGCCTCCAAAGTTGGCGGACTTATTTGGAGTCTTCTCCAGATTTGGAGGATATTTCCCAAGAAAATTAAATGAGCCATATATTGAGAAATTTTCGACCAATTTTGGCTCAGGAAGAGTCATTCCTAGTAGATTGGCATGCTCTAAACACATTGGTATAGGTTGCAGAGGCAGAGGTGCAATTCTACATGTGTTTTTTTCACTTTGAATAAAATAAAAGCCTAGGGCCACCAGGAATGAAGGCCATGCCTAGATCCACTGAAGGCCAAATTGAGAGAATGAATAGTCATTTTTGATAGAGTTTGACATTCTGGACTCATTGGAGTATGTTTTAGGAGCATTAGATGCATGCAAACAACATTTTTTGCACTATTTAGCTAATACATAGGCTTCAGCCATGTAAGCTGGACCAAGGAGTTGTAGCCCAGGAGGGGTGAACTCCTTCATCAAAATTCTTTGTTGATGGTTTGTTGTTCTTTATTTTGTTGTTGTTCAGCATTTGATTTTCATACTTTATGCTCTTGAATTCACACATAAAAACTCAATTGATTTACCTATTTAACACACATAATTAACAAGGAAACCTATGTACATCAATAATAATATCAGCATATAAATTTTAAATCTGAAGATGTAATTAGCACAAAAAAACTAACATTCATACTCAGATCATTCCAAAATAATATTTTTCTTTAGTTGGGAATTCTTACAAATATATAAGTGATCTTTGTACCATAATGAATCTATTTTCCAGCCAAATGTATGATATGTATTGGGACCTTGCTGCAATTTTTGAATGTGTGTCCACACTTCTTCATCATTCTTCCATTCCTCCCTTGCTTTAGTTACTCAATCTGGTTGGATAATAGAAATGGAAAAAAGCAATGTTTCCACATCCTAATCCTTTCTTGAGAGTGCCTCTGCAAACACATTTAGCTTCCCTTTTTTGTATATTATTTCAAAGTCATAACCCAACATCTTTGTGACCCATTTTTGTTGCTCTTCTAAAGATATTCGTTGTTCCAAAAATTATTTAATACTATCATGTTATGTTTTTACCTTGAAGTCTTTTCCCATTAGGTAAGGTCAACACTTCTTTAGTGCATGTATTATTTCCAACATTTACTTCTCATAAATAGGTTTCTCTAAATACTTTCCTTTTATTGGGAAAATTTGAAAAGCAATGGGTCTTCCTTCTTGCATTAAAAAAACACCAATTCCATTTCCTGAGGCATCACATTCCACAATAAAAAAAATTGTGAAGTTTCGCGTAGCTAAGACCGGTGCTTGGTACATTTGGGAGTCTCAAAGATCTTTGAATGATAGTCCAATACTTTTTGGAGATCTGGAAAAATAGATGATTTCGATGTTTGAAACTCTAGTGAGCATAATTGTGTAATTATGCCTTGTTGTTATTTATTTAGAATCTTTTTCATGTCTTTAGAGCCAATTATCTTTCCTCGTTTCCCTGTAATACCCCTTAATTCAACTTACTTTCCTTCCCAAAAAAATAAAAAAAAAGTTCTTGAAAATTAAAATTTATTGAACCCAAAGATTGTAACCATTGAAATCCTAGTACCACATCAACACCACCCATTGGAATGGAAAGCATTGGGATATTCGATAAATATTCCCCCATGGTTAGTTTGATATTATGACACTTTCCAGAGAAATTTATAGTTCCTCCATTTGCAACCATCACTTAACATTCTGGTGCTAGATATAGGAAGAAATTCAATTCCTTGGCTATCTTAAAATGAATAAAATGATGGGTGCAACTCGAATCAATCAACACTATTACCTTTTTCTTCTTAATATGTCCTTATATCTTAAGAGTTTGAGAAGTGGTAACTCCTACTAATGCATTGCAATATATGGTCAGATTCATATTTTCTTTCTCTAAGGCTAGTTTCTGGTTTATATCCTCTTCTTTTGAAGTTTCTTGCTCCTTTTCTTCCTCCTCTTCACAATATATGTAAAATAATTTCTTTCCAACACACTTATGACCTTTAGTGTATTTTCTATCAAAATTGTAACAAATCCCTTAAGCTATTTTTTCTTCCAACTATTGTGATGTCAACCTTGTAGGTTGTGGAAGGCTAGGAGTAGCAACACTTCCATCTTTATAGTTTTGAGTGGTAGGCTTCCTTGTCTCCATAATTTTTCTTTCAATTTTTCTTTCCAACATGAATGCAATATCCAATGTATCAGGTTCCCAAAGGCGAGCCTCATGTTGGATGTTATCCTTTAAAGTCCCTATGAAGACCTCAATCCTATGTTCCTTTGGAATATCTTTCACCCTTATATTCAATTTTTGGAAGTCCTGAATGTGCTCCTGTTACACTGAAATTTGTCACCATGACATTTTTTGTACTCCCTTGAAAGTCTACAATATCAAAGTTCCCAAATTCAAGCCTTGAAAGTAAGATAAAAGCTCATAAAAGCCTTAAAACTTTGGTACTGCACTTTCTCCTAGTTTTGCCTGCAGTCCCGCACTTTTTGGCTATAAATCTTGCGGAGCCAAACACACTATCTATTTATTAAAAGTGCAGACCCCTGTAAAAGATTAAAAAATGCACAAGTAAAATCTAGAAGCTCAGTTTAAGTCATTTTTAGAAGCTTCTAGAAACATTCCTACGGTGGAAAGATTGCTCCTTTCATGTTCATGCATCCCATCCAATAAGGAGCTAACCCCTTGATGTAAGGAACTAATCCCTTTGAAGGAGGACTCTATCCCTTCTTGTTTGGAGCTATAACCTCCTCTCTTCCACTATAAAAAGAGGCATAGGGCAGCCTCAAAGGGGTTAAGATTTTAGAAAACAATTGATGAGTTGAAGTTTTAGTATTGTTGGAGGCAAAGTGCTGTTGAGAATTAGACCATTTTAGCTGATATTTCATGTGGGAAAGATCACATACCTGTATGTATCTTTGTTGTAAGAGTGCAAGGCTGATATGAGTAGAGGAAACGCCTGCTTCGGACCCCAGGAGGACCTATACAACATCAAGGCGAACATGGTTGTAAGGCTCTTATTTATTTAAGTTAATACAAATAAATCCGTTTTTCTCAATAAGTTGTCAATTGATTGGTTTATTTTATGGATTCCTTAATCACCATAATGGATATGATTTATGAATATATGCTATGCAGGTGCTCTTTGATGTTAGCTTGTTTATGATTGCAGAATCTTCGAGGAGAACTCTTTTGAGTGATTGAAGACTACTACTAAAAATAAGCATTGGATCAAAGGTAAGATCGTTAAAGCTTTATAGAATTTAATTATAAATCGCAATATATCTATAGAAAGATAGTTTTGTTTATCCGTTTGTTGCTAGCTGTCCGTAGGACACTTGGGAGGTCTGTCTTGTCCGCAAGAATGACTTATCCATCCAACAGCTCCATCAGTGACCCTTTTGTTTAATATTTGTCAACTGGCTAAAGAAGGTGTTGCTCTTTGTATCCTCATAATGTGCTATCATTTCCTCCGTAAAAATTGACCAAGTGAAAAGTGGTTTACAAGAACAAAGCCATCGATACCACACAAAATTATTTTTTTTCTAAATATAAAGTTGAAATGCGTACCTTTGGTGTGGGTTGCATATTATGGAGCTCAAAGTATTGCTCCATTTGTAGTATCCATGTTATCGGATCCTTTCCATCAAAATTCCTCATATCGATCTTTGGAATATGGTGAGTCTTCAATCCAAAGCTAGAGGATATAGAATCATGATTAACATTTTTTTTTCGCTCTCATCATGTGTTTCATCTAATACCTTTTCGTTAATAGGAAGTATTTCTTATAGCAATTTTTTCAATTATTCTTTTAAACCATTATTCAAATCTTCCATTTTTTGTTCTCTACCATCCATATTAGCCTTCATGTCTGATTTCAAATATTCCATACGATCCATATTAGCTTTCATGTTTGCTTTTAAACCATCTATGTCATCTTTGGTTTCTCTTTGTGAGATCGAAATTTGTTGCACTTGGTCCCGTAATTTTGATATATCATGTTGCAATTCTTCCTCTTCATGTGTCATAGTAGAGTTTTCTGAGGGCTTAATGGGTGTAGAATTCCTTTTTGGAGGCATTTTATAACCTAATACATATATTCATGCTTCAATATGCCTTTGGAATCACTTCAAACTATTTTTCAAACAAAAGTTATGCAATTTTGTTTTTAATACACACCTTTTCTTTCTTTTAGGAGCTCGATCTTAAAATGGTTGTAAATTTGTATTTTGGTATCTCCAAGATCTTAAATTCGGTCTTGTTGTATCCCTCTAGGTCTTCTTTCCAGTGCCATAGGTGAGAATTCATTTAGATTCTTCAAGACAAATTTATTCTTGATCTCCCACAATGATCTAATTATGGACTAGTTCAGTAGAGTGAGATTGTACGATGTGCCACGTGTCACTATTTCAACCTTCGGCTTTGAAATCGATACATAAGAAACTAAGTTTAATTAAATTTCAGCCACATATTACAGATTTCCAATTTGATGCCTAAAATAGAAGCTATGGTTATGTTCCCTTGATCACCTGTTTGAGATTAAATTATGGAGCCTGTAAAAACCCTAACTTCTACATATCATATCTCCTAAAATGTTGTGAACCTAGGTCTAAATTTTTTACAAAAAGTTCATAAATATTTCCACTCCATGTGGTAAGAATTTCAACTTATTAAGCTTCATACAAATAAATTTATAGCAAAAATTCCAAGATGGCCTGTTTTGAAGAATCGAAGCCCTAGAATCCCATGCTCTTATACCAAATGTTATGCAACCAGGTCACAGAATAGAAGAAAAGATAGATCAACAACTTTAATAATTATCCAATTTGAGGGGTAAACCTCCTTTACATTACAAAAATGAAAAATTATTGTATGATTCAAATGAAAAATGAACTTTCTATATATAGGAGTCTAAGGGATCACAATATAATTAGAGCCTACATAACAACAATAATGTAAGGGCACAACAATTACAATAGTGGGCTTCTATGGGGAAAAACAATAACAATATGGGAACTGCATGGGAACTGCATGGGCACAAAAATAACAATAAGGGGGCTACACTAACAATAAAAATAAGGGGCCACACTAGTATTATAGGGACCTAACATCTACTGCTACTGCCTATTCTCATCATCTTAGAAACAAGTCACATTCCAAAGTCATCATCATGCCAAGGCTATAGTTATCAATGAATTTCATCACAATCATGAGGTTATTTACACTGTCATAGATGCCTTGTAATATGCAATCCAACCATCACTACCATACACAAAGTGTCTTATGTCACTATCAAAAAATCCATCAGGGTTTTGTCATACAAGTATTTTGCCATATAAAATTTCATTCATGTTCAAGCTACTTAATCCATGTCATAGCATCACCGTCATACAATAATAACCATACAGTAATGTTATATCATTCTAAAACTTCTCAAGATCACAAGGTTGTAGTTATCATCAAGAGAGGGTTAATACATAATATGCATCACTGTCACATTTCATTCTCGCACATATAAGCTCATATCCATTGTCACAATCAAAGGGAAAACCCTGTCAAGAAATATTTTCCAATCATCACCAAGGTTGAGCTTGTTGTGTAACTCATATATGACAGTCTCATTGTTCAAGATTTATTTTTATACTATTCACACATCATTGTAAAGCATGTATATGTGGAAATAGATATATTAGTCATATATCACTGTCATATTTTTCAAAGTAAGATCAAGGTCATGATATATGAAAACAAGAAAATTTTACCATTGTCTTGTCTCCCCCTATCAAACATCTTAGAGTCATTGTCTTAGTCAAAATAATTATTGTACAAATCACAATCACTACAAGTAATATGTCTCTAATAAATTTGCGGTCATCCTTCAAGTTACTGTTGTATGTTTCTTACTAAAAAATATGTCTAAATGTACTTGATTGTTATCTTATTGCTACAGTAATACAGTTCAAATCTCATAACCCTCGCTTTAGAACCATTAAAGACAAGACATTTCACTGTGAAACAACTCTTCCTTTGCTATCCACTCTTGTTGTAGGATATGAGCTTATTTCTTCCCAATGATTAACTGTGGGACTCTTGCATATAAGTGAAAAAATATTAATGATGAGAATGTTTCATGTGAGGATGTCCTAAATTTAGCATAACTTCCTTCTTCAGTGTAAAAATTGCTTCTAGCAAGGATAACCAAGATAGGTTGTTCCCAAATATAGATGGACCAATACCACATGTAATTTGCTAAAGGTTGACTTTCCAAATTGAAACTATTTTTTAACTACATATAATGAACATCACTAAATTGTAGTTTCTTGTATGTACAGGTTGACTTTATTTCACAAATATATGTATAGAATATTTTTCAGGATGCTAGAGATATCTTGTCATATATTATACTAGTTGGCGAAAGGTTGATATCAACTAGTTGTTTTTAGGCTTGGTCAAATACACAATTGTGTTATCCTTGAGATTTAAATCAATATTCAACATGTTTCATTGTTACAAGGCCAATACTCATGGAGATGTTACAACAATCTTATGCTGCAAGGATAGAGTATTTATAATGTTTAATTGACAATCTTTGTTAAATATTGTAGGCTAAAAAAAACTGCTGAATAATCATAGATATGATTCCCTAAGATGGTATTTTGACATTATAATTCACGGGATACAAAGATCATGCCCAAGTGTGAGAGAAAACAACCGTAGGGATCAAATGGATCTAATTTCTTATTAATTCATTTCCAGATCAAAATTCTATAGAGATTTACCAACCAAGAGAAACTAACATTGTGAATGTAGGTCTATAGATTCTTGAAGGCTTGATTTCAATCCTCAAAGATTAATGTACTTGCAAATTCAAAGTTTCCGAATGGTGTATATATTATCCACAAGTTCCCATGAATTATTTGTATAATTCTTCACTAATTCACATCATAATCCACAGAGTTATGTATGGAACATTGTCCTAAAATAGGGCAACAATAATCTAAAAAGGTGGTGTGCTATTTTTCATAGGATATCCCATACAAGTTGTGGCTAGGCTTGCAATAATTCTCGGCATTTGGCTGCCATAGACTTGTAGTTGATGCCCTAGTGAGGGTTGAATAAAAGTGTTGCTCAAAACTTGGATAATCAATCTTCTACCTGTAATAGAAACCTACCCAAGTGAATCCCAAAAATAAACCAAAACATAAAAGCAAACCCTAGCCTCTCTTTTGATATTATCAATTCTCCTTAGGGATGAATAATTAAGATATTTAATTTCAAGGATTGGTCATTTGAATTTCCTTTGTGGAGGAAGAATGAAAGATACTTTTTATATATTTGGAAGGGGTTCCATGAGGAAAACAAAAATTCCATTTGGATGGAGACAAACATTTAAAAATTAAAATTGATGGAGCTAAAAATCTTTTAAAAAAAATGATTTGAATTATGAGGGCTACTTGATTTGAAAGAAGAGTGAAAAATCCCTCATGCATTATACTTTAAGATAAATACCCATAGGTAACCCAGAATGCTAATTAATTTAATCATTGGTGGAGAACCAAATGCCTTGATAATTTTATTTGACCAAAGAGGAGGTGCCACATCATTGCACTTTGGGGTTTTTTCACACAAGTGGGTGTCTTCACCTATAAATGAGAATATCTCTCGAATGATGAAGGATCTCGTGGCATGCCACATACCACTAGAATCGACTCATCAAGGATAATTCAGTGGTAAGGATATCCAAGGCCAGTTCGACGATTTTATTCTTCAAAAAAAATCCAACAACAGTGGGCTATGGCCATTGTCCAAGGAATTCAAACCATAAAGCTAGGGTTTCCAACCATCCTTATATTGGAGCTTCCAACTTGATGCAATAATAGCGTTCATTAACTTGTGTTGGCATCAATGAAAAAAACCATTCAAAAATATCTCACTTTGCCATTGATGGCAAGACATTTACCCCCCCTGCAATGACTGCATCCCCTAACTTTATGCCTCAATATTCTTCCCTTGATTTATCTCCCCATTTGAAATCAATTGAAAAGGGTGAATCCCTTATTAATCTGCTTTGGTAGACCTGTAACCTACCTTCCTTCAAGATACTTGTTGGTACCATTTCATGACTCATTCTTTTACCTAAAAACCTCATTTTATCCATCATATTTCCTCATTTAACCTTCATAAATCTCTCATATTCCTTTGAAACTGATCAATTTAATGTAATTATTATTATTTTTACATTGGAATTAATTTTAGGAATTTTTGTGTTAAAAATAGGATTTTTCAAAAAATTACAGGTTTTCGTAACTTCCTGTAATGGCTTCACGTTTTGACACGTTGCATGACAGGTTGGCTAAATCAAGGGCTGAGGGTCTATTCCTCAATGTACAAGGATGGTGAAAAATCTATCCACCTCCAGATTCAAAGTTCATAGGTGGTTGGTCAACGTTGGTCAACTTCAGCCATTTCAGCAAAAAATCCTAAGTAATTAATGAATAGATTTGATATTTTGCTTGTAAAAAGGGATTTGAACTAATTTGAGTCCTTTGGGAAGTTAGTTAGGATTTTGAGGAACAAAAATAGCCTCTTTTTGTTATGTAATTTAATGATAAATAGTTAGAAGGAAAAACATTGAGGGCTAGACATGAGATGTTACGTGACAAGCTTCAAACTTTGATTTATGTAATTGGCTTTCATACTTTAATACAGAGATTCAGTTGTCCATGGTGTTATAGTCCATAATTTTCTTCATCTGAGTTATCTTAAGGTGCACTTGCAATGTGTGGAGGGCCCCCACTACAGCGTTGGTACACTTCCTTTGTGTTTTTCATTTACATTTGCATAATCAGATCTGATAGTACATTTCTATTTAATTCTTATACTGCAAGTTTATGAATCAGAATTGAAAGTTGTGTTTGCTATTTCATTTATTATTTCTGCTTGATGATCATGGTTATAATTGCAAAACTCAACTTGTAGTCTAATGACTGAACCTTGTAAGAGGGCTTAGCTATTGGTTGATTTCAAGATTATTACCTTGCTTTTTGTTTTGAATGAATATGATTGATAAGTGTGTTGAGTTAATATTTGGAGGAGATAATTTATTTCAGTGTGTTGATTTAAGGACTTGAAAGAGGCTCTATGAATTGAGTTCTTGTAAAGGAACTAGAGAATCTCAGACAAACAATATAACTCTATTTTTAGGAGATTAGATTTATTTTGTTTTAGAAGGTGTTCAAGTGTGGAAGGAGACAAAGAACAACCTTTTGTAAAAGAGTATTGAATATTAATACACTAAACCCTCATTTAGGAGACCAAATCATTCTAGATCTATATATTTTAGATAAGTACCTCTAAGTGTACCTACTCGGATTGATAAGAAATTAAAGCCTAATATAAACTAGAAGACTGGAACCAAACAATACTTACTGCTTCAAAATTCCTTGATCAATGCATGTTGCACTAAACAAGTTATCTCCCCCTGACATGCTATGCTTGATAAAAATTTCCACATTTTATTATTCTTGTCAATATGGATCAAATTTTCCTACTACTCCATAAAAACTACCCATAATTATGAATACATTCATATCTACCAACTGTCAACTTGTTAAAAATATGAATCTTCAAAATCACAAATGTTACTTAGACTCTTCCTCTTCAACATTCAGGGAGTCAACAAGCTGGATTCTTCATAATAATGTATGAACCAACTCTTTGGATAAATCATCTTGAATCTTTTCATTGTCTAATGTACCTTTTGATTCATCATGACCGTTCTCTTTTACATGTCTCGAAAGCATGACTGCAGAAACATTTGTATTTACTTGATCCTCATCCTTTCACTTTGTTCTCCAAACCTTCTTGTACCAGATGTTTTTGTTGTCATTCATGGAGGATTTGATGGTGTACCTGCATCATGAGCTATGTTCCCATAGTTATGGAATTTGTAACATTCAATAATGGGCTTGAATGACTGAATTAGCCTACATATACTTTATGCTAACATAGTTTTTTTGAAATTTGTCTTGCGATCTTGGAAACATGCTTATAGTGTTTTGAAAATGTATTTGAGGATTATCCCTGTCATACATATTGTAATCCCTATCCATATTCACGAAGTTAGAACATTAAAAAAAAATTACCATTAAACATGCTAGGGTACTTGAATTTGCCATCATTTCTTATTGGAGGAGATACAACCTTTTTCTTGAATCCTTCATCATTTCTTCTTGGAGCCACAACATTTTTTACCATCTTCCATCATTTATCATGATTTTAATTTTGAGGGATCCTAATTTCAGCCTTCTCATCAATCTTGTTTTACGAGGAATTAGACTTTGTTACTTCATCATATGTAGCTACTTGTTATACCTTTATCTTGAACTGAGAAAATTATTGATCTTTTCTTTCAGTATCCTGCAAGTTCACCTTGCTTTTGAGCAAGGTCTTCCTGAAATCTTCTTTTCAACAATTTCATTATTTTTATGCCTCATCTACTTCCAATTTTAGAAGAGTGATCTTTTTAATTTCTTTGTTGAATTCTTGTATTCATTCCTTCTTCCTTTCATTTGCATTTCTGAGCCTGCTAATTTCAACTAAAGATGCACCTATTTCCTTTTGTTTTTTATCAACTTCAATTACATACTTCCGAATAGATTCATTTAATTGGATTTCCAGGTCTTTCTCTTCCATTTCTGCTTCTTGCACTTGTTTCTTAAGCCTATTAATATTTTCAATAGATACATCAATTTATTGTTGCTTTTGAGTGACATCTTCCTTGAGCTTGAAATTTTCTTCTTATGTGTTCTTCGTCTCATTTAAAGCATTGATTAATACCTATTCCTCTTTTTTGTCTTATTCATCATTGTCAAAACCTTCCATATGAGAGTCTACTCGAGTTGAAGAATGATAATCATCATATTTGTCTTCGCCAACATGATCTTGACTTGCATGAATATTTTGAATTCTCACAAAGATGTTTGGTAGATGAACATCATCCTATATTGGATTTCATAGAATCTGACAACACACTTAGGATGATACTTATGGATTTGGAATTGTATTTTATTGATGTATCATTAGATACATCTCCATAAACAAAAAATTCCTATACATCATACCCAATAGCTTGCAAATATATTTCCATTTTATCCTTCCAAAATACAAAATTTTATTCATTGATCAGAGGAATTGAACCAACCTATTTTTCTTCGTCAGTTGTAATAGGTTTTGAAAAAAATCTGAGGAACTTCCTTTGGCTTATTTGAATTCTTTGTAGCTTGCTTCCATGAATTTCCCATCTTTATTCACATGATATCTTCCTTCCAGTTGTTAATATGCTACTGAAGAAACCTAATTTGATACCAATTATTGGAAATGTTAAGATGGGGGTGAATTAGTATTTCTTATCAATTAGTATATATTGTTAATCTCATAGAGTATTAATTTTTATTAGAATTAGATAAACATAAACATTCATAAAAACAATTCAACAGTGCACAACAATAGAGATAGTAGACAAAAACATTTTTTAGGTGGAAATCCCTCTGGGACAAAAACAACTGAACGCTTCTTAATATTTGTCTTCAAAAGATATACATAAAGTTCTCAACTCCAACAGAAGGAGTATCCAACCCCATGATTTATAGTCTCCAACCTATAGGATGTTACTACAAACTATTTATCAACTGAAACCAAAAGGACGCTCCAACATCCTATATTTATGGCTCCAACTTTATGTATACTCCAGCACCCTATTTACCAATTGCTACTAGACGGATGCTCAAATTCCCACTGCAAGATAAAACTTTCCCTAGCTCCACCCTGCCAACCTAAAGTGTTCTAGGCTCCAACCTAAAGGAGAATCCACTCTCCTTCCTTGCACCACCATGCCACCCTGATCATCAAGGGGACCATGTTTCACAATTTTCAGACGATATCCACCCGTGTTATGAACCAATGAAGAAAATGTAACATAAACTTTGTCAATAAAATATTCCTCTACTCAAACTTACTACACCACTACCTCATTCATTGTTTCCACTTCCTTACTCACTGTTTCCACTCATATATTCATTACTTCATCACTTGTCACTGCCTATTCTCATTATCTTAGAAACAAGTCACATGCCAAAGTCATCACCATGCCAAGGGCATTGTTATAAAGGAATGTCATCATATTCATGAGGCTATTTCAACTATCATAGTTTCCCTGTAATATTCATTCCAACTATCACTACCATATAACTACTTGCCACCATACATAAGGTGTCTTATATCACTATCACAAAAGTCATCAGGGTTCTGTCATACAAGTATTTTTCCGTATATAATTTCATTCATGTTGAAATTTTTTCATCCATGTAATAAAATAACTATCATACAATCATCACCATATACTACTATTATATCATGCTACATCTACTCAGCGTCACAAGGTTATAGTTATCATCAAGAGAGGGTTAGTACACAATGCACATCATTGTCACACTGACGAGCTAGACAATCATATAGATGAGCCATGCATGTCACTGTCACACATATAACCTCATATCCAATGTCACTATCAAAGGAACAACCCTTTCAGAAAATATTTTCCAATAATCATCAAGGTTGAGCTTGCTCTACAACCCATATCTGACAACCTCATAATTCATACTTTATTTGTAATATCCCAAAATTGGATTGCAACAATACATGAACATAAAAATGTAAAAATATGCAAATCTGAACATGACATAAGAGGGATCAATGTACAACCACCATATTATTAATATATCAGCAGAAATATACAACAAGATCATGAGGGACAAGCCACTCAAGAAATGGGAACAAGTCTCCAATGAACAAAACAATCAACAGATGAGTTGCTGCAACTGTATAGAATGTCGGAGAGCAGTGAAAGCACTATCTATAATAGTGTAGCTACTGCTGAATACATGTATAAATATAATGTGGCTGATAGAAACAAAAGAAAGGCCCACCAATGAAGATGTGGGCTCCAATACAAGATTTCTAGCCAACCCAGAAAGGATTGATAGAAATACCAAGAAACTTACAATGTGACAAATAACCCCGGGGTTAATATGCCACTAAAAACTAGATCTGATATGAAATGAGGCTATGACAGATCTGAAATAATAATGTCCTCCTCCGATGGTATTTATAACTAGAAGGTTGATCCCTCTACTCAGAAATAGACCCTCCTGATGAGCTCAATGAACCCTCCCAGCAAATGCCTCCAAAAATAACACAGTTCGGGATGGAAGCTGTATTGTGAGGGATAGCAGATGGTTGGCCTGATGAAAAATATGTCAAAATATGTCTGGGAGTCCTCCTTTCTGATCCTCCAATGAATAGAAAATCTCTCCACTGAAGAACAAGCCCAGAAATGACTATAAGAGATCCTCCTTTGCTGCACCCTGCAACACAACCCAGCTCTAAACAAAAACTGTGTTGTAGCTGAGGGAGGTAGCTTGGAAAAAATACTGAAATGAGAAAATGTAGCCCAAAACACCTCTCCTTCCCTAAGGATAAGGTAGGGATTCCCGACCAGGAACACCCTTGTGCTAAACAACACTGCAACCCTGCTAAACAGTAAGAGGAAGCAAAGTCTAAAAGACCAATAGCAATGATAATCAAAACATGAATAACAATGGTTGTTATCCCCTCCATATATAGCATGAGAGCCTCTCCACATTGGGTCCCATCCATATTTTCCACCAAGCTCATGCAAGTTTTCCTCCACTAAAATTGCGTTGTTCATCAAGGAGATTCAATGTACCTAGAGAACGTTGTTGACTTGGTCAAAGTTGACTGAATCAGCATGTTTCAGCCCCTGTTCACACCCAAAGGTGCTTAATCCAGCTACTTATTCTTCCCCCTTTCACATTAGGAGTGTTTTTATTGCTACTCAAGAGACTTATGGGCCTCCCCACCCATTTATTTACCGACCTAGTGATGAAACAACTATAATATTCCATATAGCTTGGAGGCTAAATTTTTGGAATATTACAGTATTCCCCTCCATAATGTTGCTTGTCATCAAGCAACTATATAAGGAGAGAAAAATTCCTCCCCTCCTCCTCTTGTGGCCTCCTCATCAATAGTTCCCACCATTTCTCAAAACAATCTGCAATAAATCTATCCTCCAATACTCCCTCCCAAGCATGCAAAACCAAATGGCTCACATCATGAAAAGGTGGAAGGTGTAAGTGGAAATCTTTTTTCTGTCCAATGGCCTCCCCAAGATAGGAGTTATGACAAGCATAGGGGATCTCATGACCAATGAGAGACTCCCAAACCCATGCTATAATCCAAATGAAATGAGCCATTCTAGGTAGCTCATCAAAATAATCATCAACCCCAGGTGTATGCAATGTGTTGGGGCTGCATGGAGAGATTAGAAGTGGTTTCTCTCTCCACTTATGGTAAGTATGGGGTTTTTGCTGATCTTGGGCTGAAATTTCATGGCCTCCAAGATTGGCCCAAATTACCCCACAAAGAAAATCAGCCATGAAATTCCTCCTCCAAGAACGTAAATTCTTCAAATGGCTCCTCCCATGTGAAGATAAGAAGTGTGGTGTGGCAATCATGGTTTGCCCATTGTTTCTCCTAAAACATACAACATGTAAAGTAGGGAGAATCATACTCCCAATGGGCATCTCAAAATCATCTAGCACTCTCCAAATAAATCTCCCCATGAACATAAGAGCATCAGCAAAATATGGAAGCAAAAACCAGTGAAAACAAGCTACCATATGACAACCGGAGAGTGGAACATAGTTTCTCACATGGAACCAGCACAGTGCATCCCTTGCCTACATCAAAAAAATTAAGAACAAGTGCTCTCCCAGCCACTTGCTTGCTACCACAATCATTCTATAGGATAGAAGCATGAAAGTACAATGTGGTGTCAATGGTGCACACCAAGAATCATGTGGCCTCCCCCACAAACCACCGATAGAATGGCCAACATCAATGTTGCAAATGGCCACAAGTACATGAAAATACAATATAAAATAAGGAAATTTCCTCCTTGGTACAATATGTTGCTCACAAAATGTAAAGGAATGCAAATTAGGGTGCATAAGTGTACATCCTCTACTATGTACTTTGGTCCTTGAGCTAAAATGGCTCAACTGGAAATTCTCCCTCACTCTCAATGTGTAGGGAAGTGGCTGTGCTAACCTCTACATCACCATTCGGGCTATGCATCTCTCCATATGCTGATGTATATCCTATTGGATGCCGTCCCAAGTGAACTCATCCATCAATGAATGAAATGCATCAAGGTGCATGGAAGGAAAGTCCACATGTGCTGCATGTAGGAGCTTCCTCTTGAGCTTAGAAACTCTTGTCAAGAAGACTCTCCCATAAGAATATATGACCTCACCAACCACCATGTATCTATCATCTCCATCTGGTCCATCAAGTATCATGCATGCACCAAGACCCTTGGAGTACTCTACCAAAAGTTGAGACCTCCAATATGGATCAACCCTCCTAAGAGACAACGCTAAAGATCTAAAATGTGAAGCTCCCCACATGATTTTGTCTACTCATTTGAAATACCCCATGCCAAATTAATCCTCCAAAGTGCTGTTATGCCCATCATGCAGTTGCTCATGCTCAAATAGGAGTGGTGACTCTTGGAAGTTGGCCTCGCATGACAAGCTACCATCCAAAAATAACCTCCTGATCTTGGCCAATGCAAGCATGAGTGGCATCCATCTACTCCCATGTATGGAGGATTCCTTCCTCAAAGGAAGTAGCCTTGGCTTCTCCAAATCCATGGAGCAACTTCCTTGCACCATGAAGGTGCCATCCTCCATCACTTCAGCAACTTTTGTTAGCGCAGTATATGTAGTGAGAATGGGTATTGCAAAAAATGAAAGAGTACCTCTCTCCTCCTTGAGTCTATCCCAAACTCTCTGCACTGTACTGGATTCCTCCCAAATCTTCACCTCTCCGGAATCTAAGAGTGGTGAACTAAGTGATAAAATGTCTCCCACCAAATCTACATCTGGTGGCCTCCCAAGTGGAATGCCCCCATGTAGTGAGAAATCAAAATATAAGGTGGATTGTATATATGCATGGATTGATTTGTCCCCCTCTTCATTGTACAATAAAATCACCTTTTTCTGTGTAGAAACCTCCCAAAATAGATAAGGGTGAATTCCTATCATCCCTTAATGCTGATCCTTCCTTTCTTCTCCTTCCATCTGCTAAGATTCACAACCCAAAATGACTGATGCATGCTGCTCCAGAATTGTGGTTTGGTTCCCACATGTTGGATCATTTCGAACTCCTTGCAAAGACACAAGGGCTTCTCCAATGGAAGCAATGGCTCCCTTCCCATATCCATGTGGTGATGGATCTTCTCCCAATGGTACGGCACTATTAGATCTTCTTTTCTCATCCTCTTCATCAATATGTGAGATTGCCTCATCATCAATGAGAGACCCTTGATCTTGGTATTCCCTTGAAGGAGGTTTCTCCATGTCTTCACCAATAGAAGAGCGTTCTTCAAAAGGAGGGGATCTTGCCCTTGGAAAGGTACCATGCATGTTTTTATCCCCTTCATCTGAAATATGGAGTGGAGTTGGCAAGATAGATCTCTCCAACTCATGCAAAGGTTTTAAGTTTTTGGGTTTCACAAGAGATGTTTTATAATGTTTAGTGTCAAATATTTTCACCAATTCCTTAGTGAACCCAGCATAAGTGTTTTTATTTGCATGATAAAATGAAGAGGAACTGTTAAACCACCAATTATGGGCCATACATTTTAGGTGCAATGCTGCTACTCTAATGGCCTCCCTTTCCGAAACTTGGTGTAGCTGAAAATAGGAATCTAGCTCCTCCACTCAAGCTTTGGCTATGCACTCTGATGATCCATCAAAGTTAGATAGAAATATTCTATCTCTCTTGCTTCTATCATGGTTTCTAGATCTTCTAGCTTCCTTGAGTTGGCAAAACCCTTGGAAATCCAAGTGCTCTTTGAATCTCCATGATTGAGACTCAGACTCTTGAAGATAGACATTCAAGGTATCCTCCCTTGGTGCATCTCCTTCCTCCATCCTTCTTGCAGTGAATGTGGGAAAAATAATGTGTTGTGGACCTGCATGTGTGGCTGAAATGTCACACCTATCATGTGAATAGCTAGTGCTTGCTTCACTTTCAAACCCTCTTAGGAATTTTCCACACTTCTCCCCTTTCATCTCCTTGAGATCTTCTTTGATATTTTTCATAGCTTGGAAAAGAAGCAGGGAAACCCTCTCTTCCTTCATTTCTCAAAATAATGGAGTCATGCCTTTGTTTCCTCTATGAATCTTCTCTTTTCTGTGAGAAGAATATTCTCCTTCAAATGACATAATATCTTGGATGCAGTGGCTGATCCAAGGTTATGCTTCGATACCACTGTAATATCCCAAAATGGGATTGCAGCAATACATGAACATAAAAATGTAAAACTATGCAAATATGAACATGACATAAGAGGGATCAATGTATATTCACCATATTATTAATATATCAGTATAAATATACAAAAATATCATGAGGGACAAGCCACTCAAGCAATGCGAACAAGTCTCCAATGAACAAAACAATCAGCACATGAGCTGCTGCAATTGTATAGAATGCCGGAGAGCAGTGAAAATGTTGTCTATAACAGTGTAGATACTGCTGAATACATGTATAAATATAATTTTGCTGATAGAAACAAATAAAATTCCCACCAATGAAGATGTGGGCTCCAATACAAGATTTCTAGCCAACTCGGAAAGGATTGCTAGAAATACCAAGAAAAATACAATGTGACAAATAACCCTGGGGTTAATATGCCACTACAAACTGGATCTGATATGAAATGAGGCTATGAAATATGTGAAATAATAATTTCCTCCTCCAATGGTATTTCTAACTAGAAGGCCGATCCCTCTACTTAGAAATAGACCCTCCTAATGAGCTCAATGAACCCTCCCAGCAAATGCCTCCAAAAATAACGCAGTTCAGGATGGAAACTGCGCTATGAGGGATAGAATATGGTTGGCCTGATGCCAAATATGTAAAAATATGCCTGGGATTTCTCCTTGCTGATCCTCTAATGAATAGACAATATCTCCACTGAAGAAAAAGCCCAGAAATGACTCTAAGAGATCCTCCTTTGCTGCTCCCTACAACACAAACCAGCTCTAAACAGAAACTACTTTGTAGCTGAAGGAGGTAGCTTGGCCAAAATGCCGAAATGAGGAAATTTAGCCCAAAGAACCTCTCCTTCCCTAAGGATGAGATAGGGATTCCTGACCAGGAACACCCTTGTGCTAAACAGCACTGCAACCCTACTAAACAGCAAGAGGAAGCAAAGTCTAAAAAGACCAATAGCAATGATAATCAAAACATGAATAACAATGGTTTCTATCCCCTCCATATATAGCATGAGAGCCTCTCCACATTGGGTCCCATCCATATTTGCAACCAAGCTCATGCAAGTTGTCCTCCACTAAAACTATGTTGTTCATCAAGGAGATTCATTGTACCTAGACAGCGTTGTTGACTTGGTCAAAGTTGACTGAATCAACATGTTTCAGCCCCTGTTCACACCTAAAGGTGCTTAATAAAGCGACTTATTCTTCCCCCTTTCAAATTATGAGTGTCTTTATTGCTATTCAAGAGACTTATGGACCTCCCCACCCATTTATTTACCGACCTAGTGATAAAACAACTATAATATTCCATTTAGCTTGGAGGCTAAATTTTTGGAATATTACATTATTGTTATACTATTTACACATCATTGTAAATCATGTATATGAGTCAACATATATATTAGTCATATATCACTGAAAACTATGTCAATGTAAGATCAAGGTCACGATCTCTGACAAAAATATAAGTGTATCATTGACTTCTCTCCCCCTATCAAACATCTCAGTGTCACCGTCTCTGTAAAAAGAATCATTGTCTAAATCACAATCACTTCAAAGTAAGGTGTTTATATTAAATTTACTACCATCCTCTAATTTACTATTGTATGGTTCTTACTGAACAATATGTCTAAATGTACTTTATTGGCATCTTATTTCTAAACTTATACCCTTACAATATCACAACTCTTACTTCAGAACCATTAAACACAAGACCCTTCACAGTCAAATAAATCTTCCTTTGAAATCTGCTCTTGTGATAAGATATGAGATCCTTTCTTCTAGATGATTAACTATGGGAATATTACCTATAAGTGAAAAACTCTTAATGATGGGACTGTTTCATGTGAGGATGTCCCGACTTCATCATAATTTCCTTCTTCAGTATAAAAATTGCTCGCAACTAGGATGACTAAGAGAGGTTTTTACCAAATATAGATGGACCTATAAAAATTTTAATTTTCCAAAGGTTGATTTTTCAAGTTGAAACTATATTTTGACTACATAGAATGAACATCACCAAATTTTATTTTCTTATATGTACATGTCGACTTTATTTCACAAATATATTTATAAAATAATTTTCAAGAAGCTGGATATATCATTTAATAGGTTATTTTATCCAACGTATTATTGATATCAACTTGTTGTTTTTAGGCTTGGTTGACCCACAGTGGTGTTATCCTTCATATTTCAATCAAGATTCAACATGTCCTATTGTTACAAGAAAAATACTCATAGCGATGCCACATTGATCTTATGCCACAAGGATAAAATTTTATATTGTTTAATGGTAAATCTTCCTTAGCTCGTGTAGCCTAAAAACAACTACAGAACATTCATAGATATGATGCCCTAGGATTTTCTTATCACATTACAAGTCATATGATACAGAGATCATGCCCAAGTGTGAGAGAAAATAACCATAGATTAAATGGATCTCATTCTTTCTTAATTCATTGTTAGACCAAAAGTCCACAGAGAATGAATGATTCTTTTACCAACCAAGAGAAATTTACAGTGTGAATACAGGTTTGCGGATTCTTGAAAGCCTGGTTTCAATCCTTAGATATTGATCTACTTGCAAATTCAAATTTTCCAAATGCTCTATGTCTTATCGACAAGGCCACATGAATTATTGTCATAGTTATTCACTAATACAAATCATAATCCACGGAGTTATGTATGGAGCCTTTCTCTAATATAGGGTAGTAATACTCCAAATCAAAGGTGCATTATTTTTCATAGGATATCACATACAAGCTACAACTAGGTATGCAATCAATCTCAAAAATTGGCTACCACATACTTATATTTGATGCCCTAGTGAGGGATGAATATTAGTGTTTCTTAAACCTTGGATAATCAGTCTTATACCTGTAAGAGAAACCTACCCAAGTGAATCCCAAAAATAAACCAAACCCTAGCCTCTCTTCTAATCTAATCAATGCTCCTAAGGGTTGAATAGTTCAAAGCTTTAATTTCAAAGATTGATCATTAGAATTTCCTTCATGGAGGAAGAAAGAAAACTCCTTTTTTTAGATTTGGAAGGGGTTCCATGAGGCAACTAAAATTCCATTTTGGAGGAGGATAAACATTATAAAATTCAAATTAATGGAGCTAAAAACGCTTTGGAAAAACCAATTTGGATTATGAGTGTTACTTGATTTGAAATAAGAGTGAAAAACACCTCATGCATTAAACTTTAAGGTAAATATCCATAGGTAAACCATGATTACAATTAATTTAATCATTGGGGGAGAACCAAATTCCTTGAAAATTTTATTTGACCAAAGAGGAGTTGCCACATCACTGCGCTTTGGGGTTTTTTCCCATATGCGAGGGTATTCAAATTAAAACGAGAATATCTCTCGAATAGTGAAGGCTCTTGTGGCATGCCACATACCATTGGAATCAACTCGTTGAGTAGAATACAATGGCAAGGACATCCAAGCAAAGTTTAGTGATATTATTCTTCAAAAAATTCCAACAAGAGTGGGTTATGTCCATTTTCCATGGAATTCAAATAGTAGAGCTAGGGTTTCCATCCATCCTTCCATTGGAGCTTCCAACTTGATGAATTCTAGACAAATATTAAGAGAATTCATTAACTAATTGTTAGGATATTCCAAAACATAGGAAATATTTAAGTATAACTCGGTCTAGCATAGAGTTAGGTAAAGTGTGTTTATTTACTCTGTAAATTTGTAACTTATAATCTAACGGTCACGATATGTAGTGATCCGATGGTTATATCTCTCCTCGATATTACTGACACTTCATCTCTGGCTTAACACCCGAATGGTCCATGATATCTATTTAAAGAGCATGGAGGGTAATTTTTCTAGTAACTGTTCATGAGAGAAGCTTATCTAAGTTTTCTTTATTTATATTAATAAATTTCCTGAAGTGGCCGCGTTGGCTGAGATTGTGGACTGTTTCCCTCTTTGAGGATTTTAACCACGTCAAATACTGGTGTGCTAATTTGTGATATGTTTGTGAGTGGTGACCTTTGCTGTTTGATCTAAGGAACTTACCCTGAAAATTCCTACATGGTATTAGAGCTATTTCGAGGGCCGCATCCACTGTTGATCCAAATCTGAAGTTGGTTTGACTGCATGTGATTTTCATTGTCCATATCTACTATTATTACCACTTTCAGGCTAGGAGGATTGCTCTGTTGTGTCCGGAGCATCTGTTACAGTGAGGAACCCCTTTTATTTCATGCGAAAATGTTTCTAGTTGCCGAACTTATGTAATTTTAGCTCTGGAGGTATAAAGTATCTTTTTTGCAGTTATATTTATTAATCCTTCTATTTATTCTGGCTCCACCTATTTATTTCAGTTTATATATTTTATTGCTAGATCTATACCCTCTTCTCTGTGTGCGCTCTTTTCTATGCATTGTGTGCGATCTTGAAAAATGAAAAACAGGAAGACGAGATTTTTTTCTACGTACGCTCTTTCCCCGCATGTTTGTGCGATCTTGGGAAATCATAAATAGTGAAAAAATAGATAGTTTCCGGTAAGATTATCTGGAAGTCGTTTTCCGAGCTGTTTTTTTTTACGAGCCTAATTTTTCAAGATCTTTCCATTGGAGAAGTTAGTTTCAGCCTTTTCATCTTCAATTTTTTTTTTTTTAAATGGAAAGTACATACCCGGTTATTCTTTTTTTTCTAAGTAAACGTAATCTATTAATAGAGAAAATTATGTACAACAGGCCATAACCGGATCCTTGCCCTGTGTAGTGGCATTTTGAACAAAAAACCCATGTTTAACACTGCCCTTCAAGAGGGAAACTAGTGCTGAGTGTTTTTCAAGAAAAATCCCACGCAGGGGAGACATGGAGTTCTGAGTTTTGATATCATAACTAACAAAAGCTGAAATATATACATCATAACAAACAGTAACATGCCCTGAAGAAAGGGCAGAGACAGAGCACAAAAAACAAATTGAGAGGGAGGTGCTACTCATCAGGAGCTTCTTCTACGACCCTGCACCAGAGTTCATCCGGTTCCCCGTCGTCCTTGTACAGGTCCGCAGTAGAATGAATCACCTTCCCAATTGCAGAAGGAATCTTCACCACACTCGCTTGACCCTTGGCATTCTGTGCCTTGCTCAGTTGACCGCCAACAGTCTTCATCTCGTTCGCTTGACTTCCAGTTTTCAGCTTCTTGCATTCATGCTCAGCATCCCTGTCAGCGTTGAGAAGGTTATCTATTGTAGTGACCATATTCCCTGGCGAAGGAGGAGGGACCTGCTCAACATGAGCTTGATCAATGTTGTCTTTTCTCATGTTCGGCAACCTGTTGGGTTGACCAGCCATGCCTTTGCTCGCGGTGAACTAAGTGGCCTTGCCCTTCACATCCTTCAAGTCCTTGCCGTCAGTGAGCTTCATGCCTGCACTTTGCCCCAAAATGTGAGCTCCTTCATTGTGCATTCCTCCCTACCAGAGCACGGAGTCATGTCCTGAGGAGTTTCCTAAAAGACGACTGTGATGGATTCCGTCACTCTGGGACGATTAAGAGAGCTATTGAAAGAAAAATGAACAGTGTGGGGATGAGTAGGAGGAATCGGAGGAATGGGGGAATGAAAGCTGCGCCCAGAGCGATGAAGACGACCCCTGTGAGCAGTGGAGTGGCTGTAAGAGTTTGTAGAAGACTCAGAGGAGGTGCTGGAGGAGGTGGGGGTACGCCGAATCTAGCGTCTGGTGGCGCCCCTTCTGCAACGCATTCTATGCCTGAGACGCGGCATCTCCTCAGATGGGATAGCAGTGTGGGGAGGCGAATGCAGGACTGAAGACAGGGGCGTTTGAGTAGGCAAGGTCACCGTGGAAAACATGCAAGAGCATGCGAGAGAGAAGTGGAGGATGTCGCCTAACTCCAAGCAGCAATTGAGACTGGTTCTATTACCAGTTACAGTGCATGCGGAAGAAAGCTCAACATTCGGATTACAGCACCTCCAAACAGGAAGGGGAGTTCTGCTAGAGCCATACCCGCGCATCATTCTATCAGCCCAATAAACCGTGCAGCAGTAAGTTCTTGGCAATAAACCTTCATAAATTTGAGCTGAAGTCATGGCCGAGTCGCAGCGTGCGAAGTGGTCTCGAGGATCGGAGGCGAGATTGAAATGAGCGCTGGGAGTTAAATGCATTAAAATCTGGATAGTCCTATTGATGAGCCGAATGACAGCTTCGGGGTAGGTTGGCATATGGCTTCCCATAATGCCTCCTGCCCATCCTATCACCTTAATTCTCTGCATCATCACCCGCATCCGGGAGAACATACCCGGTTATTCTTAACAACATCAATTATTTCTAATGGCTATCCTACATGATAGACATACTTAGAAGTAAAGGGATTTATAGAATAGATAGAGGATAATAAACTAAACCTATTGATGGAGAAAAAGCCACTAAATGGGAGAATAAACAAGATCAATCATGAGGGTTGATAGCAATTTCCATTGCTCAAGATGTTAGATTTCATATCCAAAACATTGAATCGCCTGATGAAGCTATGAAAAAGCTAAATACCATTTTTGGCATTAAAAATGAAATCGGAGACCACCAACTTGAAAATGAGTTGCTTACTTTGGACCCCAATAATTTCTTCTCTATTGAATATTTTTTGTCCAAATTAAAGACCCTTAGACTTATTTTAGAAGGTTGTAACGTCAAAAAGGAAGATGGTAGCCTTATCTATTTTATTCTTGCTAAGCTTTTCCCTGCATACTCTGTATTTGTTTCCACCTTCCATTCCACTAGAGAAGTCATCATTTCTCAAGGAAAAACCTATAAGCCCCCCTCTTTTGATGCCTTTTGCGATTCTTTGATAAGAGAAGAAGAAAAACTCTTACACCTTGGTCTTATTAATACTGCAAACTCTTCTAAGAAATCCGTAGCAGCCCGCAACAACCATATTAAAAGAATCCCAAGAAGAAGTATCCTAAAAAGAATGGTCCTAAACCAAACAAGGGATTTAAGCAATTTCAGCTACCAACTGAAAAAGAAACTCAACAAACTGATAAGGAAAATAAAAACAAAGGGAAGAAGAAATATAGACATTGCAACTTTTTTAATCATGATGGCCACATAGAGTCAAAATGTTTTAAGAAGATGGAAGCCTTGGAAGCAGGAATGAAGAAGCACAACATCAATTTGGAACACTCTTCAACTTCATATTTGTGAATTTCACTTTCTTCTTGTGGTTGTCAAGCATCAAGATCTAGTTATGCTTTGAATGTATCTTCTTCTTCTCATTCTCATGAATGGCTCATTGATTCTGGAGCCTCTTACCACATGGCCAAAAATAAAGCCATGTTTTCTTCTTTAAATGATTGTAACACCAAAAATGTTTATTTTGGTGATGATAGATCTCTTACTGTTTTAGGATCTGGAACCATTCATCTAGATAATGGTCAGTTTAATGATGTATTATGTGTTCCTACCTTGTCCTGCAACCTTATATGTGTTTATCATATAACGCATTCAGGTGAAGGGAAAACAATATAATTCTCACCTCATGATGTTGTAATTAAGGACCTCAAATATCCTAAACATATTTTAGCTACTGGCATTGCTAATGATTCCACGAGGTTGTATAAGTTTAACAACTTTGGGTCATCATGTCTTCCCTCCATTTTTGTTGCTCATAATGATGAAGTGAGCAAACTTTGGCATGAGAAATTTGGTCACTTAAACTATTTCTCTCTTCAAAATCTATGTAAATAAAATATGGTGACAGGTCTTCCTATTGTATCTTTCCGAGATGGTGTTTGTTCCAGTTGTGTTCTCAGAAAACATCATCCAGACAGTTTTGACAAATGTTCCTCTTGGCACGCTTCAACCCCTTTGCAGCTTGTGCACAGTGATTTATGTGGTCCACTTCTAGTTGTTTCTTTCTTTGGCTAAAAATAATTCTTAACTTTCATTGAATATTTTTCCAGATTCACTTGGGTATACTTCTTAAAAATCAAGAGTGAATTCTTTAACATGTTCTTGGCCTTTATGGCCTTTATTGAGAAACAACCTAGACATAAAATTCTTAAGTTAAGATCATACAATGGAGGAGAATATGTTAACTAAAATTTTATCAAAGTTTGCACTCAGCATAGCATTCAATTGCAACATACCATTCCATATAATCGACAAAAAAATGGTGTATTTGAAAGGAAGAATCACACCTTAAAAGAAATGGCTAATTGTATGCTTCAATCTAAAGGACTTAGTCTTAATTTTTGGGCAAAAGCAATTAATTGTGCAAATTAAATAGTGAATCACACTCCTACTAATGTTTTAAGGAATATAACTCCAGAATAATCCTGTAGCTCAATCAAACTATATGTAAGTCACTTTCGCATTTTTGGAAGTGAAGCTTGGGCCCATATTCCAGATGTGAAGCATAAAGCCTTAGAACCCAAGAGTGAAAAATGAATTTATGTTGGATATTTTGAAGATGTCAAAGGATATGGAATTATTCAACCAAAATCAAAAAATATAATCATTATAAGAGATGTAAAATTTTATGAAAATATATTAGCTTACGAGCCTAGTTCGGCGGGTGTGCCACCTTTGGCCTGAGACCCTGATTCGACACATGTGCCACCGATCTCTATCTCTTCTATTTTTGACAACATTCCTTCTAGTTTGGATGGTGACAACGAGGATGAAAACCCTCCTCCACCTCCTCAATATATTCCTTGACCTCCATAGCTTCCAAGATGGGTCCGCTCTACTTGGGATGCAACAGGTTCTCTTCTACGTGACCCTACAGATCAATGTCGTACACATTCTCACTCTATAAACTATTCCAAAATACCACTAATTCCGAATGAGACAGAGCTGAAACATTTCAGTGATTAGTTGCATCTTTAGTCTAGTTGTAGCACTCTGGAGGTAGATGTCATTCTAGTTAGTTTTAGTTCACTATATTTCAAGTTTGATAATGGCACTCTAGTTCAGTTTTAGTTCACTGCAATTCAAGTTAGATTAGTGGCATTCTAGCTCAGTCCAGTTCACTATATTTCAAGTTAGACTAGTGGCATTCTAGTTCAGTCCAGTTCACTGTATTTCAAGTTAGGTTAATGACATTTTAGTTTAGTTGTGGTCACTGTGTTTCAAGTTTGATCAATTGCATTCTAGTTCAGTGTTATTCATTGTTCTTTAAGTTGTATTGACTATCAAAATTAGATTTCACGGCCTTCATTGTTTACAAACTACTCTTGTTCTGACTTTCTATTAATACATCATCAAATAGACAGGAATTAGTGATATCATTTTAAGGCCTTGATTGTTCTGCAATCTTTTGCAATTTCACAAACAAGCCTTTTTCCCAAAACACTGTTCTAGAAAATCTCTAACTTTTGAATGAAGGTTTAGTAGTGACAAGCTGAGCTGCAGAATGGATTAATCTAGCATTACAAGTTAATTTAGAGTAGAAATCTTATTGTGCTACAAATAATCTCTTTCAATTGTGTTCCAATAAACTTCTAGCCATGGATGAGATTCTTTGTAATATTGTAAGATGATTGTTTACTTAGGAGAACCTCATTTGCACTAAACTTGTCCTTTTCTCAAGCTATTCCAACATATTTCTAATGAATGAATTGGACGAGTTCATGTTGTGAGTTATTGAGTTCATGTTGTGATTTATTTCTTTGCTATGAGTCATTATCAAGCTTTGCATTTTTTTCTCTTTAGTGCCTTACACAGTTTAGAATAGGTTTTCATCTGTTTTAGTGTAACTATCCACTTCTCTTTACCAACACTTAGTTCTTTTTCTTTTTAACATACAACCATAAGACCAAAAACATCAGAAAAACACTAAACACAACGTAGTGAGAAACAGATACCTAGGCACATATATTGCACCTCACTTCAACAGTTTACTAGCCCTGGCTAACAATTTATGACCTCAATTTAGGAACACTAAGTTGAGCACTATAGCAGGTAAGAGTTTTTAACAAAGGTAAAGCACACATGAAACATGAAATAACACAACCAATTCATCAATAAAGGAAGTCAGAGCATACACCTATGAATTCTAAGTGTTAAAGATGAAAACCACTGTAAATGGTACACATAGAAAGTATATATCAAATAAATACTAAAAAATCCATGAGAATCTCAGGTTGGTCAAGTAAAAATTCCTTTGTATTATTGAAAATAGTCAAATTACATAAAGTCGCAGTATTGCCAAAAAATCTACAAGCATTTACAAATTCGAATAACTGCCCTTTAATAGACTTGTTACATGAGAGATGATCTGCCTCTTGGCTAGATTCATTGAAATTTTCCTAATGACACCTTGCAAAACAGGAAAACATGTGCTTTAATGAGAAAATGATAGCTACACTATGAAACAGTCCTGTTCGTAATAGGACTCAAACTGTTACTTATTACATCAACTACCTTATCTCTAAAAATAGTTACATATTTGACAACTGATCCTTCACCTGTTTGAATATGTTGTGATAGAACTCATCACTACATGACATCTTAATTAGCCTCCTCCAAATATGGAAACAAACCCTATTTTTAAGGAAAACTGGTCCTTATCTTCAACGAATGGTTTGGTAGATGAGTTTTCTTCATCTCATGGTCTTCAAGTCTTGGATGATTTCTGACATAGTCCTTTGACCCTTTGAAAGTATCCACCTATCCAAAACTACCCAAAAACCCGCTCATTAACCTTTAAAACAACACGCTACGAAAGTATGACAGTTTCGTAGTGTACTTTCGTAGCATACAAAAAATTCTCTTTGCCATCAACTTTTCTGATTATTTCCTTCTGCATTTTGTTCATTATGCCTTGACACATCTTCCATATGATTTCCTCCTCTTGGAAGCTCCCCAAATTGGTTTTAAATTCAAAAATAAAGCTACAGGTGGTTTCGTAGTGTTTTCCTGGCTTCAAGCCTAGGAAACGCTACAAAACTGCTGAAAACTGTGCAAATTCCAGATTTTTTCCTAACTTCAAAAATATTTCTTCCAGTTGTAAATTTTTTTTTTTCCAACATGCCATTTACCTTTCAAAACATAAACTAGATTAAATTAGGACTCTTGAGGTGTTTCTTCCTCATTGATGATGAGTTTAACTATTGGCTCCTCAACTACTGTCATTTTTAGGCCCTTCTTCTCCAACTCCTCATGGATTAGTTCTAGTTGTTCTTGGAGGTCTTTAACTTGATCCTTTAGCTTCCTGTTGGTAGATTTTAAGTGCAAGTTCATTCTTCTGACATGTTTCACCTCTTTTCTCAATGGCATAGTCCATTTGATTAACTGTTGTGTGTTGTCTAGGGTCTTTGATATAGTGTCAACCTGCTCTTCCCAAACCTCTTTCATCTTTTCAAACTAAACCTTTTGGACATTTTGTTTCCTTGCCTCCTTCTTCATAACTGAAATTTCATGGTTAGCTAACCTAACTATTCTTCAAGGAGTTCAAACTCTGTTTTTTCAATTACTTTCTCTTTTCCTTTCTTTGGCTTGCTAACTGTATCTATTTCTGCAAGTGATGAAAGATCAATAATGTCTTGTGGTGGCTGGACTGTGTCAGTAGGTGGATGAACTTATTTTCTGCTCTCCAAAATTTTTATAGCATGCCTTGTCATGGGCTTCCTAGCCTAAAACATAAAACCTGCATCCTCACCTTCAAACTCTAGCTTTTTTGCAGATTTAGCTTTCTTAAGTTCCTCTCCACCTTCATATATATCCTCAGCCTGGAATATAGGAGTCTCTTCAATATCAATGGCATGTAGTATATCTTCTAAATTTCCTTTAGCCACTGTTTTGTCTTCTAAAGCCACATTTTGACTGCTTGTAATCATTTTGCTTCCTTGTTTACTCACATCTTGCTCTTGTTTTGCAGGTTTTCTCTTTGTTCACTTTTGTTTTGAAAGTGAAACAGTGAGTGTATCAGATATCTGCAACTGCTCTGTTTCTATCATGACTGGCTCACTTTGTTTTGCCACTAAAGGTGATGGCATACCCCTAGGTTTAAGAGTTCTTGTAGGGCTAAGGGTATCCATTTCAAAACCACTAACAAAAAGGAAAGAAGACCAGTCTCTACCTAGTCTTTGTAGCTCATCTATAACCAACAATTTTATTAAACCATGATGAAACAATCAGGTTTCACTTCCTTCAAATCTTGCTTGAAATTTTTCTGCCATTTTTGCTAAACTTCTATGTTAGTAGAAAGGCAGATCAAGAGATATCTTACCAGAAAAGTGTAGGAGAAGCTTGAAATGGTAAGAATATACTTTATGGTATCTCCCTTCACAAGTGAAATATTTCTGGATGATAAGCAGTAACTTTGAGAAATTATCCTTCGCGCAACTCCTTTGAATGGTATTTGTAAGGTCCATTTCACTGTTTTCTGGCTTGATAAACTCTTTCACTCCTCCATGATGAATTTGAACCCTTTGAACCATTTTTCTTGTCCCCTTGGAATCCTTGTTGCTGCTGCAATGACCTCTGGTGTAATGGTGAGATTCAACATCCCCACTTTATGTAATGTTCCTAATTTTTCATGAAGAAAATTGGAACATTAATTTTTCCATTTTCACATAGGAGATAAATAAAATGGGTAGGAGACCCATTTATTCCTTGGATAGAGAATAAAAATCCTCTTGGCATGAGTCAGGATCACTTTTGGAGCTTGATTTCACACCTCCATGTGTGAAAGGGGGCTTTTGCAAGAAGGCTAGGTCAAGTTGACCAAGTCAAACTGCGCAGTAGCATGAGGTGGAGAGCACATTGTGGGCCAGCGCAGTGGGATAAGGAGGGAAGCTTCTAGAGGAAGGAAACCCTAATGAGTGGGGTCCATTGAGAGGGAGATCACATTGTTTAAAAGGACAGCAAGGCTGCCGTTGAAAATCATCTTGAGAATTAATCATCCTTGGTCCGGTGGACTTGCATCAACATCTTGCTGGTTAGCAAGAATTGCCAAAGGAATTCATGTTTAGGATTTTCTATCCTTCTTGAGTAGCTCTTGGAGGATTTCAATCTATTCCCCATATTCAGAAATTGAGGTCAAGTATCATCCATCTTCATCAGCGCAGTTCCAGGTGGAGGTTGTGCAGTTTTGCTGGGTGTTGCTGGGGAGGTTTTCCACAACACCATCCTTGGTTAGTTTTTCAGAGGAGGGAGCTTCCATCTCCTTGGGAGATCAACAAAGGAGGTTTATGAGCTTATTCCATCATCTTTGGCATTAGGCCAACCACTTGCCATCATATGCAGCACAGTCCCTCTCTTAGACAGCATTATTCTTGGAGAGAATTTGCTGTGAGGGATTAGCAGATATTTGGAGGGTGAGATCTTAGGTGAAAGAATTAGTCTTTCACTTCAGATTTCCCATTGGAGGAGGCCATTTCAGATTGAGGATCTCATTCAGCCATTTCCTCCTATTTTTTTTATGAGTTGCTGATGCCCAGCAACTCCGGCGTTATTGTATTTTCCATTTTGTACATGTATTGTAGCCAATCCTTCTAGAGGATTGATGTATTGTATTTCCAGGGGTTGAAAGCTTTCTCCCCCTCATTTCTTGAGCTACTATTGATATATCATTATATTTTCATGTTATATGTTGCAGTGTCTCCTATAGACAGCGCTGCCATAGCCAAGGCAAATTTATATAGCAATGTTTTATCACATTTTGTATACATTTCTTATTGAGGCTCTCATTGCCTAGTTTGAGTGAGTGATTCCTCAAAGCATTGTATTCTATTGTTGCTATATTATACATTTTTCAGCTATTTTCATCTTCATGTGCCCTAGCTCATCAAAATAACGTTATGGATTCCTTATATGTTCATATATTGTTGCAGCCCCATTCTTTGGGCAATTCCTAAGGAAGGAATTTTCACATATCTATAGACAGAGTTTGTGAAGCGCCAGGTAGCCTCTAGATCTCACCCTTCCTAGTGAAGGTGACATATTCGAAAAATGCTCCCACGGTCTATCTTTGGAAGAGACTTGTGATATTTTTGAAAAGGGATCATTACAGTGGTATCAGAGCACCTTTCTTGGCTCAGCCTGTGGCCTTCAAGCCCAAGAAAGAAGAAGAAGAAGATGATGAAGAAGATGAGCTTAATCTCATCTATTTTCATAGTAGAGAAGAGCCTCCCCAAGGAGGATATGCAGAAAGAAGAGGAAGAGCCCTGCACTTCCTATTCTCATCAAGGAGACAAAGAAATAAGTAGGAGAAAGACTCCATCTTTTGGAGAAGAAAAAGAAAAAGGGGATAAGCTTACCAAGATTCTTCCTAAATATGTACATAAAATCCATGAAGAATTTGAGGAGATCAGGAGAATTATAGAGAATCTCCCAGAGGGTTTGATTCAAAATCAAACTCTAGATTGGAGGAGTGTGAGCATGCAGCTACACACCATATTGTACAACGCAGTCACATGCCCAGGATTGCCGGAAGAGAGATGGAAAGAAGAGAATAGGTTTCTAGGAGGGAAACCATTAGTGATTTCTTGAAGGAGTATGAGTCTCAAACTCAGAAATTCAGAGTTTTGCAAGATGAAGGTGAAGGGAAGAGAGCGGTAGGATAGATTCCATCTATCTACCTTTGGATGTTCACCTGTATGTTCAACCAAAGCTTGGGTTGAAGAGTTAGAGACCTTCTTGTAGTAGCACCAAATACCAGAGGATGAAGCCATTAGAATTGCAGTGCTGCATTTGAGAGCTAAGGCTTTTACCTGGTGGATTTTTGAATCCTTTTCTTTGAGAAATGTAAACATTGCATCCTATGCTAGTTTCATTAAGGCATTAGTGAAAATATTTGATGGAGGGATTCATGAAACACTCATGGTGGAGACAAACAAGGAAAATCAAACAAAACCCTTGCATGATAACGCAATACCACATTAGGAGGCTGAAAAATTGAACCATACTTTGCCAGAGAAGGAACTTTCTTCTCAAACTTTTGAGCAAAGAGGCATGGGGGTCTATTTTTCAAAGAGGGATCAAATCATTGGGGGGTTGCCCACTCATTTTGTAGATATTGAGGGCAACAGTGCTGTTAGATCTGGAGTTGATCTAGTGCCTCATGCAGAGGAAAGAGGAGCTCTTGCTCCACATGGAGGGATGCTTGCATCTTTGCAAGGAAGTCCCTAGGATATCATGTATGGAGATCAAGGCACATCTCATGTTTTACCTGTTCCATTGTTGAGGAGGTGTGGAACCATGGATACACAAGGAGGAAGTAGGGAGAAGACCTAGCATCATGATATTAGGAGTACACATCCCTATTCATCTATGGAGGTTGATGCACCTGAGAAGGTGATTGGATTGCGCAGTGGAAGCATGGAGGGTTATCTCCATTCATCTATTCAGTCATATCTTGATGTTGATGTATCATTGCATGAAGAAATTTTTCCAGGGAGACCACTGGATCAGTAGAGGAGGATGGATGCTTCACATGTTGGGGCACCATTCATTGATTTCAGGAGGTTGGAGACCTGGAGAGAGCTTGATATAGCACTGGGAGTCTAGGGTAGACTCAAGGAGAGAGAGAGTATTCTCTCAACATCATCAATACCCACTTCCATTTCAGATTCTGTGCTATGGTAGGAGCAGCATGGGAAGGATAGCAACCTTCCAACTTGCATCTTTGGCATGAGAGATTTCAAAGAAGATGATGACCATATGACATGTGCTCTTCATGAGAGATTATCAGCGCTGTCACTATTGAGATTAGATCCACATTGGAGCTCCCAGCTGTTGGTGGAGTATTCCAAGGATCTTTTTACTTGCATGATCTTGGATGGATAGTTGCACTTGGAGGAGTATTTAGTCAAAGATGGGGTCATATTTTATCATGGTAGGATCTTCTTTCCTAGAGCTTTCAAGCTCAAGGAGAAGTTACTACAAGCAGCTCGGGAGGATTTCCTTTTCAGCCCCACTTGTTCTATGAGAGCATACCACACCATCATGGAGGGGTATTTTTGGATGGGCTTTGAGGAGGAGATACATCAGCATATAAGTAGATGCATGGAGCAGATGGAGATGGAGGAGAGACATGACTCTTTTAGAGAGTTAGCACAACCACCTCTTTCCACTTTGAGGATGAGAGGAGACTAATTTATGAGCCACTCCATTTGTATGAGCAGAGAGTATGGTAGGGGTATTCATTGTTGTTTACATGAGCATTTATATGATGTATGTATGTGTCCCTTAACCATACATGTGCAGGATGATGCTCCAAGGAGGAGCATTCTTTTTTCTAGACCACATGGTTTAGATGAGGCCATAAGCATGACTGATGGCCATTCCCTAGGAGGAATTGGGGAAGAGAGGAGTTATGGAGGACATGCTCATTGTACACCTTACATTATTCGCTTCCTCTATACTTATGAGGAGCTTGGAGCAGCAGGCAGGTGGCCGAGAAGCCACTCAATTTATCAGTATCCATTGTAGTTGGGGGTCAAGCTACATTGGTTGCACTTGAGGGACCATTTTCCTTCACATTTGTTGCATATGGCAGCAAGCACGATTCTCATCTTTGCTCCCTATGGTTCTATTGTTGTTGTCTTTATGAGGAGCATGCTTGGGAGAGAGACACATTGTATGGATGTGTCCTTTGAGGGAGAGATTCCTCACACTTTTCTCACTACATGTTCTAAGGGGAACATGGGATATGATATGGTCACCTTGATAGCACATTTTTCTCTTTATGAGGTGAGCCATATGATGGAGGAGATGCCATATGATGATGACTTCCAACTAATAATATATGGGGATACTTGGGCCAGCTTGATTTATAGCATTGGGGGAGGGATCTTTTGAGGTATAGTCCTCATCTTGCCACTTGAGGGAAAACTTATTGCAGCCCATGGACAGCCAGCACTCTACACTTATCATAAGTGGAGAGATGGACAGTGAGGGATAGGCTACATTGCTTACCATGTGCATATTTTCATCCCACCTACTTTTCCAGAGCCAAAGGTGGATGACAGCTTTCAGGAGTTGCCTAGCTGGAGGGTGCTTAATTTTGCATGGCTCATATCTTGGAGATGGAGGATCCATATGGGAAAGATAGTTCCCATTTTTTTGTAGATCCCATCCTTCAAGGGGACCTCTAGACATCACTTTTCTATCCTCTTGAGTATTTCACCTTTACATGATGATGGCTTGATAGCTGACTTACATGCTAAGGAGGAGCATTGTGGAGATTTGATTGACGAGATAGCATCACTTTACTTGGAGGGGATCATCATTCAGGGATGCTACAGGGAGAGGATAAGAGAATAACTCAGTCTATCCTTGCACTTGCTTGAGGACAAGCAATCTTTGAGAGGGAAGGACTGTAATGTTCCCAATTTTTCATGAAGAAAATTGGAACATTAATTTTGCCATTTTCACATAGAAGATAAATAAGATGGGTAGGAGACTCATTTCTTCCTTGGATAGAGAATAAAAATCCTCTTGGCATGAGGGAGGATCACTTTTGGAGCTTGATTTCACACCTCCATGTGTGAAAGGGGGCTTTTGCAAGAAGGCTAGGTCAAGTTGACCAAGTCAAACTGCGCAGTAGCATGAGGTGGAGAGCACATTGTGGGCCAGCGCAGTGGGATAAGGAGGGAAGCTTCTAGAGGAATGAAACCCTAATGAGTGGGGTCTATTGAGAGGGAGCTCACATTTTTTAAAAGGAGGGCAAGGCTGCCATTGCAAATCATCTTGAGAATTAATCATCTTTGGTCTGGTGGACTTGCAACAACATCTTGCTAGTTAGCAAGAATTGCCGAGGAAATTCCTGTTTAGGATTTTCTCTCCTTCTTGAGTAGCTCTTGGAGTATTGCACTCTATTCCACATATTCAGACATTGAGTTCAAGTATCATCCATCTTCATCAGCGCAATTCCAGGTGGAGGTTGTGCAGTGTTGCTGGGTGTTGCTGGGGAGGTTTTCCACAACACCATCCTTGGCTAGTTTTCAGAGGAGGGAGCTTCCATCTCCTTGGGAGATCATAAAAGGAGTTTTATGAGCTTATTCCATCATATTTGGCATCAGGCCAACCACTTGCCATCATATGCAGCATAGTCCCTCTCTTAGACAGTGTTATTCTTGGAGAGCATTTGCTGTGAGGGATTAGCAGATATTTGGAGGGTGAGATCTTAGGTGAAACAATCAGTCTTTCACTTCAGATTTCCCATTGGAGGAGGCCATTTCAGATTGATGATATCATTCATCCATTTCCTCCTTTTTTTTTTATGAGTTGCTGCTGCCCAGCAACTCCGGCATTATTGTATTTTCCATTTTGTACATGTATTGTAGCCAATCCTTCTAAAGGATTGATGTATTGTATTTCCAGGGGTTGAGAGCTTGCTCCCACTCATTTCTTGAGCTACTATTGATATATCATTATATTTTCATGTTATATGTTGCAGTGTCTCCTATAGACAGCGCTGCCATAGCTAGGGAAAATTTATATAGCAGTGTTTTATCACATTTTGTGTACATGTCTTATTGAAGCTCTCATTGCGTAGCTTGAATCAGTGATTCCTCAAAGCATTGTATTCTATTGCTGCTATATTATACATTGTTCAGCTATTTGCATCTTCATGTGCCCTGGATCATCAAAATAATGTTGTGGATTCCTTATATGTTCATATATTGTTGCAGCCCCATTCTTTGGGCAATTCCTGAGGAAGGAATTTTCACATATCTATAGACAGAGTCTATGAAGGGCCAGGTAGCCTCTGGATCTCACCCTTCCTAGTGAAGGTGACATATCCAGAAAATGCCCCCATAGTCTATCTCTGGAATAGAATTGTGATATTTCTGAAAAAGGATCATTACACTTTAGTAGCTATTCCACTGAAGTTTAGGGAAAATTCTTTGGAAACCTGTACATGGTAGCCTTGTAGCCTTTCAAAAAACTGTAAACATCCTGTCCTTCTAAAGACCTCTAAAGTTGTTGGGTCTTCATTTATTAGGTTCATATCTGATGCCTCATATCTGAGACATTGGCCACCCTTATTTGTCTTTCTTTTTTCAACCATAGTTTCTTTAGTGTCTTCTCTTCCTCGCTTGATAATTTTCTTCCTCGCTTGATAATCTCATACCTCGCTTTATCACTGATATCTGAAAACCTTTTAAAATACCAGCCACAACTTTGGCTCAATGAAATAGCTCTCCAAAGCTCAATAACACACAAAGAAGAAATGGAGAATGAGAAATGTATTAATTTGGAAATATTTTGAATTTCGATGCCCACTCATAACACAATGATGAATCATACATGCTTAAAATGGTGATGATGACTTCAGCCCTGACCATGTACCTTGATATTTACCCTAACTAAATCGAATGTTATCTAACTTATCCTTTTAAAATCATTTTCTAAAACCTAACAACTAATTTGACATGGCAGACAAGAAACCTTACTTTCGTAGCATATCTAGTGTAATTATGGGCATTTTCGCTACAAAAGTATTAGCGGTTTTCTAGCGAAAAGTGTAATTTCTCTGTGTATTTCACTACGAAAGTGTGGTTTCTTGGCTAAAATATCACTTTTGGTGTTATAACCTTGGGGATTGAAAAATGTCAGAAAATTATGATTTATGTGACATGAGGGGATTTTAATGAGGGTGGGTTTAGACCTTAGGATAGACTTAATAAGAAAAATTAAAAAGTTTCCTTGACCAAGTAATGAAAAATGAATCCTAAAACCCTACCTTTGACACATGAACCTATATGACTTTTTCAAATGATGCTTCATATTTTTTGAGTGATAACAGGTCCCACCTCCACGTCATGTGTCGCAAATCTCACTTCCCACATTTTAGTTCGTTCTGTTAATTCCTTATCGCTATCCATTTAAACTTGCGAAGTTGCGATTGCGACATCACACATCACGTATTTTGTCCTCCATCACACCCCGCCATCACACTTTCGAATTCATTTCTGCCCCAAAGCCATTTTTGCAATATTATAATGTTTTATAAGGTTTTAACCCCTGCTTTCCATTTCTAAGCCCTGTTTCATGCGTTTGGCCCTCAATTCGCCACTTTAGTCCTTTTCTTCCATCCAAGCTTCAAATTAACTCTTTTTTTAGTTATAATTAAGTCATGGATAGTTTATTTGCATGGATAGAAGCATGTTAGATATAATATAGGATAAGTAGAGTGCATTTAGCTCATTTCCCAAGTTAAGTGTGGTTTAGAATTAGTTTCCTTTCTGCCATTTATTTTCAGCAAGTTAGCTTAATTTCTTTCTAGTCATCTCCCTTTCTGCCAATTAAATTAGTTTCATTCTTGTCATTTCTTTTCAGCACTTTAGTTTAATTTCCTTTCTGTCATTTCCTTCTAGTGATTTACTTCCCAGTTCTTATCATAGTTTAAGGAATAACACCCTCTCATAAAGCAGAAGAGGATGACATGAGAAGAATGCATCTGGTGTGCATATAGTATTGTCACCTCTAAGTTTGTAAGAAACGCGAGTTGATAAAGTAAAGTAGGGCAGCCCTGGGAGTTGCAACACTCTTGGTGCAATACCAGGGCTCACTACTTTTTGGCGTCGTTGCCGGGGAGGTGTCTAGTAGATGTTTTGATTTTATTTTTAGCATTCTTTTATGATTTCCTTTCTTTTCATTTCATTTCAGAAATATTGAAAAAAATATAAAAAGATTTGATTTTCATGCTTCGTAGGAATAGGAATACCCAAAGACAAATCTTACCTAAAACCCCCACATCACCTCCTAGCCACCCTTCACTCTTCTTTGATGGCAGTGAGATTGAACCCCCTCTAGGAGATCCTTCTGAATATTTTGAGGATCCTATTGGGGAAGAAGAAGAAGACCTTGTTTCAACTGAGCGACCTACTTCACCTATCTTAACCATGGCTGGGACCCAAAGAGCCTTTCCCATAAGAGAGGTAGATGGGGAAACTAAGATTAAAAACATTAGCCCCTCAGCTCTTCCAAACTTCCATGGACTTACCTCTGAGGGCCCTGACACATTCATGTTTTAATTTTTTGTTGTCTGTAGGACTTATGACTACACCTCTGATGATCAAAATTTGAAGTTGTTCCCATCCACCCTTAAGGATGCAGCCATGCACTGGTTCATGGGTCTGCTTGGGGATAGCATCACTACTTGGGCACAGATGGAAGAGACCTTTAGCAGCAAGTACAAAGACTACTATAGGTCCAGGGAAACTAAGGATGATATATTTAGGATGACTCTAGGGCCTGATGAATCTCTACATGATTATGAAGAGAGGTTTCAACTGAACTATAAGAGATCCAACTGTACTCTTGATCTTGACTCACTTAAACTTGTACTTCTTCGAGGGATCAGTGAAGAGATGATAGAAACCTTGAATATGATATCAAGAGGAGATACCTACCAACAACCCTATGAAACAATTAAAACTGTCTTCCAGAACCATTCTAGGGAATTTAGGAAGAAGGGAAGTGCTATCCAAAGTACATCCAACACCCCTTCCTCTTCCACCTTCATAAAAGATGAGATTGGAAACATGCTAGAGGACTTCAAAAGTGACATGTTGCACACATTTTCTTTGCAAATGGACACAATGCAGGTCAAAAGGAAGCAAGAGAAAGCAGAGAGAGCCTTGGCCATATTCTGTCCTAGATGTACCAAGAAGCACCCAAGAAATGAATGTCCACTAAATTTCATAGAGGTTTTCTTAGTTTGTGAAGAGAATCATGCCATAGACAAGTGTCCCTCCTTACCTAGACTTAAAGTTATATATCAAGGTGGGGAAACAATGCCAAAGAAACTTTGTTTCATCAACCAGAGAAGGCCTCAAGGCCCTTGGCCATATCAACAAGGTATGCAAGGTGCACCTTACTCTTACTATTACAACAATCAGCGTGCACCCATGAAACCTTGGTACACCCCCACTCCTCCATCCTGTTTTACACCTCCTACCTAGCCTTCCAACCCTTCATACCATCCTCAGCCAGTAAACCAACCATTTCAGCAGTACATTCCACAACAACCTCAATGGAACAGTCCATCTCAAGGGTGGAGGCCTCAACAAAATCAACTACCTGCTCTAATGCCTCCATCCCAACCTCAACCTCAGCTTACTAATGCTGCTCCACCTAGGCTACATATACCTGCACATCCCAATCCAAACCCGAACAACAGGCTCCCAGTGGAGAAACATTCCATCCATCTTATGTTGTGGAGATATAGGAGGTTAATATCAGGTCAGGAAGAGTACTCATAGACAACCATCGCCCATCTCCACCTGTAGAGGCTGAGGAGGAAAAGGAAGAAGATAAAACTACGATCCAACAACCTCATTTTCCCGAGCGCTTGATCCACCCTAGTAAACACACCCTAGAGGAGACTGAACTCCTGGGATAATTGGAAATTTTTTGTGGAAAGATACCACTTCTCTAGGCCATTAAGGATGTCCCTATCTACAATAGGCTCATTAAAGAAAAGTTCTTCAAGAAACCTAGAAGGAGGAAGAGAGATACCCCCGCCATCAATTTGGTAGGACAATTGTCTGACTTGATGCTGGGGAACGTGATATTTCCAAAGTACCTAGACCCTAGTAGTCCATTTTTTGACATACATATAGATGGTGTCATAGTCCCTGTTGGCTTGTGACCACACATAACATGGAGAGCCAATCCCTATAAGGAAATCACAGGGTAGAGGCACGAAGGTTTAAGAGGAAGGCCAAGCCATTCAAGCACCAGCCGGAAGGATGCCTAGTAATAAAAGAGAAAAGAGCTGGAGCTCGCGCCCTTTACTCACTAGAAAATTTGGCCCAATTTCCGATGGCAACTTCATTGCTATTCTGACACATAGTCGTCGCAAGAGAAAAATTTCGAGGATGGACAAAACGTGGTTCATCATAACGTCGCAATTTTGACGCCTTGACAAAGTGTCGCAATACCGACACCTTTTTCGTCGCTTCCAAACAAGCGTCGCTCTTCTGACATTTGTAAAGTGTCGCAATTCCAACAAAATGTGGTCCGACGTTTTGAACGTCACTTTTCTGACATCTTTATACTGTCGCTCTTCCGACGTTTCCAAACTGTCGCAATTTTGACACCGTACAAAAGTGTCACAAGACCGACGCATTGCAAAAGTGTCGCAAGACCGATGCTTTCCAGAAACGTCGTAATACCGACGCCAAGAAGAACTTTCGCAATTCCGAAGAAATGTGGTCTGACGTTTTGAATGTCGCTCTTCCAACGTCTTTATACTGTCACTCTTCCGACGTTTCTAAACTGTCACAATTCTGACGCCATACAAAAGTGCCGCAAGACCGATGCTTTCCAGAAGCATCACAATATCGACGCTTTCCAAATGCGTCGCAATACCGACGCCAAGAAGAATTGTCGCAATATCGACGGATGTCACAAAACTGACGAAAATGGAAATCATTCAAAACGTCGGAAGACCGACGCTTACGAAGCGTCGGTATACTGACGGTGGGTTCAATTTTAAAAAAAGAAAATGAAACTTTAAAATAGGACAGTAAATCTCCAATATTTGTTATGAATTGTGGGCGTTCCAATTGTTATGAACATAATTCGACCGTGAAATATTAATACCTCCGTTGAACCTTAGTTAGGACAACAATAGTCGACATATATATGCGTGGGGCCTAGCACTAGCGGCCTTTCCACATCCAACGGTGGATAATACGTCACTCTGGCCTTGACGATCCAATGATCCAACTAGATATCGCTCGAGTTAGTTGCAAAATCGTTAACTTGCGATGAGAGTGGGTTTTCAAAACCGATCAAGGCCACATGTCGGCCTATGACATTGATGGCGTCCAAATGGGGAATACCGCTTACCGTACAAAGGCAGTGCGATATGTCGGAAACCCGTCTTTACTGTGCGGTCCTCAAGGTTTCGACTACTCTTACTCCAGGTTTTGTCCTCTTACCAACGCCTTACTGCCATTGAACTCTGCCTCGTTGTTCATCCTTCACGTGGCACGACCATTTCGAGGAGACACGATGCATTACATATGCCACGGTTTATGTCTTATGGTTCCGACAAGGTTAGTATCGACTCTGAAGATCGATACATCGGTCCTTGGTTCATTCAATCGCCTACACATTCACAACATTCCTTACAAAGTTTTACCTAGCTCACGGAGGTTCGAGCACAGCATCTTCTTGCTCTACCATAGGCGCACGGGAATGTCATTAACCTAATTCACCCTCTATTCACACAACTGATTATAGATAAATTCCCCAACTGTTTGACACAGTTATCTGTGGAATTCACCAATGCTCATGAGTCCTGAGTCATTAGCTCATGTTCCATCGAGAACTCAACCAGTCTATATGCACATAACCTCATCACAGGGTTTCTTAATTACCATGGAATTTCAATTATCTTTCACCAGGATGCGTACATATATTCACACACAGAAAAATTACTCAATCAACGCACATATAATACTAACAGATTCCTTATATAAATGAAATTTCTTACAGTCTCCTGGTCCTCGACCAAATCTTCGATACAATGGCCTCCTCTTCCCTATGCAGCTCTATGCAGTTCTCTTTGCAGGTCTTCTGTGCAGGTCTATCGACTTTGTCATGGTGGTTTATTTTTATATCAATTACAATGAATTGATTCGAATTTCTCGATGACTCACAAACTCTTCACATTCCTAACTCTGAGACTAACGCTTTGACAGACAGAGACGGACTCCTAGAATTAGCTTAACTTCTGAAACTGCCTATCTCTTTAGGTGCCCATTAATCATTTGGGCAGTTACATTTTCTCTACAAATTAACTAAATTAGCTCAACTATGGATAATTTCATAGGGAAATAAAACATGAGACCCCCCTTTACATTTATTTATGTACAAAAGTTGTCTTGGGCCTAATGCCCCTGCATCAAATAACATAGTGAGGGGCTAAATTTCCAGAGCTTCCATGCATCTGTAACATCTTCGGAGCATTTTCATGTGGTTTAGCTACCCTTGTCACTCAAATTGATAGTAGATTAAAGATGACAGATGTTTTCAGTGTAACAAGAGCCATTTCAGGTTTCATTGGAAACATTATTTAGAAAACACAGTTTGTGCAATCAATCTTCATACTGAAGTAGCATATATTCAGTTTCACAATGACCTAATGTCATCATGTACTCAACAAGTCAATTTTTGCAGTGTCATACAACCTCAAGCCTCAAACATCTTTACAAGTGAGCATTTCAGGTCCAATTTAGAACAAACCTGTTAAAGATTTTACTGAAATCAAGTTACATTCTAATGCTCATTTAATATAGAGATTAAGATTCTGAATCTATGATGTTACTATTGTTACCAGTATTTTTATTGTACTTGTTCCATACCCAACTCCACTAATAGTAACAGCAATGTTGAATACTGATCAATCTCCATCCATGGGATTTTAATGGCCCTTAGATGTGAGATTCACATGCCAAATTGAATCATTTCATAGAATGACTCCACTGCATATTACTGCCTTTCAGCTATGGCTAAGTATCAATTTTACCAATTTGGCCAGCACTTGAATATAATCCTAATTACATCAAATTTCAAAATTTGAGTCTAACCCTAAGTGCATAAAATTCTGCAAAACCCACTTATGCAACACAGTCTAGGAGGGGTTAACATGCCTATGAAGTATTTAAACATTGTTGAGGGCTAAGAATAGTTGGACTTTGCCAACTAACCAAACTCACTTTTGACCACTTCTAGTAACTTTAGCCTATAGATTCTCTCATAAAAATAAAGTAGGTAGTCCAATAAAAGGAAGGGGACTGGTTGCGTGTTTCATTCCCTTTTTTTGTCAACTGAAAGCTTTCTAAGAAGAATAAATCTACTGAAGCATGAAACTGATTTTGTTGCTGCCCCAACTACCACTGATATACATCAAAATGTGTCATAGTTTACTGTAAACCTTTATTGAGAGTGGGCAACACTAAATCCAAGTAATTCCCCTCATCCCTTAAAAGACACCTCTAAATATAACTAGAAATTTCAAATAGTTAGTAAAGGAAAAGTACAAAGATATAACATATCTATGTTGAACCACAAACCTGTGCATTCACAACAAAACTGGGATGGATAAAACTTAAAAACAATTATGGAATTTGACAAAAAATCGTCTTATGCATACAAAATGAAAGAAGCATTGGCATACTAATATGTTTACAAATTTAAGAATAGGCAGAGTGATTCTTCGGGCAACACAGTTTCATGTGGAGACCCTAGATCCTTGTACCCACAATATCTAGTGACTTATAAAATGATTGCCAAAACAATGCCTTTGCTATGCATGTAAGAACACCACCTGTATAATGAGGGAGATGTAATATTGTCTAAGAAGAAGATTTATACAGAGTGGTCCAAGATTGTGTATTTATGGAAGATACAACTGATTTTGGCATGAAACATGTATCCAAGATTTCAATGTGCCTTATTTCAGAGCCCATTGAAGATTTACTATGAAACCTAAAATTTAAAAACAAACACATTGAAATCACAGGATCTCCATCACGAATATAATAAATATTAACTGTCTTTTGGGCAGTGGCAGTAGATACCATAAGAGGTCCACATGGCCTGTACCACCAATGTTGATTCTCTGGCACAACATTTGCAAAGCCAAAATTTCTCCCCGAGACATCCCTCTCTTCCAAAACTGGAGAGATGGTACTGGACATTGAAGTGAAGGCCTCTGATTCAGTATGGAATGCCATAATTTCTTTATTATAAAAGTCCCATAAATAGAAACCCGAGTCCAATGTACAACCTGCAGATGCTGCCACAACATATTTACCAGAGCGACCATCTGAACCAGCTGCTCTGATCAACCAGCAATCACCCCACATGTTTGGGGTAAGCCCATATGAAGCTTTATATTCAGCCTTCTCCTGGAGATTGGAAAAAAACAATACTGAGTATTACTCATACATCAACTGCCCTTTATGTTAAGGGAAAATTTAAAGAGTGCATAAATATTCTTGAAATCCCAATCATAGTTTCTAGAAAATTTTAACAGTTTTTGAAATGAACTACATCCTATTTAAACTACATCAAATATTTAGGCAAATCATTTTTTTAAATAGAAATTGGTGAATTTTAGTTCAAATATAGAAATTTAAACCATGAGAATAATCTAACCCCTAGGATTTTCCCTATTTCTAATAGAAAATCCCAAAATGTATAAATTATAACACCCATAAACCCCAAAATTAAGTACAATAATTAAAACCTCCACACCTCTGAATTTGCTATATCGTGAAAAGAGCAGCATCCATCATCATGGGAAAGAAAAACCGATTCTCCTTCTGATACAAACCAGCCTGCAGTAGATGTCTTATGGTTGATTTGATTCAATCGATCACAGGAAACCTCTTCAGTTTCTTCAATATTGCCAAAATGCTCTAGCTTGTTATCCTGATCATCATCAAAGTCCATATTTTCATCACATTGAATTATTTGGGGTTCATTACGATCAGGTCCAGTTCCTATTGCAGAGCTCTGGACATCCAATCCAATATTGGAACTGCCATACCCGTTCCCATTAGAGATTGTAAATCCTACTTCTAGCTTTAATTTGGTAAGTTCAAGAGCACTAGAACTAGATTCAGTTGATTTAGACTTGGTATAGTTTTCCTTTGATTTGTATTCCGGTACAACACTATACTTTTGCTTCAACACAAACAGAAATTCTGCAGCAATTGGATCTTCATCTATGGGGCTTATGGATCTGCCCTCAAAAACATCTCGAATATCTGATTCATTTTCATTCAACTGATCATGCAAATCCACCCTCGTCTTCAGCACAACAAGCTGAACTGAAGGCCGGTTTTTCAACAATTTATGGTGGGGGTAAAGCCTGTCTTCTAGATCTTGACTATTTAAGCATTTAATTGGTTTTTTCAGAGACCTGACCATAGAATCAAATGAATCCTATGAATCCTGCGAAATAATAAACAATAGTAAGGCCATTATTTATTGGTTTGAAATAATAAACAACATGCCACAAACCTACATAATTAGTAAATTATTTAAAGACAATAATTCCTACATATTAAAATATAAAGTTATAACATACCAGCTCATACTCGAACATAACATCTGTATCAATATTCTTCTTATGTATCTTCTTGATCTTCATCCAACTGATCGACATCTATACCAACATTTGATTCAGAAATAGTGTTGAAATGATCGACCATGTCATCATCATCATCAATTATGTCATTTTCAATAATATCCTCATCGACATCATCATCAATAATTGTTGCCTCATCTCCTATGCCTGGTTCATCTTCTAAGATATCTTCTTCGTCTGTCAATGCATCTTCCTTCTCATCTGCCACTGCATCATCTTGTTCTTGATCAATATCATCTTCTTCCTCTATAGTATACTCTACTAGCCTTCCTCTTGGATCATATCTAATAGAAAATGACCATTCGTTCTCACCTGGAACCTCTGAGTAAAAGACTTGTTCGCATTGGCTTGAAAAAACATAGCGATCTTTTCCCGCTTCAAACTGTGATGTTTTAACCATTGGAAATCCATTGTCATGTTGAATAAGTGTTCTATCATCATCACGTACATTCATTTGTAGCCTATACCATTTGACGTCGAACAAAACTATTTTGAAGGAATTAAAGTCACACTCAACTATAAATTCTAAGAACCCATAATATCTATTTTTAGATTCTTGAGGATGTCTGTCACTCCTGGAGGAAACATTAGTGACCTGGAATACTGCAGTTATCCCACTATCAGAAGTTTTCCTGTTATCATCCAACTATTTAATTCGAAATTTATGACCATTGCACCACATAGCCTTGTGGTGTTTCAACTGCAATATGCAAAACATGAAAAAGATGCATTCTCAATTAATAACTAATCATATAATTTACATAGCATGAAAATTAACTGAAAAATCAAACTTGTTGTCACATTATAAATATAGTATAAAATAAGTAATGAATAAAATAGGTGAATTAATTGCTTACCTTTCTATCTTTCAAACCATATGCTAAATCGATTTCCCTATCCGTAACGTTTCCATCTCCACTATGGTACGCTTCTCTAATCAATTCAGATAGTATTTGCCATGATAACCTACCGTTGTTATGTGTTTTACATGTTTCAATCCATTTACTCATCCACTCAAGATTGTTTGCAATGTATAAAAGTAGTGCCTCATAATCTTGAGCACCTGAATAAAAAAACAATAATTAACCAATATTAATAAATATTACTTATAACCATGGTAAATTATATTAATTAATAAAATATGAAAGAATAAGACCTAAATGAATATAATGATCATATACATGATGTAAAAAAATGAAACATTATATGTATTATACATAATAAATCTTTTACCTCTCACTTTCTTCATTCTACCTTTTCCCAACAGGTGCTCCACTTCAAATTTTTTGATGGAGTTCACATCCCAAATGCAATCCACCGCCTTCATAGTTGGCGCAGCTAATATAGGAAGATAATGACTAATATACACCATGGATTCATATACCACATATCCCTCCACCATAGAACCCTCAAGTCGTGCTCTTTGTCTAACCAAAGCCTTCAAAGATTTCAGGTGCCTCTTGACCATCCACATTGACCTTGTGTGTATTGGTCCACACATTTCAATCTCCTCAACTTGGTGTATCAAGTAGTGTTCTTGTGCATTGAAAAATGTTGGAGGTAGATACTTTTGCATTTCACACATTAGCCGAGGAATTTCTCTCTTCCAATACTTTATTTCATCTTGATGGATTTCTTTCAATGACAACAATCTGCAAATCATTACGCAAGGTTATTTCAATGAAACATAATATATATTTCATTACAAGTAAATTAATACATCATTTCATTAAGTACGAAAAGAAATTGTAGCAATTAGATTTTGCGTATAAATCAAAACTACTTACCTCATGTATTTACTAAGACCATATATAACTTGTTTGACATTGTTGTCGAAGTCGTTTGGGAGAGATATAGGTAGAACATACTATAACAATAAAAAATGAATCATTATTGGTTTCCAAATTAAACAGAAAAAAGGAAAATTTAAAATATGTATTCAAGCAATAACATACAAAAACGTATACCAAAAAAATTACCTTAACAAAGGTATTCCAATCATGTGTTTTCACCCCACTGAAGTCACCTTTCTTCGTTAAGATATTATTTATGTTTGAAGAAAAACCTGTTGGAAATTTAATTCTTCTAATGACCTCTTTTACATCATTTCTTTGTTGTTCTGTTAATAACCATGGAATATTATTATAATTTCGACCTCCATTGTTATTTGATCTGTCAATCACACTTTTCATTGCATGATTCGATTTCTTAATGTTAGCACAAATTTTGTCAATTTTATCTCTATCATTTGCACCATCTCTTGTTCGCCATAACATTTCTGTCACATTCTTCCCGACATGCATTGTATCAAACAAATGAGCTATTTTTAGGTCCTCATAGTAGGGAAACCTCGCGAATTGAGAAGGATAACATTTCATTCCAGGTGGAAGTACAATATTAGTACCTTCACCGCGACGATGACCTTGATATCAAAGAATAAAATAAATCAAAACAATATTAATTATAAAATACAATAAAATAAATTCATTAGTTAAAACAAAAATTCCAAACATTACATAAACAAATAATATATATACACACAAATTACATACCAGCGGCTTGACGATTATTAATTCTGTTATATTCCAACATCCACAACTGAGGTGTCATTCTTCATGGTTTTAATCCATTTTCTTCTTTATCATTGAAAATATGTTTTTCAGTAGTACGATACTTATGGTTCCTAGGGAGGAAGTGCCTAAACTCATCAAACACCATCTTTCTTAAGTCTATCAAATGACGATACTTCATCTTAGGGCCACAAACTGGACATGCAAATCTACCCTTTGTTTTAAGACTTGCAATAGATGGATCAATAAAAATTAATATAGTATGAGATCATTTTTAAAACATGCAATATGGTATATCTAATTTAGATAATCATGTATTATATTACAGTGCAACGAAATATTACATACCATAAACATGTGTTAGCCCTGGTGCATCATGAATTTTCCATACAATCATTCCACGACATTGAAATCTCTTCTGCTTGATTGGTTTAGTGATGTCATACATAGTGATGCCATGCCATAACTGTATTAGCTCATCGATAAGAGGCTCAATATATACATTCATATATTTGACCTGGTACTTACCTAATTGTTCAAAATTACGGTACATAATAATTACTACCATGATATATGTATATATAAGTAAGTAAATAAATAAAATATATATTTATGAAAACAACAAGAGAAATGAAAATGTTACATTCAAAGAAATAATGTATCAAATACCTGGAATAATCATAGTCAACATTATGTGCTCCCTCTTTATTGACATCCAAGGAGGAATGTTATTGTTGATAAAAAAAATAGGCCACACTGAGTAAGTAGATCTAAGCTCTCTGAATGGATTAACACCATCCGCTGCCAATGAAAGCCTGACATTACGAGGTTCATTTTTAAAATCTACATATTTTTCCTCGATTTCTCTAAATGCAGAACCATCTGTAGGCATTCGAAGAACACCATATCCACTTCTATTCTTTGAATGGTAATCCATAAACAGTGCTATGCTGTTACACTTGAATATTCGCTGCAAAAGTGGAATTATGGGAATATGACGAAGAACCTTTTGAGGCACCTTTTTGGTTAGTTGATCTGTTCGATATCTACTGGTACCACATTTCGGACATTTTGTTTTCAACGCATGTTCTCTGTAATATATAAAATGATCTTTAGGACATGCATCTATAGTGTTATATTCCATTCCAAAGTGTTTCATAATAGCACGTAGATCTTGATATGTTCGAGGTAAAGTATTTGGCAATGGTAACAAATATTCACCCAACAATCTACAACATAAACAAAAAGTAGTGTCTTGTAAATATTATTAATCTCATATATATATATATATATATATATATATATATATATATATATATATATATATATGTTGAAGACCATGTTAAGCACACACATGGTGTATGAGAAAGATAAACACACACACACAACAAGAAACTCAACACAATGAAGGATAAGCGTGTAGCTCATATTTTCCATTATACAAAGATGTACATTTATAGCACAATGGTGTGACTCTTGGTTTCATATTCCAAGGTCACTTGGACTTCATTGTGACTTTTCGCATTCCACACCTACCCATGTAGGATTAGGTGTTCCAACATCCCCCCTTAATCCGAAGGGGTATGTGTGAGTCTAAGAGGAGAGTTGTAATACAATATGAAAAATATACATGGCAGCACTTGGGCTGAATCAACTCTCTGAAATGTTGGAAAAAAGAGGTGGTTTAAGGATGACCACCAACACTAGAACGCAAAACTTGTTTCAGTTCCTGAAACTCTTCCAAAACTGGCAAGAAGCTGAATGCTTCTGCTAGAGGAATTGTCCCTCATAAAAAAAGGGAAAACTTCAACCTAAAAGAAGGGAGGTCTACTACCTATGATGGTTTTAGGATTACCAACAACTCTGGAATGCTTTGAAGCATTTCCTGGAACTCAACCAAAGCTGGCAAGAAGCTGAAGGCTTCTGCTAGAGGAAGTGTTCCTCATATATGAAAGGGAGACCTTCGACCTAAAAGAAGGGAGGTCTACTACCTGTGATGGTTTTAGGTTATCCACCAACCAAAGATGATGGTTTAAGGTTGTCCACCAACCGAAGGCATGCTCATGGGCATCCGTGTCTCTGGCTACATCTCTGAATCTGGAATGACGGGAGGCTTGTTTCTGAAGCATCTATCTGAAGAATGGGTGTGCCGACCACAGTGCTTGCATGGATGAAGATCAAAACAATGATATTTCATGTGGCCAACTCGATCACAGTGTTGGCATTTCTCAATCTGTTGTTGTTGTGGAACGGGATCTGGAATATCTACAGGTGAACTGTCATACATGAATCCAGCACTCTGAAATATGATGGGCTTGGTGTAGTCTGGAATATGAAAGGACACATCCTTGTCATATCCAAGACTAGTTCTGTGCTTGTTGTGGACAAGCTCTTCCCAAGGTCTGATGATGGGCTTGAGAAGTGCAGGCTGAACTGCTGCATCTGCATGTACATCTGCTCTAGTACAAGGAACTAAATGGGAATCAAATTCAACTTTACTGCTTGCCGCTGATGGGAGTCCTTCTCAATATTCTGAACAAAAACAGGTTCAGAATGGTGACTCTTTTGCTGAAGTTCATCTTGTTGAAGCTAAGATTCCAACTGTAAAAACTCAATCTTTTCTTGTGCATCTAGCAAACAATTTTGAATATTACAAAGAGCATCCTTGCTCATTCTTATCATATCATCAACATTGGAATGAATGAGGCTATTCAACAACTCTAATGCCTCATTGATTTTAGCCATTTTTCAATAACTTAGGCTCAAAACAAATGAAAGGGTGTCAGCTTCAACCGAAAATGCACTTGTTTACAATGTGATTCAACTTAACTTCAATAAATACAAATGAATCTAAAGAATTTCCAACTATGGAAATCTCAAAGTACAAAGTGTGCTCCTCAGATGATGGAGGACAATCAATAATTTCCAACAACTCAAATTTACTGATTGCAATTATGGATGAAGATGCAAATTCCACTCAAAATACAATGTTAGCTCAATACATATCTCTGCAAAATATTTGTCAATGTGTAGCTGAAAACACTTGTGCAAGAATATTTTTATGGCAGCTGAATTTTCTTCTTCAAATAGTTTTTTTTCACCAATAACAACTCGTCTTCAAATGTCAATTTCTTCAGAAAATCACCCTTCAAATCAATGCCACAAATCACAATGCAAATCTGCAATTTTCTCTATGTATTTAGTCCATATACTCACATGTCATTTCTCTTCCTCTCTGATGTTCATTTCTCTCTTTCCTCTCTCTCTCTCTGCTATTTATTTATTTTTTAATTGATTATTAAAAAAATAAATTAATTAAAAATGGAAATGGAGGGAATTTAAAAGAGGAGGGAAATTATATGGGAGGCGAGGGTATTATATGGAAGGGGGGGCGTATATTTTAAAAAAAATTAAAAATTTTAGAAAAAATTGGGATGGAGAGCAAAGGCTTGGAGAGGGAGACGGCCGTAGGTGAGAAGAGGAGTATGACTGTAGGGAAGAGTAAAAACAATGTTACCTACTTTTTGAAATATCAAGAAAAACACCTGATTTTGAAAAAGTGGCGATGCAGAATCAAGAAAAAAAATTTTGAGCATGTTTTTGGCACTTTAATTTTTTTTCATTTTGTTTTTTTTTTTAATGATTTTGTTTTTTTTTTAAAGTGGTGTTTTTTATGTCGATTTTGAATAGTGGTGGTGTATCATCACCAACGTTTTTTTTATAGGATTGATTTTGACACTATAAATTTTTTAATGTCTTCTTCTTCTGTGAGATGTTTATTTTTAAGTGCATTTATGTACTTGTGTTTTAAAAATAAAAAAAAAATATTTTTTTTTTAAATAAAAACTTGTAATGATATCTTCACTTTTTCACATACATAAAAGATGGAAAAAAGGTCAATATTCTAAAGTTTATATTTTCTACATGTTTATGTATTGTTAAATACTTTTTCAATGCACATCAAAAAATTATTGCTAAAAAACCAATATTTTGAACCATATGACAAAAAAATACAATTTTTCAATATAAATACAATGCAAAAAATACACTTTTACAGAGTTTTTGTTGAAAAAAAGCATGTTAAATAAACTAATTTTTTGGGAGAATTTTAACAAAAAAACTTAAGAAAACAACATTTTAATTGAATTTTATGTCAAAAAATAATAGCAATCACATGTTTTTTGCAAAAAAAAGGGGTTGTTCTCATAAAATATCAAAGTCTAAACATTACAAGTAAAGCTGATTAGTAGTTCTAAAAAATAAGCTTTGTTTGCAAGCATAACTTAAACATCATCAACAATATCAACTAATACATCTTCAACATCATCTAGAACAGCATTGATGGCTTCTTCCGCATCATTTGCTTCTTCATTTTGATCATCACCGTCTTCTAATGGATCTTTCATGTCAGCAAATCTTCCAAAGTGTCCCTTTCCAATCATTCCATATAATGGTGGTTGAGGTTCCTTTGCTTTTTTTCCCACACGTGATTCATTAAAATCTCATTTCCTCAAACCAACTTCTTGCTTCGCATCTGGAAGGAATTGAAGAGTGTTAATTCTTTGTTGAATAAATTTGCATTGAACTGGATCTTTCTCAATGGAAATGCAATTTCTTCCTTTTAGTAGGCAACATGCTAGTGTTGTACCTAATCATCAAGCACAAAAAAAATAAGTAAGAAAATTAGTATGGAGACATAAAAAGTAAAAAAGACAATATTTAAATTTAAATTTGTATATTAAAACTTACCTGAACCTGAGAATAAATCCAAAATCCATTCTCCTTCATTTGAACATAGATCTATAAGATAGTTAATCAATTCTTGTGGTTTTTGATAAATGTTAGCTATATCTCCTTTTGCATCTTTATCCTCATATGTTAGTTTTCTTACCACTGCATCATAAAGCAATACTTGACTATGACTCTTCCCATCTACTTGATTCATAATAATATGCTTATAGCTATCCTCTTTTGTCCAACATTCAACATAGATGAACTCACAATCATTTATAATAGGTTGATCTTCGGAAGAAACAATATTTGACTTTTGCCTGTTACATAACATAGTAAAAGTTCAATTAAATTTTACATGAATAAATTTTTTTAGGAGGAATCAAACATACAATTTCAAAATCTTACCATGTAAGTTGCATCCTTGAGTTTGCTTTACCTTTGAAGCTTGTTAATAACATTGGAAACTGTGTGTCTGAATGAAATGTCACAAATCGCCAAAGTGGTGATGTTGTCACTTCTTGAAAACCCGTAACCACTTTACTAAAAGCTTGATAAGTATATAGTTCTCTATCATATTCAATGTCTGGGAAATTGAAACCATGAGGAATATCTGCAATAACTAGGCCATATTCCCTTTTAGGTATTAGTGATGCAATGTCTTCACAGTCACCTTGTATTATTTGATATTGGACACTGTCGAGCTCATTCCAAATGTAATGATTAAGAGTAGGATCTAGTTCAACATTCATAAGACGCTTCCTTCTCATGTTCTCCATCTTAATTTTTTCAATAAAGCTTTTGAAAGTATCTGGTACTCCATTTCCATCCTTCTTCGACATCTTTAATGACATAAAAATATATATATAGATATGTATAAGTAATAAAATAAAAATATTTAAAATATTTATAAATCAACATACCTTATTGAATGCAATATAAAACTCTTTTAGTGTTGATGTAGAACTTGCTTCTGGGTAGTTGCGTACAACATCATCCCAATTGTCTTCATTCAACATTTTAACCATGTGTTCTTGTATTTTCATAAAAAAATTCTGACTGAATAAATCAAGTTAAAAACGTTAATATATTGACATGTATAACAAATTCTACCAACATCATTGTGTTTTATTTAAAATAAAATTATAATGAAAGAAATAATTCAAGAAACTTACTTTTGAAATTCTGCACACATTTCTTCCATTGATAATTCACCCGACTTCACACGGGCTAATACTGATTTGACTAATTTATCATCCTTCACACTTTGCATTGTTCTCCAAGGTGTAATAGTCATATCCTCTGGAAGCTGCTTCATTTCAGGACCCCCCTTACTGTTGGTACATATTATGGGTTTACTCTTTTTAACTTTCTGATTTTTTATGGAAATATTCTCCCATCGATCAAAAATCTCATCAATCAAATCCCATACCTCCCCAGTTCTAAATGCCAACTGAAAAATGTCATCTGTGCCTCTGAAGAGATTTGTATTCAATTTTCCATCTTTTGCGTTTTTTTCATCAATTTGATAACCTGTTTCCATTAAACATTCCTTTCGAAATGCTACACTAACTTGTGTCTTATCCCCACGACATTTTTCTATGAATTCATTATGAATAAATCTGACCCTTTGGATGAAAGTCATTTTCATTCTGTACTCATTATCTGCATTATGATCCCATGCTAATAACTTTGATTCCATTTATGTTAAGCCAGCGTAAATGATGCATTTCACTGTTTGAAAAAGATAGTTATTGGGATATTCTGCAATCAATTGTCTTTTAGCCTCTATTGAATGGTTTCCTCCAATTACATAATATTTATAATCAAAACATTTTGCCTTTTCAAATGCTTGTTTGTTGGGAACCTGACATGGATCGACAAGAACCACATAATCCACCACATGTGCATATGGATTGAACCTGAACAATGTTTTCAGATTATGTACATGTAGGTGATGGGCCTTTCTAATTTGATATTGAGATTGTCCTTCATCTAAGCCATAAAATTGGTTAACATTAAGCTCAAATGTTTGGCCACCAAGAATTAATTTATTCTTCCTCAACTCTTGTCGAATAGCATTTTGTTTTGTTTTAATAATGCCATCCTTTAACTCAGCACCTAGTGTTATGATTTCTCTGCTTCCGTAAGAGCTTTCAATTTGTTCTTCACTGCTGCTCATGACCTTTACAAGTTCACCAATATTTGATTTCCTAGTCTTATTGGATAACATATCAGTTTTTTTATAAACAAGCTCTCCTTCATGAGGTACAAGAGAGAGATCTTTGGCAATTTTTCTTTTTGGTGTCTGATCTGTTTTCTTCTTTTGCACAATAGTTCTCATCTCCTCCTCACTAATTCTATCATAATTTTTTGTTTCATGTTCGACACCTTCAAAAGAAACATGTTTAAGTTTACTAGATTGACCCACCTTAGTGACTCTTGGTTGATCCCCTTTTTGTACTGTTGCAGTGTCACGAGCTATTGCTCTTTGCTTCAATCTCCTTTCCTCTACTTTGTCTTTGTGGAAAGTTTTGATCACATCCATAACATTTGGCACCAACATATAAATACCATCAAACATGTTTGAAAGACTCAGAACAAAATCCTATGAAACAAAATAAAACATGTCAATGATCAATAATTTATAAAAAATTGAATCATCCTTACAATAATGCATAGAGGAAATAAAAATAAGCATACTTGCAATGTTATTTGCAATGTTATTTGCAATGTTGTTTGCTACTTCTTCAGAAAATTATGAAGTTATTTCATCTTTGTCGTACTTGACGCTTGATAGACGATATCTAACCTTCTCACGTTTCTGAGCCTCCCTTACAAGAACATAAATAGTGTTTGTATTCGGGACCATACATATGTCTCATACTCTGCCCATCACCTCATATTGCTCATTTAAGTCAATCATACCACAAACCAGATAGATGTGTATATCAACCTCCGTTTCACTGTCTTCAAGATACCATGAGAAATCGGTTTTATCTATTTCCTCGGCGTTCTTCCAATCAGAAATAACCTTTAATGAACCTGGTGCCCCACTTGCTTGACTTTTATTAGTGTGTGCAACAATATCCTTATTGCGTCCAATAGTGTCCATAGTGTGTTCAGCTGCAACTTTAGATTTGGGAGTTGTATCCATAGTGCGTCGAGCTGCAGCTGTAGATTTGGGAGCTGCTGCCGTAGATTTGGGAGCTGCTGCCCTAGGTGTAGAAACATTCACAGAAATCTTTTTTGATGCCATTTTCCTGATATATTTATATATATATATATATATATATATATATATATATATATTAGTTAATGGAAAAATATTGCGGATAAAATAAATTTAATAAACAAAATTTATTTCTAAAACTAAATAGTTTGAAATTAAAGCAATAAAATTAACTATAAAAATTTTCATTTAAAAACAAAATATTATAAATCATATGTATATATATCTATATAATATGTTTTGAATACATTTTATAAAAAAATTAAAAATGTGTTTAAATTGTATAAAATAATTAAAAAAAAAATAAACTAGTATTTTCAAACTTCAGTTTTTGTTTAATATTTAAAAAAAAAACAAAAAAGTTACTAACTATTTATAACAAATGTTATAATATTATATTTATTTTTATTTTTTTAATTGTATTGTTATATAGTTTTTTTTTTAAATTAATTTATTATATTGCTATATTAAAACAACTGTTTTTTTATTTTTTTTATTTTTTATTTTTTTATTTTATTTTATTTTATTTATTTATAATATATTGTATTTTTTTTTTAAATTATATAATGTTTAAAAACAAAACATTGTTGTTTAATGATTTTTTTTTTTTTTTTTGATTTGATATATATGTGTGTGTGTGTGTGTGTGTGTTATATTTTGAAATTTTTAACAATTATTATTTAACAATGTTTTTATTATATTATATAACAATTTTTTTTGAAATTTTTAATATAACAATATTTCTATGAAATTTTAATTGTTTTATTAAAACAAATTATTTAAAAAAAAAAATTTAAAGAATAAAATAAAATTAAAAAAAAAATCAAAATAAAAAAAATGTTTTATTAAAACAAATTATTAAAAAAAAAAATTTAAAAAAAATAAAAAAAAATAAAAAAAATAAAAATAAAAATAAAAAAAAGTTTTATTAAAACAAATTAAATTAAAAAAAAAAAAATAATAATTTTTTTTTTAATTTTAAAAATGAATAGGGCAGGCCGGTCCGCTGGGTGCCGGGGGCGGGCCGGGCGGCACCACAGGGGTGGCCCAGCCGTCCTCACGACCCTGCCTAGGCTGAGGGCCGATTCCAGCGGGCGAGGCTACGCCTGCGGTATTCATTTTAAATTTTTTTTTTTTAAATTTTAAATTTTAAATTATTTTATTTTATTTTATATTTTTTTTTTTTAATTTTTTTTTTTTTTTTTTTTTAATTTTAATTTTCTTTTTAATTTTTTAAATTTTTTTAAATTTTGATTTTTAATATATATTTTTTATATAATATAATATTAAAACATTATTTAATAATAAAAAAAATGTTAAAAATATCAAAATATAACAAATTAAAAAAAAAAACAATTTATTAAAACATTATTTAAAAAAAAAAAAAAATTATTAAAACATTATTTAATAATAAAAAAAAATGTTAAAAATATCAAAATATAACAAATAAAAAAAAACAATTTATTAAAATATTATTTAATAATAAAAAAAATGTTAAAAATATCAAAATATAACAAATAAAATTTAAAAAAACAATTTATTAAATCACAATTGTGTTTGGTTTCTAAACATTATATAATTAAAAAAAAAAAAACAATATAATAAATAAAAAAAACATTTGTTTTAGTATAACATTATAATAAATTAAAAAAAAAACAATTAAAAGTTATATATATATATATAAACAATAAAGAAAAAAAATTAAAGATTTAAAATTAAAAAAAATAAAACGAAGATTTAAAATAAAAAAATAAAATAAAATAGAATATAAAATAAAAAAATTCTCAAATTAAAAAAAAAAATTAAATAATGAAATCACCGATATATTTATTGTAAAAAAAAAACAAATAAAAAATGTTATAATATTACTTTTTTTTTTTTATGTGCATGGTCGTTTTATGGATTTTTCTGTCTAGATGAACCTATAAGTCTTAAAAAAGAAAAAAAATCTAAATTTTTGTTCTTAAAACCCTAAAAAATTTAGTTTTTTTTGCATTTTCTTCACCAAAAAAATATTAAAAAATTAAGGTTTTTGAAGCTAAAAACCTTAAAAAATTAGTTTTTGGACACAAAAAAACTATAGAAAAACATATTTTCCCCAAAATAGTCTTTAAATTGATAGAATAGAAGGAAAACTAACCTTTGAAATGCAAAAAGCTGCTGTCACCAATGCCAACACAACGCCTCCACAAAATTACGAATAGCAACACAATGCCTCCAATGCCAATGCAATGCCTTCACGAAGTTACCAATGCCAATGCAATGCCTCCACGAAGTTACCAATGCCAACGCAACACCTCCAGAAATTTGCTCTAACAAATACTAGAAAACTTGATGTGATGTGATGAATAGAAACAATCATTCCTTTTAAATAGCGTATATTGTCTGATTGGTTTACTGTTTAATGAATGTGGGATTAAAATTTCAAATTTAAAATATTTACATTTAATTTATTATAGTTCATACTATAGTTAAAATACTTATTATTTGCATGCAGTTATCATAATTAATATTTTATTTAATATTTACATTTACTGAATGTTGAATAATTCAAATATAATCTCAGATTAAAAATTAAAATATGAAATACTTACATGTAGTTAATTATATTTAATATTATAGATAAAATAGTTAATATTTGTATTTAGTTATCATAGTTAATATTTATATGTAATCAATATTTAAAATCATGGGATTAAATTTTAAAATCTAAAATATGTACATGTAGTTAATTATAGTTTAAATAGTTAATATTTACATGTTATTTTTGTAAATATTTACAAGTAGTCAATCTTAAACCATTCAAATAAGAAAATTATTTTAGTTTCAAAGACATGCATGGAAAGAATATTTTGTGGATATTTTGAATAGAAAGTATGGTGAAATATTTGAAGACCAACAGTGTATTAATAAATTTTGAAATATATTTTAGATGAATATAACGTAAGTTTAAAATAAAAAATTTAAAATATTTACATGTAGTCATTATAGTTAAAATAGTTAAAGTTTTTCACGAATTTTTTTGGAGGGAAATTTTTTCGCGAATTTATTTGGAGGGAAAATTTGGAGGGAAATTTTTAGTCTTTAAGCTATATATTGTAAGTGGGAGAGGAATTTGTATCATTCAACCTATTCTTGTTGAAAGCCATGGTTTCTTCTGATAACGAAGTTTTTCTTTCTAGAACATCAACATCTTCGTCACGCAACAACTCTATTCAGAGTGATGAATATAACGAGAGTTCGTTCACCATGAATAGAGAGTCAAAAATTCGAGCGCCAGTTATACCACTTACTCTTAATCCTAAGGATTATGAAAGCAACAGTGATGAAGGGCATGATGAAGAAATTCCAGAGTCAAAAGTTTCACTTCGTCCTAATCCCAAGGATTATGAGGACACCATTGATGAAGAGGGAGATGAAGAATATCCACTTCAGCTTAATCCTAAGGATTATATGAGAACAACAAATGAAGAGGGGAATGAAGAATCTGCAGAGTCAAAATATCCACTCTGTCCTAATCCTGAGGAGTATGCTAGCACCACTGATGAAAAGGGGGATATAAAATTTCCAGAGTCAAAATATCAAATTCGTCCTAATCGTAAGGATTATGCGAGCACCACTGATGAAGAGGGGAATGATAATGTTTCAGAGTCAAAACATCCACTTCGTCCCAATCCTAAGGATTATGCCAGCACCACTGATGAAGAGGGAAATGAAAAATTTACAGCGTCAAAATTTCCACTCCGTCCTAATCCTAAGGATTATGCAAGCACCACCGATGAAGAGGGGGACGAAAAAATTCCAGAGTCAAAATTTCCACTTCGTCTTAATCCTAAGGATTATGTCAGCACCACAGATGAAGAGGGGAATGAAGAATTTTCAAAGTCAAAATATGCACTTCATCCTAATCCTAAGGATTATGTCAGCACCACTGAGGAAGAGGGGAATGAAGAATTTGCAGCGTCAAAATATCCACTTCGTCCTAATCCTAAGGATTATGCCAGCAACACTGATGAAGACGGGGAAGAATTTCCAAAGCTAAAATTTTCACTTCATCCTAATCATAATGATTATAATTTAACCACTGATGAAGAGGGGGATGAAGAATTTCCAATAAATATAGATTCAAGGCATTCACTTATTCCCAATCCTAAGGACTATGAGAGCTTTAGTGAGGAAGGGGAGGGGCAGGATGAAGAAATTCTAGTGAATACAAATTAAAAGCTTCCACTTATGCCTAATCCCAAGGATTATGAGAGCGCCACTGAGGAAGGGGAGGATGAAGAGTTTCTTGCAAATGATAATTTTAGAGGCACAGATCTGAATATTGCATTTTCTCCAAGTGACCATTTCAAAGACACTCATGGTGATGAAGAATTGAATCCTCCCATGGAAGAATTTGAAAGCATGGGTCAAGATGGTGAAGAATTTCTTTTGAGTCAGGGTTACAAAAGTGTCGATGATTCTTGTGAAATGTTTTCTTCAACTGATGATGGTAAAGAAAATTTTCCACGCAATGATGTTGATGAATTTCTTAACTATGTTGAGGATGATGATAGGGGGGATAATATTCCTTCTAATGGTGATGAAACTACTTTTACAAAGGATGATGGAATGATGAAGCCGTTGCAAGCAAATATTGCAACTAGGAGTAGGAGTAGACCTTTTCATATCAATCCAAAGCATTCCAGTTATATAAGGGCGAGGACAAAATATCTCACGACAAAAGGTTTTGTCGTTCATTTGATTTCAAGTGCATGTTGTCGAAGGGATTGCTTGAAAAATATGGATTTCAACTTTGCTTTGCAGAAAAAGAAAACATATATGTCAATGAATATAAGCATGCAAAATTCATATTTAGTGGGTTGCATGCAATCTACACTAGCAGGTTATGATTATCATATTGGGAATGTATTGCTTTGCAGAAAGGCGTTCAAAATGTTGTATTCAATTGGTAATTGTTGTTTGTCAAGAATCCAGGATAGATTAGAAAAGGATCCCACATATTATTCAGAAGCACGTCATAAACAGGAGGTGGGGCCGTTTGCAAATACTGCTAAGACATGGATGAAAGACCTCTTTTCAAATCATGGAGAGTGTATGCCAAACAAAGACACAATACATATTCTAGATAATTTCTCGAGACGAGAAATATTCATGTTATACAAAGATTATGGAGAAGTTGTTGAAGGAATTGGTAATTTTATTACATATTCTTATTTTACAAGGATATGGAAAACTGAATTCAACAATGTTCGTATTCCTAAGAAGACAAGGATGGGGATTTGCAACACATGTGCTTCTCTTAAAGAAAAAAGAGATAAATGTCAAGGGGCATAAAGAGGTATGTGTTCAAAACATTGTTTTTTAAAATTTGATACTTATCAACTATGAAAATATATTTATTCATATGTTTCTTTTATTTTATGTACAGATTCCATTGTCAAAGAACTTCAAGACCATCGCAATCAACAAACAAGTGAAAGACAAAAGTTGTATAAACATCGAAAGAAGTGTTATGATCATCCAAATAAATATTTGGGATTGATAATTGATGGTATGGACCAAAAGAAAACACTTCTTCCACATTTTGTCCGCACGCCAAAAAAATTATAGGAGGAAAATTTCATTCAGTTTCACTTGGTTGGTTGTATGGTATTTAATGAGAAGATGTTTCCAAGAGTTTTCTTCACAACTCCAAATATTCACAATGATGCAAATCTGACCATAACTATAATCCATGATGTGGTTACTCATTGGTCTGGGATTCTTCTTGAAGTTTTGTATTTACAATTAGACAACACAAGTCGTGAGAACAAAACTCAAGTTCTTTTTGGGTATTTAAACATGCTCGTTGAATTGGGGATTTTTAAAAAGATAAAGGTGGGTTTCCTTCTTGTTGGGCATACTCATGATCATATTGATCAAATGTTCAGTCGTTTTTCAGTAACACTGAGGAGGAAAGGTGTTGGGAGCCTGCTATCATTAATTGAATGTATTAAGAAATCGTACATTCCAGAGCCTGTTTTTCATGTGTTGGAAGAAACTATTGACATGCGAAGGTTTATTTTTGGATCGCATGGTGAGGAGAAGTGCATTGAACAACTTAACGACATTAGCTTCCAGCATCAATTTCGTATCAAAAAAATTGATGGGATAACACTTATATGGGGCAAGAAGTATTCAACTATTGAAGAATGGGGACCATCATCAGGTTTAGCATTTTTGAAGTTCATTCCAGAGCGTCTAATGTTTTCATCAAAGATATTGTTATTACAGTCAGTTTCCAAACTCCATAATGCACGAAGGCAGAAGAGAGACATAAATTATTTTGAATGTCTAGAGGAAATTAAAAGATGTATTAGAGATACATATGAATACTTCGATGTTGCTGATTTAGTTTGGTGGGAGTCTTTTTTCAGTAATCAAAGTGATATGATTTCAAGATCAGTAAATGAGGATACGCTTTTGAAGACTCCTTTTTTTTGCCACAAAATATGCCAAATGAACATGAACATCTGGAAACACAGAATGTTGAACAACAACAGCCTCAAGCTATTATTAATTTCCCACAGGTAGAGGAAAGAGAAATCTATATTGGTTCTAGAAGATCACGTGCAAAACGTGAAGCCATGGAAGACCTTTACAGGGGTTCTGTGCAAGATCTTAAGGAGGGTTGCATGATAGCAGTGTTAGCAGATGAAGATCCACTTGGCTATCCATTCTGGATTGCCAAGGTTATAAAGGTCATTAATGAAAATGAAGAGATTGCAGCTGTTGATGTACATTGGTATGCCACAAGTACCCACCCTTTCAATGGTGTGTACAAGCCAGAGATGGTAGTGGAAAAAAGAATTGGAAGAAAGAGAAAAAGAAAGGGAACAAATATAAATCGTCGTCGCACAGATGTCTTAAAATTGGAGGATGTTGACATACTTGTGTATGACTTCAATTTGACAAAGAGAGGAACTCTTCGGTTGCAGACCAAAATATTTTGAAGAAATTGCTACCAGAACAAGTACTGTTGAGATGGGACTTTGCAGAATGTAGACGTAGATCTACAAGACTTTTGAACTTTGAAATGGTGGGCATGCATGTTGACTCAGATGGAGCACTAGTTGATGAAAGAGAAGAATATGGATCATCTTCATCTGCATCGAGCCATTCATCTGAAGATGTAGATTATGATGGTGTGCTAGAACCTATGGCTGATTTGAATAACTATCTAAGACACTTTTATGTAATTGATGTTTGCATGGTAACTTGAAATAAAAATTTTGACTTCCATCTCATTTTTCATGAAGTTATGAGACATTTCTATGTTTGTTGGATTATATGTTTTAATTATGAAGAATTCATTTCTTTAGAATATCGACAATGTAACAATGAATTACAAAAATAATTTATGTTATATTCAATGTACCAATGTTGATATTTTAATTATAAGTAAAATAGAAAATAGAAACTAGTGTTGAATTTTTAAATTATGTAGTGATATTACCATGATATTATGTATTGTTACCATTTGGTATAAGATACTTTTAAAAGTTTTAATAATTATATGCGTCATTGAAATAGAACACTTTGTTTTGATGCTTGATTTTTAGGTTTTGGTTGAAATTATATTTAAATTTGCCTTATGCTAAGATTTGAAAAAAGATAAGTTTTTATTCTTTAAAATTAAAATTACTCTTACTTGTTTCTGTTCAATGATAATTTTTTCATTTACTTGTTCATTTTTTTAAATTGTTAAGTCTTATAATTTCTCCATAATTTCATTGTTCAAGTATGTTGAACACTTAAGATTGAAAAACTTTAAATTTACAACTTGTCATTAAGGTTTTTATGCGTTACCAAATTTTATCTTTAAGGTTATGGTTGAAAATAATTACAAATTTGGGGTTGTTTAAAGTCAAGATATTTTATGTTTAACAACATGGATGAAAATTGTTCAAAATTATAAGCCCTTCAGACATGTATTTGTTTATCTTTAACATCATCTATCAAAAATTTTAGAAATTTACGATTTTAAAAAATGTCCTAATATGTTGTCTTTAATTCCATTGTTACAAGTGTCAAAATTATGACACAATTTTTTTTTTTGTTATTCCAACATCAACTGGTTTTGTTTTGAGGGTGTTTTTTCAATCATTTTTTCAACAAACAATTTTGTTTTTAGCATAATTTTAGAAAATGTTGAAATTTGACCTTAAAAAAAAAACAAGTGCGTTCTGGAAGACACACTTTTTTTTTGGGGGGTGTTTTTTCAATCCTTTTTTCAACAAACAATTTTGATTTTAGCCTAATTTTAGAAAATGTTGAAATTTGACCTTCAAAAAAAAACAAGTGCGTTCTGGAAGACACTTTTTTTTTGGGGGTGTTTTTCATGTTTTTTGAGAGTTTTTGGGCTAGAGTTCCTGTTTTGAGGTCAGGTTACCTATTTCATCGGTAACAGTGTTTAAAGTGTATGCGGTAGGGTAAGCCCGAGGGTCGAAGGGACGGATAGGCTGCGGATTAGTGAGAGGGGAGGGCGGTAGCAGTAGGAAGGGGAGCGGAGCAAGGGAGGTCGGGTGTGAGGATGAGTGTATGAGGAGGAGAGGGGTCGGTTGTAGGGAGAAGGGAAGAGGTAGGAGCGGTAGGGTGGAGTGGGAGAGGGGGTAGGGTAAGGGTGCGGTGTGAGTGTGCGTGGAGAGGTGCGCGGGTTGGGATGGGTAGTCGACGGGTAGGGCGGTGTTAAGAGAGAGCTGTGCATTGTAAGCGGGGAGGGAGATGAATGATGAAGCCCGCGTGGTGAGAGGTAGAGGGTAGGAGAAAGCCACGTGAGGGGAGGGCGTGAGAGCCGTAGGGGAAGAAGGGCCGAAGGGTATGCAGAGTTTTGAGTTGAGGGGGTGGGTTAAGGTGAGTGTAGAGCGGCTGTGAGGTAGGGTTGAAATCCGTGTGGTATGGGAGTAAGGGGGTTTGCTATTGCGTAGGGGAATGGAGGCCAAAAGGCCTGAAATTTAATTTTTATTTTTTTATTTTTATTTTTATTTTATTTTTATTTTTTGTTATAACAGCAGAGTAGAGTATAAGACTTTAAAACAGCAGTGGATTTTTCTTCTAAATACATAGAAAAATTGGACAAATAGTAGAAAAAATCACAAAGATTGTTCCACCATAAATTTGCAGAATTTTCAGGAGATTTTAGCAGTAAACTCAGAAATTTTTCTCAGGAAATGTGGCAGAATTTTGCCAGTAAAAAATCAGAAATTTTTTCAGAAACCCACTTTAACTAGTATTCCAACAACTCTTTAAAATGGTGCAGAACTTTAAATGCAGATATTACAGGAAGAATGAGCAATGAGAAAACCTTCAGATGCACAATGCTACTTCTCTTCAAAACCAATGCTACCAATTTCTGAACGCTGCTCTTCTCAAAATAAATTCTTGAATGCTGCAGAAATCTTTGAGTGCTGCAAAAATGCCAAGAATTTTTGCAGATATGCACAGGCCATAAACACAAATGGCTCACTCAAGGTTGAGCTGGTTATGGACTTCTCATCTCTGATACCATGTTAAACACCATGTTAAGCACACACATGGTGTATGAGAAAGATAAACACACACACACAACAAGAAACTCAACACAGTGAAGGATAAGCGTGTAGCTCATATTTTCCATTATACAAAGATGTACATTTATAGTACAATGGTGTGACTCTTGGTTTCATATTCCAAGGTCACTTGGACTCCATTGTGACTTTTCGCATTCCACACCTACCCATGTTTTGAACCAGAACCAGTCTAACCAGTAGCGGTCAGATCTCAATGAACTGGTTTTAAAAAAAAATACATTAAATAATTATTTTTTAATAAAAAAAAAACTATTTTTAAGATTTGCAACCATGATTCCAAGCCAATAGAGACAAAATATGAAAATTTTTCTCATTTATATACCATGCAAAGGTGAATATATCAAAATGGCACCAAATGTAATACATATCATCGAAAAATAAGCAAACTTGTTGAAGTAATGTATCAGGTTTCTCTTATATTATTCATTGTGTTTTATTGCTGAGTTAATATTATAATATACAATCTATCCCTGCTCAGATCTGTTGTCAATTCATTGTACCAGCCTTAAAGACAATTCTCGGTTCAGTATATATATATATCAGACCAACATTTTGAAGATCTTGTATTCTTCATTATCTATGTTTGCTTGGCAATAAATTTCTAGAAAAACATCTACAACACTTAGAGGTATTGAATTGGTTTATGAAACCCACTATTAGTGCTATTTGTAACAAGTTGAGAGAGCATTACAACTTCAACAGTCTGCTCACAATGTGTTTGACGAAATTTATCACTGAAAAGATTCATTAAAACCCAAAAAACTCAGTGGCCAGTTTAGTGCATTTCCAAGCGGGAATTTTCTAGTGGTCAATTTATTATTGCCAGTCACATTTTCATTAGGTTGTATGTTGTTGTCCCTTGAGTGGCGTCAGACCATTTGCATCACTCTTGATGCCATGATCAAATTGCTTGTATGCTGTGTGAAAGGTTTTGTATTTATGCTGCTGCTATGTGTGAGCAGAGAGAGAGGGTCTGACAGTTCCTAGCTGAGTGTGAAATAAGGTTGCTGCTGATTGTTTTGAGAACAGAAATTGTCATCAAGTACACTTGATGAGTTGCATGCTGCCGGGGATTTTATGCTAGCCAGCCTTGTATTTATCAGTCATCATGTGTATTGTTGCTACTATAAGGTGTTGAGTATGAGTTATTAGACAAGTTTGTTGCTAGTATAATAGAGGAATTTGCAGCTCATGGAGGAGACACTGAGGAATTTGCAACTCATGGAGGAGCACCTAACCAGCCGGTTAAGTACGGAACTGACCATTTTATGCATAAACTGGCTGGTTCTATACTTAACCAACCGGTTAGGTCCGGTTAATCAGCCAAAACAGGTGAGAATAGGCTATTGATCGGGTTGCAAGGCCGGTTCCAACTGGCAGCCCTCTTGACCGGCCGGTTTGACCAGTTACCGGTTCAAACCGGTCGGTTTTGATATATATATATATATATATATATATATATATATATATAAGTTATTATTTTACACATTTATTACAACTAAAAAAAGGGAAAATAATCAACATTTACATATATGTGATCATATATACATATTGCATACCTTAGGAGTTGTGTCATACATCTGTTCATAAAATTATTTATAACCTTTAAGTTCACCAGCAACAATGTAGCAGAGAGAAGAGTTGCATTTGAGTGTTCAAAAATTCGTTCACTTGACCTTTCAATCAGAGGTACATCATAAATATCGTCACTGCTATCTCCACCATCATCATCTGACTCACCATACAAGTCTTGGAGCATTTGATTTGTCCCATCATTAATGTGAACTGTCTCATTACTGTCATCAAGATCTACCTCCATGGGATCATTAAAATTACCTTCATCATTCGCTTCATGTTCTTCACCTTGTACAACATCATTTCCAATACTAATATTTGCTGCAATATTCTCTTGTACTGGTGCAACATCATCTAATCTACTACTATTTAGCTTTGGAAGCTGGTTGATCATCTGCAAAAAGTTGGGGGGCAATTGTGCCTTTATGAAAATTACAAACATTAATAATTAAACATTAGTGTACATATTAAAAATATTAAAATAATATAAAATTTTATGATATAATCAAAATGAAGATAGATAATTAATTACCACGGGAAGATATTCATTCGATCCACCATCAATGTGCCCATATTTCCTACAATGCACTGTTGTTGTTGCTATTAAAACTCTAACATTATTTCTCATACAACATTGTTTACAAGGGCAATAAACTCTTCCATCACCCCTTTCACCCTTTTGAATTTTTTTCCAACTCTAATGTTTTCTTCCATTGATGCAAATTATCCTATAAAGAAAACAATAAATCTCTCTCAATGGTGTAGAAAACCCAAGACTTGTTGAACTCAATGGGAGCTCAATATATAAGCAAAAAGAAAATAAAAGTGGGCATTTTACAAATTGTGAGCTTTTTACAAAATGTGGGCTTTTTACAAAATTGTGGGCTTTTTACAAATTGTGGGCTTTTTACAAAATTGTGGGCTTTTTACAAAATTGTGAGCTTTTTACAAAATTGTGGGCTTTTTACAAATTGTGGGCTTTTTTTATTCTTAATGCATTTTCTGTAGAATACTAAACAGATTTTTCCAAAATTTGAGATGCAAACTGTAGTCTCTACTACGTTTCGAAAATTGGAGGTTTATAAAAGATAAACTGTGAACATAATTGTACCACTATGATAAGAAGTTGTCAGAAGCATTCCTTCTGCTTCACAAACGTGTAACTACCTTAAGAATGCTTATGGTTGATATAAATATTAGAGCATGGCAGTTAAATGTAGTAGTTATGCTAAAATACTGAATAACAGCTTGAGAGTGCTCTTCAGATACTGTACGAATGCACCAAATTAAAGTTGTACCATTACTAAAGATAAATGGCCAAAAATAGTCAATTTTGATATCGTGAAGTTATGTATTTCTCGGTAGAAAACTGGGGATAGGATGTAAAATATGAGAGAACTAAGTTCCAAGGACTAAAAAACCAAGGCCAACATAGTTCTGCCTTGAATCAGAGACAAAACAAAGCTGCCCAAAAAAGTGTTTGAGAGCACCCATTGAAGCTCCTATATATAGCAAAGTCAACATTTTCCTATTGAACAAGTTTGTATAGTCAAAGCCACAGCAAGATCAGATAGCCACGATCCTAAATGAGAACCAGAGCCAAAGCTAAGACAGATCCATGTTTAGCAGAACAAGACAACCATAGCAAAGGATTTGACCACAGAACCAGATCATGAGAGATAGCAAGATTCTTTCTTCCACTGTGGAAATGTAGAAACTGTACAAGGGCTTTGCTTCTAGCAGATTTCATTGTGACAGTAATTTCTATGGTGTTGTAAGCGCTCATTAGTAGAATCTTAAAGCCATTCTGGAATTCTTTTAACCTGGAGAGGGTTTCCTGTGGTTATAAATCCTCATGTTCAAATTCCATTGTGGATTGGTTGTGTTTGATATTATGTTTTTACTGTCCGCAGTTGAATTTTCGCACAGAAAATTATCAGTCTAAAGCGAAGCAATTTTGTGATGTTTCTTTTGCTTCCTATTGTGAATTATTTCGCTCAGAACTCTACTCATTGTAACAGAGGTCTTGGGCATAGAACAGGGGACTTGGGTTTTTTGGAATCAAACTTCAGGTTAAGATGCTCATCTGAAGAATGGCACAGTGAGCCTTAGCATGGAGTTGTGAGTACCAATTTGAAGTGCAGTTAGGGCATTGTACAATAGACTAGTTAGATTTCTGGACCCTAATACAAAAGTTTCTTCTTCTTTCAAAACGTGTTTGTCCTTTTCTGTAACCAATGTGGGTCCTGTTCTTATTATCAATTGGGGATGGATGAGCATTTGTTATTTCTCCAGATGATCACACTCTGGGTAGCCCTGGAGGCTATTTGGGGGTGATGAGTCCAATAGGTCTCAATGAACTGTTTCCCTCACTAGGGAATACTATTGCAGTGGAATTTGATACTATTTTGGATGTTGAATTCCACGATCCTAATGGAAACGAGTACCTTTAGCTCTAGTAATTGTTCACAAAAGAGGGTGCCATAGTCATTCATGTGTGTAGAGAGGGTGAATTGCAGGCATTGCAATAGGAGGTGTTGTTTTTGTTGCATTGGCCACTAGATTGTTTGTCTGGTTCTATTACAAGCGCAGAGTATTGAAAAGGAAAAACAAATTTAGTTTAGATATTGTGAAATTGCCTCGGAAATTCACCTACAAAGAGCTCAGCAATGCTACGAAAGAATTTTTTTGAATGTGATTGATAATCGATAATTGCAAGCAAGGGTAATCCCCTTGTGAAACCCAAATTTATGAGCATTTTCTAAAACCTGATGATGGAGTCATTGTAATGAACAAGCGCCTAGGTCCATATTACGTCCAAATCTACCAAGCACCAAGATCTATAAAAAATATCCACAGTATCTGCGAACTAAGAAGAAGAGGCAGAAAATGTATTTTGCTTACCTATTCGAATAGTGGTTGGGGTTTACCACGGCAAAAATTTGACAGAGCCCATGTAGCATTTCTTATCATTGAAATTCTGGCAGTATCATTCAATTGGGCAAGCACCTTCCTCAGAGCTCCATGACTGAGGGCAAGATCCCTAAATGTTGCAGAGTCTCCAACAATATTTTCCAAAGCCCAAACATCCTTACACGAACACCAGTTGAACTCAAAGTTGGGTAGTAGCTTTTTAAATCAAACTCCAAAATTACAAACGTATAAAGATAGTTGGGAAGAATAATTTTATGCCTCTAAAATGAACGTGCTACCTATTCTCGAACATTATCATTCCCAGAGGTAATAATTTCCACAAATATAGGTAGTGCCCCGTAATCAATCACAACCTTTGTATTCTCAGAGGCTCCAAAAAAACCCAAATAGGGTCAACCCTACTATAGGAGGAAGGGCCTGCAGTAAGAACTTACCATTTTGCAAGAACTGAGGGCGAATGCTGTTCTGCAAGAGCTGAGGGCGAATGCTGAGGGCGAATGTTGTTCTGCAAGAGATGAGGGTGAATGCGCGCGTGATATCAGACGTTAATGTAGTTTTTTAAAAAATCATTTTTATGTAGCGCGCATTTGATTTTTAGCATTACAAATAATTTTTATTTACATTTGATTTTTGCATTTCTAATACAAGTGACAAACAAATTTCTACAAGAGGTTGAAATTTTTACTAGAATAGCCATGAAAGACTAATTAAAATGGCTTAAAATGCAAGTGGAACTTCAAAATAAATGTAATTGAAGGTTCTCTCCACTAAATTTTTGCAAAAGTGCTTACATTATTTAAGTTATCTAGGATATTTTTTTTGTATTACGCAATCAAAATTAAATAATGAAATAGTTGGGTAGTATTATTGTTTCAAATTAGGACACAATTTTCAAATGGTGATGAAGTTTCATGTGATGATTAACTAACAATAGTCTCCTCTCCTATCCTTGAAAAACTATACAAGGTTCCCTGTTGCCACATGAAACCCTAACTCATGTAGCAGCATAGGAATAGTCCTCCATTTTGCCCGTCATAAGGCATTTTGCACATATTTGACGACTAGAATTTGCGGATTCCCATTTTCCATGAGGTGCTAGGAAGGATAGAAGACTTAATTTTGACATTTGAAATTTTTTCAAAAACGTTCTTATGCCCAACAATTTCCACTTACCAATAATTTTGCAACACTAGTCCTCTTCGCAATTGCAAGGCTGTACTCAAAAAGTAAGGAAAGTTACTTTTTTGGCTCACTCAATGATCCAGTTGGATACTGGTGGCCACCCGCCTATTCCACTTGGGGCCCCACCATTGTCTCTTTCAATTTTTCAATTTCAGCACAACTTACTATCTTTAGTAGTTTTTCGGGTCTTGAACTTCCGGAGCCGTTTTGAGGCCCTAAACGACATTTTTTGGGCATCGCACCTCCAGGGAATATCATTCTATATCATTTCATTCTAGAATTATATTTGTGGCGAAAGTTGTAGTTGTCAGATAGATCTTTCTAATGATGTATCATGTGCGTCAAACGGAAATAGTATGCCAAAGTTACATCCCTAGGAAGTTGAAACACCAATTTACCTAAACGGGGCCCATAGTTTTGGCGCTTCATCTCCTAGGGTTAGGTTTTTGGATGTTTAGGGTTCTCCATTGTTTCTCAATAATAAATAGGCCCTAGAGCCTCATTGTAACTCAGTTCAGAGGCCTGTAGCCACCACATCTCTCCTCAGAGATAGCTACCAGCGCCCTAGCTAGTTTTATTTCCATTGTGTCTGTAAGCAAATTTCAGTTCTTTGATATTAATAAAATGAAGTTTTATTTCCGCTGCATCTCTGCATTTATGGTTATGTGTTTATTCTGTTGCATTCCTGCATAAATCCGGATTAGTGGTATCAGAGCGGTCTACTTTTTCTCGATCCTTCTTTGCATGTCCCCAACGAGGTCGGGGTATAAGGATTTAGGGCTCGATCTGGTGGAACCTTTGCAAGATCAGCCTCGCAAACACCGACAGACGCCCATGGGGGACGAAAATAAAGATGAGGGAGCAGGAGATCCTATCAAAATATTGCTCGAGGAGGCCCTCGAAAAACAAAGGAACACAATGATGGATAACTTTGCCCAAATCATTCAATGGCTGCCCACCGGTGGCGCATCTGCATCCAGCAGCCACTCTGGAGGTGCGACTCCTTTTAAGGTACAAGTAAATTTTGACATTCCCATATTTGAGGGTCAAATAGATGCAAATGCCGTAGATAGATGGTTGAATCTATTATAAGGATATTTCTTGGTTCATGACTTTTCCGATAGGGAGAAGATTATTTTTGCACTCCTCAAAGCTGCCCCCCATGTCAAGGACTGGTGGGAAACCCACTGTGATAAAAAGGACGAGACAAAACCCTCTCTGTTCTCGGCCGTACCCACTTGAAATTCTTTCCGAGACGTCGTCAAGGAACAATACTATCCTGTGGGGAGCTATGAGGACAAGTACATACAATGGACCACGCTGTGGCAACAAAGGGATCAAGATGTGCATGAGCTGACGAATTTGTTCCATACCCTGCGCACCAAGTTTGGTATCAAAGATTTAGAGAAACATCTGGTGCTAAAGTATCATAATTGTCTACACAGATACATTCTGGAGGAAATGGAGTTCCTCGACATCTCCTCGCTTTGTACGACATACCGGTATGCTGCCAAGATTGAGTAGAAATTCAAACAGAAGAAGCGAGATTTTGGATCTGCGAATCAAAAGCAAGGGAAAGGTGCTCCCAAACCGCAGAACAAAGGATATATCCAAGGCATGGTGACTCAAGACAACCTGTCGAAGCCACAAGCAAAGAACAACACCACAAAGCCAAAGAAGGACACGGGAAAGTGGTGTGAGTTCCATAAGAGCTCCACTCACAACACAAGTGAGTGTTGGGCGAAGCAATCTCTGGTGGCCGAGATGCTGGCTTCTAAGACAGATGCATGCTCTGACTCTGAATCAGAACATGACAAGGGGAATGACAAAGGGAAAAAAATTATTGATGCGGAGCCCAATGCCATTGTTGCCACTACAAAGATCCAGAAGGAGGAACCAGAAGATCCGGAGGAAGAGGAACGTCTCTTCCACTCCCAGATGTGGGTAAAGGGCTCCCCGGTACAGTTCATTGTAGACAATGAGAGCCAAAAGAACCTCATTTCGGCAGATGTCGTGAAGCGGTTGGGCTTTCCGACCACAGCTCACCCACATCCATACACTATCAGGTGGCTTCACCAAGGACGAGATCTCTACGTCAGCCAGCAGTGTCGCCTTCCCTATAGCATCAAGCCCTTCACGGATGAGGTATTATGCGATGTTGCTCCTATTGATGTTTCTGATGTATTATTAGGACAACCATACTTGTGGAAGCGTCATGCAGTGTATGAGTCTTGGCCTCGTGCTATTATTGTTACTTTGGGAAATAAGTTGTACAGGATACCAGAGGTACCACCTCCTGCCACTATCTCTTTGATTACTACAAAAAAATGCAGTAAGATCATTTCCCAAACCAGGAAATTTGTTTTCCTGATGATCCACCCCCAGGGCAAGAAGAAGACTGTGGCCACGACCTCCAGACAAGGCTCCTCTGCACGACAACAACAAATGGATAAGGTTTTGGAGGAGTACGGGGACATTTTCACCTCACCCACAGGGGTTCCTCTACACTGTCAGGTCAAGCACCCGATTGATCTGACCCCAGGTGCGCCGCTACCCAATGGACCGATATATCGGCGCTCTGTTCTGGAGAATGATGAAATCAAGAGGTAGATTCAGGAGCTGTTGCAGAAGGGTCACATCCGACCAAGTTCATCGCCCTGTGGGAGCCCGATAATTTATTATTGTGAAATCATAGTTCTAAATTATCTGTTATTCTTTGATCAATGTAATCTATTAATTGTAAGCAGATTCATTAAAAAAATTCAAACTGATTTTAACATGAATGATGACAATTTATATATTAATTGGTTTTTAAGAGTATTTGTATTATGTAGGAGCACTGAAAAGAAAAATCAGGACTTCATTTTTTGTTTTCCTTATTTTATTGGGCTGAACTGGAAAAAATTGAATATGAATAGTGAGTTAATTGTAAGATCAATGGGCCAAGGCCATACATCAACATTGACCACAGTGGGGAAGTATAAAAGCATGGATATTCATGCAAGTATAGTTATTAATGTAAGATCAAAGTTAACTCTTAGCTTCACTAAAGAAATAGAAGGCAAAGATCTAACATCAACTGAAACTCATGTGAAAAAGTAGATGAAAAATGTACAGTCATCCAATGGAGAGGTAATCTATAATTATCCAGTAAGACTCTTGGCTATGCCTTGAGACTAAACTAATTCTCAATATTTTTGAATAATCATCCATTGTAATTTAGTAGGAAAACCATAGTAAATTATTGTCCAATGGCCATGCAAAAATATATAAAAAATAATATTTGTTGGTTGTTTTTCAATAGGTGGACCATGATGGGACCACTGAGAAGGTGGGGGTGTTTTTTTAATCATGGAAGTGAGGTTTAGTAGATTTATAGTCAAGTTACCTTTCCCTATAAATTTTCTCGATCAAGTTATTCATTCATTGAACTTTGATTCATTCCTACTGTTTTGATACACAATCCAATCCATTTGAGTCTTGAGTCTTCATTGAGAATGGAATTCATAGGTTGTCAAGAAAGAGGTTATCATGCACATGCACTCTTCTTTTCTTGGTATCTTTGTAACTATGTTCAGCCTGAGTTCTATATTTTTAAATTATCATAATAGTTCGTGATTATTAGGCTTTTATTTTGTCTTTTAAGAATTTTAATTTAATTATTATTAATCATTAAATTAAAAAAAAAAAATTATATATATATATATATATATACATACATACATACATACATACATACATACATACATACATACATATATATATATATCTATATATATATATAGTTATTAAACTTTCAATAGAATTATTAAACTTTCAATGGTACATCAACTTTCATACATGAGAAAATAGATACTGACAAATGGTACATCATGGCCTGATTAATTTCGCTCAGCAATTTCAAATGGTATAACATTTAGTCAATAGTAATCATTAATTTCTGCACACATAGACTAATTTCTCTGGAAGCCTGAGATTTCTTTGGCTTGTTATTCTTATAACTACATAGACATAATTAATAGAGAGATTGAGGACAAAAAAAAATCTAGCGCTTAGTCTCCACTACTCAACATGATTTTGTGAGAAATAATACATAGATTGATTTCTCTGAGTGCCTTAGCGTTCTTTGGCTCATTTTTTTAATCACAACAACAATAAAAAATGCACCGAGGATTTGTTCTTAGTCCGATTATGCAATTTTTATAAGACAGATTATGCAATATTAATAATAAACATAAATTTATTGCAATTTAGGGAAAGCTCGTTCATGTTTTTTTCTTTATATTGGAAGGTTACTTGATTTTTGAAGTAATTTTTAGTAGATCATACCATATATTGAGGAAATATTAGTTTGAAAAGAATCAGTTATTTCTCTTGAAACTTTAGGTATTAAAATTCCATGACATAGATATATCACACTCCAAAATCCAAAGAAAATGGAAGAGCGCTCAATTTTTTTAATCAAACTTTTATTGGTGAAGGGTTAATTTATTACGAGAACGTCATTAATGAAGTGCAAAATTTTAAACGTAACGTTTATTGACTAGAAAAATAATGACCAAAACATCAAAAAAAATTGTGTGATGGGTAAAGAGAAATCCAAATTCCAACCCTGCCTGCCACTTGTTGGTGAGTGGAGGTTATTCAATTTTCATTTACAGCTTACCAGGTTACTCATGTTACCAATATTTTCACATGGCTCACTTTTAGGTGACGACTTATTGTACTTCTTCTTTATAAATAACAATTGGTAGATAATTGTATATATTATTTGAAATCTATAACAAATCCAGGCAACAAAATTACAACAAATAGAAAATTATGCAAAAAATTCACCAGGGCACTAATGTGGGGATACCCTATCATTTCTTAGATCCTCATAACTTACCAACACCTACTATATTGGTATACACATAATATGGCATTTACCTGAAGTATTTCATATGTATCTAGAAGTAAATAAGTTGTATGACAATTGTTATGGCAGATATAAGATGTGTATTATAGTTTATATTTCAATTTTTCTTAAGTAGTATGCATGTACGGACCATATAGTGACTACAATTACCAAATATATTTCAGTGAAGATGTGAAGATGATCTCTCATTAGGTCCTAATTACTTAAAGCATCATTAATTAGCTTTCCAAATGAATAAAATATGTTAAAAAATTAGTTAAAACTAGGAAAACAAATCATGCTTTAAAAAAATATGGCATAATGAGTCACACTCTGAGATTTATTTAATTACTCATCAAGTGTCGCTACAACATATATATGATCACCATTACCATAGAAATGGGACATGTGACCATCATTTTGGTTTTGCCAATGACATTCCACATCATCAGCATTGTTTAGGGTTGATTGTGTTGATTTTTTTTAAACAAATCATTTATACATTTTATGGAAATTATAGACACAATTTATAATCACATTACAAGATCATGATGTATGGATATTCCTTATCATTTCTTAGATAATTACAACTTACCAACACCTAATAGATTGATATACACATCATATATAATTTACCCCTAGAATACCACATGTATCCTAAAACAAATTAGTTGTATGGCAATTGTCATGGTGCATATATGATGTGTATTATAGTTTATCTTATAATTTTGTTGAAGTAACATACAACAATTTACATAGTGATATGAGAACCACTCTCTAGAGTATACATCGATTTTGTACACATGGCTTTTCAGTTTCTTTTTAAGATATATCATTGGTGATGCTCACATGATTATATAATGAACCATTAAGTTGAACTATGAAATTATTCCTCACAACACACACACACATATTGATGAATTAATAATTTTTCTCATATAATTTTTTTAATCTATTTTGAAAAAGAAAAAAAAAATTATATATAATTATTTCTAAGAAGAACAAGTGAGAGTTCCTTACCATATCTTTGTAAAACATATAATAGCGACGTTTGGAGGCAGCCGTCTAGCGACGCTTTGGGGCATAGTGTTGCAATTGCGACGTCTTCCTCCAAACGTCTCAATTGCGACACTTTGTCTAAGTGTCGGTATTGCGACACTTTTCTCTAAATGTCGGTATAGCGACGGTTTCCCAAGATCAATGGCCCAAAGTGAACCCGATAACTTACCTTTTCCCCGCACCTTTCCTTTTGATCGTGGCCGTTCGCTTGTTGAATCCAGATCCGACGGCGCTAATACATTTCCGCGCTCATAAAGTAATCGTTTGATGTTTTGGCAAAGCCGCGCGAAATGGGTGGTTTTTCCAAACCACCCGTGCTTACGTGTCGCCACCACGTTGTATCGCGTTCGAAAAGCTAGTTTCCGCTTACCACCATTTACCCTCACGAATACCACTGGCGGTATTCCCTAAACCTCACCCATTTAACCCGAGTTTAATGTCATTTAACTATGGTTATACCATCGTTTAATACATTAAAATTATATTTTTCATTCAAATTTTCACCTTTTCGCTTTAAACCTGTAAAAACATTGCAGAACCGTTTTTCCTCAAAATCACGCCATTTGAACCCTGAGAAACTTTGCAGAGCCATTTTCAACCTACCAGTACCATTTTTCGACGCCCATTGCCCTGAATTTCCATTACAAAGTACTACATTGTCCTCTGCAAAGCCATTTTCAAAAAATTGAAGACTAAGCACCTCTGCAACATCTTCAACCGAATTCCGCTGGTTCTCCAGGTACTTTTCTTCGAACTTGCCCTCTGAGATTTCAAAATTCCTGTTGATTTCAAATAATTACCAAAGTTACTGCAAAAAAGTGTCCATTTTTCAGGGGAAACTCTGTCAAAATTTCCCTGGAATCCCTAATTTCCCTTTCTCGTAGTTTTTTTCATACCCTAGTCCATTTTGCTGTTGAAATCGATTTTAAATACACGTTCTGAGCTTTAAATTCCTTGCATTTCCTAAAAACCCTGCTCAGAAACCCTATTTTCAGTAGAAATTCGCCAAGAAACCCCTGTTTCTCGTAAAGGAACTTAGCAAACCATTTAAGCTTGCTTCGTTCATATTAAAAATGACCAAGAAATAGGTAACCCCCAAGAATGGAGGCCCAAAATCTCAAAAGAAGTCTTCTGCAAATATTTCTCAGCCTATGTCCTTCAAAATCGACAAACCAACTCCTGCACTCACGGCTGATTCTACAGAAGTGGTCATACCAGTCCACCCTCCAGTCATTTCTCCAGAGAACAGCCCTTTAGTTGATCTGGACTATAGAATACTAGACCCTAATGTAGAATTTAACCTGATTGACGTCTATAATTGGTGCTATGGCAAATCAGTGGAAAAGGGTGACAAAGATATTCCAATTTGGGAATCCAATCTGCCTAGATATATTGTCCCTCTCACTCATTCTGTTCCTGACTTTATCAGATTATGCCAAGCCTATTATATGCCAGAACAAAGATGTATTGTAAACAAAGAAAAAGAGATCCTGTTTTACATCACTGAAGAGTCGATAAATTCCATGCTGCAAATGAATCATGACCCCAATTCTACTTCCCTATCAATAGAATATTTAACCCAACTATATCTTGACTTGGATTTCAATACTAGATTCAAAATATACCAGAATTTTTGTCCAAATCAAGTTGATATTCCTAATTTAAATCCTCCTTTTGACACCGTTGATTTCCCAGATGAAACTAGACAGATTGTCTCAATGCTCTCCTTCATACTAGGATACACTAGTGATGAATTCACTGATGTGGCTATCCTAGGTTTTCTGTCAACTCTAAGCCCTGGTCAATCACCATCCATTCAGTTCAATTTTGCTAGATTTATTGCTGAAAGTATGCATTATCAGTTATCCAGATTATCAGAAGGAGTTTTCAGATACTCCTCTTATCTACTCCACCTCTTCCTATATTATCAAACATATAAGTTTCCAATTGAATGTCAGAAAGTGGATGCAGAAGGAAAAGTTCTATCAGTAGTATTTTGGTCATCTATTCTAAGGAAATGGAACAGAGAGTATAGTTTTACATATTTCAATGACTCATTTATAGCCCCTACTATGTATCTCTTGGAAAAAGAGGAGATCCCTAGGATCAATGATGAGACAAGAAGAATTCTTCAGTTATCAAAGAGCTACAAAACTACAGATTGGTATTTATATAAAAATCATACAGAAATCAGAGTGTATGGATCATCCCTGGCCCCATATAAGTTACCCAAATTTGTTACTACAAGAATATTTGCTTTATAATATCTGAGACAACTATTGAATGTAGATGAAATCAACTTCATAGCTTCCAAGAAAAAGACCCAATTTAAGCTGAAAAATCAAATTGGGCCATTCATTGTGAATAACAGAGAAGCTGCCAATGAGATAAATGTCAAACTTAAAGAGTATAAGTTCCCATGTAGTTTTACATGGAAGTATGACCCACAAGGTATTTTTAGTGCAATAAGGGTAAAATGTAAGTTGCCTATTTACTTGCATGATCCTAAGCCCCATATTGAAAGATATGTAAATAAAATTGAATGGGAGCCAAACACCCTATCTGATGATGATTCACAGGCAGTACAGGTAATACAGGTAGACAGTGGCAAAGGCAAATAGATTGAACAGACACAGGTGGCTTCTACAAGCAAAGATACTGATAATGTACATAAAAGAGACAGAGAAGGAGATATTTTCATAGCTGAGACTATTGAGGACATAAAATTCAGAACTCCTTATAGTAAAAGAAGAAATTCAACAAAAGAAGAAAAGGATAAGGCTGTAAATATTGATATAGATGATGAAGAAACAAGAATAGTCACTCAAACCTTAAAAGAGCTTCAAAATGTAAAAATTGGAACACAACAAAAAGATACAGTCATGAAGGAAAACTAGGCTACTGTCGATTTGCCTCCTTCTTCTCAAGAAACTGACAATACAGAGTCAGAGATTCAGATCAGATTCAGACAGATTAAAGAGAAGAATGAAGAGATCAAGAATCAAGCTCATTCTATATTTCTTAAGGAAAAGCCTGGAAACAAAGACAGGCTTCTTTCATCATTTGATTATTCATCCAATAAATTGGTAATGTCATTCTTGAAGCCTACAGTGGCTGAGCCAAAATCAGTGGCAGATTATTCCAAAATAGATTTTGAAGTGGATGCAGATGCCATTCATGAATTAGATCAATTTGAATTTCATAGGAGCAATATTGAAACGCTATATTCCAAAATTGTCAGTAAAACTGTGAAATCAATTAGGCTTGAGAAAACAGTGCTCAACCTCCAAAATCAAATGAAGTTGGACAAAGCCTCATTATATGCTAATAATTTAAGAATAAAAGCACTAAAAGATATAGTGATTGAAGCAGGGGGTGACCTAGCCAACATTGAAGGGGAAAAATTCTTAATTAAATAGAAAAATGAGGATATAGCTGCTCTTAGAAAATAGTTGAAGTTGCCTCAGAGTGAAAACTCTCAAGCAAAAGAAATTCTACAACAAAAAATAGAGAATGATGAATTAAAGCAACTTGTACATCAAATGACAGATCATATAAAAACAATGGAAATTCAAATAGAAGCTCTAATGAAAGAGAATGAAGAACTAAGAAAATCACAACCAATGGCCATTCCTACAGTGATCCCCACTGTAAACACTGTTATACCATCTACTTTGGCAGAACACTTGGCACCGAAAGGAGTACTGGCAACTGTAGTGCCGATTACTTCTCTAATCTCTGCCTCTTTTTCTTCATCCTCATAGAGGAGCACAATACAAGACCAAGATAAAGAGATTCTTAGTTTGAAAGGAATTATTAAAAATTTAGAAAATTCCAAAAATGATGCCTTGATTACTTCTAAAGGACATGAGCAAAGGGCCGATCAACTACAAGAACAGGTAAAGATTCTGCAAGCACAAGTAAATCTTACAGATCAAGTGGCCTATATAAAAAATCATTTATGGACCAAAATTATTGAAGGCATTCATTCTCAATGGCCTTCAATTTGGATAATTTATGAACAGAGGGAGTTACTTCAAGTTGCTAGTGCAGAGATTGACAAGACTAAGAGGGAAATTGACAATAAACTAGCCCAAGAAATCCAACTCATATCTTTTTTAAATAGTAAAACTAGGGAAGAGTTGGAAGAATTGAAAATTGTTGATAGAACAGAAACCATTCTTCAAATCAAAAAGCTCCTGAACAAAAAAAACATAATGAGTAATCTAGAGGACCGGTGTAAAGACATGAATGTATCCATCTCAATATTTTTAGCCAAATACAAAACATTTTCAGAAGCAGGTTTTCCTGATATTCACGCATTGAATGACAAGTTAATGCCTCAGAAAGATTATGATCTAAAAATCAGAAATCATGCAAAAGAGCAAGCGAGACAACCACTGCCTCAAGGATCACCAACAGGAAAAATACTTCTTCAGTATTTTGAAAATCTGTTCTTTTTAGATAATGAGATCAGGCATATGTTCACTATCAAGCCTAAATTTTCCAAGTATATAGAGGCAGATGAAAGTTACAGAAAATTAAAGACTATGAAGATCCCCTCTGCAGAAAAGTGGCAAGAATTCACAGATCTGCTGTGAATTTAATGGATAAAAAACAGGAAATTCACTTGGAAATTCATTTTTTAATGTTACCTCAAATGGTAAAAATACAGGGTTAAAGTGCACAACAACAATCAGTTCAAATTAGAATAATCAGTTCTATTTTTTCTTGTAAAAAGGTAACAGCTTGCAAACTGTTTTGTAGCTGTCCCTCTTTTTAAGTTTTCTTTCCTATTTTTTATTAAAACATTATCTCAATTCTTGAGATATTTTGTAAACAATTTTTGTATAAATACTTCACAATTCGAAGTATTCAGTGTGAATAAAATTTCTCAAGACAAATATAGTCTTATTTGCTGGTTATATTCAAGTTGGTGAGTCAATTAGTGAAAGCAGCAGACTGGAAAGAGATCAGAGACATCATAGCTAAGGATTCTCGTGGTGACAAGATAAGTCTCATTTCTTTCCTTGTTTTCAGTGTATTTGTTTAAAGTTTACATTCATTCATATTATGTTTTTCTAGTCTATAATGATCAAATAAGAAAAAATTAAACAGGATTAGTGATAATAAGCTCCCTGTTTCGAAACTTGTTGGCATTTTAATGTTTTCTACTTTGTTCGTGCTCTCTACTTGGCCATTGGCCTGTGGGTGATATGGAGTTGTAATCTTGTGCTGAATGTGGTAGTTTTGCAATGTTTCAGCTAATTTATTAACTACAAATTGTGGTCCTCCATCTGTGATTATGTCCCTTGGGAGACCATAGCGCACAAATATTTGGAAAAGAAACTATACTACAGAGTCCTCTCTAGCTTTTGAAAGTGCCTCTGCTTCGACCCACTTAGTGACATATTCGATTGCAACTAGGATGTATGTTTTTTGGTTTGAGGGAGGACTAATAGGGCCAACAAAATCAAGTGCCCAGCATTCAAATGGTTCAATCACTAGTTGAGGGTTCAAAGGCATTTCATCAGACTGCCCAGGGTGTCCTGCCCTTTGGCAGCTATCACAGGCCTGCACGAATTTTTTGGCATCCTTAAAGATGGTAGGCCAGTAATAGCCTGTTCGTAAAACCTTATGGGTAGTTCTACAGTTCCCAGTTAGATCCCCTTCTTCAATCTTCTTATCTGTAGCTTAAGGATTCTTAAGTGACCTTTTACTCAGATTCCATCCACTCCATCAAATCAAGCCTATACATAGCCTTAGAAGGTCACCTATCTTGCCTTTAGCACATTTGCATCTCTGAGCCTTATTTCTTAGTTCTGCTTGCTTAGAGAGTTGACTCCATTCCCAATATTCTGGTAGATCCTTCTAGTTTACCTTGAAATCTCTTTATTCCCACCAATATTTTAAAATCAAACCCAAATACACAATCATAGCTAGCCTAGTATCTGTTACTAAAACAAAGCTAAATCATACGGAGAGATCCCTCTCTAGAGTGCAAGAAGGCTAGATCTTGAATTCCCAAAGCAGTTCTTGGTTACCCCTAGTGTTCTTAACTACAAAAATCCCTATCCCACAACCTGAGAATTACTAGGGTGATAACAGGCCTTGGGGGTATTATGATCCTTGGAGGAAAATCCCATAGCTAGAAGAGTTGACAGAGAAAATTGGATCGAGTACAAAGGTGTGGCAGGTGGGTTTTACCCTGCACCAATTTTTATGGTGCATATATGATGTGTATTACAGTTTATCTTATAATTTTGTTTAAGTAGCATACAAAAATTTACATAGTGATATGAGAACCACTCTCTAGAGTATACATCGATTTTGTACACATGGCTTTTCAGTTGCTTTTTAAGATATATCATTGGTGATGATCACATTATTATATAATGAACCATTAAGTTGAACTATGAAATTATTCCTCACAACACACACACACACATATTGATGAATTAATAATTTTTCTCATATAATTTTTTTAATCTATTTTGAAAAATAAAATAAAATTATATATAATTATTTCTAAGAAGAACAAGAGAGAATTCCTTACCATATCTTTGTAAAACATATAATAGCAAGAAAATTAATCTATTGAAATTTCATTTCCAAACATATTCATGGAGTAAAATGAAGATTAAAAGGAGATATTCATGGATTTACCTATAACATCACCTCACAATTAAGAATGTAAATGTACAATATTGATGATACATAGGTTAGGAGAAAATTAATCTATTGAAATTTCATTTCCAAACATATTCATGGAGTAAAATGAGAATTAAAAAGAGATATTTATGAATTTACTTATAACATCACCTCATAAAAGTGTAAATGTACAATATTGATCAAATTTATTTATATATGATAAATAATAAACCTTTATCTCACATGTATCATATAATCTTATAAACAAAAAATTGCACTGGGGGTGCAATCCTCAAAACTTCTAAACTGTCTAATATATATGTACCTATTTAAAGTATTTGGGGCCCACATTACAAATTCCCAAAGTGAAATATTTGCGCATATGTTATATATGAGCCAATGGTTTAAATAACTATCAGGCGGTGAAACAAAACTTATAAAAAAATATTAATAAAACTATATCATACGTTCGGACTTCAAAAAAAATAAACCCGATTTCAATCACAAATTCGCGTTCCAAAATAACCTGCTGATGTCACCCTAATTTGTGACGCGAAAACTTCATAGAATACGCCATATAAAAATTTGGGTCCTTTTTTTGGCTTTGCGTACGGAGGAAAACTGTGACGCGAAAATCAAATTAATTCCGCCCTATAATGTTTTGGGTCTGAAATTCCACAATGCAGATGGGCCAAAAAATAACGCGATCGAATCACCTGCTTCCATGTGAATGGCTGATTTGGTCTGTGGTCTGTGGGACCACATTCTTCTGAATTAAAATCTCTCGCGTTTACTATTAAATTTCTTTGTTTCCAAAACAATATAGCGCTCTGTTTTTAAGTGTGCAGGGACTGTGATTTCAAAACCAAAATTGACTGTTCATCAGTTTTAGAAAGTAGCTGTTTGACAGAGCCATTCAAACAGATTTAGAAAGCGGCCGGAGGAAAGGGTAGTTGAAATTAATATTTCAACATCCCTCATTCACTGAGAATACCCTCCTTGGTGCCTTCTTCGCCGGACTACGATGTGTTCATCAACAGTTGTGAACTCGATGTCCATTTCTTCGCCAGGCATCTTCACAACAGTCTTGTTTCCAGAGGATTGCGAGTCTTTCTCGACAGCATAGAATTTCAGGCTAGACAATCCATACCTTCACAAATCAAAGATGAAATTAAAGGAGCCTCTCTCATTATTACTATTTTCTCTCCAAATTATGCGCAATCGCAAAGGTGCCTCCATGAACTACTCCTCGCGCTGCTCTATAAGCCGACCATTTTTGCAAAGGCATATAACTGTTGTTTATTACATATAAGTGTTGTTATACCGACGACGGACAAAGCGTTGCTATTGCGAAAGATGCCTCCAAACGTCGCAATTGCGACACTTAGACATTGTGTCACAAACAAAGCGTCGCTATTGCGACGGATGCCTCCAAATGTCGCAATTGCGACACTTATACATTGTGTCACAATTGCGACGTTTGGAAGCAGCCGTCGCAATAGCGACGCTTTGGGGCATAGTGTCGCAATTGCGACGTCTTCCTCCAAACGTCGCAATTGTGACAGTTTGTCTAAGTGTCGGTATTGCGACACTTTTCTCTAGACGTCGGTATAGCGACGGTTTCGAGCGGGATTGAAAAAATTTGGGGAAATTTCCGACATTTGGTCAAAAGTGTCGGAACCAAGTGTCGAAATTTCCACCAAATGTACTAGTGACTTTTAAATCAAATAAAAGCATAGAAATGGCGTACTTTCAGGGTTTGAAGGAGGCGAAAAGGGGTAAAATAGGCGGTTAGGATCAAAAGTGTAGATTTGGAGCAGAGAGATGGACGATGGAGATTAAATCACACATCGCTCCTCGCAAGTTTTAGCCTTTACCTCTTAAGGTTTAAAAGAAACTTGTTTTTCAGCTGATGCGATTTGGTGGGACCCATCCAGCCTTCACCGCCACGTCACCTTCCCCACCATCACACTTTGCAAGTTGCACTTTTTATCATTTACCCTTCATTGTTCACACTTAAATCTTGCGATTTGTGGTATGCGGACGGTCCCATTTCTGTCCTTCCACGTCACTCCTCCCCGCACTTCGCACATCGCAAAAAATATCATTTGAACCCCACTGTGTGCATTATAAAACTTGCGATCTGCGACTTGCTGGTTCGGTCCCACCTCTGTGCCACGTCACCCTTCCCCCACTGTCCATTTCATTTCAAAAAATTACAACTTATTCCATTCTGCCAAATGTTAAAACCTGCGATTGCCGATGTGTGATATCTCATTGCACAGTTTTTAACTTACCTTTTGAGAGGCTCGTAACCTATTTTGTTTAACATGCAATGCGGTCAGGTCCCACCTTCCCTCCACGTCACTTACCTTCTCCCCCACACTTCTCACCTTGCTTCTTTTACTGTTTACCACCTCCGCTTATGGCTAAACCTCAAATTTTGAGATCTGCGGGCTGCGGTCTGGTCCCACCATCTGCCATGTCACTTTTTCCCATCGCATATCGCCCCTTATGGATCTTAGCCCTTACCATAAATTATGCACTGATAAAACCTTCCGACTGTGATTTGCGATGGGAGTAGGGCCCCACCTTCCTCGCCACATCATCTAAAGCCACCCCCCAGTATCTGACCCGCCTTCTTTGGATTTAAATCATTTCCACTATGCGTTAATAATATCAGCCCCACCATTACTCTTGCCACTCTTGTTCATTGTCACACATCCCATCACTGTTAAGCCCTCTATATCTCTCTGTCACCTCCGCTTAGCGCCAATGCATATGACGGTCCTTAACGCATTTCGAAACCCCCCCCTCCCCCGGCCTTCGAACTTTAACCATGGGGGGGTCCAAAGTAGGAAATATCTGTTACCGCCCACTCTTCCACATGTCATCCTCTCATCATTTCACACCTGCCCTTTCCGATACCGCTTACCACTTGAGACCCCCTCCGAAATCCGGTTCCCATTTTGCAATTCAAAAACACCACATGGGATTTTGGGTGGAACATGCAAGTTATGGTTTGTTCGGTATGCTCGGGAGATCTACTCTAAAGAGCCAGGTGCGTGCAGTACGACAGGCCTCTTCATAATGGATTAAGAGGAAATCACAAGACTGAGGGAGTGGAGGTTTGTAAGAAATAGATGGAATCGTATGATGATAGTCAATCTGTCCACCTACGACTGCTACTCGACATACCATCTTGAATGCTCCCATTATTGGGCTCCATGGGTGACCATGTCCTTTCTATTTTCTGTTTAATTTTGATGATTTTGCTAGTGAAATCTCAAGTTCGCCCCATTCCTATTTTAATCCTCTCATTGCAGTAGTAATTGCTCAATGCATGCTTTGCAAGTTAGGTAGGATGTTTTGATTTCATAAGTATGGGTTGATCATAAATTATTAGTACCATAAGACCCTCGAGGGGAACTCTATATATTGCTCATTCCAAGATTAAAGAAAGGTTCTGGAATTTTGAAGATTTTTGCTGTAGTTTTGTATGATTATTCTCCCTGTGCTCTGAGATACATATTTGGGTGAGTTGTTTAAACTTAATATGATACATAGTTTTTATTTGGATTTCATATGAAGCAATGAGTAGTGTAGAGCTATAAAAAGGGTCTCTTTCACCTCTAATAATTACCTCACATTAATATGTCAATCCGGGAGCGTTTTGTTATTCCAAAGAGTGTCTCAGTCTGAGGCTATCACTTGTCAGATTAATGCTAGTAGTACAGTGTTTAAAAATACAAGAGTAAACGGATGCTTGTCTATAACTAAGTTACTTCAAAAGAATAAATCACACATTCAGAAAACTGGGCAGCTTATCAGTCAAGGGTTTGGCAGCGATAACCCATCCCTTTGGAAACTGATGGAAAGGAAATTAGAGCATAGACCACGGGTCTGGGAGCTAGACAGTGAATGCCGAAGCTCACTACAGCCTTAGATCGTCTCTCACACCAAAACAACAAATGCGAGTAAATGGAACGGCAGATAGCAAAATGGAACAGCAAATAAAGAATTGAACAACAAATCTGGAATGGAACGGCAATTCTAAAATGGAACAGCAATCGAACAACTAAGTCTCGCAAGTCGTAACCAAACTTAATCTATTAACCCAAATGCACTCTTCGCAATCAAATAACACTCTTTCACTCTTAAGGCAAATCAAGCAGAACACACTAATGGAATAGCACTAACTATTGATAAATTATGGAACAGCACTAGTAAATCATATACGCACACAACACGCTGGAATAGTAATCTGATCAATCTTAATTAACAGGGATACGACTGTGCTTCCAAATAGAACAACATTATTTCTGAATCCAACAATCATGAAGAACACAACTTCATATGGATCTATGACATGAATGTTCAGTACAAAAGCTCTGTAACAGAACAGTAAGAATATTCGGTTAAGACTAATAACATGCAATCAACTCTGAAAGGATTAGTAACATAATGCAGAGTCAATACACAATTCTATTTGTAAAAACCTTAATGATTTAATCTTAACAGAGCATGTAATAGCAACTTATAAAGCATATCAGATTACCAAATAACAACGATAAACAAACCACGCAGAAATCAAATCGTAGTGATACAGAAGCAAGTGTCCTCCGGGGCCGGGCCCTTAGCCTCCAAGGGTACACCGCCTTAAGTTAATCCAGACGCAGAAATGAGATAATCACCAAGTTTATATTAATGCATAAGACAAAATTACAATGAACCAATTCTCAACGAGACTCGATGATCAGAGTTGATTTTTAACAAAAAATTACATAAAAAGTATCCTCCCAAGCTAACAGTGCTGTCCCTTTATATAAAGGTGACGACGGAGATGTCCAAGTAACAAGATAAATAAAGCAGCAATCCCTCAGGATCAAAGATCCTGAGGGATTCGCCAAACTGTTAATCCTTCATATTTTCTTTTCTTCTCCGCCGAGCTGGTGTCTTCTCCTCCTTTTCCAGGCCGATTTGCTTTGATCTGCTTAGCCTTGTTTGCATTCGGTTCCCCTTCAAAGGGACAGCAGTTATCTCTTCTTTGTCCTTTCCTTTGGAACGGCAACTCCTCGTTTTCACCTTTTCCTGCACAGAAAAATAACAATCATCAGCGGTTAAGTCTTGCATATCAACTCTCACATGTTTTGTTATAATTCTTTATTATTTTCCAAATTCATGATGCAAAAAGGTTTACAAATTCTACTAAAAATCCACTGAAATGATCATCAAAAGCATACCTTTTTAGTACTCCACACACCCCCCTGCTTACCCTGTTTCATGCCCTCATGAAAACATTGTAGTTGACATGCAAGGCAGTGAGAGAATAGGCTGGAGAAGGAATCTCATGCGGAGGCCTACAGCCATGATGAGTGACTAGATAGTCAAAGAACTGACCTGTTTGCCCCTCAGGCATCTCATACAGGGCTTGATATCCGGGTGCAGGGTGCCAAATAATTGGATTGTGAAATCTATATCCTAACCAGGATGGCCCTGCTTTCAAAATGCTCTCACCATAGAGGTTCAAACGGTTGGCAGCTAATTCAAAATTCTCATACTTAAACGGTTCCCTGAGCTGGATGTTTGGATTAGAGATTCGGTACCGAAATTTGGCTGCATCAATGGCGAGGTATTTGATGGAAAGAAAATATTCTAAACTCTGTCGAATGAGTGCCTCATGCATGGGTCCTAACGTTTCAATGACACCCGGAGTCCTCATGAGGTTTCTATGTGCTTTGCACAACTGCACTGGGTTCTTAGGCTCAGCCCTTACCCGTAAATCTAGGCCATTTTCCTACCTCTGGAAAGTATTATAGGCTTTGAGCCACTTAATTTGATTAACCCCGAATGAAATGAATGCTTGTAATTGGATGTCTCCAACAAAAGGGCCAGGGTTCAACTCAGTCTCCTGATCTAGCACGAGGTCATGCAAATAAATTTCACACAGCAATCTCTGGACCTTCACCCCATAATGTTTACAGTAGTCTATAAAGTCATTGACAGTGTTGATTTGTATAGGGGCGCCTGCTTTAACAGCTTTTATTTTTAATTTTAAATACCGTTCTAGTAAAAACAAAGCATAGTTTTTGGCAGGGGCCCTACATGCTAAAACGTCATTGTATAAAGAACACAAGGTATCCATCTGCTTGATAACAGTATCTAGTCTACGAGTTACCTTTGCAACTTTCTCTTGTTCCTTTCGCCACCCTTCAAAGGCCTGGCTTTCGGATTGGTTGACGTTCCTTAGTTGCTGTTGTAACTCTTCATATTTCTCTCGGGGGACCGTTTGCTCTCTAAGTTGTTCGGCTTCTTGCTGGGCTTGCTTCATCATCTTATGCAAGGTTCTTGTCTTCGGATCTTTTTTCCATAGGTCAGTGGAGGCTGGGAGTTTTACCTGAACTTTCTTATTACGCTGTTTGGAGTTCAGAACCCTTATTACCCCTGAGGGTGGTGCCTTTGTCTGGATTTTCTTGTCGCTGGTCCTCATATCATCCCTTTCTATTTTAACACGAATATCAGTCTGTTGCTATTCCTCAACATCATTTGGAACGGCAGCTGGATTTTCAGCAGGGTTTTGAACAGCAGGGCGATTGTTGGTCCTTCGCCTTTTTGCCTTGCGGGATTTTACTGCAGTGGCCCTCTTTTTCTTCCCTGCGATCTTTCTTACCCTCTGGTTATGGTCATATTTCCCTGCCGGCAGCCAATGTAGGCATCGGAAGTGGCAAGCCAAGGTCTACCTAAAATTAGCGGGTGTCCATCAAGTCGGGTTTTTGGATTAATTATCAGGAAATCGGTTGGATACTCCCATGAATCTACAGAGACCATGACATCATGTAGAGTACCCTTTGGTCTAACCACAGATCGGTCAGCCAATTCTAATAAAGTAGAGGTGGGTTCTACGGATGTAATGCCGAGCTTTTGGCAAGTAGTAGTTGTTAAAATATTAATTGCAGCTCCTAGATCAACTAAGGCATTAGACAGGGTCTGACCATAAATTTGAATAGTTATAATTGGATTTCCTGGGTCTTCATATTTAATGGGTGTTTCTTTCCCAGATAATAAGTCAGATAAAGTACCGACTACTTGGACTCTTGGATTATTTGTTATATTCCTCCTTGGTTTCTTTATGCACAACTCTTTGATAGTTTTTGCGTATATAGGAATGTCTTGAATGGCTTGGAGGAATGGGATTTTTATGTACAAATTTTGTAATTCTCCCAGAATGTAAAAGTCAGGATATTGTATGGGTCGAGGTATGACTAATCGTTCTGGGAATGGAGGAGAGGATGTGGTTGCTTGATTATGAGTCTGCTGCTTATTTACATCCTCTTGTTGCAACTGATGTTCTCTTGGTAACTGATCTTCAATATGAACTGTTTTATCTCCCTCAGTTTCAATTATAAGTCCAGATCTTAACTGAAGATCATTGCACTCCCTCAGGTCGGGTCCTATTTCTGGTGATTCTATGATTTGGAGAGATTGGACCGGTCTGTTATTTGGATTGGGATTGGGTTGGGCTGGGAGTTGCGGTCTCAGGTTAGACTGGGGATTTTGTTGTAAGGCTGACAGAGTAGGTTGAGGGAGCGGAATAGTTCCAGCTGGCTGGTACATCGGTCTTTGCCAGCTTGTCTGCCAGGGTGAACTTTGTGAAGTAGGGGGAGTCCATTGTGAAGGATATGGGCTATTTTGCCAATATGGTGGAGTGTAAGGGAAATTCGGCCAACCAGATTGGCTTGTTTGATTCAGCCATGGATTTGAAGAAGGAAACGATTGTGGTGACCAGTTTGAAAATGGGGGTTGAGATTGATTTTGCCACATACTATATTGTTGAGCATTATACTGTGGAGGTTGAAAAAAAGAGGTTGAGTCTGGAAACATACCAGATTGTCTCGGCTGCCACTGGCGACGCTGGTTGATCAAGTACACCGATTCTGGTTCTTCTTCTGCTTCCTTATATACCGCTTTCAATCCAGGAAGTGAGGGGCAGCTCTCCGTAAGGTGATCTTTTGTACAGATGGCGCACGTTTGGACTTTATCCAGTGGACATTCCTTGTGGCTATGTTTTTTTCTGCATCGGGGGCAGAAGATCGCCAAATTCTGTTCTGCCTCCATCTGCTTCTGTTTAGCCCGCACAATATCAAGTTGTGTAGTTAGTGTCCCCAGAATATCAGTTTTAAAATTTTCTAATAAATTTCCAATTTCTGCACGTGTTACTCCTTCTGTTGATACTTTGTTATCTCTTGCAAACCGATCATATTCTGTCGGTTTTATTCTTGTGTTGCCTCTCGAACTCCTGATACATAAATCAATGATGTTAGAAAAATTCTCTTGATAAATATCCCCTTTCCCCATGATGTTTAATGTTTCAATCCATTGTTCCTTCATGCCCCTTATTAATGCAGTTTTTAACACATTATCAGGTAAAGGTAGCGATGCATAAGGAGATCTTTGTAGATTGTACTGAAAACGTTCCACATATTCCTCCAATGTTTCATTCGGTCTGGCTGTCATTTGGAATATTTCGTCTTTTAATTCTCTAGACCTACAATAATCCTGATATTTTTTTAAGAAGGATTCCTTCATTTGATCCCAATTGTTGATAACCCCGCCACCTAGTCCCATAAACCATCTTAAAGCAGCCCCTTTTAATGTAGAGGGGAATAATTTCAATTTTTGGGGATCGGTGGTATAATCATACCCCCTGCATAACACATCGAATTCGAATAAAAATGCATCCGGATCTTCCGATGTGAGACCGTGAAATGTAGGGATATGCTGAAGAGGGATAGCTTTCATGGGTGCATTTGCTGCAGAATCCACTATAGGATATTGTAATGTAGAGGTTTGAGCATTTGGCTGGTTCTGAGCCATGGGATCGAATATATGCCAATAACCTTCTGGGATATCTAGGAGGGTATTCCTAGGTTGAGAGGGAATGGTTTTGACAGGGATAGTTTTAATAGGACTTCCCTTATCTAGAATAATGAGAATACCTGATGTCTGAGGAGATTAGATTCCTTCAACAATGATTTTCGCAACACTCCCCTTATCTGGGCTATTTAATGGCTGATTTGTTCCAATAGGAGATTTTGGTTCCTTGGTTTCCCCTGTTTCTCTTTCTCCTTCACAAAAGTTGCTGAAATTCCCTTCCTGCAATAGTTATGGAGTAGAATTTTCAATTTCTTGAAAGTCCTGCTCTTCAGTTTGACTATGCACCTCAGCAAAGGCTACAGATGGTGATCCTGTGGCCTGAAGGGAACTAGTAGGCTGTTTAGAAATGATTTTCCTGGGGCCTACTGATGGCTGAGATTCTGTTTTCTTATAGATTTCATCTATGAAGGTCGTTCGGCCAAGGGTCACCGGCCCCTTAGATTTTTCAGGCTTGGATGGAGGTTTGATATTCTTTTCCGGTCTTTTCTGCTTATTCATGCACTCAAATGAACTACTAAATTCTATTCAAACAAAGCAAAAACAAATCTGTTAGGAAAGCAGACAGTGGAGCAGGGCTTTTACATGCTCCGCACGTAGGTTCTTACCTTCCGTTTTTAAGATCCAACTCTTCCCTAGCAGGTTCGTACACTACTCTGAAAAAGAAAAATGGCTACACTCTTTCCCCGGCAACGGCGCCAAAATGTAGAGCTATAAAAAGGGTCTCTTTCACCTTTAATTACCTCACATTAATATGTCAATCCGGGAGCGTTTTGTTATTCCAAAGAGTGTCTCAGTCTGAGGCTATCACTTGTCAGAGTAATGCTAGTAGTACAGTGTTTAAAAATACAAGAGTAAATGGATGCTTGTCTATAACTAAGTTACTTCAAAAGAATAAATCACACATTCAGAAAACTAGGCAGCTTATCAGTCAAGGGTTCGGCAGTGATAACCCATCCCTTTGGAAACTGATGGAAAGGAAATTAGAGCATAAACCACGGGTCTGGGAGCTAGACAGTGAATGCCGAAGCTCACTACAGCCTTAGATCGTCTCTCACACCAAAACAACAAATGCGAGTAAATGGAACGGCAGATAGAAAAATGGAACAGCAAATAAAGAATTGAACAGCAAATCTGGAATGGAATGGCAATTCTAAAATGGAACAGCAATCGAACAACTAAGTCTCGCGAATCGTAACCAAACTTAATCTATTAACCCAAATGCACTCTTCGCAATCAGATAACAATCTTTCACTCTTAAGGAAAATCAAGCAGAACACACTAATGGAACGGCACTAACTATTGATAAATTATGGAACAGCACTAGTAAATCATATACGCACACAACACGCTAGAATAGTAATCTGATCAATCTTAATTAACAGGGATACGACTGTGCTTCCAAATAGAACAGGATTATTTCTAAATCCAACAATCATGAAGAACACAACTTCAGATGAATCTATGACATGAATGTTCAATACAAAAGCTCTGTAGCAGAACAGTAAGAATATTCGGTTAAGACTAATAACATGAAATCAACTCTGAAAGGATCAGTAACATAATGCAGAGTCAATACACAATTCTATCTGTAAAAACCTTAATGATTTAATCTTAACAGAGCATGTAATAGCAACTTATAAAGCATATCATATTACCGAATAACAACGATAAGCAAACCACGCAGAAATCAAATCGTAGTGATACAGAAGCAAGTGTCCTCCGGGGCCGGGCCCTTAGCCTCCAAGGGTACACCGCCTTAAGTTAATCCAGACGCAGAAATGAGATAATCACCAAGTTTATATTAATGCATCAGACAAAAGTACAATGAACCAGTTCTCAACGAGACTCGATGATCAGAGTTGATTTTTAACAGAAAATTACATAAAAAGTATCCTCCCAAGCTAACAGTGCTGTCCCTTTATATAAAGGTGACGGCGGAGATGTCCAAGTAACAATATAAATAAAGCAGCGATCCCTCAGGATCAAAGATCCTGAGGGATTCGCCAAACTGTTAATCCTTCATCTTTTCTTTTCTTCTCTGCCGAGCTGGTGTCTTCTCCTCCTTTTCCGGGCTGATTTGCTTTGATCTGCTTAGCCTTGTTTGCATTCGGTTCCCCTTCAAAGGGACAACAGTTATCTCATCTTTGTCCTTTCCTTTGGAACGGCAACTCCTCGTTTTCACCTTTTCCTGCACAGAAAAACAACAATCATCAGCGGTTAAGTCTTGCATATCAACTCTCACATGTTTTGTTATAATTCTTTATTATTTTCCAAATTCATGATGCAAAAAGGTTTACAAATTCTACTAAAAGGCCACTGAAATGATCATCAAAAGCATACCTTTTTAGTACTTCACAAGTAGTATGTATATGTTTCCTTCTATTATCAGTAATCTCCTTTTTATGTATAATTATCTGTCATGATATGTTGCTTTGATGGTCTGTGTAATGTAGCTATTGGTAGTCTACAATTTTATTCATGAAGTCGTGTTTGCATAATGCTCAGGTGTTAACGCTCATGTATTAAGCTTGCTTCACTCCCTTAATTCACGCTCCACAAACCTCTGTTGTTGCCCATATCTCATTCATATCCACTTCCTCTGAGGTCACGAGGGGATAGATTCTTAAATACCTTAAGCCTATCTCTTGCGGGTTCCTTCTCCGTTATTCCTCAATGCCTCTTTACATTTAAAGCTTTTTTTCATTGTTTTATACTTAGCCCATCTAAATTCCATCAACCTCACATCCTCCTGAGCCCTCTCACCATTTAGGGAATTCACATGAAGCAGACTCAAACGGTCTTCTCCATTCTTGAACCACCAATACCATTGTTCTCTTGACCCTTATATCTATTAGAGGTATTTATAAAACATTCACATTTAATCTTTGATTTTAAGATGTCCTAGGCACTGGTCTTTTGCAACTCAAGGTTGTCTGTAGAAGCTACAATATATTTTTGGCATCGTTTCCGGGGAAAGAAATTAGAAAACCTTTGCCTGGGATACGACATTATCTTCACCCTTCAATCAGGTGAGAATGAAGGGTTACAAGTTTCAAAGCCCTCACCTTGGCGACCCCACTGTTATTAAGTTTCCAATCAGTTGTAATCCTAGCTTACGAAAGGCCTCATACTAGATCAGATACTTCCCAGTAGAGAACCCCTTCAATGTCTGATCCTGAAAAGATTATATTTAGGAGAATATAGAAGGAGAAGCAGCCCAGTCAGGCTGACATACCCTCATTTACTCTATAAGCTTCACCTTCCTCATCTCAAAAATCTGGCATCTATGGTCCTGGCACCACAGCCCGCATACTTGAGCATTCTACATAAATATTTTCTTTAGCCAGTTCAACCATAAAAAAAGAATTTGAATCTTCTGATATTTATTTACCTCCCTTGCATCCTACTCTCGAGGTCGAAGAAGGTAAAGAAGTTTCATTACTCCAAAGCTTTGTCCAGACCAATATCGCAATCCCTATTTAGCACACACTAGTTATACCACAACCAATTCATCCTCAGAATCTACCACCACCACCCCTCATGGTTGTACCTGTCTTCCTCCTAAAAAAATATGCCCCACTGGCTCTACCTCTAATACTAAATGGAATGCCTCAATATTATCTAAAACTCCTCCCTCGGTTCACCAGGGAAGATAGTACTTCTGCGCAGAGACATATTGAAAACTTCTATGCATTTTTTGAGAATGTAAATGTAGAACACCTAGATGTGGTGTTGAGGATTTTCGTCCAATCGTTGGATGGAGAGGCTAAAAGTGGTTCAAATCTATTATTGATCACACAGTCACCACATGGGAAGAAATGGAGAATTTATTCACACTAAAATGAGGAGAAAAGAGGGACCATGGATATGTTCTTACAGAGTTCAATGCTCTTAAGAAGAGACACAATGAGGATGTAACATAATTTATAAAGAGGTTCAATAAGCTTTATAATAATCTTCCTGCTAAAATAGAACCTCCACAAGCAGCTGCTAAGGTGGTTTTTGCAGGAGCTTTTGACCCAGAATCTGGGTTCACCCCAAGGGAAAGAAAGTCTGCATCTCTAGATCAGATCCAGACTGATGCACTCGAGGTAGAAGCAAACTTTGCTTCTACAGGTAAATTCAAAGGGAGGACAAAGCATGAGGCCAGCAGAAGGGGTAGGGAGGAGGCTTCTACCTCTAATCAAGAGAGGGAATCACAGGAATATAGAATTAAAGAGATGAATAATCTGATCAAGAACTTCTCAAATAAGTTGATGAAGCTTGAATTGGAGTCCAAGAATTCCCCTCCTCATCCTAACCAAATGATTCCAAACCGTGGGTTTAACCCCCTAGTTTTGGAAGCTCCCTCTACAGTTGTTGTAGTGAGAAAGGAAAGAGCAGCAAGATCACATCCAACCTCCCCTATACCTGGAAGGGGAAATGGAGGGACAAGCTGAGGAAGTCACAGACAATCAAGAATATCAATTACTCGCTTACTCAGAGGATGAAGAAGGTGAACCCACCCTACAAGAAGAGCCAGAGGAGAAGGAAGTCCCCCTAGAGGATCAAGATATTGACAACTACTGCAGGCAATTTGTGGATTTCATGTAAGCTCAAATCCACAGGAAGTATGATCTCAAGTCCTCCAGGAAGAGAACCCGAGTGCAGGAACAAGATGAAGAGTCGACATCAAGAGAGAAGACCCCTTCTAGTTCTTCCAGTAAGGGGAAAAGCCTTTAGAATAGTTTGCCCATCATAAAGCCTATGCGCCCACCTCCTCGAAACAGGGATCTGATCCTCCCCAAAATGAGAGATCCACATCTCTACTCTTGAAACTGCTCGACTCTCATAAAGAGCATTTCAAAGAAGTTATCACAGAAGCATCTCCCACGGCCTTTAGCCTCTAGAAATAATTAGAAAAATTCAAGATCCAGTCCCCTTGATAGAGCTCCTAAAGCAGCCCTCATACAAGGCCCAAGTATCTAAATTCATGTTGCCCCATGGTGTAGACCCTCTCCCTGACAGCCTCAATCTCCAAGAGGAAATACCCATGGTAGTTTTTGGAACTCATGTAGAAGAATTGGATTCAACCACTCCTCCGTTCTATGTGACCCTAGTTATACATGACCTGTTATTGCATAACTGCATGCTAGATTCTGGGGTTTCACATAATCTATTGCCATTGCTTGTCATGGAGTAGTTGGCATTGCAGATCATCAGGCCTTATAAAGATCTGTATTCTTTTGATTCCAAGAGGGTGAAATGATTTGGCATGATAAAATATTTGGTACTAAATTCATCCCAGATTCCAACCAAAAGCATGGTAATGGACATTGTTGTGACCGATATCCCAGCTCGATTTGGAATGTTGTTCTCTAGATCCTGGGGTACCAAGATTGGAGGATCCATAAAACATTACCTCACCTATCCCACTATTCCAGTATTTGGTGGGGAGGAAAGATGATTATATCGTGAGTCCAGATTCGTGAAGATGGTCACCAAAGATAATGGTTCCACAAATTATATGGTATATACTAAGGAGGGTGAATTATCTTGTCTTATGCTCGAGGAGGACAATAATTTCCTACAAGAAATGAAGGTTTGTCCTCTAATCTAGGAGAATCCTATAAGCATAGAGGAAAAAAATATGGACCTTGCAGTTTGATGGATCTTACTCATGGGAGGGAAATGGGGCCGGGGTACTCTTGATATCACCAGGAGCATGCTTGGTTACCCTCTCCTTTAAGCTATAATTTGAAGCCACAAATAACGTGGTAGAATATGAAGCCCTGATTTTGGGTTTGCAGGCAGCGTGGAACCTGAACATACAAAAACTTAAGGTGTTTGAAGATTCAAAGCTTGTAGTGAGGCAAGTCAGGAGACAATTCCAAACTAAACACCCGCGGCTCAGAGCTTACAAGAATGAGGTATGGGCTTTAGTTGAGAACTTTTTTTTTTTTTTTAACATTCAGTTCATGACGAGGGATAAGAACAGAATGTAAGATTCACTAGCTGTGGTTGCTAGTCATTTCTGCCCTCCGAAGAATCCTTTGCTCATATATGAGGTTGAGGTGCGGTACCACCCCTCCATTCTAGACAACATAAAGCATTGGTAAGTCTTCGAAGATGAAGAGCAGGTCCAGCGCTTTATGGAAACTGTGGGCGAGTTCTCAAATATGGTGATCGACTCAGTCACTGAGGACGACCATGAGGAGCCAAAAACCAAATGGGAAGAAACACTGGTTGGGCACTGTGTTCTGCAATTAAAGGGAAATGTCATCCCCAGGGGTCTTGTACCATTAGAGAGATTTTTTGATAAAAATGATATCCCGGTGAATCCTAGCAAACTTACCCTCGATGAGCCTGTCAAGGACATGAACATTGGGACAGAAGAAGATCCAAAGGTGGTAAAATTGTCAAAAGGGGTCCCTGAAGAATACAAAGATCAATACCTTAGGCTGTTTCAATCATATAAATACGTCTTCGCCTAGTCATACCAGGATCTGAAGAATTTTGATTTTGACATTATACAACACAAGATACCACTCAGGGAGGACGCTAAGCCTCATAAGAAAAAGCTGAGACAGATCAATCCCCTTCTTCTCCTAGCTAATGAGAAGGAAATAAAGAAGTTGTTGCAAGAAAAGATCATTTTCCCTCTAAGGTACTCTGAATGGGTGGTGGACCTGGTGCCTGTCAGAAAGAAGAGCGGTGAAATCATGCTTTGCGTAGATTTTTGCAATCTGAACAGAGCCTCACTCAAAAATAACTATCCCCTCCCGAAGATGAACCACATCTTGCAAAAGGTGGTGGGATACTCTCGCATGTCCATGATGGATGGATTTTCAGGATATAATCAGGTGGTAGTGCTCTTGGAAGACCAAAAGAAGACGACATTCAATACGCCTTGGGGAACCTTCATGTACGCCCGAATACCCTTTGGCCTGATAAATTTCGGTGCGACATTCTAGTAGGAAATGGACATTGCTTTCATATGAGAGAAATACAAGTTTGTGGTGATCTACCTAGACGATATCACCATCTCTTCAAAGAGTGACGTTGAACATATAAAGCACCTTCGACGCACCTTTGATAAATGCCGCAGGTATGGCCTATCTCTGAATCCTCAAAAATCCATGCTTTCCTTGGAGTAAGGGAAGTTATTGGGGCACATAGTAACTAAGGAAGGAGTGAAGATCGACCTGAAGCAGGTGGAGGTGATAAATTTCATTCCCCTACCAAGAAACAAAAAGGAAGTACATGTGTTCTTGGGAAGAATAAATTTCCTCAGAAGGTTAATTCCTAACTATGCCGAGATTGTCTGAAACATCACCGGGATGTTGAAGAAGAATAATGAAGTTAGATGGACCCCTAAGTCTAGGGACTCTTTCAATAGTGTCAAACAGGCCTTTTCAGAAGCTCCAGTGCTAGCAGGTCCAGATTATGGGAAGTCATGCAGGATTTTCTCCTTCGTCTTTCCTCACACAATAGTCGCGGTAATTTTACAAAAAAATGATGATGGGCATGAACAACCCATTGTGTTCTTCAGTCAAGTCCTATGGGACGTTGAACTGAAGTATGATATCCTGGAGAAGCAAGATTACACTCTGGTTAAATTGCTAAAGGCATTCTGGGCGTATGTGTTACAATCATCCATAACAACCTATGTACCCACTGCAGCAGTGAAGGATATTTTGGTACAGGGCAAAAGTGAGGGAAAAAGGGGCAAGTGGATAGCCAAGATTCAGTAGTAATAACTAGAGATAAATCCTACCAAGATCATTAAAGGCCAAGGGCTAGCAAAAATCTTGTCTGAATCCAACTGTCAAGCTCTGGGAATAAATCTGTCTATGATAGGAGGAGAGACACAAGAGGACACAGGTGCACACCCAAGCATAGAATCTTCCAGTCAAAAAACACATGTCAAGTACCTCATATCCTTATGATATAAATATATAGTGGGATATCTTTTAACATTGAGGTGTCCCCCTCACTATGATAAGACCAAGTATCGCACTTTGAGACTGAGGTCTCAAAAGTACATTGTGGAAAATGGGCGACTACATTGGAGAGACCCGACGGGAATCTTATTATTGTGTTTTACACAGCAAGAAATTTACCACGTGATGACTGATTTTCACGAAGGGATAAGCAGCGGGCATTACAGTTGGAGATCCACTGTGCACAAGATCCTAAAGGAAAAGTTCCTCTGGCCTATGTTGTTTGGTGATGTACATGCCCACGTTTGGGCCTGTGAAAAGTGTCAGGCATTTGCTGAAAAGCAAAGTTATGCACCTCTCCCATTAATTCCAGTACATGTTGAAGAACCTTTTAAACAATGGGGGATTGACATCATAGGAGAGATTCACCCTCCCTCTAGCAATCAGCATCGAAGGATCCTCACTGCTACAGATTACTTCACCAAGTGGGTAGAGGTCGTCCTCACAAGAAATGCTACCGATTTGGTGGTGATCAAGTTCCTGGAGGAGAACATAATAGATTGGTTTGGATGCCCAACTAAAATCATTACAGATAATTCCCAGGCTTTCAAGTCGGCTAAATTTGTTAATTTTTATCAGTATTACAACATCATGTTGGGTCACTCCACTCTGTACTACCCATAGGGGAATGGGCTGGCAGAATCATCTAACAAGAAACTGGTAAGGATCTTGAAGAAGACCATCAAGGAAAATCAAAAGAACTGGGATTCCTAGCTCAAGTTTGCACTCTGGGAAAATCGCATCATTGCGAAAAGATCAATAGGAATTCCCCTTATGAATTGGTGTATGGCAGAGTCACAGTCTTCCCTATTTAGCTTGCATTACCTGTGGCCCGATTCTTGCAAGAAAGTGAGGAGGAGCCAAACAACCTTATCCGAATAATGAATCAACTAGTGGAGTTGAATGAAACACAGGAATAGGTAAGCCTCAAACTAGCAGAATATCAAGAAAAAATGAAAGGCTTATTTGAAAAAAGAGCTAAAGATAGAGAAATATAGGTGGGGGATTTGGTGCTACGATGTGATGTCAGGAGAGCAGACAAAGGAAACATGGGAAGTTCGACGCCCTCTGGTTTGTTCCTTTCAGGGTGACAGAGGTCAGAGGCAAAAATACTTTTTCCCTGGAGAACTTAAAAGGAGATACACTTGAGGTGCCCATGAATGGGCAATTCCTCAAGTTCTATTTTCATCACTGACGAGAGCTAATCTAGCTCATTCTATATATCATTCCACTATCTATACTCCATTTTGTTTACATTCCTCCCATTTCATATTCCATATCATCTTTCATTTCATCTTCCATTTTTGTGTCCACTTGACTGTTCGTATAGAACTTTTTCTAATGAGTATGTATTTGCGACTCCATGAGCCCAATAAAGCACATGCATTCAAGGTCTGTGGGTTCTCAACGCACTTAGAAGGGTACGTTGTCCCCAGATGGAGCCAATGTTGGCCTGTGACCCCACATAACATGGAGAGTCGGTCCTTATAAGGAAATCATAGGGCAGAGGCGCAAAGGTTTAAGAGGAAGGCTAAGCTATTCAAGCACTGGCCGGAAGGACACCCTGTAATCAAAGAGAACAGTTCAAGAGCCAGAGCTTGCGCCCTTTACTTTTAGATCAAAGAAAAGTAAAGAAAGGTTTGGAGGAAGCGCAAAGGGGGAAAATAGGTAGCCAGGACAAAAATCACAGATTTGGAGTAGAAAGATGGACGGCGAAGATTAAATCACACATCGCTCCCCACAAGTTTTAGCCTTTACCTCTTAAGGCTTAGCCTAAACTTATTTGTCAGCCAATGTGATTTGGTGGGACCCATCCAACCTTCATCGCCACATCACCTTCCCCACCATCACACTTCGCACGTCATAATTTTTATCATTTACCCTTCGCTATTCGCGCTTAAATCTTACGATTTTTGGTATACAAGTGGTCCCACTTTCGTCCTGCCACGTCACTCCTCCCCGCACTTTGCACTTCGCAAAAAATTACATTTAACCCCCATTGTGTGCATTATAAAACTTTCGATTTGCGACTTGCGGGCGTGGTCCCACTTTTGTGCCACGTCACCCTTCCCCCATCGTCCATCACATTTCACAAAATTACATCTTATTCCATTCTACCAAACGTTAAAACCTGCAATCGCCGATGTGCGATATCGCATCACACAGTTTTTAATGTACCTTTTGAAACGCCCATAACCTATTTTGTTTAACTTGTGATGTGGTCAGATCCCACCTTCCCTCCACATCAACTACCTTCTCCCCTACACTTTGCACTTCACTTCTTTTAGTGTTTACCACCTTTTCTTATGGCTAAACCTCAAGTTTTGTGATCTGCGGGCTGCGGTCTGGTCCCACCGTCTGCCACGTCACTTCTGCCCATTGCATATCGCCCCCCACGGATCTTAGCCCTTACCCTCATTTGTGCACTGATAAAACCTTCTGACTATGATTTGCGATGGGAGCAGGGCCCAACCTTCCCTGCCACATCATCTAAAGCCACCCCAGGTCTCTGACCCGCCACCTTCTTTGGGTTTCAATCATTTCCACTGTGAGTTAATACTATCGGCCCCACCATTACTCCCTCCATTCCCATTCGTTGTCACATATCCCATCACTGCTAAGCCCTCCGCATTTCTTCATCACCTTCACGCCAATGCATCATATGGTCGTTAACACATTTTGGACGCCCCCCCTGGCCTTCAAACTTTAACCATGGGGGGGGGGGGGTCCGAAATGGGCGGTATCCATTACTGCCCACTCTTCCACATGTCATCCTCTCGTCATTTCACACCTCCCCTGTCCAATACCACTTACCACTTGAGACCCCCTTCGAAATCTGGTTCTCGTTTTTCAATTCAAGAATACCGCATGGGCTTTTGGGCAGAACATGCAAGTTGTGGTTTGTTCGGTCTGCTCGGGAGATCTCCACTAAAGAACCACGTGCGTGCAGTACAACATGCCTATTCATAATGGATTAAGAGGAAATAACGAGACTCAGGGAGTGGAGGTTTGCAAGAAATAGATGGAATCGTATGATGACAGTTAGTCTGTCCACCTACGACTGCTCCTCGCCATACCGTCTTGAATGCTTCCATTATTGGCCTTCATGGGCGACCATGTCCTTTCTGTTTTCTGTTTAATTTTGATGATTTTTCTCGTGAAATCTCAATTTCTCCCTATTCCTGTTTTAATTATCTCAGTACAGAAGTAATTTCTCAATGTACGCTCTGCAATTTAGGTAGGATGTTTTGATTTCATAAGTATGGGTTGATCATAAATGGTTAGTACCATAAGACCCTCGAGGGGAACTCTATATGTAGCTTTTTCTGAGATTAAAGAAAGGTTCTGGAATTTTGAAGAGTTTTGTTGTAGTTTTGTATTATTATGCTCCCTGTGCTCTGAGATACATAGTTGGGAGAGTTGTTTAAACTTAATATGATACAAAGTTTTTATTTGTATTCCAGATGAAGAAATGAGTAGTATGTATCGGTTTCCTTCTGTTATCAGTAATCTCCTTTTTATGTATAATCATCTGTCATGTTATGGTGCTTTGATGGTCCATGTAATGTAGTTGCTGGTAGTCTGCAATTTTATTCATGAATTCATGTTTTCATAACGCTCAGGTGTTAACGCTCATGTATTAAGATTGTTACACTCCCTTAATTCGAACTCCATGAACCTTTGTTGTTTCCCATATCTCATTCATATTTGCTTCCTCTGAGGTCACGGGGGGACATATTCTTAAATACTTTAAGCCTGTCTCTTGTGGGTTCCTTCTTCGTTCTTCCTCAACACCTCTGCACATTTTAAAGCTTCTTCTCATTATTTTATACTTGGCCCATCTAAAATCCATCACCCTCACAGCCTCTTGAGCCCTCTCACTATTTGGGGAATTCACATGAAGTAGACTCAAATGGTCTTCTCCATTCTTGAACCACCAATACCATTATTCTCTTGACCCATATATCTGTCATACATATTCATACAATCATTCACATTTAATCTTTGATTTTAAGATGTCCTAGGCACTAGTATTTTGCAACTCAAGGTTGTCTCTAGGAGCTACAAAAGTCCTCAACACTCTGATTGATTAAGAGGTTGCCATCAATATCATGACCAAGGAAACTATGTTGAAACTTAATCTCCAAGGGACTTTGAGGAAAACCACAATAGTTTTGCAACTTGCAGATCAGTCCACAGTAACTCCGGAAGGAATCGTTCAGGATTTTATGGTTACCATTGACTCTTGGGAGTATCTTACAGATTTCCTAGTCCTGCAGCCAAAAATCAATTTTAATGGTTATCCTCTCATCTTAGGGAGACCTTGGTTAGCCACTGAAAATTCTTATATTAGTTGTCAGGCCAGAAACATGACTATCAAAAATAGGCCTTTGTCTAAACAGCTATTTTTATATCCTCTAGCACAACCTTCCATTGATCATGATCTCCCTATATGGTTGGAGGATGAATTATATGAGTTATATAACATTGCCCCTATGTGTACCATAGATGTTATTCTTAGAGGGGGGAAGCTTGATGAAGATGAACTCATCGACCATGCCCTTCAAAACCAGTCCTCCACTAAAACTCCTCTCGAAACCTTAGTCAAAGAATCTGAAAGCCAACCTTGGATGGAAGTGCACTCAGTTGAGACAACCTTTGAAACCACTAAGGCTATTGAGTTTAGCCCATCGATATCTCTAAAAATCAACCCAAACCTCTTGAATGAAGAAGAGAAGCAACTATGCCATATTTTGAAAGAAAATATTGAATCATTTTCTTAGGATTACAAGGACATGAAAGGGGTGCATCCTTCAGTATGCAGGCATCACATTTACATCAAAGAAGGATGCAAGCCTGTGAGACAACCCCAAAGAAGGATAAATGTGCCTCTGAAGGACATAGTCAAAGAAGAGTTGCAAAAAATATTGGATGCAGGGTTCATATATCCTATATCTGACAGTGAGTGGGTATCCCCTCTTGTCCTAGTCCCAAAGAAGAATGGGAAGTGGCAAATTTGTGTTGATTATCAAGAACTTAACAAAGCCACCAATAAAGACCATTTCCCTTTGCCCTTTATAGACCAATTCTTGGATTTCCTTGTAGGAAAGAAGTTATTTTCCTTCTTAGATGGGTTTTGTTGGGGTCCTATAAATATAGGATTCATAATTTGGAATTGACTTACGATAGTCTTGTGAAATATGTACATACCTTGCTTTCTGCAAGTTGTTTTCCCATATTTTGTAAAAAATAAAAAAATCAAAAAGAGGGTAAAAAGTCCTAAAAGAAGAATCAAAGGACTTAGAAAAAATATATATACCCCACAGAAAAAAGAAATAAAACATGAAAGTGTGCAAGTCCAAATGCCACTATTTTTTACTTTTTGCTGATGATTATCGCAGAGTGTCAATAAATGTCATAATCCATGATGATTTGAACTGCTTAAAATTAACTTATCATGATTTAAATTGTATTGTTGTAGAATAGTGAATAAATATTGGTCAGACAGTTTAATCTTGACTAATCAGTAGATAGGTAGAGTATAAAGAGGAGCTCATCAGTTTAATCTGAGCCCTTAGATGATATAAGGTATATTTAGATAGTTTTTATGCTTTTCAAAAGAATAAAATGTTTCAAGGTAGCAAGCTCAAGTGCACCTGCAAAATGGAAGAAAAAATGTTAGATTAAAGTTGGGTAAGAAGAAAGAAGTGGGAAGAAGCAAGTAAATATTTATCACCGAGAAACCATCACTAATTTCCCCTCCCCTATATTTATTCTACATTATAGACTTTCAGTCAAAGAGGCTCAGAGCATTTCTCTGACTTCTGTTGGGACCGGACCCAAGGTTCAATGACTATTAAGTTAAAAGTGTTGAATTTCTATGTTAATCCCTAATTTTCATTATTTACCCTTCATGCACTCATCATTATTCAATTTCATAAGTAAGGACTCCTTTTTTACTTAATGAATAATCAAATTCCCCTTTGATTAACTCCCTCCATTATATAAAGCATATAAACCATCATAAAGCACTCTATGCTAAGTAAAAGTGGTGAATTCATAAAATGTTAAACTTGCTTTAAAGTTTTCACTTTACTTAGTCATACAAATGTATTTATTGAGTATACCATTTCCCCTATCATATTAATTTTTAACTTACTCTATTAAATCCTTATATATAAACCTTATCCTAAGTATTATATCTCCTTTTATTTTATCCCCAAAACCCATTATTATAATATTTTTGACCAAAGATAAATATCCATGTGTTAAATTAAAAAAACCCAAAAAATACCCACTTTGGTCTAAAACTAACCATATTCAAATATCCCGCCCCTTAGTTTCTAAACCATTCACAAGGTTTAAAAGACTATATAATATATTTACCATCCTTACAAACTTAACCCAAGGTTAAAGTATAAGCTTTTTTCCCTTTCCTGTTATGTAAAACCTTATGTTTTATATAACATTAAACTCCGGTTAACCTGCCTCTCGCATTCCTCATAATACGATAAACTAACCATGTATATAAACTATTTTTATATACATAAACCACCCTTTAAACCCCTTTTTAACCATATGTGTTAGCCCCACATATATATAACCCTTTGGGACATAAAACTTTGGTTATAATGTGCATGATATGAAAGTTTTATTACACTATCAATCGCCTGGCGCATAGCAATTACCCCGGCCCCACCATAACTTTCCAACCGCAGCTTCCAAGCAATCTCTACCATTTGCTCCCTTCCCGATGATCCAACGGTGTAGGATCAATATCGTGCCTGGAAACCAATCGCCCACTCGCAGCCCAAATGAACGCGAAATAAGTGGTTTTTATTGTTCACCCTCCTGCGACGTGGCGCGTTTTCATTGCATCGCATTCGTTTGGAGGAAAACCACTTACCACTGGAGACCAACGCGAAAAAAACTTTCGGTTTTCACATTCTAAAGCCGAAGACAACCTCTCACCTATGATTTTACTTGCATTAATGACATGTTTTAAAGATTTGTGCATAAGAGGTTAAAACCTTTGTTTATGAATCTTATTGTTATTATTTGCCTCCTGAATGTTAAAATAACTCTGCTTTGCCCTTCAAATTTTTCCAAGACCCGATTTTAAACCTCTGTCAGTCTATTTTATGCATGAAAGCTCAGATTTCACAGCAAATACCCTAATTTGAAGATCAGAAAGGCTTTCTCAGCTCCAAAAAATTAAAATAAAGCTCAAATTCAACTACAGAAGCATCTCCAAAACCCGTCCAACTGTCGAAATACCTACATTTTAGGTATTCTTCGACTATTTAAGCCTGCAAATCCGAAATTGAAGTCCTTTTCACTAAAATACACCTGAAAAGGAGAAATTGACTGTATAAATTTGCCCTAAAATGCTCAAAATCAGGGCAAACTCTGTCAAAATTTCCCTAGAAATTGTTATTGTCTTAGAAACCTCTTTTTTCAGTCGAATCCTCAGTTTTAATTACTATAAATCACTTCCACGGCTTGAAAAGCTTTCTGAATCAACAGATTACCTAAAAATCCCTTTTTTCAGTCCTATCCGTTCAGAAAACCTGTGTTTTTTGTCTTAAACTGTTCCTTAGATCCCAAATTCCTAAATTGCCAAAGATTTGCTTAAATTTCCTCTGTTTTTACAAATTCAACTACTGCAAATAGTATAATCTTACTTTAGTTGTCTAAAAATGCCTAAAAAACAGAGTTAAATCTCCACAAGAAGATCTCATTCCACAGGTATTTCCAAAAGCCTTCAATCACGTCCCTGCAGACCTGTATTTCATTAACAAATTGTTTGATTTTTGCAGGTTATTATCAGAATAAGAAATTGGGCCATCAGTTTCAATACTAGTTGACAAAATTGTTTGCTCCAAATTCTCAAATTTTAAATCAAAAGATTCATTCAACAAACAGTTTGTATACAAAGAAAAATAAAATCAAGTCAGAGAGAGATCAGAATGATGAAATTTGCACAGTAAGTGGTAAAAGTGAAATAAGAATTCACAGTGACAGTGAAAACATAATAGTGAAAAAGAGCAGTCAAAGGTAAACAGTAAAAGGAAATACAGAGGCAGTAAATGGTAAAAATAGATGAAAATAATTTCACCAACAATGAAGTTTATCCAAAGTGAAAGTAAAATAGTTAAAAGAACAAAAAGGTGAAAAGATGACAACATAACAAGAAGGAACATTTTTGCATAAATTTCATGTTTAAGTCATTGTTGTGAAAAAATTATTGTGACCAATACAAGATGAATTTGGCAAAAATAAAGGAGGTGTATGTTCCTAATATGTTCAAATACAAAAACCTCTCTCACTTTTCTAACAGCCATTATGGGTTTGGAGATATTAAACAATATTTTAAAGCACTTTTTGCAAAACATTCCTGTTAAGTCATCATTTTTCAAAGACGATTGTGGCCAATCAAAAATACATCATACAAAACTAAAGGAGGTTTTTGTTTCTAAGAGCCCTATCTACACAAACCTATCTCACTTTTTTCATAGGTATTATATAATAGGAGATACATGCGCATCGTTACAGCCTATTTTGCAGACTCTGTAAAACTCTGTTTTACACATCTTTTTGCAGAGCCTATTGTGGACTGCTGGAGCATAATTTTAGGGAACTGAAAGAGGATTATCTCACCAAAATATTTATATACAATAACCTCTTTCATTGTTTACATATATATTTCGTATTGAGAAATAAAAATATATCATTGGACCCCAATTTTGCAGAATTGCTGGAGCAGAATGCACAAAGAAAGGAAATAGTTAGTGACTTGGATGCCTCATCATCAACTAAGAGTTGGATCAAATTCGAATTCTCCTCTTTGTAATCACCTATCCATAAAAAATAGTGCCAAATATATGCATTAGTCTTGAGTGTCCTTTACTTAAGTTCTATTTATGTAAAATAGTCGGAGATATTTGTGAACCAATCTTGATATTTTTTCAAGATATTCTAGTTTAGAATTTGTATAAATACTTCACTTTTTGAAGTATTTTGTGTGGAATAAAGTTGCTGAGATTATTATAGACAATTTTGTTGGTACTTTGGAGGCTCATGTGTTGATTTCATAGCAGCAGTTTGAACCATACCCAATTGGACTTCATAACTCAGGATTCATGCGATAAGCTAATGAGTAAAGTGATTTCTTACTGTCATTGTTTCCTCTTTTGAAGTTTCATTCAATTTCATATATGTTGTTCAATCCAAATGATTAATTAGGAATATTATTTTAGGATAAGTGTAAAAACTCCTTGTCTTAACTACTTGATCATTTCAATGTTTTCTACTGATTTCCAGATTTAGGAATACTTAATTGCTCCTAGTCCCATTTGAACCCTGCCTCCTTCTTCTTTTTCAAAATAAAAGGATTTTTTACTGCCCTTTATCCCGAAAGCAAGCCATTTCATCAAAACAAAATATTCAAATCTCTAAGGGTTATCTACCTTGCCCTGAATACATTAGCATCATTTTGGCCTTGCCTTCCAGTTTTGCTTGCTACATCTTGACTCCATAGCCCAATGGACTAGTAGATCCCTCTTTAATTTGTCTCCAAGTAATCTTATTTCCCACCAAACTTTCCAAAAAAAAAACCTAATTGAACTATCATAACTAGCCTAAAATATTAAACAAAAACAAAGTTAAATCATAAAGAGAGAGCCCTCTCTAAAAATTAGGAAGGCTAGATCCTAGATTTCCAAAGTAGGTTTGTGGTTACCTTGGACTATTTCCCTTGAACCTGGAGAAATTACTGAGTGATAACATAATGGCGACCATACTGGGGAAGACTAACATTTTCTTCAAAAATATTTTACAGGTTCAGATCTGATCTATGATGGTGGATAGTGATCAGATACACAAAGGTTAAAATCATCCACCTGGCGACTCCAACTCAATTTTACAATCAAGACTCCACTGGAGGAATGAACCTTAAAGAAAAATATGGAAAGATCAGGCTTTCAACTTGGATCTTAATCCAAGACATTATGTTCTTTCTCATTAAGAAATTTTTTTAATGTATATTGTATTTTATAGAAGATCTTAGATTATTTTTTAATTATTTTCCTTTAAAGATTGTAAATAATAATTCTCCAAATCTCTTTGAGCAACTTCCTTCTGAATCTAACGATGATCATTTTCCAATTAAGAAGCCTCAAATAATCAAGATTGATCTTACAATCCCTGTACATATTCCTATACCATATAAAGTTCCAGATAGATATAAGCCCCTTATTTTACCTCCTAGACTCCATGATTTTCCTAAAAACTACTACAAACATCTTCCTATATTTGATGGAGAGAATGGTATCACTGCCCAAAAACATATTCAAGGTTTTGAGAGTTATTTGGATTTATTTGAGATTGATGAAGATGATGTTAAAATCAGACTTTTTTCTCTTTCTTTGCAAAATAGAATAAAGAGTTGGTTCAAAAATCTCTGTAATGCTAGCATCTCAAATTTCCAGCAGTTTATCAAACTTTTCCTTGATAGATGGATAATCAAAGTTAATCCTTTTGTGATCATGGAAGAATATAATGAGTTAAAAAGACATCCAAATGAAACAATACAACAATTTTCTGACAGATTTAATCAAGTTTATTATTCAATGCCAGAAAATATTAGACCTCCTCATGATTAAGCTCTCTTGCATTATCCAAGTGCCTTTGATCCAGAAATAGAATTTATGTTAAGAGAAAGAGATCTAGAAACACTTGTACAAATGCAGAACATTGCATTTGATGTAGAAATTAATCTGCAAATCAGCTAGGAAAAGTTGAAAGTAGAAGAAGAGGAAAATAAAAACATTGCAAAGGTAAAACTCAGCCTTTTGGTAAGAAAACTAGATGAAAGAATACAGAAAATCACTATGAAAGATGAATTTTTTGTTCAAAATCATCTTGATACATTTACTGAAGAAATAGAAGAGGTTGATAGCCATGAAAAAATTCCTACTAATTCCAATTATCATAGATCAGAAAATGGATTTATAGATCAATATGTGGAAGAGGAATCTACTAATTTAATATGTATGTTTGATGACATTCCTTCTTTTGATGATTTTCCTAAGTATGATCATTATGATGATAGTTATGTTCTCCAAACTCAAGCTAGCTTTACAGAGCAATCAGAAGCTAGTTTGTGGGATGAGGAAACTCAGTTTCAGCAGCTTGAAGACAGTGATTAGCCAATACAGATCAGCCATGAGAGTGAGGAAGAGAGACCAGAAAATTTGGAAATAAGTGAAGGTTCTTTACCTCTTTGTTTTGCTTCATTTCAGTTCATTAGAGAAAACTTTCATGCTATTAATAATCATCAGTGTTTAGATATTTTTATGGAAAACAAAGAAGATAATGAAACTCTTAATCAGGATATTTCAGTTTCACAATTACAATTGTCAAATTACATTGAAATAAATGATCAAATGACACAAGAAAGTTCCATACCACTATGTTTTGAACCATTTCAGCTTTTAAAGGAAATGTGGTATAACATATTTAAAGAAAAGGATGAGAAACTTGTTGAAGTTTATGAAGTCCCATGGAATCCTATATGCCATAGGTTGCAGCAATTTTCCCAATTTTTTCAGGATCCAATAGCAGATATGTTGGATATTGAATGCATTCAAAGCATTCCTCTATTAAATAACTATGAATTTCATAATCAATATGATAAAGGTTTCAATAGTCAAACATTACAATCAGTAGGAATATCATCACAAATCTTATCTGAAAGTTTGCATGGAGATAAAGATGAAAATAAAATTTCAGATTCATGGCATGGAGGCCATCCAGAACAGATGTCTAGTTGTTTAGATCAGTTAAACATCAGTGTATATAATTTGGAAGATCCTTTTGTACAGTTTCTAGAGCCAACAAAGGAAATCAATTATTTCCTTATCCTCTCATTTGTTGACAAGTTTCTAATAGGTTGCAGAAGTACAATTTTGATAATCCACAAGCAAATGCAAAAAAATTTGTCAAAGTACATAATGCTTGAATGGTTGCATTGGCTACTTCATTTTACCTAACCAGCAGTTGGACAGATGATTAGAGTAAGTAGCTAGGATTTTAGCTTATTTTAGTTTTCAGTTTTCAGCTAGTTTTGAAATAATTCATTAAGATTTAAAGCTAAGGAGAAGGCCCTAAAACATTAATGATATAGTAGTGTGGTTTGAAGGTTGCAGCTCCTTTTAGTCTCAGATCAGATTTCAGTTTGCAGAAAAAGGTGTAAATTCAGTTCAAGAATTTTCAATCACAGCATATGCATGTTTGGGATTGGCCCAATGGATTAGGCTACTAGTCGATGGTGTTCTTGACATTTCACCAGGAAATGCCATCCCCATGTGAAGCCGTTGTTAGGGTCCTACAAATATAGGATTCAAATTTGGAATTGACTTATGATAGTCTTGTGAAATATGTACATACCTTGCTTTCTGCAAGTTGTTTTCCCATATTTTGTAAAAAATAAAAAAATCAAAAAGAGGGTAAAAAGTCCTAAAAGAAGAATCAAAGGACTTAGAAAAAATAAATATACCCCACAGAAAAAAGAAATAAAACATGAAAGTGTGCAAGTCCAAATGCCACTAATTTTTACTTTTTTTTGATGATTATGGCAGAGTGTCAATAAATGCCATAATCCATGATGAGTTGAACTGCTTAAAATTAACTTATCATGATTTAAATTTTATTGTTGTAGAATAGTGAATAAAGATTAATCAAACAATTTAATCTTGACCAATCAGTATATAGGTAGAGAATAAAGAGGAGCTCATCATTTTAATCTGAGCCATCAGATGATATAAGGTAGATTTAGATAGTTTTTATGCTTTTCAAAAGAATAAGATGTGTCAAGGTAGCAAGCTCAATTGCACCTGCAAAATGGAAGAAAAAATGTTAGATTAAAGTTGGGTAAGAAGAAAGAAGTGGGAAGAAGCATGTAAATATTTATCACCGAGCAACCATCACTAATTTCCCCTCCCCTATAGTTATTTTGCATTCTAGACTTTCAGTCAAAGAGGCTCAAAGCATTTCTCTGACTTATGTTGGGACCGGACCCAAGGCTCAATGAATGTTAAGTTAAAAGTGTTGAATTTCTATCTTAATCCCTAATTTTCATTATTTACCCTTCATGCACTCATCATTATTCAATTTCATAAGTAAGGACTCCTTTTTTACTTAATGAATAATAAAACTCCCCTTTGATTAACTCCCTCCATTATACAAAGCATATAAACCATGATAAAGCACTCTATGCTAAGTAAAAGTGGTGAATTCATAAAATGTTAAACTTGCTTTAAAGTTTTCACTTTACTTAGTCATACAAATGTATTTATTGAGTATTCCATTTCCCCTATCATATTAATTTTTAACTTATTCTATTAAATCCTTATAAATAAACCTTATCCTAAGTATTATAGCTCCTTTTATTTTATCCCCAAAACCCATTATTATAAGATTTTTGACCAAAGTTAAATATCCACGTGTTAAATTAAAAAATCCAAAAAATACCCCCTTTGGTCTAAAACTAACCATATTCAAATATCCCACCCCTTAGTTTCTAAACCATTCACAAGGTTTAAAAGACTATATAGTATATTTACCATCCTTACAAACTTAACCTGAGGTTAAAGTATAAGCCTTTTTCCCTTTCCTGTTTTGTAAAACCTTATGTTTTATATAACATTAAACCCTGGTTAACCTGCCTCTCGCATTCCTCATAATCCAATAAACTCACCATGTATATAAACTCTTTTTATATACATAAACCACCCTTTAAACCCCTTTTTAACTATATGTATAAGCCCCGCATATATAACCCTTTGGGACATAAAACTTTGGTTATAATGTGCATGATATGAAAGTTTTATTACACTATCAATCGCCCGACACGTAGAAATTACCCCGGCCCCACCATAAGTTTCCAACCGCAGCTTCCAAGCAATCTCTACCATTCGCTCCCTTCCCGATGATCCAACAGTGCAGGATCAATATCGTGCCCAAAAACCAATCGCCCACCCGAAGCCCAAATGAACGCGAAATAAGTGGTTTTTACTGTTCACCCTCCTGCGACGTGGCACGATTTCATTACATTGCGTTTGTTTGGAGGAAAACCAATTACCACCAGAGACCAACGTGAAAAAAACTTTCGGTTTTCGCATTCGAAAGCCGAAAACAACTTCCCGCCTATGATTTTACTTGCATTAATGACATGTTCTAAAGATTTTTGCATAATAGGTTAAAACCTTTCTTTATGAATCTTATTGTTATTATTTGCCTCCCGAATGTTAAAATAACTCCGCTTTGCCCTTGAAAGCTTTCCAAGACCCGATTTTAAACCTCTGTCAGTCTATTTTATGCACAAAAGCTCAGATTTCATAGAAAATACCCTAATTTGAAGATTAGAAAGGCTTTCTCGGCTCCAACAAATTAAAATAAAGCTCAAATTCGACTACGGAAGCATCTGTAAAATCCGTCCAACTGTCGAAATACCTGCAGTTCAGGTATTTTTCGACTATTTAAGCCTGCAAATCCGAAATTGAAGTCCTTTTCACTAAAATACACCTGAAAAGGAGCAATTGATTGTATAAATTTTCCCTAAAACGCTCAAAATCAGGGAAAACTCTGTCAAAATTTCCCCATAAACTGTTATTGTCTCATAAACCTCTTTTTTAAGCCGAATCCTCAATTTTAATTCCTATAAATCAGTTCCACTGCTTGAAAATATTTCTGAATCAACAAATTACCTAAAAATCCATTTTTTCAGTCCTATCCATTCAGAAAACCTGTGTTTTATGTCTTAAATTGTTCCTCATATCCCAGGTTCCTAAATTGTCAAAGATTTGCTTAAATTTCCTCTGCTTTTACAAATTCAACAACTGCAAATAGTATAATCTTGCTTTAGTTGTCTAAACATGCCTAAAAAATAGATTTAAACCTCCACAAGAAGATCTCATTCCACAGGTCTTTCCAAAATCCTTCAATCACATCCCTGCAGACCTGTATTTCATTAACAAATTGTTTGATTTTTGCAGGTTATTATCAGAATAAGAAATTGGGCCATCAGTTTCAATACTAGTTGACAAAATTGTTTGCTCCAAATTCTTAGATTTTAAATCAAAATATTCATTCAAAAAACAGTTTGTATACAAAGAAAAAATAAAATCAAGTCAGAGAGATATCAGAATGATGAAATTTTCACAGTAAGTGGTAAAAGTGAAATAAGAATTCACAGTGACAGTGAAAACATAATAGTGAAAAAGAGCAGTCAAAGGTAAATAGTAAAAGTAAATACAGAGGTAGTAAATGGTAAAAAGAGATGGAAATACTTTCACCAACAATGAATTTTATCCAAAGTGAAAGTAAAACAGTTAAAAGAACAAAAAGGTGAAAAGATGACAACATAACAAGAAGGAACATTTTTGCAGAAATTTCATGTTTAATTCATTGTTTTGCAGAAATTATTGTGACCAATCCAAGATTAATTTTGCAAAACTAAAGGAGGTTTATGTTCCTAAGATGTTCAACTACAAAAACCTCTCTCACTTTTATAACAATCATTATGGGTTTGGAGATATTAAACAATATTTTAAAGCCCTTTTTGTAGAAACTTCCTGTTAAGTCATCATTTTGCAGAGAAGATTGTGGCCAATCTGAAATACATAATACAAAATGGAAGGAATTTTTGTTTCGAAGACCCCTATCTACACAAACCTATCTCACTTTTTTCACAGGTATTACAGAATAGGAGATACATGCGCATCTTTACAGCCTATTTTGCAGACTCTGTAAAACTTTGTTTTACACATCTTTTTGCAGAGCCTATTGTGGACAGCTAGAGCATAATTTTAGGGAACTGAAAGCCTTTTATCTCACCAACATATTTATATTCTACAATAACCTATTTCATTTTTTACATATCTATTTCGGATTGAGAAATAAAAAGATATCATTGGACCCCAAGTTTGCAAAATTGCTGGAGCAGAATGCACAAAGAAAGGAAACGATTAGTGACTTGGATGCCTCATCATCAACTAAGAGTTGGATAAAATTCTAATTCTCCTCTTTTTCATCACCTATCCATAAAAAATAGTGCCAAATAGATGCATTAGTCTTGAGTTTCCTTTACTTAAGTTCTATTTATGTAAAATAGTTGGAGATATTTGTGAACCAATCTTGATATTTTTTCAAGATATTCTAGTTTAGAATTTGTATAAATACTTCACTCTTTGAAGTATTTTGTGTGGAATAAAGTTGCTGAGATTATTATAGACAATTTTGCTGGTACTTTGGAGGCTCATGTGTTGATTTCATGGCAGCAGTCTCGACAATAGCCAATTGGACTTCATAACTCAGGATTCATGCGATAAGCTAATGAGTAAAGTGATTTCTTGCTATCGTTGTTTCCTCTTTTGAAGTTTCATTCAATTTTATATATGTCTTTCAATCCAAATGATTAATTAGGAATATTATTTCAAGATAAGTGTAAAAACTCCCTTTCTTAACTACTTTATCATTTCAATGTTTTCTACTGATTTCCGGATTTAGGAATTCTTAATTGCTCCTAGTCCCGTTTGACCCCTGCCTCCTTCCTCTTTTTCCAAATCAAAGGATCCTTTACTGCCCTTTATCCCGAAAGAAAGCCATTTCATCAAAACAAACTATTCAAATCTCTAAGGGTTATCTACCTTGCCCTGAATACATTAGCATCCTTTTGGCCTTGCCTTCCAGTTTTGCTTGCTACATCTTGACTCCATAGCCCAATGGACTAGTAGATCCCTCTTTAATTTGTCTCCAAGTAATATTATTTCCCACCAAACTTTCCAAAAAAAAAACCAAATTGAACTATCATAACTAGCCTAAAATATTAAACAAAAAAAAAGTTAAATCATAAAGAGAGAGCCCTCTCTGAAATTTAGGAAGGCTAGATCCTAGATTTCCAAAGTAGGTTTGTGGTTACCTTGGACTGTTTCCCTTGAACCTAGAGAAATTACTGAGTGATAATAGGTTCAACGGGTACAATCAGATTCAAATCAGCCCTGAAGACCAGGATAAGACCAATTTCACCTACCCTTGAGGTACCTTTTCTTATAGAGTCCTAGCCTTTTGGGTTATGCAATGCCCCAGATACCTTCCAAAGGGTTGTCCTGAGCATCTTTTCTGAGTTAGTCCATGACTCTGTAGAAATTTACATGGATGATTTCACACCATATGGGGATGACTTCCAGGAAGCTCTCTCCAATTTGGGTAAAGTACTAAGGAGGTGCATTGGATGCGTCTCTCCTTGAGCCCAGAAAAATGTGAATTCCTGAAGAAATAAGGGGTTGTATTAGGAAACTCTATGTCCCAAGCAGGAATACGGGTAGACCCGAAAAAAAATCACTATCATCAAAAGGATACCTGCTCCTCAAAATCAAAAAGATGTCAGGATTTTCTTAGGCTTAGTTGGTTACTATAGAAGATTCATCAAAGATTTCAGCAAGATGTCTTCACCATTATTTGGGTTATTGCCCTAGGATTCTGAGTTTATTTGGTCTGGCCCTTATCAATAGGCTTTCGAGCTCATTAAGAAAAAATTGACTACTGCCCCCATCCTCCAAGGTAAAAATTGGACTCTTCCTTTCCACATCCACACTGATGCATCTGACAAAGTTGTAGGGGCAGCATTAGGAAAATTAGAGAACAAAATCCCTTATCCCATTTATTTCATCAGCAAGAACTTGTCAAAGGCCGAGATGAATTATACTACTGAGAAGGAGATGTTATCAATTGTCCATGCATTGAACAAATTTAGGCACTATGTCACTGGATATCAGACCTTTGTCCACACTAATCATGCAACCATAAAATATTTAATGAACAAACTAGATGTAAATTCTAGGATAATTATATGGTTCTTACTTTTGTAGAAATTTGATTTGACTATTGTTGATAAACCTGGAAAGGAAAATGTTGTTGCAATTTTTTTCTCTAGGTTAGTTCTCCCTACAGGTGAAGAAGGAATGGTGGATGACCAACTGCCAGATGAACACCACTTTTCCATATCAGCACTCTCACCATGGTTTTCTGATATAGCCAACTACTTGGTTGCTAGAAAACTCCCTCCTAATATTTCATTTAGGGAGAGGAGGAGAATCATCAGAAAAAGTACCCCTTTCACATGGATTGGGGGGAATCTTTCCAAGATAAGCCCTGATAAAATCCTAAGGATATGTGTGAGGGAGGAAGAATTTTTTGATATCCTCTCTGAATGGCATGATAGCCCATGTGGAGGCCACTTTGCTGCAAAGATAACTGCTTACAAATTTTTGCAGGCAAGATACTATTGGCCTACCCTTCATCAAGATTCCAAAAGATACACCAACAAGTGTGACCAGTGCCAAAGGATGGGGAAACCCACACAAAGGGATGAAATTCCTTTACACCCTCAGGTAGCTCTTAACCCATTTGATAAGTGGGGCATGGACATTATTGTACATATTGATCCACCATCCAGAAAAATGAAGTATATCATAGTCTACACTGATTACCTAACAAAGTGGGCCGAAGAAAAAGCAATGAAGGTAGCAACTGAGGAGAAAGTAGCATAATTTTTTAGGGATAATATGTTTTAAAATTTTTGGTACCCCAGAGAAATACTCATGGATCAAGGAGCACAATTCACCTCGCACCTCATTGAGATTGTTTTGAGGAAGCACAAGATTAAGAATATAAGTTCTACTGCCTATCACCGTAAGGCGAATGGCCAAGTAGAACTAACTAACAGAGCTTTAGAGAGCATCCTCGTCAAGGTTATGAGCAGCAGCAGAAAATATTGGACAGAAAGATTGGTAGAAGCTACTTGGGCCTACAACACTACTTGGAAGACAACAACAGGATTCACTCCTTATGAACTAGTCTATGGTATGAAAGCTCTACTTTCAGTTGAGTTTGAATTCAATACTTTAAGAATGGAAGCTGAATTAAATCTAGATCTATCAAATGCCCAAAAACAGAGGTTGTTGCAACTAAATGGATTGGATGAGTTCTGAATGAAAGCACTTCTACACACAAGGGTAGTTCAACTGCAAAGGAAGGTATGGCATGATAAGAACATGAAAGAAAATACCTTCCAAGAAGGAGATTGGGCACTGTTGTATGATTCAAGGTTTAAATATTTTAAAGGCAAGCTGATCACAAGATGGTTAGGACCTTACACAATGGAAAATGTTTTGATAATGGCGCAGTTCAGATCAGAACCATAGATGAGAAAGGAATCCCCTTGCTGGTCAATGGTCATAGACTTAAAATTTACAAGAAGTCTTTGTCAAAGGAAGATTTCATAAATTCAATAAGTAGAGAGATAGAAGAAGAATAAGCTTGTGGGTTGAAAACATCGATGGAGGCAACTCACTTGCTCAAAAAATAAGAAGAGAAAAATATAATAAATATCCATTGGTGAAAACCTCTCTAAGACACCCAACGCAAGTTTGTGGGTTGAAAACCTCCATGGAGGCAGCCCATTTTCTTTCAAAAAAAAAGAGAAAAACAACAAAAACAAAAAAATACATCTGAATCTCTATATTTTCTGTGTTTGTTGTTTTGCAGGTTGTTAATGGTTTCTAGAAACACAGAGAATCATTCATCTTCTTTTCCCCTCTTCTATCTTACCATCCATCCCAACATTCACTCCATTCATCTTCATAACTTCCTCCATCACATCCATACACCACACTCCTCCATTCCTAAGCATAATGTAGCGAGGGCAGCAACACACAAATAGACTGCTACAAACATCAGGAAGTTCCTTCCAAAAACAAATTTGTTCATGGATTGCCAAGAAGAACAAGAATGAAATATGCACAACAGAATCCAGGAGAACGAGAACTACACCCATGGCATCTCAAGCACCCCACGCGACATCCATAACAGAGAGAAAAAACAAGCAAATATTAGCAGCTCACTCAGGAATTTTCTCATTGAGAGTACAAGAATATGGTGAGGAATGCAGCATATAAAAGGCTTGTCTCCAACCTCCAGCTCCTGCAACCACCTTGGAAGAATCACCAAGGGGGGAGGAAAGAATCAAAGAGATAATTTTGAAGGAGCAGCTACAGAAGGCACAAGTAAAGAATGTAGCATTGAAGGAGCAATTGCAACAAAAAGAGGAGAAAGTAGCCACCATAGCAGACTTATGCATAGAATCCCTTCAGCACATATTCCCCTCTGACTCATATGCTATGTACCTCAAAGAACAATGGCTTCTATTTCAAATCAAAACTCTAGCCTCCCATGGATCACTCCCTTTCCAATATTGTAGGAAATTCATGAAGTTCTACAAACAATCTAACATGGTTGATCAAGAAGATGGCAGAGTTTTATGTGCATAACTTTTTGTTGACAAATCTAGAGATTTGGGACCCCAATCCTACAATGGGGGATATGTAGTTAATGGCTCTAGCATATTGGATGGTAAATTAGGACACTAGATCAAAAGAGATATGGAAGTTCATGGGAAGAATAAATAGAGAACCCTTATATCTCAGACCAGAAGTGTTCAGCCCAAGAGGAGCCATCTTTAACCATCGAGAGATTAAAAGGGACCCTGACTGGTGGAAAGTTACCTTTAGGCTCAAAACTAGGTGATAGGCCACTTTGATGTTGTCTCTAGGAAGATAGAAGATGAGTGCATTATGGATAGCCAAAGGAGATGGAACAACCTCCCTCACAACCTCAATAATAGGGAGTACCATACTCTAGAAATATTGAGGGGTGCATTAGAAAGGGCACCATTATACAAGAGGGCCATGCAAGCCAAAATGATCTGATGGTTGGGACTAAAGCTCAGCCCACCTTTGTCGTTGGGGCTTACTGATGAAGAGGAAATAGATGCACAAGATAGAGAATAGGAGAATGAAGAAAAGAATAATGGTTTTTACCCCCTTGAGGAAACTCCCACACTTCTTCCTCGGGAAATCAAGGGGTTTGTCAGAGCATTAAAGGAAATGCAGGAAAAGGATTAGTTTCTCATAGGATGAGCAACCATTCAGTAGGGGGTTGATGATGAGCTCCATCATTAGAAATATTTGGAGGGGTTAATAGTCACCTTTTTTCCTTCTTAGATCTCTATTTATTTCATTATTATTATTATTTGGTGTTATTATGCTAGTATAGGTGTTGATTTAGGCTAACATACTTTGAGTACCTAATATGAGGTTGAGTGTAGAAAATCATGATTTATTAAGCATTTTTATAAATATTTTATCATAAATACTTGGAGGAGATAGCAAGGAGGAATTATAGGAGGATTTTCCACTCTAGATTCTCTCCAGCAATTCAAACTCCAAAGGCAGCCAAAGGATCCCAAGGATTCTCTCCAGCAATTCGAATTCTAGAGGCAGCCAAGAAACTCAAAGAGGAGTGTACTCAATCCTTGTTCACTGAGAGTCAAGTGGACTCAATCACCATTTTTTAGGGAGTTTTTGGTAGTTTCCCTATAGAATAAATAGAGTAGAGCTAGAGCTAGGAAGAGTTAGTCTATTCTAGTCTCGATTCCATTCCGAACTATTATTGGGAGCTCTTGAGCTTTTTGTTTTATTCAGGGATCAAACTTTCAGATATGTATGCAGTTATTCTTTTATGAAATGAATGGAATAGTTTCATTCGACTGATTTAATTTTTAGAGGTCTAGGATCGTGGGTTAGGGCCCAATCAATGTGCCTCAGCTTCTCTGCTGGCATTATATTTTCCTTTCTGTTATTCAACTAGTTTTTCTTCTACCATTTCAGTTAGATATGCTTCTGATAAGTTTCATTGTTGTTTAGTTTTTGTGTTGTTGTAGTTTTAATTTCTTATGCGTAGTAAAATAGAGGGAAAACTCCAAAAAATATGGTGAAGCCTCCCCCTCTCATCTCTGTCAATAGAGTTTGAGCAAGGTATACCTTCCCACATGCCAAAATTTCTTTATGTTTGAAGTTTTGGAAAGAAATTGTATTACCAAGTCCAATCCTCTCTTTCACTATTTCATCACGCATTTTTGCCTGTTTCCCATGCATGAATCTGCAAGTGTGCTTCACTTCTGAGCAATTCTCTTTTTCCTCCATTCACCCTCCTTTCCTTCTCACCTTAACGCTACACTTACCTTTTTTTCGAATGCACTTAACCCCTTCAACCTTAATTCTTTTTTTTCCTCCATTCATAGTTGCCTACCATTTTTACGAAAAACACGTGAAAAACCATTCCAAACCACCAAAAACCCGACCTCTGCCTTTGCTCCTCGAGACTCTAGCCACCGTACGTCGTACATCACAAATCACAACATTCACCTTTTACCTTTAACGCTTACCACTCATTCCTTGCGATTGTGATATTGAGAAATTGGAAATCACACTTCACAACATTCATCTTTTACCTTTAACGCTTACCGCTCATTCCTTGCGATTTTGATATTGCAAAATCACAAATCGCACTGCACACCATTTACCTTTCACCTTAACGCTTATCGCTCGTTCTTGCGATTGCGATATTGCGACATTGCATATTGCAAATCACAATTTTTCCCTTTTTATTTTCACCACCACGTCATCCCCATCGCAAATCGCAACTCACAGATCTTATCCTATTGAAAATCACATCTTGCTGAACTTACCACATCACAAATCGCAGCCCGCAACTTTTATTTTTTACCTTTAATCACATATTGCTTGTTCTTGCGATTACGATATTGTGAAATCGTGTGCCGCCTTCGATCCCACCACCACGTCATGAGTCGCAAATCACACTTCGCGTGTTTTAGTTTGTTCCATTTTTTATCACAAAATTGGACCTGATAGGCTACTAATCAAATCAATCTCATGTAACTATTTCAAACCAATATTTTGATTGAGGCTTAGCCTCCTCAACTTGAGAGGGCTCTCTCAAGGGTTAATGATTTTTGATAGAAATATAGATGGCTAACTCTATGTGAGGTAATAAGAAGATAAATGATAGATATTGGTTGCAAATCACATCATCAAGTGTACATTGGGCTTATGGAGTCAAAATAGCTTTAGAAAAAAAATCAAACAATCTACTTAGCATGGAAATTGAGGCATATCAGAGTTCTAGTTAAGAGATACACGTGTGAAACTGTAAAACACACAGTCAGTTTGCCTATATAGGAAGTCAAAGCATCATAGATGAATTTTGAGTAACATAGACAAACTCCACTGCAAGAGAATAGTAAAAAGATGCAAAGTAGAACAAGAACACACTATAAATATTTCTGAATCTCAAGTTGGCTAAGTAGAAATCTCTGTATTAAGCTGAAAACCAGTCACTTACAATAAACACAATCTCTTGCTAAAAATGTCCAACCCTTAGCATATTCGACTTCTTGATCTTTTATAGATCATTTACAACATAAGATAACCTTATCCCGAGCTAGATACATCGAACTCCTGACTCTTGACACCTTTCCTAACCATATGACAAGGTATTTATTACAAAAAGACAACTGCAAATCTAATAAATAGTCCTATTACAAATAGGATTCAAACTCCTTATCTCTACTCATAACAACCTTATCTAAACTAAATTACATCATCTTCCAAGTTTATTTACATACGGTCGAATCCAGATGATAAGCTTAAACAATTTATGACCATAACACTGATCACCATCAAAGTAGGAAACTATCCCTTGTTTTCTAGACATAGGATCCTTTGTACCCTTGAGACACTCTGACCATCATGAACCCATCACTTCAAGGTTATTTTCTGTTAGAAACTGAAGTAAAACCTGCCCAAAAAAATCCCTAAGTCCTTGTTGTCCAAACCATCATCAAACTGTTCAAAATGAGCTGAAATAAAATGTGTTACGAAGACAACACAGTTTCGTAGCGCTTTTCGTAGTGCAACTCCTTTACCCTTTTTTCTCCAAAATGTTGATTTCTTTCCTCCAGGATTATCTTCAATAACATTTATTACATCCTCCCCAACAACTTCAGGTAATAATTCACACTTTTTCCCTTCAAAAATTTATGAGAAAGAGTGAAAAAAGCCGCTACAACGGTTTCGTAGTGCTTTTCACTCTTTTTACACTGTTTGTGCTACGAAACTGCTGAGTGAGCATTTTTGTCCAATTTTTTTCAAAATGAAAACAAAAAATGTACCAAAACTCAAAATAACACTGGTTTCACCAAATCAAAAAGTCATATGAACTGAAAAACACAGTTTTCATGAGGTTCCTTCTTAATTTTCACTTGATTTAGCTTTTGAATTTTTAATGATTGTAATTCTGCACCTTTGTTCTTTAACTCATCCTGAGTCAATTTTAGCTATTGCTCCAAGTCCTCCACTTGATCTATAAGTCTTTTATTACTAGCTCTCAAGTGAGTATTGATTACCCTGACAAATTTAGCTTCCTTGATGGCTGGAACTGTCCATGTGAAAAATTGTTCTACATTGCTTGGGGTTTCAGAAATAGAACCAGTTTGACCCTCCCACAATGCCTTCATTCTTTTGATTTTTTCTTTTTCAATGCTATGCTTCCTATCCCTCTTTCTCAGAATATAAATTTCTTGGTTTTCTAATCTCAATTTCTCCTCAAGATGTTGACACTCTGTCATTTCTTCTTTTCCCTTCATTATTCTACTGACTGCATGCTCTACTATTGGTGATGAGAGGTAAACCACTTCTTCAGGGACTTTAGTTGTTTCAATAGGTTCTTGGACTTCCTTGTTTCCTTCCTTGAGTTTCTTAGCATGCCTAGTTAAATGTTTCCTTGCTTGAAAGATAAAGGCTGTATTTTCACCATCAAATTCAAGCTTCTTTTCAGACTTAACCTTTTTCTGTTTGTGTTCATCTACTCCAATGAATTCAGCTTGCACAATGGGTGTCTCCTCTATGTCAATATCATGTAGGATGTCGTCTAAATTTCCCTTAATTACTGGGCTATCCTCTGAGAATGAAACAATTGTCTTTCCTTTTGATGCCACTGCTTGGCTTCTTGTAACTCTTGTGCTTTCCTGCTTGCTGACATCCTTTTTCTGTTTTTCCTCTTTGACATTCTTTGACCTCTATTTTGGAGGTGATGGAGTTGGTGAAATAAGAACTTGTGTCTACTCTATCCTTTTCTCAACTTGTTTCCTTGGTTTCATTTTTGCAAATTCCTTTGGTTTTGCAACCACAGGCTGACTAGACCCTTCTACTTGTGATGAAGGAGTTCCTTTAGTTTTAGGGTTTCTAGTTGGGGTTAGGGTTTCCAGCTCAAAACCATTCATAAACAAAAATGAATACCAATCCCTACATATCTTCTTAAGCTCATTCAAAATTAATAACTTAATCAAACCATGATGAAACAAATATGTTTCACAACCATTAGATTTGGCTTGTACTTTATCAACCATTTTGGCAAGACTCCTATGCAGATAAAAGGGCAAATCGAGTGAGATCTTACCAGTGAAATGCAGAAGCAGCTTGAAAGGATATGTGTAGACCTTATGGTATTTTCCTTCACATGTAAAGTATCTCTGAATATTAAACAATATCTTTGCATAGGTGTCTTTAATGCAGCTTCTAGGTATTGCATTATTGAGGTCCATATCTGCATACTCAGGTTTCATGAATTCCTTGCATGGCTCCATGTCAAATTTAAAAACTTTGAACCAAATTTCTTGCCCCCTTTGTATTTATGTTACAAAATCAATAATCTCTGGTGTAATTGACACAATTATCATACCAACCTTGGTAGTTGTTCCATTGAAGTGCAAAGCAAATTCTTTAGACACCTGTGTGTGGCAACCATGCAGCTTTTCACAAAATCGGAGATAGCCTACTCTGCTGAATGCCTCAATCATTGTTTGGTTTTCAATTATGGCCTTCATATTTTCAGGCTCGTATCTTAAGTAGTGTCCCCCTATATGGACTTTCTTTTCCTCTTCCATGCTTCTCTGGAAAAACCTGTCAGCCTCGCTTGAATATATGAAACAACCTCACTTGAATATATGAAACAACCTCTCTTGATTAGGATATATCTGCCTCTCTTGATTAGGATGAAGATAACCTTTGTATATAACAACCAAAGGTTTGGCTCGACTACTTTAGAGCTCAGACACTCGAATGGAGGAAAATGAAACGAGAATGACCAAATTAGGCAAGATTTTGAATTTGAAATGTCATCTCATAACTTAATGATGCCTCATTCATACCCTATCATGATAATGATGGCTGTAAGATGGGTAAGTACATTTAATATCATCACTAAATGAATCATCATACCACTAAACTATCATTTCCCAATGGATTCTAACAAATTTCAGCTCAATTGACAAGACGGTTAAGAAACCGCGCTTTCGTAGCGCCCACAGTGTATTTTTCCCAGTTTGCACTATGAAACTACTAGCGCTTTTGTAGTGCAAATCAACTTTTTTAAACTAACGGCGCTACGAAAATGTGGATTCTTGGCTAATTGCACAGTTTTAACCTAAAACCTTATGGAATGACTCCTAAATGGAAAATATGAGTTTTTGACCATGAATGGGCCTTTAAAAGACTTTATTTGTACTTAATGATGACCTTTGAACTTGTGAAAATATAACCTGCCTTTAACCAAATCCTAAAATGACTTCTAAACCTATTTTGAAATCATGATAGAAAACAAAGTTAACCCAATAATGTTTTGAAAACTTTTGGGTGATAACACTGTTAAGTCCTTACCGATATCCATTTAAACTTGCGAAGTTGCGATTGTGACATCGCACATTGCGACTTTTGTCCTCCATCGCACTCTACCATCACACTTTCGAATTCATTTCTGCTCCAAAGCCATTTCTGCCATATTATAAGGTTTTATAAGGTTTTAACCACCACTTTCCATTTCTAAGCTCTGTTTCATGTGTTAAGCCCTCAATTCGCCACTTTAGCCCTTTTCTTCCCTCCAAGCTGCAAATTAACTCTTTTTTTAGTTATAATTAAGTCATGGATAGTTTATTTGCATGTATAGAAGCATGTTATATAGACTATAGGATAATTAGAGTGCATTTAGCTCATTTCCCAAGTTAAGTGTGGTTTAGAATTAGTTTCCTTTCTGCCATTTATTGTCAGCAAGTTAGCTTAGCTTCTTTTCAGTCATTTCCCTTTCTGCCAATTAAATTAGTTTCATTCTTGTCATTTATTTTCAACACTTTAGTTTAACTTCCTTTCTATCATTTCCTTCTAGTGATTTACTTCCCAATTCTTATCATAGTTTAAGAAATATCACCCTCTCGTAAAGTAGAAGAGGATGGCATGAGAAAAATACATCTGTTGTGCATATAGCACTGTCACCTCCAAGTTTTTATGAACCCCTGGTTGATAAAGTATAGTAGGGTAGCCCCTTGGGGTTGTAGCAATCTTGGTGCAATACCAGGGTTCACCACTCACGAAGAAGCAGGAAGCTCTAATTTGTATTCCATAGTACCAATCTTTTGCAACACCTTGTAAGGACCATAATACTTTGGTGATAATTTACTATCCTTCTTAGCTTTCTTGAGGGAAATTTGTTTGTATGGTTGTGGCCATAAAAAAACCCAGTCTCCTACATCAAAAATTCTCTCACTACGATGTTGATCTGCCTGTTGTTTCATTCGATTTTGTGCCAAATTTAGGTTATCCTTTAAGAGTTGGAGAAATTCTTGTTGATGCTCGATGTGATCTTACACTGCTTAAACCTTATAATTTTATCTTAAAGATGATGTGATGGATGGTGGATGATATCCATAAAGTGCCATAAATGGGGTCATTTTTTCTACAGTATGCAAGGAAGTGTTAGACCACCTTTCAACGAGAGGTAACCACTTGATCCATTGTGTTTTTTTATTAGATACAAAACAACAAATATATCCTTCCAAACATTTATTCACTATCTTAGTTTTACCATCAGATTGAGGATGATAAGATGAGCTATGAGCTAGTTGAGTATCCAAACAAGAAAATAATTACATCCAAAAATTTGTAGTAAAAATGGGATCTTTGTCGCTTATAGTAATCTTTGGGTTTCCATGTAGCTTTTGAATTGTTTCCATAAATGTAGTATCAATTGTACTTGCTTTAAATGGATGAGATAATGCAAAAAAGCATGTGTACTTGGTAAGTCTATCAACTACCACCATGATGAAACGCTTTACTTCGGACATAGGTAAACCTGTAATAAAATCCATTGAAATATCCTCCCAACATTGACCTGGAATGGATAAAGGTTGTAGAAGACCCAAGGTCTTAATTGTCTCAAGTTTATTTTGCTGGCAAACCAAACATTCTACCACAAACTTTTGAATATCAGATTTAAGGCCATCCAAAAAAAATTATTTCTTCACCCTGTGGTAAGTTTTTAAAAATCCTAAGTGTCCTCCTAAAGGAGAAGTATGCAATTCCAAAAGAATATTTTGTTTTAGTTGGGAATTCTTACAAATATATAAGTTATCTTTGTACCATAAGGAATCATTTTTCCAACTAAATGTATCAGATGTACTAGGATCTTGCTGCAACTTTTGAATGAGTGTCCACACTTCTTCGTCCTTCTTTCATTCATCCCTTGCTTCGGTTATCCAATATAGTTGGATAATAGAAATGGCACAATGCAATGCTTCCACCTCTTCATTCTTTCTTGAGAGTGCATCTGCAACAACATTTAGCTTACCTTTTTGTAGATGATTTCAAAGTCATAACCCAACATCCTTGTGACCCATTTTTTTTTCTCTTCTAAATATAGTCTTTGTTCCAAAAGGTGTTTAAGACTATCATGATCATTTTTTACCTTGAAGTGTCTTCCCATTAGGTAAGGTCGCCATTTCTTTAGTGTGTGTAGTATTGCTAACATTTCCTTCTCATAAATAGCTTTCTGTAAATACTTTCCTTTGATTGGACAACTTTCAAAAGCAATGGGTCTTTATTCTTGCATTAAAACAACACCAATTCCATTTCCTGAGGCATCACATTCCACAATAAAGGTTTTTGTGAATTCTGGTGTAGCTAAGACCGGTGCTAGGCACATTGCCTCTTTAAGATGTTCAAAGGCCTTAGTTGCTTCAGGAGTCGATGAAAATGCATATTTCTTCAATCATGTTGTTAGAGGTGCTACTATTCTCCCATAATTCTTAACAAACTTGTGATAATAACATGTTAACCCAAGAAATCCTTGCAACTGCTTTATAGTTGTGGGGAATTTCCATTCCTTAATGGCTTTAATTTTGTTAGGGTCTACCTTAACACCCTCGTGAGATACAATATGACCCAGATATTCCACCTCTTGTACTTCAAAGAAACATTTGGATTTTTTTGCATATAATTGTTTCTCCTCCAATAGTTTGAGCACCTTGTCAACATGTTGAACATGATCCTTCCGAGACCTGTTGTAGATTAGTATATCATCAAAAAATACTAGCACAAATTTTCTAAGGAAGGGTTTTAAAATGGAATTCATCAACCCTTGAAATTTAGAAGGTGCATTGGTAAGGCCAAAAGGCATGACAAAAAATTCATAATGACCCTCATGAGTTTGAAATTCATAAAGATCCAACTTGGTAAAATAATTTTCTCCATGTAATTCATCCAATAATTCATCGATCACAGGATTGGGAAATTTATCTTTAATAGTGAGCTTATTGAGCTCCCTATAATCCGGACACATGTGCCATGATCAATCCTTCTTGTGAACAAATACTACTGGAGCAGAGAAACAACTTTGACTAGGTTGAATTATACCATCCTCTAACATTTCTGTAATCATACGTTCAATTTCACTCTTTTGTACATAAGGATATCTATAAGGCCTGATGTTTGGAGGAACACTTCCTAGAATCAGATAAATAACACGATCATGATCACGAATAGGTGGGAGTGCTTTGGGAGTTTCAAACACCTTGAAATGATTGTCCAAGAATTGTTGGAGATTTAGAGAAATAGATGATTTTGATGTTGGAACTTCTAGTGAGAATAATTGTGAAATTACGCCTCGTTGTTCTTTCTTCAGAAGCTTTGTCATAGCATTATAGCTTATTATCTTTTCTAAATTGCCTATAGTACCCCGTAATTCAACTTTCTTTCCTTCTGAAAAAAAAAAATCAAGAAAAGTTCTTGAAAATTAAAAGCTACCATCTCCAAATATTGTAACCATTGTACTCCTAGTACAACATCAACACCTCCCATTGGAATGGAAATCATTGGACTATTCAATACATATTCCCCCATGGTATATTGATATTATTTCATTTTCTAGAGAAATTTATAGTTCCTCCATTTGCAACCATCACTTGACATTCTAGTAATGGGTATAGAAAACAATTCAATTCCTTAGCTACCTTACAATGAATAAAATTATGGGTACTACACGAATCAATCAACACTATTACCTTTTACTTATTGATATGTCATTCTATCTTGAGAGTTTGAGGAGTGGTAATTCCTGCCAATTCCTTACACGATATGGTCGGGCTCCTCTCTTCTTCTTCTAGGGTTGGTTCCTGGTGTATATCCTCTTATTTTGAAGTTTCTTGTTCATTTTATTCCTCCTCTTCACAATCTATGTAAAATAATTTATTCTCAGCACACTTATGACCTTTAGTGTATTTTTTATCACAATTGTAGCAAAGCCCTTTTGCACTTTTTTCTTCCAATTGTTGTGGTGTCAAACTTGTAGGTTGTGGAAGTATAGGAGTAGCAACACTTCCATATTTATATATGTGAGTGGTAGGCTTCCTTTTCGCCATAATTTTACATTCAATTTTTATTGCCAACCTGAATGCCTTCTCTAATGAATTAGGTTCCCAAATGTGAACCTCATGTTGGATGTTATCCTTTAAAGTTCCTATGAAAACATCAATCTTGTGTTCCTATGGAATATCAGTAGCCCTTATATTCAATTTTTGGAAGTCTTCAATGTGCTCCACCACTGAACCCTTTTTTTTAGATTTATCAATTGGCTAAAAAAGGTGTTTCTCTTTTTATCCTCATAATGTGTTATCATTTCCTCCGTAAAAATTGACCAAGTGACAATTTGTTTACAGGAGAAAAGCCATCAGTACTATACAAATGTATTTTTTTCTAAATATAAAGTTGCAATGCGTACCTTTTGTGTGTTTTTCACATTATTGAGATCAAAATATTGCTCCATTTGTAGTATCCATTTTACGGGATCCTTGCCATCAAACTTCCTCATATCGATCTTTGGAATATGGTGGGTCTTCCATCCAACATTAGAGTTTATGAAATCATGATTAACATGTATTTTGTTCTCATCATGAGTGATCTGAAAATGGGTTGGATAACTTCTTATGTTTTTCAAGAACCTCCCAGTTCGTTAAACAAATTAAGGTCTAGCTTATTCTTGACTTGTGCGGAAATGAATACTTGAAATAGGTGTATATTTTTTTAACTGTTTAAGTGCTTTAAGAATTTTTTTTTTTGATGATATTAAGAATTTTAAACAACCATAAAGTGCAGCAAATAAGTATCAACACATAACAACAAATTTAATAAAGGATTTCACCCAAATATCGTGGGCTACGTCTCCTTGAGCCTTTGTCAACTAACTTGGCTCTTTGGGATTTGTATGGAAAATATCTTTTACAAGTTAAAAAATAAATTAAAATGGTTATCTGAACTGAAAAAATGGGTTTATAATACCATTATATCCTTGGAATGGCTGAAATCTCTCTAAATATGAACCTCGACTCCCTTAGAAATGACTCCTTCTGTCGGTGCCCTTAAGCTTCTCTAAGCTTCTCTGTGGCAATAACTCCCCTATAAATCCTTTTCTATCCCTAAAACCTTTTCTACTATATCCATCATATATCATACATCCAAAATAGGCTGATCATTTTCTCAAAATGAACACTGGCTCCCCAATCTAGGCCTCTATCCACTGATGGCCCTAGGCTGCCCAAAAATTCCCTGTGGCTTATCGATCTTCAGAAGTCTCCAAATGGCTCTTAAAATACCTTCAATGGATTCATAAAGTCCATAAATAGTCATAATATACTATTCAATTTCATAAATTGGTCTCCGGCTGCTCCAGTTTCACCTCCAACACCAAGTGGCACCCCTTGGCTCTAGGGTCACTGAAAACTTCTGGGAAGCATCTATACCTTCAAAAGTCTTCAAAGGCTTATGAAAACTCTATAAATGGATTCAAAGGGCTAAAAATAGTTATAATATACTACTGGTTTGTTGATAATGGATACTGGCTTTTATGGATATGCCTCATTCTCCTGCTGGCACTTGGTGGCCCTAGTGACCCTTAGAAATTCTCTTAAGCATCTCGGCCTTCATAATTCCTCTAATGGTTATGAAAATCTCACCATTAGTTCCAGAATGTATGAAACATCCAAAAGTGACTATTGTATTACTGAGAAAGGCCTCTAGTTGCCTTGGCTAGGCCTTAAACTGTTGTTGGCCCCTGATGGCGCTAGTGGCCTCTAGAACTTATCTGAAGAAAAATCACACTCAGAAGTTCTTTGATGGATCCGTAAGCCTCACCAATGAGTCTGGAATGTCCAAGAAAGTTGAAATTGACTATTGGCACTCTCATAATGGACGAATCTAGCTCAATACAGATCCTAATCAATTTTTGTGCAGTGACCCCTAAATCAGCTCCACTAAATCTGGAGCACTTCAGTTAACTGAAGTCAAATTTGGAAATTTCCACAATTTTTGGAGCACACCTCTATTTCTTTGCTAGCGCTAACCATATATTTTATTTTGATCATTGCATGTGATAGGCCTAACTGCGGAGACTTCAGAAGGTTTAACTATCAATTACAATAAATGTTGGAGCTTAAACCACAACATAAAACCCGCCATGTGTTAGCCAGAACTATCGATGGTTACGGTTGAAGGTTAACTCTTATTCGTCGGGGAATTGACATAAAAAATTTCCATGTGAACAGTCCACACCAAACCTAGTATTTAAACTGCACCATTAGTGTTAACCCATGGGTCATGGGGCTAAGGTCATATGGGGAGGGGCTGGCCCCTCCAATCCCCCAACACAGATTTCTTTAAACGTTAAATATAACCCGTAACACAATACGATTAATAACTATTATTTAGCCCAAGCGGTAAGGCATGGGAACTCTCGGAGGTAGGTTGCACAATTAACTCTGGCGGTGTCCAAACAACTTTTACACAACCACTCCTGGGCCACGTGGCAGCCTCTGAGCCTGCCGCCTGCCATGTGGCGGCCTTTGATTGGCCCAAAAAAAAACTTCGTACATTCCAACTGCCATTAATAATCTAACACTTGTCAAAATCCCATTCACCTAGAAGGAATTTTTGGGGAATATTTTGAGGAATATTCCATGAATATTCCATGGAATATTCTTTTTGCTAACTATGCAAATACCCAATCAAACCTGGTCAAAGGTTAAAAATTTGCAGTTTACTGGACTTTTCAAATCATGACAACTTCTTCATACGATGTCAGTTTTTCGAACCGTTCACGGTGCCGGAATCAGGAAGACGAGATCTATCTGTTTGCTCAGGTTCGACACACTTCCAAAATATTTGAAGTTTGAGCTATCACTTAGGTCCTTGATCCAAATCTGATCACACCTCCCCATTTGGAATCTTTTGGACCCCAAAATACTGATTACCTGATATTTTCAGTAGATGAGAGTACAACACCCTTTATTTTCAGTCTCCGTACACTTTTCCTTGCATGACTTAGTGCCTTTGAACCCCAACTTGAAGGTAGTCAACACTTACCCTCTTAGATGTGCTTGTCCTTCTGTCAAGAATTGTCTTCCTTTCTCATCTAGAAATTTTTGGCGAGAAATTTATAGAAGGTAGTTGAACATCATGTCCTTGATCATCGATCAAAGGTGACTCAAACAAACGTAAGTTTCCAATAGAAATGCATACATGAATAAAATTTTCATATGTACAAATGACTGTATGTCTTACTGGGTTAAGAAGTCAAACCACTTCTTACCAAGCCACTTCCATGGCGATTTTTGTTGTTGAAAATCTTCTTCATGTGAAACATCTGTTCTCACGTCTATGATGGAATCTTTGGTTCCACTTTCGCTAGTATTTTTATCCTCTTGCTTCAAATGCTTGGAATGCGTAGTTGGATGCAATGTCCAAAATTGGGAAACAAAATGTCCCTTCTTCTGGAAATGTGTGCAAGTCTTTTGTACCTTTTGTTCAAGTTTCCTTCGCTTCAACTATTTCCTGTATGCTTTCATCCTCTTCCAGAATTTTGAAGCATCATGGTTACACAAACCAAAATAGGAACAACAACTCTTTCTTCCATTGAAGCATGCATATTTTCCATGCTTATTAGAAACATAATCAACTTGACTATGGGAAGAATTATACCTCAAATGTTGCTTTGCATGTCCATCCTTTTTACCTTCTTGAGGAGATGAACTTGTAGAGGTTCCAGCTTTCTTTTGAAGACTAACATCAATGTTCTTGTCTTGATAGTTGTCTAAACTCTCTTGCTCACCATCAGCTGCATGTATACAAACATCTTGTTGCAACATAGGCTTCAAACAATGGCAATCAACTTGAAAACAAACTTGACATGTTTGTGGTTTAGAACTTGTAACAAAAGTTCTTTTTGGAGTTGCCTCAAATGCCTTCATGGCTGTAGAGTTTTCGCCATAAGATTGAACATAGCCTAGACTAAACTTCTTAGGCCTTTCCTCAACCAAAATATGTTCAGTCATGCCTTGTGCATGTTTTCCTAAACCCTTGCCTTCATTGTCCATTTTTAACATCAACTTGGACCCTATACCTCTAGTGTGCTTTTCAAATGAACCTACACATCTTTCTGAAGAGGAAATTGAAGACAAATTTGAGTGAATTACCTCTGCTTTACGCATGTTTTTGGTTAAGGCCTCTTGGGCATGATGGAGTTGCATCTCCATCTCATGCATTATTTGGAGAATTCCTTCTTCCTCTTACTTCATAGCAACCAATTTCTCATGAAGTCTAGTGCTTTATTTTCTATCTTCAAACAGAATTTGCACCATATCCTTCAGGATGTAGAAGTCTCACTTCATCTCTTCATCAAAGAATCCTGTAAAGGAGGATGATTTTGAAACCTCATTTGAAGAATTTTTCATCTTAAGTCAATGAACTAAAAAACTTCAACAAAAATTCACAAAGATTTCAAAAAAATTTGACAAAGCTTTTGAACAAAATGGTTGTAGAGTCAAGCTCTTCTTCAAGCAACCTTTTACAAACCCTCTTGTGCTTCAAGGGTTGCCTTGATGTCATTTGGATAAGGAATATGCCTTCAACCCTTATTCCTTCTTGTCCTCTTCTGGACTTAGCTAACATTAGCTTTCCCTTCACCTCTAGCAAACTCAAACTTGTAAGCAATAGTCAATTTGCAAACAGTTAAATTCTTTGCACTGTTTAAACACCTTTCAATTCAAACAAGCAACCTAGTGTTGTGTCAAGCAAGCAATTTAGTGCTCTGTCAAGTAAGAAACCTAGTGCTCTAATACCAACCTGAACTGAAAATGGGTTGGATAACTTGTTATTCTTTTCAATAACCTCCCACTCAGTTAAACAAATTAAGATCTAGCTTATTCTTGACTTGCGCGGAAATGAATTCTTGAAACAGGTGTATGTTTTTTTAATTGTTTAAGCGGTTTAAGAACATTTTTTTTTCTTATATTAAGCATATTCAACAACCATAAAGTGTAGCAAATAAGCATAAACATATAACAACAAATTTAATAAAGGAGTTCACTTGAATATCGTGGGCTATGTCTCCTTGAGCCTTTGTCAACTGACTTAGCTCTTTGGGATTAGGATGGAAAATATATTTTACAAGTTAAAAAATAAACTCCTTTGGTTATTTGAACTAAACCAATGGGTTTATAATACCATTATATACCTGGAATGGCTAAAATATCTCTGAATATGAACCTCGACTCCCTTAGACTTGACTCCTTCTGTCGGTGCCCTTAAGCTTCCCTAAGCTTCTTTATGGCGCTATGTCCCTTAGAAATAATTTTTTGTCACTGGAAAATTTTATACTATCTCCAGCATATATCATACATCCAAAATAGGCTGATAATTTGCTCAAAATGAGCACTGGCTCCCCAATCTAGGCCTCCATCCACTGATGGCCCTAGGCTACCCGAAACTTCCCTGTGGCTTCTCGACCTTTAGAAGTCTCCAAAAGGCTCTAAAAATCCCTCAATGGATTTATAATGTCCAAAATATTCATAATATACTATTCACTTGCATAAATTATCCTTCGGTTGCTCTGGTTTCGCCTCCAACACCTGGTGGCACCCCTTGGCTTTAGGGTCACTGAAAAATTCTCTGAAGAATATCAACCTTCAAAAGTCTTCAAAAGCTTCTAAAAACTCCATAAATGGATTTATAAGGCTCAAAATAGTCAGAATAGACTACTGGTTTGCTAAGAATGGATATCGGTTGCTCTGGATAGGCCTCATTCTCATGCTAGCACCTGGTGGCCTTAGTGACCCTTAGAACTTATCTGAAGAATCTTGGCCTTCATAAGTCCTCTAATGGTTCTAAAAATCTCACCATTAGTTCTAGAATGTCTAAAAAATCCAAAATTGACTATTGGATTATTGAGAAAGGCCTTTAGCTGCCCTGGCTAGGCCGCAAACTGCTACTGGCACTAGTGACCCCTACAACTTATCTGAAAAAAAAATCACACTTATAATTTCTCTGATGTCTATGAAACCCTCACCAATGAGTCATTGAATGTCCAAGAAATTCTAAATTGACTATTTGCACTCATAGAATGGACAAATCTAGCTCAAGATAGAGCCTAATCAATTTTTGTCCAGTAACCCCTAAATCAGCGCCACTAAATCTGGAGCACTTCAGTTAACTGAAGTCAAATTTGGAAATTTTCGCAAATTTTTTAGCACACCCCTATTTCTCCGCCATCGATAACCGTATAATTTATTGTGACCATTTCATGTGATAGGCCTAACTGTGGAGACTTCGGGAGGTTTAACTGTAGGTTACAATAAATGTCAAAGCTTAAACTACAACATAAAACCCGCCATGTGTTAGCCAGAATTGTCGATGGTTACAGTTGGAGGTTAACTCTTATCCATTGGGGCATTGACATAAAACACTACCATGTGAATAGTCCACACCGAACCTGGTAGTTAAACTACGCTACTAGCCCATGGGTCATGGGGCTAAGGCCATATGGGGAGGGGTTGGCCCCTCCAATCCCCCAACATAGATTTCTTTAAATGTTAAATATAACCCACAGCACAATACAGTTAAGAAATATTGTGTAGCCCGAGTGGTAAGGCATGGGTGCTCTCGGCGGTAGGTTGCGCAATCGACTCCGGCAGAGTCCAAAATTTTTTTACACAACCACTCCTGGGCCACGTGGCGGCCTCTGATTGGCCCAAAAAAAAGCTTCGTACAATCCAACTACCATTAATAATCTGACACTTTCCAATGTCCCATTCGCCTAGAAGGAATATTCTAGGGAATATTTTGAGGAATGTTCTAGGAATATTCCTTAGAATGTTCTTTTTTCTGATTGTGCAAATACCTAGTCAAACCTGGTCAAAGGTCAAAAATTTGTAGTTTACTATAATTTTCAAATCGCAATAAATTCTTCATACAGTGTCAGTTTTTCAAACTGTTCACGACACCAAAATCAGGAAGACGAGATCTATCTAGTAGCTCAGGTTCAACACACTTTCGAACACTTTGAATTTTGAGCTATCACTTAGGTCCTTGATCCAAATCTAATCAATGAGTTTCCTCTACTATCTTTTTTCCATTACGAAACATTTCTTGTATCAACTTTGTCAAACCTTCCATGTCTCCTTTTAGATCATTCTTCATGTTCTCCATTTTTTCTTCCATGTCATCCATCTTAGCTTCCATGCCAGCTCCCATGCCATCCATGTCATTCTTCAAACCATCCATCATAGCTTCCATGCCTTTATTCAAACCATCCATATTAGCTTCCACGCCTTTCTTCAAAACTTCCATTTCATTTTTTGTTGCTCTTTGCGAGAGTGAAATTTGGTGCACTTTCTCTTGTAATTTTGATATGTCATGTTGCATTTCTTCGTCTTCATGAGTCATAGTAGAGCCTTATGAAGGCTTAATGGGTGTTGAATTATTTTTAGGGGACATTTTAGAACCCAACACTGATATTTATTCTACAATATGCCCTTGGAATCAATTCATACTAATTCTTCAAACAAGACTTATGCAATTCGAAGAAAAAAAAATACACACATTTTTCTTGCTTTTGAGGAGCTCGATATTGAAACTAAATTATCTCTGTGATTTAGGGTCTTCAATATCTGAAATTTGGTCCTATAGTATCCCTATGAATCTTCTTTAGAATGCCACAGGTCTGACCTAATTTGGATTCTTCAAGGCAAATTTATGCCCAATCTCCCATAATGACCTAATTATGGACTAGTTCAGTAGAGCGAACCAGGGATAATTTTAAGAACCCCCCTAAATTTATATATATAAAAAATAGGCGAATCCCCATGATACATAGGAAAAATGGAAGGCGATTTTATTAATAATATAATATGTATATATAATTTTTTGGCGAATCTCTCACGAGATTATATTATCCCGTAAAATCATGGCGAATCACCAGTACAAATGGCGAATCACTACTACAAAATGGTGAATCGTTGTCTAGTGGAGTTCAGAGTGTTGGTTCCAATGAAGATATGGTAATTGAACCAGGAGTAGAAGGAAGAGAACCACCAAGACCAAGCATGGCACATGGATACTCATGAGGGAAGTAGTTCTCGTGTAGTTTGGAAAACACGTTCTTCTAGTTCTGCTAAGCGTAGTGTTGTTTGTCATGCTACTACTAGCACTGATATTGAGGTTGGAGAGGAGTTTGAGGAAAGGTAGCAATGGTGGAGAATTACAAAGAGTACCCCATGATGGGCTCCATTTTTCCCTTTGGTATTTGTGCCTGCAAGACCTTCTATCCATTGAACCAACAATTAGCCGTTCAACCAACAATCAACTTGACTAAGTTGATTAGGTATGAGTCAACTTAGACTAATCTTCAAAACTATGCTTTGCACTATCCCATATTTATCATACTAATGCTACACAACATTGTGCATTTGCACCTAACTCTCAATAATTATTTTCCAAGAAAAATCTATAATAAGAAAAATATTTTACTATATTCTAAAAGGTGAAGATGTCTAAATCATGCCACAAAGTGAAAGGAAATAAAATATCTTTCCTCAAACCACCAAATATATAAAGAAAACAATAATGATTATAATAATAGAACTGGATCTATCAATCTATCGATATATGCATGATATGAGAACCATAAGCATTCAAGAGACTAATTTCAAACTCAACAAAATCCTCTAAACAAGCAACAAACAAACCACTAAAATTTTCAAAGATATCAAGGCTATACATTAACACAATTTCATGTACTTGAATAAGCCCATTGTTGCTTAGCGTTAGACTTCTTAAATTAGTTCTTTATCATTTAATACTATGACACTATCTATGTGAAAAGAAATAGGTCCCAACTTCATCAAATCTGATTTCATTTTCAATCAAAGATCAAAACTAGCTTCGTTTCCAATACCAATATAAAATCACACATTTTCCAAATATCAATAATTATTTTCCAAGAAGATATAAAACTCGAAACTCAACAAAATTCCCCAAACACAAGCAACATATATACCATTAAAAATTTCTAAGATGTCAAAGCTAGACATCAAGGTAGTTTCATGTACTTGAATGAGCCCATTGATGCTTTGCATTAGTCTTGTTAAATTAGTTATTTATCATTTAATACTAGTCAAATGCTATCTATGTGAAAATAGGTCCCAAAATCATCAAATCCAGCTTCATTTCCTGTCACAAATAAGAATAAGCAAGACATTGTAAAAGGAAGTGTTTTTCATCCTTCACATTTCTAACATCGCAATGACATTTACTTGCATCCTAGCCTCCTGAAGAACCTCACATCAGCGTTACGGCGAAGCACAACCCAACTCGAGGCGAGCCTCTTGCTAGCAAACGCAAGCGGATTCATATTGACGAAGGCACCACAGATGCAAGCAATGCAGAGCAGACACGGGACCATCTGGATAAGGTTACTGGCACTGAACGGGAGAAGGATGACATGGATGCAATGCAGGCCGAAAAGGATGACTTCGACACCTACAGTTGCCGAATTCTTGAAGAACGCCCAACTACACCAAATGATAGCTAAACCTGCAAGCCTCTTCAGGAATCAAGTTCACAGATCCCAATCATTTGGGTGCATTTTAGTTTTTTTGAAGAATTTAGATAGTTTTAAAATGGTTGTAATCAGAACAACAATTTTTTATCCTAGGCTGGTTTCCCCTCTGTGGGCGGCACATATTTTTTTTGGACTGGAGTGGTTTCCCATTATAGGGCAGTCTTTAACATGTTTTGGAAGCTATATGCCACGAACTCTGGCTAAGAACTGCTGAGGCCAGTGCCTCATTGTACCATTTTGTTACAGTAATAGATTTTAGACAAATTTAGAAAATATATATATATATATAACATAAATATTATTAATATATTAGATATATTAATAATATATTATTATTATTAGATATATTATTAATATATTAGATATATTAATAATATGATGTAACTACATATTATATTTATATCTTAGAAATATAATATAACATATGAGAGATTATAAGATCATGACTTCCTTAAAATTTGAGTTATTACACAATCAGAGATTAGTTTGGGGTTTGAGTTCACGGGTGGGCCAGCAGGAATCTAAACATTTCAGAACTGAAGGATGGATACTATGCAGAGTCTAGATTCCACAAAACCATGCCCTTCGGATGTCGAAATTCTTCTGTGGCCATTCATTGCTATGAATAACCTGTTAAATAGCCTGTAGTGATCTAGGGTAATTTTGCCCCAGGATTTCTTAGGGACACTAGGGCTTACCAGTAATATTCTTGTGCTCATTTAGGAGTGAAATAAACAACGCATTCAACAACACAGTATAACGCTATTACTGTTCATTCAATAGCAAATCACCGTTCATTCAATAATAATACCACTGTTCATAATTTATCCAGCTCCATAAAAAAATTTCAATAAATCCCGCAACTAGTTCCAGGTTTACAAGATATAACCATATTCTCTTATCTGAACTGTCTGCAAACTAAACAGTGCATGTCCAATATTCCCTCGTGAATTCTGACCAAAAAAACTACCCAAACAGACCCAAAAAGGACTCCTACAGGAAAATTCCTGTTCTGTTCAGAACCTCAAATTTGCTTCAGAAGAGGAGGGACTGATCCATCACAGAAGGATTCTTCCAGAAGAGTACAGGGAATTTGAGTTTGACTTCGATATGCTGATTTGGAGGTTCAGGAGTGGCACTAATCTGACTTAAAATTCTTGCAGAGTCTCCAGAAATTCGTCCTATCATAGATGAACTTCAGTGTTTCAACTTTCAGGAACCTTGCTTTAATGGCACTGATCTGTCTCCAAGGATCCTTGAACTGGCCAACCTCAGAAGATTCAGCCCTCTGCCACAGATTGCTTGCCTCAAAAAATTTGCTGCCAGAATTTGGGCCTGCAGCCTATGGTTGTCCGTGGCCTGCTTTGCTATAGACATCCAGCTTCGGGAAGCACTTTGGCCTCCTTCAGATGATTTGTTTCCACTTCAGGATGATTCACATGGATTTTAACCGCAGGTTACTTTGATCTGCTACACAAATTAGTCTTTGTTTGTCTCAGATAAATCTGTCTATCTTCAAAATGAATGTGGATGCCCTTCCTCAACCTTTTTCCTCCAAAAACTTGATATTCTTCAGATAGAACAGTCTCCTCAGTCCTGCTAACCAGAAAAAAATAGGAAAGAAAAAAAGAGAAAATAAAATTACCAACTAAATTGGAATGATGGAATCTTTCACCACCGAAATTGATAGAAGAGAAAGGATCTTAAAACCCTCAGAGCCTCAAGCTCAAAGAAAAACAGAGATAAATGATCCAATCCAGTGCTGCCAGAATTTGGGCCTGCAGCCTGTGGTTGTCAGTGGCCTGCTTTGCTATAGACATCCAGCTTTGGGAAGCACTTTGGCCTCCTTCAGATGATTTGTTTCCACTTCAGGATGATTCATATAGAGTTTAACCGCAGGTTACTTTGATCTGCTACACAAATTAGTCTTTGTTTGTCTCAGATAAATCTGTTTATCTTCAAAATGAATGTGGATGCCCTTCCTCAACCTTTTTCCTCCAAAAACTTGATATTCTTTAGATAGAACAGTCTCCTCAGTCCTGCTAACCAGAACAAAATAGGAAAGGAAAAAGAGAAAATAAAATTACCAACTAGGGTGGAATGATGGAATCTTTCACCACCGAAATTGATAGGAGAGAAAGGATCTTAAAACCCTCAAAGCCTCAAGCTCAAAGAAAAACAGAGATAAATGATCCAATCCAGTGATGCCTTAAATAAATCCAACCCGCCTGATTTTATAGATTTCCTTGAGGAGATTCTCCTTAATTAATAGAGTGAAATTCACATCAAACCCCAACTTTGGGCATTTTTTCCCCCAGCTGCCCCAGACTTGCCCAAAAATTGGGTATTTAGGGGTTTCCCCTTTATCGAGGACTATAGCCTAGGGGGATCGATAGGCTACTTTGTCCCTATTAGCCCATCAATGTTTAGGTAACACTACATAGACCATGTCTATCACAGTGAAAGAATTAGAAAAGAGGGGAAGACTCTGCAGGAATGGAGTTCACATGTGATGGAAATGGAACAGATACAGAGCCCAGACTCAAAAAAAAACTGTGCACAAATCCATCAAGGGGCATACACTTGGAACACTCCAGGAAAACACCGTAAACAGTGTTGGTTGGGCTCTCAGGTATCAGGTAACAGAATTGTATTTTATATGGAGTGATATTCAATAAATTTTGCTGGAGCTAATGTATATTATTTAAATTTGCTAATTTTCAATGTTATATGCATCAAATGCTATAAGCGTAAGTGACCTTGAAGTTTCAGGGATTTGCAACCATTCATGTTCACCTACAAAATACCCCTGTAAACATAGTTGAATTTGCACAAAACTTTGGTGCAATTTCCCTTCACCATTAAGATTCGTCTAAATTCAAATCCTAACCTTCAAACCCAATGAACCTTATGAATTAGCCTCAACATAGACATGTGACAGTTCTTGAATCTTGGATACATTCCAGGTATTTTGAACAAAGAGATGAAGTAGGCTTGGCCCAGTAGAGGTATATTTTTAATTAGATTTGAAAGGGAGGGAGATTTGGATTTAGAAGATTCACAAATATAGTTGAAACATTGTGTTTTCCCCTTGCTACTGGAATCGGGCATTATTTCCTCTAGAGAATCACTTAATGATTAACTTCAACCGAGATATAGAAACCAACATTTCTTGCTCATTTCAAAAAGTTGTCCTCATAATTTAAAGGTAACAACTCTTTTGATACCCCGGCATTCTATCCAACCTTTTCCAATCAAGAGACAAAAGAAGCATTATAAATAAAAGCACCAATAGGCAAATCCACATCATAGACTACTCATCCAACCCATGCCTGCTGACAAAACCCTCTAGGGACCATAATACTATGATTGAATTTAGGCCTACATTCCACCGAAATTTTTGAGAAACTTGAGAGTGACAGAAGAGTCCAGGGCTTCTGAAAAGAAGTGTGCTACCTTCATGGCCCTTGTTCCTAAATCTGATGATTATCCTACATTTGAGTCATTTAGGCACATTTCCCTGTGTGTTGTTTCTATAAACAGTGGCAACAATCATTGCTAGGAGATTTAAGAGCTTGCTGTCTACATCTATTTCTAATGAACAGTTTGGTTTTCGTTCATGCAGAGACAGATACATGAATCCATTGGTGTAGTAAAGGAAAGCCTACAGACTATTAAGACAGAGATTGCAACCAATGGTGGTTAAGCTGGATCTTTTAGAGGCTGATGATAAGCTAGTTGGCTTTACTTAAGAATGATGTTAATTAATCTGAGGTTTCAAGTCCATTTTGTATATTGGGCAATAATCTGTGTCACATCTTCCTTTTTCTCTTTGTCTTGATAAATGGTTCAGCAACTGCATTCTTTAGGCCTGGCAAGGGGCTGAGACAGAGGTGCCCCTTGTCAGTGTTCGAAAATGTAACTAGTTTCGGTCTTCATAATTGCCATTGTACTCATGTCATTATGTATTAAGTATCTTATGTTACAAGCAAAAGAAGAAAGAAAATATTGCTTTCAACCATATGGGTTTCATGCTCCATTTGAATGGTCAACTAGATCAAGCATGCATTTCATGCTCCTAGGGCTTGTCAAGTCAAGATAATATTTGTCATGAATCAAGAGAGTCTTGGATTTCTCATTCGACCAGACTCTATAAGAATAGAAGATATTATTTATGGGTTTTCCCCTTGAAGGGGTTTTGCTGTTTGTGACGAAGTGTTGGCTACCAATGATTCATTGGCAATGAGTGTTTCTACACTAGATTTCTATAGCAGTAAAAATATTTCGAATCTATCTATTGCTCTATCACAAGAAATTTCTGACCCTACTAAAGACATTTACACTGGAAGTAAAATGGATAGGTAGGAAACTAGTGATGTGAGTCAAGTTCCAATAATGCATCTTCAAGCACCAACTGACAGACACCTTACCTTAATTCTAAAAATTGAGGTATTCCGTAAGGTAGAGAAAGGAATAGCTCTTGTAAAGGATTCTATAGAAGTATCGAATGAAGCTTCTAAAGAAACTCACAGTGGATATAAGGAAGAATATATAACAGGACTGCAAATCCAAAGTAGAATGGAAAGATCCACAGCCCGGAACATACAAATAGTGAAGATCAATAATCTTGGGTCTTCCTCACATGCCATTGGAGACATTGTAACCCATAACGAGCAAGACACCCATGGCAGGAGTCCCAGTAGTAAGAGCTCACTAGAATCAAAAACTCACATTCCTACTCAGCAGTTTAATGGCTTGTACTGCGTGCATTTCAACTCAACACAATGAATCTTCTGCTCTTGTGTATAGTAAACCGTTCTAGCAAAAAGGTCATTGGTACAACCTTTTACATCACAAAAATTCTCAAGATGTCCAACTTATACCAGCAAGGAAAAAGATGGGGAGATGTACAATATTAATTTTTGCTTAGATGCAGTGCTAGAACTTTACAACTTGTTTTTTGGTGCTCCGGGGAATCAGACACATTGTGTTTGCAGTAGCAGCTTAGGTTTTACACAGATGTCCTGTATTTGAAAAACACTGTTGATATGATGAATTTGGAATGGCGTTATGAGAGGCATCGAAGGCAATCCTTCAATTCGACTTTGGTGAATGTTGGAGTCAAGCTTGGGAGTTGTCAGGTTCTCTCTAGCAATGGGAATTGTGGCATTAATGTAGCTGACTGTGACTAATTACGACTGAAGCATTCAAAGTGGTACTTATAAAACATATTAAAGGACAAGGGAATTTAGGCATTTCAAATAATTATGGGTTCATTTTCAGTGCATTCATGTAGACATTCCCTCGTGGAGTGGAAGTTCCACCCGCAATGGGTTTAATAATGTCTTATAAATTGTAGAACAAAAGCACCATGAGTTTTCTGTGGCAGAGTATTTCTAGGAATATTGGGAGTTGTGTCAGAAGTACCAGAGGTATGTGTGTATTGTGCAATCCATGTCAGTTCGAACTTCATATATTTAAGAGGGAGCATCGACCAGTGCTTCCCTGGGAGTTCCACATCGATATGGCATGTATACTTGTCCCTTTGGGTTATCTTCCTCCAGCAAAAGTCCAGATCAGTTATAGTTGGTCTTTTGTACAAGTGCTATTTTCATGAGTTGCATTGATATGTTGGTTTAGTCATTTTTTATTAAAGCAGCTAAGCTTTGTCTTAATAACTGCCCAGAGTCATTCTGTAAGTTATTTTACAATCATAATTGTTGGTTAAATTTCCATCTAATGGCATAGACGTACTGCCTTTATACACATAGATACAAAGGCAAATAGTCTTAGATCAAATTTTGGGACCGATGACTATGTATTGCCTATAGGTACACCTGGAGTGATTTTGTAAATCCTTGTATATTTAAGTTTATGGATCCTTGGTGTTAGAAAAAAAAAAAAAAAAACCACAAATTTGTATGGAAAAAGCATGTGCTTGGGGCCATGAAATAGTTATATCCAGCCTACTCGTCCAGCAGAAAGTGATTCTGAATAAAGATGCAGTGGGCAAGATCACTTCAATCATCCATATTAGTCCCCTAGTATCATGTCTACCCCCAGTGTTTTGTGCAAGTGATGATTTTGTATGGCTTTCTTTTAACTATCTATGACAATGAGATGTTGAGCTATTAAATATACAAAAGGGTATGGTAGATCATTGGTGGCACATATTCCTAGAAAGCAGAGCATTTGAGTTCACAGACACCTGAGATGCCAGACTGTTAGATGCTTCTAACTGCTTCGTGGTTCCTTCAATTGTAAACTTTAGGTATACTGAGTTCTTCACCCTATTCTCCCTTTGTCTAGAATGTTGTTAAATTCTCATATTTTACAGGTATCTGGTGAGATAAATAGTATTGTTATTCTAATTGTATATATATATGTCGCACAATTTCTTATTAGCAGAATTGGGAGGGCTTGGTACAAAGTTCAAACTATTGTATACTTCACTATGTTCTTGGTTAAATGGGAATTCTTTGGAATGAATAAGATATGTTATAATTGTGATAATATGATGGTTATAAGAAATGGGATGCTCTGGAATAATACTGAGGATGATGTGCACTGGGGTCAAATGGTGAAGAAAGTCTTATGACCTTTTGGGTGGCAAATATTCGTATATATTTTTATAGGTTGTCATGCTTCCCACAACAGATCCATCAAAGTTTTTAACTAACCATAAAGTTATATATTCAGAATTCTGTTTGGAAGACAGACATGCATCGAGTGGTCCTATGTAGTAGAGTATGTTTGGCAGTTTAATAATGGATATTTTTCATATTACAAGCACTCGGTGGATTTGAAATGAAGGTGCCAAGTTGGATAATTCAATTGAGCGAGAAACAATGTTAAGATCCATTGTCCATGACAACTCTTTGTTCCATGAAAAATGAAAGGTCAGTATGCTCCCTTCTAATGAATTCAGTTACCTATATGTGTCACTTGACTAAATCTGTTGTTTCACCATGTGGTGGTGCCAACTATTTATAAATGGGAAGCTATATTGCAGATTCATGATAATTGATTGACATTGCTTCTATCTGCTAGAATTATTTTCCTTGATATGTACATCTGAGCACTGAACATAGTATTCAGAACTGGAACTAGATTCCCAAAATCACAAAATGGGCCAGAACTGGGAAAAAACTGGGTTGAAGAACTGGACCACAAAATAATACCTAAAATACTCAAATTTGAATTAAAAAAATAGATCCATGTAACAATGTAAATCCAAAACATTAGACACTAAATGTTCAAAGTTTGCTTGTGCATGGTAAAAGGTGAATATATTATAATGGAATCATGACATAAGTTTTGGGATTACATATAGTTGAACTTCTGAGTGAAAATACATAAAAAATTAAGCTTCTAAATGGCCTCTAGACTCAAGAGTCCAAAACATCATACTATTAACTAATCAGTCACCGGCAGGGAAAATTTTAACTACCGATCCATTTGTAGGAAAAAACTTAAAGACTGGTGGACAAATCCACTTGGCCAACACTTGTAATCCCTTCTAACACTGCACAATAATCCTCAGTTTCTGTGATAATCACTTTGCCTCAGTTGCTGCTCAGAGATTGTTTGTGACACTTGTTTGAAACCTAAGTTTGAGGAGGCTTAATTTGTCAAGCTTGTTCGAGTACAATGTACAATATTAATTTTTGCTTAGATGCAGTGCCAGAACTTTACAACTTGTTTTTTGGTGCTCTGGGGAATCAGACACATTGTGTTTGTAGTAGCAACTTAGGTTTTACACAGATGTCCTATATTTGAAAAACACTGTTGATATGATGAATTTGGAATGGCGTTATGAGAGGCATCGAAGGCAATCCTTCAATTCGACTTTGGTGAATGTTGGAGTCAAGCTTGGGAGTTGTCAGGTTCTCTCTAGCAATAGGAATTGTGGCATTAATGTAGCTGACTCTGACTAATTACAACTGATGCATTCAAAGTGGTACTTATAAAACATATTAAAGGACAACGGAATTTAGGCATTTCAAATAATTATGGGTTCATTTTCAGTGCATTCATGTAGACATTCCCTCGTGGAGGGGAAGTTCCACCCGCAATGGGTTTAATAATGTCTTATAAATTGTAGAACAAAAGCACCATGATTTTTCTGTGGCAGAGTCTTTCTAGGAATATTGGGAGTTGTGTCAGAAGTACCAGAGGTATGTGTGTATTGTGCAATCCATGTCAGTTCAAACTTCATATATTTAAGAGGGAGCATTGACCAGTGCTTCCCTAGGAATTCCACATCGATATGGCATGTATACTTGTCCCTTTGGGTTATCTTCCTCCAGAAAAAGTCCAGATCAGTTATAGTTGGTATTTTGTACAAGTGCTATTTTCATGAGTTGCATTGATATGTTGGTTTAGTCATTTTTTATTAAAGCAGCTAAGCTTTGTCTTAATAACTGCCCAGAGTTATCTGTAAGTTAGTTTACAATCATAATTGTTGGTTAAATTGCCAGCTAATGGCATAGACGCACTGCCTTTATACACATAGATACAAAGGAAAATAGTCTTAGATCAAATTTTGGGACTGATGACTATGTATTGCCTACAGGTACAGCTGGAGTGATTTTGTAAATCCTTGTATATTTAAGTTTAGCTGTCCTTCTTGGTGTTAAAAAAAAAAAAAAAAAAAAACAAACAAACAACTTTGTATGGCAAAAGCATGTGCTTGGGGCCAAGAAATGGTTATATCCAGCCTACTCGTCCAGCAGAAAGTGACTCTGAATAAAGATGCAGTGGGCAAGATCACTTCAATCATCCATATTAGTCCCCTAGTATCATGTCTATCCCCAGTGTTTTGTGCAAGTGATTATTTTGTATGGCTTTCTTTTAACTATCTATGACAAGGAGATGTTGAGCTATTAAAGATACAAAAGGGTATGGTAGATCACTGGTGGGACAGATTCCTAGAAAGCAGAGCATTTGAGTTGACAGACACCTGAGATGCCAGACTGTTAGATGCTTCTAACTGCTTCATGGTTCCTTCAATTGTAAACTTTAAGTATACCGAGTGTTGCACCCTATTCTCCCTCTGTCTAGAACGTTGTTAAATTCTCATATTTTACAGGTCTCTGGTGAGATAAATAGTACTGTTATTTTGATTATATATATATATATATATGTCGCACAATTTCTTGTTAGCAGAATTGAGAGGGCTTGGTACAAAGTTCAAACTGTTGTATATTTCACTATGTTCTTGGTTAAATGGGAATTCTTTGGAATGAATAAGATATGTTATAATTGTGATAATATGATGGTTATAAGAAATGGGATGCTCTGGAGTAATACTGAGGATGATGTGCACTGGGGTCCAATGGTGAAGAAAGTCTTATGACCTTTTGTGTGGCAAATATTAGTATACATTTTTATAGGCTATCATGCTTCCCACAACAGATCCATCAAAGTTTTTAACTAACCATAAAATTATATATTCATAATTTTGTTTGGAAGACAGACATGCATCGAGTGGTCCTATGTAGTAGAGTATGTTTGGCAGTTTAATAATGGATATTTTGCATATTACAAGCACCGGGTGGATTTGAAATGAAGGTGCCAAGTTGGATAATTCAATTGAGCAAGAAACAATGTTAAGATCCATTGTCCATGACAACTCTTTGTTCCATGAAAAATGAAAGGTCAGTATGTTCCCTTCTAATGAATTCATTTACCTATATGTGTCACTTGACTAAATCTGTTGTTTCACCATGTGGTGGTGCCAACTATTTATAAATGGGAAGCTATATTGCAGATTCGTGATAAGTGATTGACATTATTTCTATTTGCTAGAATTATTTTCCTTGATATGTACATCTGAGCACTGAACATAGTAGTCAGAACTGGAACTGGATTCCAAAAATCACAAAATGGGCCAGAACTGGGAAAAAACTGGGTTGAAGAACTGGACCACAAAATAATACCTAAAATACTCAAATTTGAATTAAAAAAATAGATCCATGTAACAATGTAAATCCAAACCATTAGACACTAAATGTTCAAAGTTTGATTGTGCATGGTAAAAGGTGAATATATTATAATGGAATCATGACATAAGTTTTGGGATTACATATAGTTGAACTTCTGAGTGAAAATACATAAACAATTAAGCTTCTAAATGGCCTCTAGACTCAAGAGTCCAAAACATCATACTATTAACCAAATGAGTACATAACTCATTAGCACAATTTGAAGTTTACTTTCTCTTGGTCAATGGCTCCAACAGCTGCTGCCATTCAATTTTTAAAAACAGTTGGCAGGGTCACCAACCTGTTTGACCGAGGAGCAACAGTACGGTGGTCATGCCCATGAGTGTACTTCTGTCTAATTAGCATTGTTTGAAAACCCCTTGTTGAAATATTGCTTGCTTAGAAACTAAGCAAGATTGACCGACAGTCCATTCTCTATCCTGGAACTCCAGCCTTTACAAGAGCTTCACCATAAAAATAAGTAAATATATACAAATTAAAGAAAGCCACGAACCAAAGTTTAATTGAACAAATTGTTCAACGGGAAAAAGGAAGATATATAATTTTGATCTCAAGTTTTTAGCATAAGCTTGTTCGAAGAGGAGTTAATTTTGATCTCTAGTTATTTACGAATAAATTGTGAAGCAACATTTAAAAGGATCCCTATTGTCAGCTAGTAGGAAGAGTGATGTGTGATACACAGAACAGGTATTGTACACAAAATCTGGAAAGTTATAATAGTACCCGTTTTGTATTCCCTTCAATCATGCCCTTCCTTCGAACAATGTCGACCAAAATTTCACGAGTGCTTGAACAAGGATGAAGCCTTTCTCCATCATTTGATCCCAAAGTTTACAAGCTTTGCTCAGCTTTCTTCTCGGCAAAGACCTCCAATGACCAGACTATAAGTATGCTCATCCAGATAGCAACCACTCTCTATCATTTCTTCAAAAAGTTCAACCGCCTCACTTATTCTAAACGATTTGCAAAGCCGATTTATTAAAGCATTGTATGAAGCCACATCAGGATTAATTCCCTTTCTTACCATCAGATAGCAGATCACGGGCCTATTCAGTCCTACCCATCCTGCAGAAGTGATTAATCACAGTGGTATAGGTAATCACATCAGGCGTAAAACCTTCCGTCCACATCTCATGGAAAAGCTCCTCTACGAGGTCAGGATGACCTTCTTCAAAAAACCCATTTATCAGTGTAGTGTAGGTGACAATATCTGGAACAATACCTTTCTGTACCATTTCACTCAGCAGCTTATAAGCTATACCAGTGCTACGAAGTTTGCAAAGTGCATTAATAAGTGTGTTGTATGAAACAACATCACTTAAGCCAGCAACCTCCATCGTTTGAGATACTAGCAGATAGCCTTTCTCCAATTTGTTTGCCTTGCAGAAGCCAACAATTAGCTCATTGTAACTATAGCTGTTAGGAACAATACCCTTATCTTTCATTTTAAGAAACAGCCTCTGAGACTCATTCAAATGGCCTTCCTTGGAGTGATAGTTGATCAAAGTATTGTACGTAACCACATCTGGAACGCAGCCATTCCTCTCCATAAAGGCAGCAAGAATTTCAGATTTGGACCCTTTGCCTGCTTTGCGAAAAGTGCCAATCAGGGCATTATATACAGAGCCAGGACCAACGTAAGACACTCCATGCAATGCTCAGACCACCATTCATATTTGGGAAACCGGGCCAACCAGGGGCAAGACCAGCAACAACGTCATTCCATGTTGGGTTTGGAAAACTCCAGCCATATGACCAAGCACCTCCAAAAAAACGCAGCCCCAGCAGACCGATTCACCCATTTTGATGGCGGATTCATATGTGGCCGAAGGGTTCCTGGATTGATATGAGTAGACACCTCTTTTCCAGACCGACTCCATTGTCGACTCCAACCCTGCAGCCATACTGGATTTTGGGGCGAATGCAGGTCCAAAACCCTCGAGCCTAGTAAATCAGGGCGAATATAAACGAAAACTGTGCAGACCACTAAATGCGGAGGCGAATTTACTGTTTTATGTTTTATGCGCTCTTTTTTTTTTTTGGCTAAACCATAATAATTATTTATTTTTAAAATAATTTTGGGACTAATTATACAAAACTATACAAAAAGGTTTTATATAAAAAATTCGCCCCAATAAAATCTAAAACCCCTTAAATTTCGCCTTTGGGCTAAAATTCGCCCCTAAAATTATCCCTGGAGCGAACTTGTATAGCATTACACATGTCACTTTTTCCTCCTTTGGCTTTTAAATTGATAAATAGGAAACTATGGTAAGTGTACTTGTTGCCACTTTTTACAAAATTCCAATATGATGCTCAGAGAGAGAGTTATGACTATTTTCCCACGGTCACCTCTTTGAGATGAAATTCGGGAGCATGAAAAAACTCTAACTTCCAAATACCATATCTCTGAAAATATTACGAACCAAGATTTGAAATTTTTAAACGAAATTCCTCAGGATTTCGGATTCGTGTCAAAAAAGGTTCAACTTCTAAACCTCTGTAGAAAAAACATTATAGAAAAAATTCCACCATGAAATTTTTGGAGCAGCAAAACCCTAGAATCTAAAGCTCTGATACCAAAGGTTATGAAACCGGCTCCAAAAATAGAAGAAAAGAGAGATCAACACCTTATAAATAAGTCACTTCGAGGGGGACACCTCCTTTACATTACATAAATGAAAAAATCTTGGATGATACAAATGAAAAAACCTCCTTCTATATAAAGGAATCCATGGGGTCACAATATAATCCTAGCCGACCTAACAATAATAATGTAAGGGCACAATAATAGCAATATTGAGATTACAAGGGTAAAAAAATAAAAATAATTGTGCTACACTAACAACAATAAGGGACTGCACTTGTAATATAGGGACCTAACAAATAATGACCCAAAATAACTTACCTGAAAATGTAGTTTAACCCCACCAAACTCACCCTTCGATATAGCGCAACGTGAAAGGGTTAGTGAAGAGAGCTACGCTAGTGGATACAATGATGATTAAAACCAACCTAGAAGAAATGGAAATCTTTTCAAGAGAAGGTTGGATTTTGTCTTTCAAAAAAATTCAAGGCTTTGTCTTAGGGATTGCCTTGGAATTTTCAAAAATGTTTAATATTATAAAACTATTAGTACAAAAATTTACTTTGATAATAATCAAAGCATTCATTAGTTAAGCTACAATGTTTCCTTTGCAAGGTGACAAGTGGTCAAAAAACTTGAAATTTATGTTGGAAAATTTCACTTAGTTTGTAAAATCCCTTTTCCCGATTGGATGTATGAAAATGAACTTTGAGTGACTTGTTAGTTTCATTATGGAAATAAGTCACCTTTTTCATAAAAAGTTTGAAAACCTGTGAGGTATAGTATAACATGATTTTTTATTACCACGTTGAACTCATGGTGCATCTTAAAAAGGAATAATTATTGAACATGCCAGTTTTATTTCTCAAGTTCATGTAAAAATTGCTTGTCTCCATTTAAAACACGGTGAACCATGAAATCTGGATATACCAACAAAGTTTGATAAAAATGTAAATAATGACAAAAGTGGGCATACCTGAAATTGGTTGGGAATTTATTTTAGGAGGACCAAGGAGAAACCAAAGGTAAGAGTTATATTTCCTACTAATATACCTAGGTGTGGTGAAAAGAAAACAATGGCACTTCCCACTTCAACTCCTAGCACATTTGTTGTTGTATAATCACATGAACATTCAAACACTTATAAGGAGCCTATAGTTCTAATTTCACAAGAAAAAGAGGTTTTTGAATCACGAGTGTACCTATTGTATAATCTACCCCCGATTCATCCCCAATTTAGTCTACCTCCTCACAGATTCTAATGGAAAAAAGGGTTTATAGTCTCAAAATGTAGCTCTCTCTAAGTAAATATGGGGATCAATATGATGATGAAATAATAAGAAAGTCGCTAGAGTGGTGAGAATAGAAAGTTGATGATAGGTTAAAGGAAATATAGTCCCCAAAATATCCATATGTTATACAATAGGGCCAATTTGATGATGAAATTATTGGATATTTTCATGTACTTGGTTATACACTATAGCCAAAGCAAGATGAACTAAGAAAATGAAGGATATTCATATGTATTTCAGGTAAATTTAAATCTTGAGCTACCTCCAAATCATCTTGTTTTGGAAATCCTAGCTAACAATGCTTATTAAAACATAATAAAAATATGAGGCTTCAAAATCAAATATTGAGGAGAAAATTATAGAAAATCAATTCTATGATTCCAAGAAACAAACTTATGGATATTTTTCTAAATTCCATTAACTATGAAGAGCCATCAGTAGATAGGGAAGATTGTATCTCAATATAGTGAATAAAATTAGTGCATGAAACAACAAAATCCATCCTAGATGAATTTCTTGTGAATATATATTCTTTTATCTAACTGTAATATCCCAAAAGGGGAAATGCAGTAATACTGAAACACAATATAAGAACTGCAACAAAGTAAACAATAAATCTAAATACACATCAAAATGCACAGAAATAGCTGAGCCATTTTATTATATGGGAGGTGAAAAAGAAAGTACACCAGTGCTCAAAATATGAGACACTCAAGCCAAAGGGATGGCCTAGAATGACCCTACAATGATCCCACAAGAGGGATTGTGTAATGGCTGAACTGCCGGAAGGTAAACTGCGTTGTCCCTACTGCAACTGTTGGGACTGCAACTTCCAGAAAGATAGAAATTCAGATCTAGGAAGAATGGGAGCTCCGATGATGTTGAAAATAGAGATCCGGGCTCTATGATGGACACCCAAGATAACCTAGGAAGGTTTTCTCAAATCTGTCAATCTAAGAAAACCACCCTCTTAGGGCTTTACATATATGCTAATGGGTATGCAGATCTGCTGCATAATCTGAAGATATGATGGTTGCAATGATGTACAATCAGATCTATGCAAGAAGGGTTGATCCCTTCACTAGATCCTTGGGTTAAAAGCTCAATATCTAGCTCCCCCAAGCTCCTCCACTGAAAATAGCTGATGGATGAACAACAGCTTTAGAAAAATGCGTTGTAAGAGAGGGAGGATCAGTGGCCCACTGCTAGATGTTCCAATACAGCTCTTGAATGATGGAAACAATAGATCCAATGTGAGGAGATGATCCCTCATAGGATTTCCAGCTAGAATACTGGAAACTTCCTTCCTCCAATAGATATACAGGACTGGACTGTGCAATCCTTGAAGGGACTGCTGATGCATGGAGGTAAAACCCAATGGCCTAAATGTCAGATATAGATCTGCTACTCCTGGAAGACTGAATGTAAATAACAAAGTGGTAGGATGAATCCTCCACTGGTTTCCTATTTGAATGCTAGAAACAACCTCCTGAATATGGCACCAATGCCTAATAAGGAATAGAGCTCAATAGAAAACCTTGCCAGAGTAGGCACACAAGTCCTCTATGGGTAAGTTTGGAATTTCTGCTCGGGAACACCCTATGCTAAACAGCACTGAAACTTAGCTAAACAACATAAGATTGCATGGAAATGTCACTTGACAAATCCATATCTAAGCAGATAAAAGAATAATCCAAGTATCCAAAGCTACCTTCTATTGTGCCTTACCCTTCATTATATAGATCATGAGCCTTCTATTAGCCCCCCTATAAATTTTTGACGAGCAAACAGGGGGCTAAAATGTTTTTGAGCCTTCAAGGAATGCATTTCCCTTGCAAACACATCATCCTTGAAGCCTCCTGGTGCCTTTTATCCTTTGATAGAATCTCCTCTGCTGATTTCCATTATAAAGCCTCTCCTCTCGTGAAGAAATGCCCAAAGGCCTCCTTTCCCCCTTATTTCACCCTCACTTAGCCTCTCTTTTATTCTCCCCTTGTCTCCCCTTATTTTTCCCTTTTTACCCTCTTAATCCCCCCAAAATCCCCTTTAAATTCTTCCCCTACCCTTTGTTGACCATTTTCCCCCCTTATTCCTCTATCGTTCCCCTTCCTAACCTTTAAATCACATTTAAATGGGCTAAAACCCACTTTTTAACATTGTGATAGGGCTTAGCCCCTTACCGCAAACCCCTTAACCACTTCCCACACATGCCCTTGCGCTAGGACCAAGCGCTTAAGTCCTAGGCACCAATCGCAATCAGAGAGTCGGGCGGGTGCGAATTCCTTTGTTATATTGAAAAAGTCCAATGCGATCGGTTTGTAACATCAAGGCCTGCAGTATGTTATACACCATCGATCTGTTGTTCAGATCCGACAAAGGAGCGCTAATCGCAACCCCCCGTCCGATCGCAATCGCAAGTCCCAGTGGTGCCACCCCGATTGAGATCTCCTGATCAAATCATAGCCTCCCACCTCCCCGCTAATCCAACGGTCAGCGCTCAATCGCGCTCGGCCTTCTATCGCAATCGCAAACCTTCCCTCCATCCCCCGATTGAATCACAGTCGTCTGTCCATCCGCCAGATCCGACGGCTCAGCCCCGATCGCACTGCCCCTCCGATTGCATTCCCCGCCATTGATCTGGACCCGAGATCAACGGTTTGCACCCAATCGCAAGTCCTTTCTCCGATTCTCCGATCAGGCTTTCCCTCCGATTGAACGTGAACCGTTGATCTGATCCCCAGATCCAATGGTCAGTGCTCGATCGCACCCCGACCTCCGATCGCAATCGCAAGTCCTGTCTTTCAATCCCCGATTGCAGTTATTCCGATCAAATCTTAGCCGTCTGTTTAATCCATGATCCGACGGCCATTGCACTCCCACTCCAATCGCAATCGCAAATTCTAAACGATGCCACTTTCTGCCCCTTGCAATTGCGATCCCCCGATTGAATCCAAACCGTCTATCCGATATAGATCTGACGGCTCAGGTTTAATCGCCCTCCGCCTCTGCTGGGTCCCACTTCTTACATTCATTTCATTACATTTCTTCCATTTCCTTTGCATTTCTCCCAAACGTTTAATCTTTGGGTTTTTACTCTATTAACCATCCCTTCTACCACTTGTTCATCATTTCCGCTATTTTCACTGTTCCGCCACCACTCCTCCGGCCCCCACGGCATTTCTCTGCCATTGCCCGGATTTTGTGACAAGTTATTTCATTGTGCAGGGGTCATAGAGGGGCCAATTCAGCGGCCAAATGGGATAGCAGAGACGGATTTAAGGGATTTAAGCCTGTAATTGGAGATTTAAAGCACTAATCCCGTGTTCAAAGGACTCAAGGCTCAGCTTGAAGACTAATGGGTGCATCAGCAAGTCATAACTACGCTACCTAATAGCAGAACATGTTTCCTCTAGAGGTACGCCTTCCTACAACAGTTTTCATGCCGCCTCGAGCCCATAAGCAGTTAATTGCACTGACAGAGCTTCATTAAAGACTGTCTAAGCAGTAATAATGGAGGTATGGAGAAGCCCGCAGACTTTGAACCAGTTAACCAGATCCAGAAGGCAGCGCAGAGCTCCAGACAGCCGAGAGGATTACAAGGAACATATCAGAGGTCAATTTCGACCTGACAGAGGCTTCCAAACAGCCTACAGAGTACATAAAGAGCTGCAAAGCCATTAAGCGGCATGGGCAGGAACTCCTCCACCATTCGCTCTTAATGAAATTCATTTAATTTGTATCGACCCTAGTTATTCTCATTCTCCTATAAGAATTCCCAAGAACGAACTGTAAAGGTTGTTGTTCAGTTGTTTGGCTATTGTTGTTAGAGGAATTCAGTTGACTGTTAGAATAGTCTTGGGAGGGAGTTACAGAGTAGTTTGTATGTAATAGGCTGGGAGGAGAAAGTTTGGATTGTATTAGCCATTGGGCTTATTGTACATGACTAGTTTTGCATCAATTAATCAAAGCACATTTCCCAGGATCCTGGTCTATTACTATTGGTGATGTTTTTCCTAACTCTGTTTATTGCATTTCCATATTGTTTCGTGTTCTTCTGGTAGGCAACAGAAGTATAGCATAGGATTCACCCTTGTTAGGTGCCCTATGTTCCTGCTCTCCCTACCTTTAATGTTTTCTGCTTTATGTGTTATCTAAAAGCGAATTCAAGTGGTTTAACTAGCGCAGTGGATGTTATTGCCTGCTGGCTGATGTATGAACTTGGGGGTTTGCTGCTTGGATGTTTCTTTGTCAAATTTATCTCTGTTTTTTCCCTTGGAGTTGCTAAAGCAGACCTGGAGTTAAATGACCTCTGGTCCGATCTATAAGCAGCCCCTTTGTCCCTCTTTGAGAGCTGCCTTTGAGTATGTCCAAGCAGGTCTGGAGTTAAATGACCTCTGACCTGATCTATAGACTGAAATTGGGTTGCTTCCCTTCTTTCACCTTCTCTCTTTAATGTTCCATTCCATCATCTATCTAAAAGATCCTTTAGTATAGATGACTTGCCCTCTGAAAGCCTTGGCTAGTTATTGCAAGTAATTTTCCTTTCATGACTCCATAGCCCAATGGATGGCACTTTCTTGACCTATCCCCTTGCTGAAACTTCCTGCTGTTTTGCTCCTTTTCTCCCATTACTTTCTCAGCCTATGATCTCCTAACCAACCCAGCAACCAACCAACCAAATCAATTAACCCCCCCCCCCATTTTTGTGCTTCATACCTAGCCTTATATCTCAATTCAAGCTTCAAAGATATATTATTCTTTGTGTTATTGGAGAGATCCCTCTCCGGGTCCAGGAGGGCTAGATCCTAGGGCCCCAAAGTGGTTTGATGTTGTCTTATCTTTTGGTATTTCCAAATCTGCCAAAACATAGGAACCCCAACATAATAGCGACTCCACTGGGGAAGTAGACCAATCAGCCTTGATTTGGTAAACCACTGTGGTGGACAGTAAGTTGTAAATCATCCACTTGGTGACTCCAAAATTCCTGAATGATAAAAGACTCCACTAGTGATCAGCAGGCCACTGATTATCTTGGTTTCACTAGACTCCACTGGGAGACCAGTTGCATTGCAACATCATCCCCGCCGATGGAAGACTCTGAGTTTAGTCCCCTTGAAGAGTTTCGTTGCGGAATATCAGATATACTGGCTAAACTCAGGAGCGAAGACCTTCCAAAGGTTTTCTGTTCCAGCTCAAGATTCAATGATCAACCTGAGCTGAAGAAAGTTTTTCTAGAAGTACTGGCGGAGAGATATGAAGTTGAGCTCGAGTTGTTGGACTCACAAGAGATATCATACGAGTTCAGAGACCTGAGAGTCTTTTTGGAAAGTCTCCCGCCCCCTAAGAATGAAGAAATTCCGCTGTTGTTTGATGTGGAAGAAGAAGATGATCAGACTCTCGAGAGCTGCCCAGGATGAAGATAGCATGCCAGTCTAGGGAGGCCTAAAAGAAGAAAGTGTGCATCATCTGTTCATTGATCCTGTGGTAGAATATATGGAGGCCCTAATTTGCTCAAATACTCCAGCTTTGATCTTTAACAAGGGCTAGATTCATCGGGAGTGGTCACTACTGATGGTGACCTCAGTTTGGAAGGACCACATGCAGAGCACCTTGTGGTTATCTCTGATGGGCAGTCAGTGCTTATATCCTTTTTTGGTACTGCTTGACTAGCTGCATTGGCATTATTCTATCACCTAGTGCATCAGAGATTTCCAGGTTAGGGTAGAGTAGGAAGGAAATCTGAAATAAAGCTCAACCTGTGAGCATGTAGTTAGTTGTTTTTAATTTCTGTAAAATTCCAGCAAGCCAGATAGTCTAATCCTAGCTTGACTGCTTTTCAATTTCTTCCTTAGAATTTAGAGAAGAAATCTACTAGACAATTTAATCCTAGCAAATATTAGATTAGGTAGAGAAACTATGAGGCCAACAGTCTAATCTGGTTTCATGGAGTAATAAGGGTAGAAGTAGAATAGGTTTATTTTCCTGCTGGTAAAAATTGATGATGTAAAGGGTCTGCAATTCCAAATGCACCTGGAAGAAAAATGTTAGGACTATAGTGTGAGTAGGTAGTTGTTTGGAAGAGTTTTACTGCTGATATGATGTCTTCATAATTTGTGGCAGCTGATCTAAAGAAAGAAAGGGATGAGCCAAGAGGCAGGCATCTGGCCTACACCAAAGATTATTTTCTGAACTCTTGACTCCTTCAAGAAGAAGCCATCCCCATGTGGAGCCACTGTTAGCCCCCCTATAAATTTTTGACGAGCAAACAGGGGGCTAAAATGTTTTTGAGCCTTCAAGGAATGCATTTCCCTTGCAAACACATCGTCCTTGAAGCCTCCTAGTGCATTTTATCCTTTGATAGAATCCCCTCTGTTTATTTCCATTATAAAGCCTCTCCTCTCATGAAGAAATGCCCAAAGGCCTCCTTTCCCCCTTATTTCACCCTCACTTAGCCTCTCTTTTATTCTCCCCTTGTCTCCCCTTCTTTTTCCCTTTTTACCCTCTTAATCCCCCCAAAATCCACTTTAAATTCTTCCCCTACCCTTTGTTGACCATTTTCCCCCCTTATTCCTCTATCGTTCCCCTTCCTAACCTTTAAATCACATTTAAATGGGCTAAAACCCACTTTTTAACATTGTGATAGGGCTTAGCCCCTTACCGCAAACCCCTTAACCACTTCCCACACATGCCCTTGCGCTAGGACCAAGCGCTTAAGTCCTAGGTGCCAATCACAATCGAAGAGTCGGGCGGGTGCGAATTCCTTTGTTATATTGAAAAATTCCGATGCGATCTGTTTGTAACATCAAGGCCTGCGGTATGTTATACACCATCGATCTGTTGTTCAGATCCGATAGAGGAGCACTAATCGCAACCCCCTGTCTGATCGCAATCGTAAGTCCCAGTGGTGCCACCCCGATTGAGATCTCTCGATCAAATCATAGCCGCCCACCTCCCCGCTGATCCAACAGTCAGCGCTCAATCGCGCTTGGCCTCCTATCGCAATCGCAAACCTTCCCTCCATCCCCTGATTGAATCACAACCATCTGTCCATCTGCCAAATCTGACGGCTCAGCCCTGATCGCACTGCCCCTCCAATTGCATTCCCCGTCATTGATCTGGACCCGAGATCAATGGTTTGCGCCCAATCGCAAGTCCTTTCTCCGATTCTCCGATCAGGCTCTCCCTCCGATTGAACGTGAACCGTTGATCTGATCCCCAGATCCAACGGTCAGCGCTTGATCACGCCCCGACCTCCGATCGCAATCGCAAGTCCTGTCTTCCGATCCCCGATTGCGGTTATTCCAATCAAATCTCAGTCGTCTGTTTAATCCACGATCTAACGGCCATCGCACTCCCACTCCAATCGCAATCAAAAATTCCAAACGATGCCATTTTCTGCCCCTTGCGATTGCGATCCCCCGATTGAATCCAAATTGTCTATCTGATATAGATCTGACGACTTAGGTTTAATCGCCCTCTGCCTCCGTTGGGTCCCACTTCTTACATTCATTTCATTACATTTCTTCCATTTCCTTTGCATTTCTCCCAAACGTTTAATCTTTGGGTTTTTACTCTATTAACCATCCCTTCCACCACTTGTTCATCATTTCCGTTGTTTTCACTGTTCCACCACCACTCCTCCGGCCCCCACAGCATTTCTCCGCCACTGCCCGGGTTTTGTGACAAGTTATTTCATTGTGCAGGGGTCACAGAGGGGCCAATTCAGCAGCCAAACGGGATAGCAGAGACATATTTAAGGGATTTGAGCCTGTAATTGGAGATTTAAAGCGTTAATCCAATTTTCAAAGGACTCAAGGCTCAGCTTGAAGACTAATGGGTGCATCAGCAAGTCATAACTGCGCTACCTAACAGCAAAATGTGTTTCCTCTAGAGGTACGCCTTCCTACAACAGTTTTCATGATGCCTCGAGCCCATAAGCAGTTAATTGCACTGACAGAGCTTCATTAAAGACTGTCTGAGCAGTAATAATGGAGGTATAGAGAAGCCCGCAGACTTTGAACCAGTTAACCAGATCCATAAGGCAGCGCAGAGCTCCAGACAGCCGAGAGGATTACAAGGAACATATCAGAGGTCAATTTCGACCTGACAGAGGCTTCCAAACAGCCTACAGAGTACATACAGAGCTGCAGAGCCATTAAGCGGCATGGGCAGGAACTCCTCCACCATTCTCTCTTAATGAAATTCATTTAATTTGTACCGACCCCAGTTATTCTCATTCTCCTATAAGAATTCCCAAGAATGAACTGTAAAGGTTGTTGTTCAGTTGTTCGGCTATTGCTGTTAGAGGAATTAAGTTGACTGTTAGAATAGTCTTGGGAGGGAGTTACAGAGTATTTTGTATGTAATAGGCTGGGAGGAGAAAGTTTGGATTGTATTAGCCATTGGGCTTATTGTACATGACTGGTTTTGCATCAATTAATCAAATCACATTTCCCAGGATCCTGGTCTATTACTATTGGTTATGTTTTTCCTAACTCTGTTTATTGCATTTCCATATTGTTTCGTGTTCTTCTGGTAGGCAACATAAGTATAGAATAGGATTCACCCTTGTTAGGTGCCCTATGTTCCTTCTCTCCCTACCTTTAATGTTTTCTTCTTTATGTGTTATCTAAGAGCGAATTCAAGTGGTTTAACCAACGCAGTGGATGTTATTTCCTGCTGGCTGATGTATGAACTTGGGGGTTTGCTGCTTGGATGTTTCTTTGTCAAATTTGTCTCTGTTTTTTCCCTTGGATTTGCTAAAGCAGACCTGGAGTTAAATGACCTCTGGTCCAATCTATAAGCAGCCCCTTTGTCCCTCTTTGAGAGCTGCCTTTGAGTATGTCCAAGCAGGTCTAGAGTTAAATGACCTCTGACCTGATCTATAGACTAAAATTGGGTTGCTTCCCTTCTTTCACCTTCTCTCCTTAATGTTCCATTCCATCATCTATCTAAAATATCCTTTAGTATAGATGACTTGCCCTCTAAAAGCCTTGGCTAGTTATTGCAAGTAATTTTCCTTTCATGACTCCATAGCCCAATGGATGGCACTTTCTTGACCTATCCCCTTGCTGAAACTTCCTACTGTTTTGTTCCTTTTCTCCCATTACTTTCTCAGCCTATGATCTCCTAACCAACCCAGCAACCAACCAACCAAATCAATTAAACCCCCCCCCCCTTTTGTGCTTCATACCTAGCCTTATATCTCAATTCGAGCTTCAAAGATATATTATTCTTTGTGTTATTCGAGAGATCCCTCTCCGGGTCTAGGAGGGCTAGATCCTAGGGCCCCAAAGTGGTTTGATGTTGTCTTATCTTTTGGTATTGCCAAATCTGCCAAAACATAGGAACCCCAACACCTTCCATAGCCTAGGCCCACTCCAAAACTGCGATGTACATGTGGACACAAGTCTCCATGGTTGACTGTGTTGTTTCTCCATGTCCTCCATCATGTTCACATGGGGTGATCACCCTCTCCATCATGTGTGCATTGAATGCATCACTTCCTCCACTAACTTATCATAAGTGCTTTATGATCTTCTTTGAATGCACTATGATCTCAGTTGACCTCTTCAAAGATCCTCATGATTTTACATTTAAGATCCATGATCTTATTTGATTGTTTCATCCTCCATGATCTATCTCATAAATGAGACATGATCTCCATTTATTTATCATTAATGGAGCTGCTCCACTACTCCATGTTTTAGATCTAGATCTTGAATATCCCCTTTTATTTACTTAATTAATTAATTTTATTAATAACTCTAATATTCCAAATATCATGTGAAAATTTTGGAATATTACAGTCCTCCCCAGAAAAATGTTGCTTGTCCTCAAGCAACTACAAAGTAGATGCTAGAGCAATCTATCCCCCTCCAAATGGCATCCACACAAGGAAGGTCTCTCCATTTGCTGCAATTAGTTATGTGTGCCCAGCACCAAAGTTTCCTCTCTATAATGTCTAGAGTGATCTCTAACTGTGTAGCTAGATGTCCCTCACCAATCATGAAGCTCCAACTGACAACCATAAGTTATCCAACATCCTCCACAATACATGAGATACATCAAGATAGATGGTTCTTCCCACAATAGGAAATCTCCAACTCACAAAGTATACCTCCATCCCATGCTACATGAAGTAAAGAGAGGATTTTCATGCCTCCATCATTAGCCCTGTTGGCCTTGTTGGACCTAAGCATCATCCCAACATTGTACAAAAGAAGATGTAGAGATATATGGGTAGACAAAGATGTCAAACCATATTCTCCCAATAGTAGCCGAAGCATAAATGCTCCTTGTTGCCACACCACACCATCAACATTGGTGTCCATACTCTCCAAGTAAGAGCCATCGGAGGAGTGCCTCTTGCTGCCATCCTCCAACAGTATCATGAAAAGTAGGGGAGTATGTAGGACCAAATTCTCCCAATAAAAGCCACAACAACAAGATATCTTGCTGCCTCTTCACATCATCATGTGACTCATGGAGAAATAACAACATATTGAAGGACATATGGAATGTCATATCAGCCCAATACAAACAAACTCCATTATCACACATCATGAGAGTATTATGCCATATTACCAACAATACAAAACACATAAACATAGGAAATTTCATGTGATGTCCAAAATCTCTCAACCAAAATAAACATGCCTTCTTCTGCTTCATACTGTCATGGATACCCAAGGCATGATTCAATGAAATATGAGCGATTGGGTGCTAACCATACTCACCCAAGAGCAGACAACTTAGCCATGCCTCCTTCTTTATTACATGAGTGTTCCACAAGGCATGGATCATGAAAATGTGTGTTGTTGGGTAGTAACCAAACTCACCCAAGAGCAACTAGCATAACCAAGCTTATTGCTGGCCCATGTCATATATTTGCAAGTGGCCTTGCAACCCCTTGCTTATCATCCTCACCCATTCATCCCCATGTGGATGATGAAAGATGTCCTGAATAAACATGGTATCCTCCCTTTGTAGAATACCATTCTCCTCAAACTGATGAAGAACTTTGCACTCCATGGTATGTTGAAGTGCACCTCCATTGAGATCTCTAAATGATACCTTATTCTCATCAATGGCCCTCCAAAACCAATGAGGTTCTATATTTTCTACAGGTAGAAGTTTCTCCTTGAGCTGTGACATGCTTATTGAGAAATTGTCATCTAGAAAGGAGAAAATATTCCTCATCTCAATATGTCTACCATCTATCATCTTAACCTCTATTGCTTCATGATTGAAGCTACCTTCAAAATGCTCCAAGAATAATGGGTCCCTTTCATTATTAGTGTTACTAATTGACAGTGTTGTAGGTCTGCATGGTGGTACATATGTTGTCTCATGGCAAGGCACAATTTTGAACTCATAGCCAGCCATTGTATATAGGATCATGCTCATCCCATATTTTGAAACTCCACACTTAAACTCAAAGGGTCGAATGTAGCTCAACAATGATGAACTGGGATAGCTCTTCTTCTCCTCCTTGATTAGATCAACTATCCTCTACGCTGTGATATGTTGTTGCTTCAATTCAACACTTTGTTCTAACCCTTGTTTATGCATTAGCCCTGATGGCATGTCCCCATAAGTTTCAATAAGATATACTGAAAAAATATGTGATAAAAGTGCATCCATACCTTGGATCAACTTATGTGTGGGACCCTCTTGCCAGACCACAAGAGTTCCTCCAATCGGAACAATGGTGTCTCCAACTGCTAGTAAGAGTGATGGCTACTCTTCTATCAATGTACCAGTGCTGGAATATTCCTCCTCTTCCTCATGCATCTCCTGAATCATGCAAGGGAATCTATATGTCAAGAGATCAAGAATATCTTGCAAGGATGCAAGTGACTCTTATCCGGATACAAGTACTTCTGCAGCTGGTGGTGAATGTAGTGACCCCTCGTCTAGAGTGACAAGAATGACATCCTCCTTTGTCTCCTTAGGAAATGTCTCTTTGTGACACATCCCAGGTTTTCTCACATCAAACTTCTTTCTCAATTTGTGAAAGAAATTTGAATATTTAGTCACCTTTGCATGCTCCATGTGACGAAACCACCAATAATTAACTTCACCTTGAAGATGAAGTGCTGCAATTTGGACAGCCTCTCCTTCAGCTACAGGATGTAGCCTGAAAAATGCATCCAAACCTTTCCTCCAAGCCTTAACAGTGCTTGAGGAATATCCATAAAATGTAGGTAAATCAAATCTATTGTGTCTCTTCCTTCTATTGCTTCTATAGGATCCTCTTTCTTCTTTGATTTGAAATAATTATTGGAGAGTTAGCTTCTTCTTGAATGATCTAGACTGTGCTTTCTACTCTTCAAGATACATACTGGGAGTCTCATGAGTCTCAGGTTATTTCCTTTCTTCATTTCTATACCATTCACCTTCTTCAGAGAAAGTGGGCAAGGTAGATCTATGAGGAGATCTATGATTCTCCGGTTTTTTATGTTGCTGATAGGAAGTGCTTGGACCTTCCTCTTCAAATATTCTTCTTGGATCCTCCTTTTGCCTTTCTCTCTTCATTGGTTTGACCACTTTGGGGAGATCTTGCATGGATCTAAAGAAAATAGTGGCAAAACTATAATTCCTCCTTCATGATAGATCTCATCTATCTTCTTCTTCTTTTGATGCAAAATATGAAGTGTCCACAAGCTGAACCAAAGATCATGCTCTGATACCACTGTAATATCCTAAAAATGGGAAATGAAATAATACTGAAACACAATATAAGAACTGCAGCAAAATAAACAAAAAATCTAAATACACAACAGAATGCACAGAAATAGTTGAGTCATTTTATTATATAGCAGGTGAAAAAGCAAGTACAACAATGCTCAAAATATGAGACACTCAAGCCAAAGGGATGGCCTAGACTGACCCTGCAATGATCCCAAAAGAGGAACTGTGTAACTGTTGAACTGTCAGAAGGTAAACTGCATTGCCCCTATTGCAACTATTGGGACTACAACTACCAGAAAGATAGAAAGTTAGATCTAGGCAGAATGGGAGCTCTGATGATGTTGAAAATAGACATTCAGGCTCTATGATGGATACCCAAGATAACCCAGGAAGGGTTTCTCAGATTTGTTAATCTAAGAAAACCACCCTCTTAGGGATTTACATATATGCTATTAGGTATGCAGATCTACTGCATAATCTAATGATATGATGGCTGCAATGATGCACAATCAGATCTATGCAAGAAGGGTTGATCCCTTCACTAGATCCTTGGGCTAAAAGCTCAAGATCTAGCTCCTCCAATCTCCTCCACTGAAAATAGATGGTGGTTGAACAACATCTTTAGAAAATTGCGTTGTAAGAGAGGGAGGCTTTGTAGCCTATTGCTAAATGTTCTAATACAGCTCCTGAATGATGGAAACCATAGATCCTATGTGAGGAGATGATCCCTCACAAGATTTCCAGCTGGAATACTAGAAACTTCCTTCCTCCAATAGATCTGCAGGACTGGATTGTGCAATCCTTAAAGGGACTGCTGCTTCATGGAGGTAAAACCCAATGGCTTGAATGTCATATATAGATTTTCTACTCCTAGAAGATTGAATGTAAAGAACAAAGTGGTAGGATGAATTCTCCATTGGTTTCCTAGCTGAATGCTAGAAACAACCTCCTGAAGATGGCACCAATGCCTGATAAGGAATAGAGATCAATAGAAAACCTTCCCAGAGTAGGCACACAAGTCCTCTATGGGTAATGGTGGGATTCCCGCATGGGAACACCCTGTGCTAAACAAAACTGCAACTTAGCTAAACAACATAATATTTCATGGAAATGTCACCTGACAAGTCCATATATAAACAGATAAAAGAATAATCCAAGTATCCAAATATCCAAATATGCCCTCTATTGTGCCTTCCCCTTCATTATATAGATCATGAACCTCCCATAGCCTAGGCCCACTCCAAAACTTCTTTATACATGTGGACACAATTCTCCACCATTGACTGCGTTGTTTCTCCATGTCCTCCATCATGTTCACATGGCGTGATCACCCTCTCCATCATGTGTGCATTGAATGCATCACTTCCTCCACTAACTTATCATAAGTGCTTTATGATTTTCTTTGAATGCACTATGATCTCAGTTGACCTCTTCAAATATCCTCATGATTTTACATTTAATATCCATGATCTTATTTGACTGTTTCATCCTCCATGATCTATCTCATAAATTAGATATGATGTACATTTATTTATCATTAATGGAGCTACTCCACTACTCCATGTTTTAGATCTATATCTAGAATATCCACAAACACACATTAAAAGTGGATTTTATTCATCTTTGAGGTGTATGGGTCCCTCCACCCTTTTATTTACTTAATTAATTAAGTTTATTAAGAACTCTAATATTCCAAATATCATGTGAAAATTTGGGAATATTACACTAACACAACCCAAAATTGCCATTATGGAGGGATAAAGATGAATTGTTTGATGTTATGATCATCAACAAGGAGAGCCATTACCAAGTAATTGAGAAATTCAAAGAAAAACATTTCTCCATGTATTTAGACTAAGAAGAAAAGTGAAAAAATAAGAATTAAAAAATGCATGAAGTAATTAGCACAAGCATAGAATTAGAGGCACCAAGTGTGTGGACTAGCACTAGAAACCTTAAATTGCAAAATCCCATCTAAGGTTTATCCCATCTTTTTGCATGAAAGATCAAGCACTTTTAGGCTTTGAAAATTGGTAGCAGACCAACCACATAAACTCAACTATCAAGGAAGGCTATGATTAGGGTTATCACCATCACCATCATCATCATAAAATGTGATCATCATCATGATGTCATCTAATTTGGTATTTTTTTTTGGGTGCAGATCCTTCTATATTGTTGCCCCCATCGATATGTGTCAGGAGTGTGAGGGGATCAACAACAAATGGTCAAACCCAAAATAGATCACATCACTCAACTATATGTCAAATTTCGCTGGTAGATCTTGGCTCCAATGCTAGTGGGAGTGTGACAAGCAGTGTATCTGTCTTTGTCCCTAATGTTGCAAAATGACCAACTTCACATGTTCGAGATATTGTTGGTACATCTCCTACATTTTCAAATTGTCTTTAATTTATATTTTTTCAATTTATGTGCTTGAATTTAATGTATATGTTATTACGTTTAGTGTGTTATAATTTAAATTACGTTTATGACCTGCAGAGTTTGAATAGGGTGAATATGAGCATGATAATGCTTCTTCAATCCCTCCATGGGATGATGCCATGACCAATATCATGCTCCAAGATATTAGGGAAAAATGTGATTGGATTACATGAGAGATGGTTACACTCCATGCTGGTTCGTTGACTAAATGTAGCTTGAATCTAATGCTGGAAAGAATTAATAGATTGATGGAGGCCTATAAAAAAGTGGGTCCCAAGAGAAACAACATACCTGTCATACATAGGGCTAGGAGGCAAGATGTTCTAGGCATAGATACTTGGCAGGAAGTGAAAGCCACAACCAAGGAAATTAATGTACATGGGGATTTTTTTGAGATCCCGAGCCGTGATAGACATGGTCTGCTTAAACTCAAACATTTTAGGAATGTTGATTCTACTACTTATATTTATTATTGATTCATTGCAGCTTGTAGCATGTTCCACCACAATGACCAGGTCCCCTTATAATTTTCCCAACAGATATATGTTGATTTTGTGCTCCATATGAGGCCAGATTACATCAACACCCCATCACAATTTTATGGATTCGACATGGAACATAACTATGATCTTCCCGGGGCTTGTAGGGACCCTGCCCATGTACCACCACCTCCAATGTTGGAGCCACTACCATCTTAGAGGGCAGTTTTTTCGACCGATCTAGAGGACTCGTTACAACTCATTGTTGATACAAGGGTTACCATTGTAGAGACCATGCAAACCATATTGTTTGTATGATTGTTGCATTTCATGGAGAGAGGATCATACCACTGTTGTTTCCTCATTCCCCACCAGTTGGCTTTGTTGATGATAGCATGCTTGAGATTCTACCTCGTGAGGATATTTTGGCATATGCATGTAGATGTCATGATTCCATATAGGAGTTATAGAGGATGTATGGCCAACATGACTTGGGAAAGGTACATATATACAAAACTTTTAACTCTTATTTTCATATTATAAATTATTTATATTAATAAGTTCGTATCAAATTACATTCATATTTATAAGTTGATGATAACATGTAGACACATGGATATATGGATAGCCTTATGAGGTCATCTGAGGTAACAATTGATCATCTAATGTAGGCTCTAACAATGCATGTGGCCATGGAATCTCCACCACCTCCACCTCTACGTCATCACACTCGCATTGAGGAGAGTCATAATGTATATCCACCTAGACCAACACTCAAGATCAAATTTTTTATTCCTAATAATTCAACATTTTCTTTTTCTTAATTTACATTTATGCTAATTAATTCTTAGACTACTTATTATTATGTCTTTTCCATTGTGTACACAAGCCTAGATATAGTGTGGTGTCTAGGTAACAATGATGTGTGCGCATAATTAGGAAGCATGTATTGGAGGTGATCCCAATGCATGCCCATCAACGTAAGCCCCAACCATTGAGCCACGTGCCCAGGAGAACCTGATGGAGATTGATGTGACTCCCATCCCATGAACCTTTCATTTGGAACTGAGTTAGGTTATTAGATTCATATTTTATTCAACTTAAATATTTCATCTCTATCTTGTTTGTTTTGTAAATAATGATATTTAATATGAATTTAAAATTGTTATTGCAATATCAACATCTGGAAACCATTTTGACTAACAGAAACATAGGGTTAGTGGTACTTACACCACATAATTCGTATATTTTCGGGCCCATTTCGTAGGGCACATTCCTGTACTATACCTTGTATATTTTCATATGTGTAGTTTATGGATACATGAATATTATTTCAGTTTATGGATTTTCATTAATGCTTAAAAGAAATATCACACTCTTCTGAATGAATAACACACTTTTTCATGCTTAAAATTAAATCAAATACACTCTTTTGCTTTTAAATGAAATCACACATACACTTTTCTTTGAATGAAATCACACAAACACTTTTCTTTGAATGAAATCACACCACTCTTGTTTTTAAAATGAAATCACACTTGCTTGAATTGAAACCACATTTTCTTTAAAATGAAACCACACTTTCTTGAATTGAAACCATGAAATAAATGAATTTACTCTTGATAGAAAGGAAGATTATCTGTGAAAATTAAAACCCTATCTATATAATTGAAATGTAAAGCTATGTTATTGATATATGTAAACCTATTCTTTTTCCATGTGAACAAGAGATCTCACTTCACTCAACAATAAAAATGATTATACAAACGTGCTATGAAAACAATCTTAAACTCACATTTAAAATAAAAAATTAAGTTCACGTAATTCTACAAAAAACATAAAATGAAATACTAAATTACAGAAAATAAAACCTTACTATCTCGAGGGGGCCCTCCTACAAGAAGCGGGTATCAATATGATGCCTTTAGAAGATGATTAAACCACTCATTAGAATCACACAACAGACAAATAAGAATGAAAGCATAATAAAACATAGTGTTTACAATATAAAATCCAAGTCTGTGTTTTCTATGCCGAGAGGAATATTTATAAAACTCCTATGCATTAAATGTTTTAGAGTTTTATGCCTTACGATAATCAATGCTAGCTAAACTTAACTTTGAAAGATAAGATGACGTGATCGTCTCATGATTTTCTATCAATGCAAAAAATCATGAGGCTAAAAATCTGCATCTTGCTCGCCTGGTTCACCTCCTACAGTGGTTGACTTTTCCTTTGACTTAGCTACTATGGTGTTCTATTTATCGATCAAGGCTATGAAGGTAGGAAAAAACCATTGTACTAGTTAATTTCCACCCGCACATATGCCCCATTCCTTGGCTAGAGCTTCGGAACCTATCAAACCTTGGACTCAACTACAAAATCATACGTTAGTTGCAGAATCATTGTAATTCGGTAGCTAATGTAAATATTAATCTAAAAAATAAAGAACATTCTCATTTATGAAATAGAATATGATCAAATACTTGATATGCCATAAGCCTTGTGATTTGAAGCCCAAATTAAATATATGAAGGTCAAAAGAGGAAAATGGAGTGAAAAAGGGTTGTAAAAAAGAATCAATTTTGGGGTTCAACACCTCTCATTTTATTGATGTTATGATAGATGTTATTTGACTAGTGCGATCATACATACATGTGTTGGTTAGTCAGTGATGGTATTAATTGATAATTTTGTTATATCTTGTTGATGAATATGTTATATGTTAACTTGTATTTAGCTCGATGATTATGTTATATGTTGTTAATGAGCATGTTATATGTTAACTTGTAGCTAGCCTGATGATTATGTTATATGTTGTTGATGAGTATGTTATATGTTAACTTGTTGTTGTTATAAATTAGTTAACTTGATGATTAGGGTTATAACATTAATATCTTGATGTTATATGCATCATGCTAAATTGGATTGGCCTAGCAGATGGTTAGGGTTATGACATTCATGTATGATTTAACTTATTTATGATATTATGTCATACTAATATAGGTCGATTGTGCATATGTGGTTGTTATGCAGGAATGACAATTTTTTATGAGCTTATGATGTGAACATGTTAGTTAGTTACTGTTATGGATATCATGACCTTTTTTATGTTGAGTTGCAGTGTTGTGAATTTATATTGTTCCAATCCTACTGATTGTGCAGACGAGATATCCTCCCTTGAGATTCATTAAGGTATGATATGATTATGTGCCTATAAGGTTGCATGAAGAAATGATCTTGTTTTGAGATGGTCGTACTAACGTGTTGAGATAGTTGATATGTATTGAATGCAAGTAGGTTATAGTTGTAGTATTATGATTTTCACTTTTAGTTATTATGACATGGTTGTTAGTCTTGGTAAAGGTTTATTTTGGATTGATAGATATGATGTCTTAATCTTTGGAAGGTGTGAGATACATGTGTAAATAATTGCAGGGAAATATTCTTTGTATTAGCATGACAAGGTAATAGTATATGTGTTTATATAACTAACATATGGGTGATATGACAATACATAACAAAGACTCAATTGCGGCAAAGTAAATGTTAAAATAAAGGAATTGGGTAAGAATTCCTCGGACTATGTTGGAAACCCTAATTCCAAATAGATGAGCACTTTTCATGGAAGCATTAAGTCTTCTTGACCTTGAATATATGTGGATATATGCTACATTCGTGAACATGTATTTGACATGTATAAAAACTAGTTTCCATCTATGGATGGATTCATCAAGGAATTGGAATTCCTTGAGAGGTGTATGTGTTCAGTTACAAGTAAGTGTACTTGGTACAACAAGGTAATGTAACTAGCATGTTGTTATGTTCTTTATGCACTGACAGTTATGTGTTTATGGTAGTATGATGCAGGGGATTGCATGGCAAGAGACTTCCATGAAATATTTGAAAATGCTCAGGTTGAGTGTTTCCTTGGAAGCACTAGGGACCCATGGGGATTGAGTCATGGTGTTTTTTGCTAGCTTTGTACGTTTGGTCTCTTGTGATTTGTTGTGCTCGATTTGTGGTTTTGATTGCGTCTAATGCATGGCCATGCCACTTTGTTACAGTGTCGTATTGCTTTTGTTTCTTCATGGTATTATTCTTGTTTGTTTATTTTTCTTGCCTTTTATGGTTTGAGAGTCTTGGGGATTGGTTGGGGAAAGAGGAAATTAATGGAGCTTGGGGAGAGTTGGATGAAACCCAATAGGTAATGAAATACACGAATGAAGCTCGGTGCATGAGTAAGCGCAACAGAAGGTAACACTATGACAGTCAGTTGAATTAGTTGGGTCCATTGTGGTAAATGGACGGTGGCAGTACAGGCATGAGAAAGGAAAAAAAATGTAAATAAAATGGATCCGAGGTGTTAGATGCCTTGTATATGTCAAGAATTTTTGTTCTCAATGTTACGCACGTTGTGCATGAATAAATGAAGTTCTCTTGACCTATACCTTATGATATCTAGTAATTGTGTTATAATCATGATTATGTTGATGTTTATATATGTATACATGTATGTGTGTGTGTGTGTGTGTGTGTGTGTGTGTAAGTCGTTGTCTAATGGTGTAATGTCCCATAATAATTATAAAATAATAAATAATATATAAATAATATAATATAATTTAATAAATAAGTAAATAAATAAATAGTCAAGAGAATAATAAATAAATAATAAATAAAACATTAAAAAATAACTGGAGTTCTAAATAAAATATTAAATAATAAACTGGAGTCCTAAAACAATAAACAATAAGTAAAGTTAAGGAAATAATTAATTAACAAAAGTAAATAAATTAACAAAGAGTTAAACTAAGAAACTAATAGAAAGAAAGTTAAACTAAGAGAACACTAAATTAAGTAAAACTAACAAAAAGTAAGTTAAACTAAGTTAACACTAAATTAAGAAAAACTTAAGTTGCATATTGACACAGTGAATGTGTGCATGTGGTTCCCATTCCATTGTTTGGTCTATTTAATAGACATTGAGGAAGATTCAAAGATCATTCATTCTTTCATCCATTCTCTGGAGAGAAAGGTATGGTGAGGCAAAGGATACCCTGGCAGTAGTACGTTGATGGAGGGCTCGGGGGTGGCCAGTTGTGGAAAGATTACATACAGCTGAGCCTACGGTTAGGTGGAGAGTTGTCCCCAAAACTTTGTTGCGGTCAGCAGGATCCAGATAGCGTTCAACTTTGGAGTCTCAAGAAAGGAATATCGCCATTGCAGGTAAGTCGTCTTACTCATGTTTCTGAAAATTCTATGATAATTAGTTAAATAGTTTTTGGGTTGATTATTAATTGTTTATGTGATATAATTAATTGCCTGTTAAATTTGGGGTTGTTACATAGGGTTGTTACATAGGGAGCAATCTTGTACAGACTACTCAAAATCATTGATATGTTTCTAACTTGTTAAGGGTCAGATTTATGCAGTTAAAGGTGAGAACAATTTCCTGTGTTTCTTGCTTCAACAAAGTGGTGTATTATTTTATCCAATTCTGCAACTATTTGTTTCCGAATTACTGTAGAGGTTATCACTTTTTACTCAAAACCAAGTAAAATCTGGGACAGTCTTAAAGCTTTGGTACTCTCAATAATTGGGATTTGCATTTTGACAGTGTCCTCTGTATAGTAGCATTTAGGCTTCTCATATACAAAAAGAATTGTCAGGGGTTTGTCATATTGTTTCCTTTGTCCTGTTATTTCAAGAATCTATGTGATTATAAAAAAAAAATTGGAAAAAAAATGCATTTTTATATAAATTTAATTCCTTTTGTCTGATCAAGGATAACTAATAGCACAAGAAATCTGGAAACCCTAAATGATCAAGTAAACAAACAAGGAAAATATTAAAAGTACCTAAAGGAAAATAATTCTTACAGAGAGGAATCTAGACTGATAATAATGAACACAACCTTAAAACTCCAAGCATGGCTATAAAAGGAAAATTATTAGAGACAATTAAGGGAGAAGAATTCTTTCAGAAACGGAGCAAAGAAATGAAAAGATAAAATGTAAATCTTTAGGGTTATTGTGTCGCTGCTATGGCCTCTTCTTGGCGGCAAGAAAGAAAATTCTGCAGAAGAATTCTTTCAGAAACGGAGCAAAGAAATGAAAAGATAAAATGTAAATCTTTAGGGTTATTGTGTCGCTGCTATGGCCTCTTCTTGGCGGCAAGAAAGAAAATTCTGCTCGAATGAGGGAGCAAAAGGTTTTGTAACTATCACATCGTGCCCATGAGTGTGATGGTGCGAGGTTAATTAACTTGTTGGAATTTTAAAGATATTATTTTGATTTTATTTTAATATGAATAATATAAATAATTTTATTTAGGGATATTTGGGACATACTTACGTAATGCAAGAGAAACTTACGTGAAAGTAGAGATTTCTTATTTAAGGGATTCCAAACTATATATATATATATCTTTGATTATTATTTTTTTATTCTAATAAATAGATGATAATATATTGGTTGAATAAAGTTAATTGTTTTTAATAGATAATATATTGATTGAATAAAGTATGGTGGATTATGTTAATTATTTAATTAAATAAATAATTTGGGTTTGGTTTAAATAAAGTAGCATATATAGGTTAAGTTTATTTTATTTTTATATTGTTTTTATTATTAATTTGGATTAATTAACTAAAGTTAAAGTTTAACCTAGATTTTAGTATATGAGATTAAACTATTATTTTATATATTAAATTAAGAGATTTTTCCAGAAATAAAAGGATATATTAAATAAAGTTAAATGGAAAATAAAATTTGATTGGAAATAATTATTATTGTGTAAAAGATTTTGGTGATAAATGGTTAAGAGATACTATGGATATAGATGTATTTTATTACTATAATGGTATTATAGTAGTCATGTAAATTATTATATATATATTTGTAGTTAATAGTTATTGAATAACAAATAATTGGTAATGCTTATATTAAATATGTTAGTTTGTTTATAAAGAGGATATGTGTTTGGAGGTTATTTTTTATATTGTATATTTTAATTTTGTGGCAAGATGGGAATTTGTGAACCAAAACACTCATATAGGTGTAAGTTGACAAGTGATAAACTACGAAAATGTTTATACGTAAATTTTAAAGATACTAACTAGGGAGATACATTTTGTGATAAGCCGAGGCTTAAAGGCTAATGGAAAAATAATTAATGTGAAGAGTAAGAAGTTAGTATGCAATTGATGAGTTATACATTTGGATTAGTCAATGTATTGAAAATGAAATAATAATAGAAAGAACTAACACCTTTACACCAAACTCAACCAAACGAACATCCCATTATGTACCAACTTAACAAACAAAAAATTAAGGCTTGTGAAACTTGCAAGAAAAGATATTATATCAAATTTGTAGCATACCAATAGTGTGCTTGAGCCTATCTTGTAAATTGGGAACTTTCTTATTGAAGACGAGAAAATGATTATTGACATATATTTCCATATCTAACATTGTTGATGAGGTAGCTTAGATCCTAGAGGGATGTTGAATAATCTTAATTCATAGTTAGTATTCATTTTTCATGATAAGAATGTTTATATCGTATTTTTGTTGTTTCATGATGTGATGGTATATGGTAAATGAATAGAATAATGAAGCACTTGTGGTTCTTATTTAGTTGTTATGATAAGGATGTTGTATTCTCATGATGAATATGATATGAATAGGGATTACAATGTTATTATTTGAGGTTATATTGACATGTGGTTAGTTTATTATGAGATGTCATGATTTATATATGTTGATGTTATAACTTATGATGGTATTTCATATTGCGAAGCATGTGGAATCAATACAAATTTTGTGACATGCATGAGGATGCAATTATTTACTATTTGGAATGTGGTTATTAACAATGATGTTATTTTATCATGATGAAATGCAAGGGTTAGGAGGTGGATTATTTTATATGATGTTATGATTATAACTAATGCATTGGATGCATGTTGAGATGTGGTGATTGGCAGGAAATCCACAAATGGGCCGAGAGGGCTATTCTATCTGATGATCTCGTGGGAGCCCATACCTACGAGGGAGAATAAGTAACACTATATGGGTTGGGGACAAACTCAATCAACACTACATATGCCAGTGGTTCCTTTGTCTTGTATATCTCTTGATGGATAGCTCTTGAAAGGTTGTGGGACCATCTTGAGGAGGCCAAGGGCCTGATATTGTAGGCCAAGTGCCTGGTATTGGATGGGAATACCAAAGTTTAGAAGTGGGTGTAAGACTTCAATGCCTGGGGCTGTGCACCTTAAGGATTTGTGGAGGGAGTGGGCCAGCCTTGCGAGATGCCTGGAGTCATTGAGTACTAGGACCGGATGCCTGCCTTGGGGCAGATGAGGTCTAAGTTGGGCGCAAGCCTTGGGGCTAGCCTTGGCTAGGGACAGACCGAGGAGGCTTATGCCTGGTTCTGAAAGTGGGAAAAAGGACATAGATTCCTTGAGATTTCTTGGGTGCTGTGAATAACTTTCGATGCCTGCTAGTTATACTAGTTCAGCAGAGGGTGTTGGTCACACATGAAGTAATAAATAATAAATAATATAATATAATATCATTAAATACTTAACTTTGGGACGAAGTTCCCTGAAGAGGGGGAGCATGTAATGTCCCATAATAATTATAAAATAATAAATAATATATAAATAATATAATATAATATAATAAATAAGTAAATAAATAAATAGTCAAGAGAATAATAAATAAAACATTAAACAATAACTAGAGTTCTAAATAAAATATTAAATAATAAATTGGAGTCCTAAAACACTAAACAATAAGTAAAGTTAAAGAAAGAATTAATTAACAAAAGTAAATAAATTAACAAAGAGTTAAACTAAGAAACTAATAAAAAGAAAGTTAAACTAACAGAACACTAAATTAAGTAAAACTAACAAAAATTAAGTTAAACTAAGATAACACTAAATTAAGAAAAACTTAAGTTGCATGTTGACACAGCGAATGTGTGCATGTGGTTCCCATTCCATTGTTTGGTCTATTTAATAGACATTGAGGAAGATTCAAAGATCATTCACTCTTTCATCCATTCTCTGGAGAGAAATGTATGGTGAGGCAAAGGATACCCTGCCAGTAGTACATTGATTGAGGGCTCGGGGGTGGCCAGTTGTGGAAAGATTACATACAGCTGAGCCAACGGTTGGGTGGAGAGTTGTCCGCAAAACTTTGTTGCGGTCAGCAGGATCCAAATAGCATTCAACTTTGGAGTCTCAAGAAAGGAATATCACCATTGTAGGTAAGTCGTCTTACTCATGTTTCTGAAAATTCTATGATAATTAGTTAAACTTAATTTTTGTTAGTTTTACTTAATTTAGTGTTCTCTTAGTTTAACTTTCTTTCTATTAGTTTCTTAGTTTAACTCTTTTTTAATTTATTTACTTTTGTTAATTAATTATTTCTTTAACTTTACTTATTGTTTATTGTTTTAGGACTCCAGTTTATTATTTAATATTTTGTTTAGAACTCCAGTTATTGTTTAATGTTTTATTTATTATTCTCTTGACTATTTATTTATTTACTTATTTATTAAATTATATTATATTATTTATATATTATTTATTATTTTATAATTATTATGGGACATTACAGATGGAACATGATTGGTTTATGCTAATGATTATATATATGTATGTATCTATGTATCTATGTTGTTGTCCAACAGGGTTGTCAGGGACCATCATTCTAGAGGAATGATGTCTTATGCAAGTGAGTGGCATGAAGAGATTCTTGGCTTATTTGGAATCAAGTGGGAAGACCAGCCCTGAAAAATTCATGAGGTCAGTATCATGTGGACATAAATTGATATTACATGATTGTACAATGCCTATGTTTATGTTATGAACAGGTAATGCTGAGGGGTACATCAATGAAGTCAAAGTAATGTGATATGTGACATGCTATGATAAGAATGGATAGTGGAAAGACACTAGAAGCAAGGTTTCTTGTGGGGTTAGTGTGTGGTCTATGGATGTGAAATACTATTGTTGTGTATATGTTGTGCATGTTGTATATTTAGTGATTGTACATATGGTGATGTGTACATGTAACATATTTAGTATTGTGTACATATGATGTTGTATGTTGGTTGTATATATGTTGTTGTGTGTATATTGCATATGCAGTGCTAGGTGCATATGGTGTTGTGCACATGTTGGATATGACATGTTGTATACGTATAGTGCTATGTAAATTTTGTGTATGCAGTGCTATTTGCATATGGTATTGTGTGTGTTTTGTACATATGGAGTTGAGTGCATGATTTTACATGTGGTGATGTGTGCATGTGGTTTTGTGTACATGGTGTACATGTATTGTTGTGTGCAAGTGGTGTCGTGTACATGTCGTGCATGTGGCATTGTGTAAATGTGGTGTTGTGTACTTGTCATGCATGTGGTTTTGTGTACATGTGGTATTTTGTACACATTGTACACGTTGTGCAGGTAGTGTTGTGTACATGTGATGTCGTGCACGCATTGTGTGTAGTGTTGTGTACATGTGGTAGTATGTACATGTTGTGCATATGATACTGGTATACATGTGGTATCATGCACATGTCGTACATGTTGTGTTGAGGACATGCAGTACTATGTATGTGCATGGTGTAGTCGTGGTATCATGACATTTGTATTCATTGTGTGATACTATGTATATGTATGTGTATTGTGTTGTATTATACATCGAGTGTAGGTGTATGTGTTGTATGTCGGTGTAGGCATATGTATTGTTTTGTATTGTACATCGAGTGTAGGTGTATGTGTTGTATGCCAGTGTAGGTATATGTATTGTGTTGTATTTTACACCGAGTGTAGGTGTATGCGTCATATGTCGGTGTGGTTTTATGTATTGTGTGGTGTTATATGCTTTGTGTGGATGTACGTGTTGTGACGTACACTATGTGTATGTGTACGTGATTGAAGAGAATCAAAGGCATTGGGTGCTCGCCGGGTGTGCCAAATGATCTAGCGTGTGTACAAAAGAACAAAAGCAGAAGTAAGGACTGATGAAAGATAACTATCAGTATTTTATTTCAGTTTTATTATGCATGTGATCTATGATTCTAACTTATGATGGTTACATGTGATTTATGATTATGGTTTATGATGATTTCATGTGATTCGTGATTTTGAGCTATGATGGTTGTGTTTTGAGCTAACCGAATGTGATATGTTTACACATGATGATTGATCAAACAACTGGTTTGAGTTGTTGTGATTGGAAGTGAACATGATTGCAAGTGTACCTTGTGGACGAGATACCAATGAGGTATGATTTGAGTTTATTTCAATTTATTTGGAATCTAATGGAATAAATTTTCTTGGTACAGGATAGCATGTAATGCTCATTTTGGGATGGTTGAAACTGAATGTAAGAATTAGCAACAACAACAAAATGAATTGAAACCTTTAGTAGTATGTTGCTAAAAGACTTCAGGAGTAGGGCCATTGTGGTACATTGGTACCTAATAATATCCATTAATTTCCATGAGCATGTTATGACCGGTATGATGGTTTTAAGGCAGGTATATACAGTTGTTTTATCTTTCGATGTGAGGAAACCTTTCCAAGGGATGAACCGCCTAGGATATGGGATGTTAGGGAACTTAGAAGGTGAGTGATTGCACGAAAGGGGATTACCAGATTGCCTGAGGGACTGCGTAGCGAAGAAGGGAAGGCTGATGATGGATTTTTTTTTGTCATTAGCATTGCTAGTTGGAATCAAAAGCACATTGGGAGTGTGCCCTAGAACAATGATCTAGTAACTATTCACTGAGGGTACAATAGTGTAGGATTGTAGTGTTGGACATTGGATGCATAATTTGGCAATGACAGTGGATTTTGGATTTCCTAGGAAGGAGGTGAATCTTGGCATTACTTTGAGGGTGGAGGTGTGAGCCTCTAGATTCCCTTTTTGTTGATGCAGGCATCATATCCTCTTATTTTCTAGTTGAGAAAATATGCATATGTGTATAATATTGTAGATACCATAATGAGTTGTGTTATAAAGATCCAATACACGGTATGATTATCAAGATGGATTTTTCTTTTGAGAAGGCTATTCATTGTAAATAGTGCAACAAGTTGTGTTATAAGGTTCCATGGGAATTATGTTTTCTTTTCAACAGTGTTGCTGAGGTATATGTGTGATTGAAAATCGAGGATGGTTTCCCCCAAGGGGGAGGGTTGTTGAGCCGCACTTTTGCCCAAATTTTTACGATTTGTATCAATTAAATACATACTTGTACCTGGTGTTTTTAATCGTTATCAATCCATTATGTTGTTAATTAGATGAATTTTAGCTATTAAATTATAAATTCTTGTTTTTAGTTAATTAATGAGTGTTTTTAATAAATTACTTCTTGGTTGCAGGAAGGTTCGGTACAGGAATACATTCGAGTGCGAATTCACCTAATGAATAAAAGCAGCAGCTGGGTAGTTGAATTGATGTAGGTGAAAATGTCCAATTTGCGAACAAATGGAGCAGAATCTCTAAATTCTGAGACATGGGTTGTGTTCAGAGCACCGTGTTTCATATAACCCAGAAACTGTTTGGCGAAATTTGACTTCGTGAAAGAGATATTGTATTTTGGAGGTTAGTAGTATCGCCAAGTTGTGTAATGGGGGCATTACAACTGCCCCCTTATGTATAGATTTGTAGATAATTTTTTTTTCCTTGATTTGATTATCATATTTTACTATCAGAATTTTTGAATTCTAATGGATCACATTACTATAGTCAGTATCACCTAAGGAAGGAGGTCTTCAGTGTTTCAAATTAATAGGGGTTGACAGTTCTATACCAACGCACCCTTCTGGACACATTGCTAGATTTTATGAACATGAACTATAAAACTTGTGGGAGGAAGAGACATGATGTAAAGCATAATGAACGGTTGGCCCTGATAGGTCTTACCTGAACTCTACGAAAAGTTGGTCCCGGCCTTGAGTTCTACTCATGGAAGGATAACCCAACCTTCTTCTAATCCATCGTAGATTTGGGCTGATGGAAATGTCTCAACGACCTTTTCAAAATCTACAAAGAAGCATAGACTATACTTCGGCTATCTCTGCGTGGTGCAATAGAAATATCGTAGAAGAATAGTCAAGGAAAACCATTCAGAGGTACAAATCCATTGCTTGACAGTCACGAAGTCATTGTCATATAAATAGCATAGATCACCATCTATTCATGTGTACATTTCAATCGAGCTTTTATGGAGAATTGACCAGAAGATGCAGCAGCAACAAGATGTATTAAATGCTTTCGGATCCATGTTCGCAGCCATTATCTTCTTGGGTTTCTGTAATGTCGTCTCTGTCCAACCAGTAGTCGATGTCAAGAGAACAGTTTTCTATAGAGAAAGAGCAGCAGGGATGTATTCGGCTCTTCCTTGTGATGTTGCTCAGCTTTTAATCGAAGTGCCATACGTATATGTTCAAACAGTTGTGTATGGAGTGGTAATTTATGCATTGACAGACTCAACATATGCAGCAGACAAATTCTTTTGGTATTTGTTTTTTATGTTCTTCACCTTCCTTTATACTACATACTATGGGATGATAATGGCGGTTGTCACTCCTAATGTAACCATAGCTTCAGTTTTGTCCTCGGCTTGTATTGCAGTCTGGATGATTTTCAGCGGCTTCATAATTTCACGTCCCTTTTGCATGGACTCTCTACGGACTTGCGGTATCTTAGTTTGGCGATATTGCAGATTTCATGGATGAGATGCTAGGAAGTTTGAGTATATGTTCCCATATCTTTACGATGAAACACAAAAAGTTGCACGGGCTTATGGCGCTGTTTGCACTCTTAAATTTTACTTGTTCAAGAAGAATGGAAATCAGCGATTTGAGCTTGCTTATCATGCAAAATTCGATCATTCTCTCGAGTCCCCTCTTTCCAAACAAAGCATACAGCGGGAATGAAAATCGTAAGTTCCAAGATTAGAGCTGCCAGATGTTTGATTCTTCTACCAGCAAGGCAAGCTGACCAAATTTCTTCCAGAAGCCAATTGCATCTTCCAGCAATAGAAAAATCCCACAAATCTCACAAAAAGGGGAATGAATTCCTGATTTTAGGCATCCTGTCTCAATCTAATTCATGTTCCGGCAAATAATTCATGCAGTTGTGGAAATCGATTTTTTAAATCTCTGGTGTCAAATCTATTGTAACAAAAATATTCTATTTATAAATATTGTTCTGGGCAAACAAGAGCAGCTCTGCTGCTATAAAATGTAGAGTTGTGCATTCAACCAGAGAGTAGCTGTAGGGAGAGAAGTTGATAGATAGGGAGATCGATTATAAAGGTAGGAGCTGTAGAATAAAGCAGTGGATTTAATTGTGAAGAAGTCGATATGTAGGCGCTGTAGAATGAAGCAGTGGATTTTCTGGAAAAGAAGAAGTCGATAGATGAAGGGATAGATCAGGCCCAGGAAAAGTAGGAGCCATCAGCTCCTTTTCTCCCCCGGTGAATTCCGGTTCGCCCAAGCAATTAGAAGCCGAAGTAATCCTTGGATCGACAATCATGAGGAAGGATAAAATGTCGCATGCCTTTTCTGCTGTTGCTAACCACCATCAAACCTGTCCCATCACTGAGCCATTATATACTCCCCCCTCCATGCCGTCCCTAGAAGACGCATCACCGCCCCCTCCTCCTCCCTCTCCGCATAATACCGATAAGGTGAATTTACCGGACTCACTCCATGTCTCTACTGCTCTAGATGACCGCCATCAAACCTGTCCCACAACTGCTTCTTTATATTCATCCGCATCCCCTCCCCTCCCTCCTCCCTCTCCACATAATAGTGCGAATGGGGATTTATTGGAATCACCTATTAATACTGTTGGATGTGATGTCGAATCCCTTTTTAATAATCCGAACCTTGACCTGGCAGCCCTCACTATATTTGAGAATATCCCTAGGAAACCTGATATTGTCATCTCGCCGGCTTCGGGTTGCAATATTACGGTGAGGAAAAAAACGAAGTCCGCTTCCAGACACTTCAGGGGGAGGCCGAAAACAAAATCCCTCTTTCGGGATGAACTTCTTGACCTTCGGGAGGTTCCTATTTTTTCAGCTGGTGATCTCAGGGTGGATGGAGCTTGTGACCCTCCTTGGGTCTCCAAATGATTTCCGCCATCCCCTTCAGCTCATGTGGCATGGGCGAATAGTTTTTTGCTAATGGTTGTATATGATACTATCTTGTTTTTTTTTGTTCTTCCATATGCCCATATTCATATGCTGCTACGGTAAATGCCGCGGGATGTCTGACTCATCGTTGTTGTGGTTTTTGTTTTGTCGCGAATGTTGTGGGTTCTCTTCTACGGATTTTGTTGATCCTCCATTTCTTTTCCAATTGGAAATTGGGGGATCCATATTGACATCATCAACGACTCTATGCTTGATAGGAGTCTCATGTGTTGGTTTTTTTGCCAGATCACATTATTTATGGTTTTAGGAGCAATGTTGCATATTGGGAAGTGATTTCTCACTTCACTTTCTTATGATGTATTATGCACTGTTTTTTATCATAATATAAAACATCGTTTTTTTCTTTCTGAAAAAAAAAGATCAGGCCCAGGAAAAGAATGAAGTTGTGTATTAAGAATGGGATAGCTGCAGAGATAGAGCGCAAATCAAATTTAGAGAGCCCAGAATTTCCATCAATTTTCTCAATGCAAAATCGATTTCTGAAGATGTAGATCCAGCATTCCAAATTGCCCAACCGCTGATATATTTGTTCATTAATGTTTGAAGCAATGGTTTTGATTTAATTTAGTAAGCATTTATTTGTTTTTTTAATGTAAGCATTGTAATTTTGTTAGAGTCCTAATTTTTCATAGATTTAGAATTTGTTTAATTTCTAGAATTATCTTTTGCTTTCATTGTTCTGCTTAATTTACAGAGTTATATTTTTGTTTTAAATTGTTTTTTTAATAATATCTAACATTACTTAATCAAAATTGTTTAATTTATAATTTTGTTATAAATTATTTTCAATAGCATTTAAACTTTCTTAATTCTGCATTTAAATGATTACGTTGTTTTCCAATTCTTGAGTTTAATGTAGAAATTAGAACATATGGTATATGTTTTGAATTTGAATATGTTAACATTGCTTATTTAAAATGATTGTAGTCAATAATTAAATCTATTTTAATTAAAATTTGTTTGATTTAGATCTCTTTTAATTAGATTTTTTTTATTGTTTTGATAATGTAATCATTTCTTTGTGTGAGCAAATTGAGTGTGGATTTGATTAGGTAAGTTCAAATACAATATGATGATTTGATTTGAAGTAGCCTTGATTTTTAATGGTTCATTTTCATTTAGATTAGAATATTTAAATAGTTTTTTATGGGAATTTTTAAGTGTTATTTTACATGAAGCAAAGTAGTCAGTTAGGATTTTAATTTGTTAATTTAAATCTTGAATTTGTTATCAAGAGTAATTTTAGTTTTGAAGTTATTATTAGGGTAATGTGTGTGGATTTATCATAGATCATTTGCGGTGCAATTTCTAGGATCTTTTAAGTATTTCTTTTTAGAATTGTTTCTTTTATTATTTTAGAATCTTCAATTTGTTTTAACAAGTAGTTTTAGTTAGTGTAAGGTGTAATGTGTGGTATTTTGCTTATCTCAAGATTAAGTATTGGTTTCTAAGTTAATGAGAGGAATAGTTAGATTAAATTTTTCAAGCTATCATAGGATATTTTGTGAATGCGAGAATGTTACATGATTAAGAATTGATTTGTCTTTCCTTGTAGTTTAATTGCAGTATGGAGTTTTCTCGATAGGAATTAGTTTAGTGAGTTTCATTTTCAAGATTGCTTGTTTGCGAGCCAATGTGTGTTTCATTTCATCACCTAGTTTATCATTAATAAAGAACACATTTATACTCTGATCAGTAATCTAAGCCAATACGCATTACAACTCGCGTTTACGACTCCCGGATTGATAATTAATATTGAGAGGTTTAATCCGACAATTAAGTCGACCAACAAGGGTTCTGTAACAACCCTGGTGAAAATTCCATGTAATAAAAGTTAAAATAATAACCATAGTTGATAGGAGACCAAGTTGAATGTTGGGAAAAACATCCTACTGGGTGTTTATTTGGTTTATTATGGCTAAGGAAATTGGAAAAGGAAAAGGAAAAGGATTTGGAAAGAAAAAATGACATTTTTGGCACATTTATTTATGAAAATAATAGAAATTAGGAGAAAGGGGAGGTGAAAGGTCACAATTTACATGCGAGGAGGAAAATGAAGGAAAATAATGGAAAATGAAGAAAATAGAGGCCTCTTCTATAAAAAGGCTTCTGAGGATCAGTTGGTACCTTTGGTCAGTTTAGTTTTGGAGCTCTCTCACTATTCTCTCTCTCTCTCACTCAGTCTTGAACACTTAGAGTTTTTGGAGCACTTTGGCATTGGAGCAAGAAAGGCAAGAAAGCAATAAGAAGGAGGAAGCAAACAAGAAGGAGCGGGAATCAAGCAACTATAGGAGGATTCTTTGCAAGTATTGATATACATGTATGATTTCCTTTCTGGTTCTATCATGCATGGTACTGAATGTGGTTCTTTTCTGTCTTGGCATGGATTTTTTCCAGGTATGACAGTGTATTCAGCCTAGTCTTTCCATTTCTGGATAGCCATGGTATTGTTGAGTTCTCATGTTTGGTTTAGCTAGAATTCCAGATGGATTAAAAGTTGATTGAGGTGCATCTCTGAATGATTATGGAAACATTTCATGTGTTGCCTCGGTTTAAGGCCTAGTAATATGGGTTTATATTGCAGTAAAGACTAAGAGATGGTTTTCCTTCCATTCAGGCCTAGGAATCCCTAGTTTGGGATATACAATAAAACCTGGAGATTGTGTCTCAATTTAGGGCCTAGTGACCCCTAATTTAGACTGTGGGTTACGGTAAAGCCTAAGAGACTAGGGGACAGGAAAATTTCTCATGATTTAGGCTGTGAGAACTAAGTGATATCCATGCTTGTGTTGGCGTAGTGATCGAGTCTGTATCACGATAAAGCCTAATTTCTATTTGATGAGGGTGAGGTGGTTTAGCATTGCGATGCCCTGGTTGGTTCTTTCATTTTGAGTACCACATTCATGCTTTCAATATGGCACGAGGGTGATTAGTTGAAGAGAGATTTGGCTAAGTGAGTCTATGGTTGGGTGGGACGTGGAAGTCCCATCTCCAATTGGTTTTTACATTCAATAACGAAAAGCTCATTCATTTGGTACTTGGTATGCAAATGTATTGTTTTCTATGTGCATTTTATTGCTATTGTATCCATGGTATTTCAATTGTTATTATGCTGGTTATAAGCATGTAGTTGATCAGTGATGTTGTATGGATTTATCCATGTTTGTACTTTTAAATGAATGTGCAAAGTATCTGTTGTTCACTATCCTCTCTTCTTGAAAATCTCCATGAGCCAGCTAATTTAAATCATCACATTCCCTCGCCCTGTCTTGCAAAACCCTTTGGTTATCTATCGTTGCCCTCTCGATGCTTTAAAATTGTATTTTTAATTGCCAAAATCCATATTTGAAATTATATTGGGCCCAGCCCCTTCTCCGCTAGCCTCGCGCCTTTTTCTCTTCATGTGACCCGACGCCGTGACCAAAGCGTTTCCCCTGCGGAGGCTTTACTCTATCCGTAGGGTCAAACCTTGATGCCCCCGTAGTTGACTCCTCAAGATGGGTGAAGACTTAATCTAACGGCTGCCATTCACTACGGGGGGTTGCTCCAAAAGTCTCGTGTCCGTACACCTTGGCCCCCCGCAGTTCATCTCCGCCGTCTGATCAAAAACCAATCGACGGAGCGGAACTATTTCCCATGGTGGTCCCCGTGCCCGCGTTCATTGTGTGAAAACAGGTGGTTTCATTCCGCACCACCCATCCATAGCCGGTGGTATTTCCCGCGGACCCAGCGATTCCATACGCTGGGTGACGCGTGTCCGAGTGTACTATTTCGAAAACCGCCCATTTCGCGCATTATCTCCGGGACGAAAGCCGGGCAGCGGAATTCACCTAGGCCGTTCGATCTTGGGGACCAAATCTAACGGTTCCCGCTCTCCAGAGATGCACGATTATTAGTGTCCATGTAAAATGCCCCGGGCCCGCCATTACATCATCCTCCAGTTCTGTTTTGACCGTTGATATTGTGTGATGATCGTATGGCCTAGAATTATTTACAAGTCGCTGACCAAGTCCGCCGCATCTCCACGTCACAGCGTCCACGTGTCATCCGTGTTCCCCTCCACCATTTACATATTTCATTTACGTGTCATATTACTGTGTTTACATTACATATCTCCCCCTCATGCATTCATCGTCGTTTCCCTGCATATTTCACCGTCGCCCTGCATCTCCTCGCCATTTCGCCCAGTCCACATCATCATCCCGTGGTCATGGTCCCATTCGCCACCCCAGTGTCTGGTTTACTTTAATGTGTTTGTGGATTTTTGTAGGTGTTCGTTGCTGGAGAGCCATTATAATTTGGGATTTGCATCACAGAGGACGAGTGCATTTCAAAGAGCTATTCAACAGGTGCTGGATGATGAAGCAAAGATCCGAGGAAATACTGTTGACAAGACTTTTATTTAATGAAGCAAGGCTGGAATTTATCAAACCCTTCGGAGCAATACGAAAGGTAGCTTCTGGTAGATGAAGACATTTATTTCACAGCATAAGGATATCAGTGAAAGATCGAGAAATGCAACGCTCTGCATTAAAGATCTGGGATTTTAATTCAAATATTGGAAGACCGGGAGTACCATGCACAAGCACAAGCAACCTCAAGGTTTTATTGCAGCAGATTTTTCTCTTCCAGCCAAGTACAGAACATTTGTATATTTTATTCTTTGTCTTGTTTATGAGGAGATTTTCATCCTCGGCATTTATTCCATAAAGCAGCAATAGAGTACTTGCACCAGTTCAGCACCGTCAAACAGCATAGGCGGGTTTTTCTCGTCAATTTGTTTTAATGAGTCAATTTAATGTACATTACCTACCTCATTCTCTAGAGTTTTCTGTCTTTCCTATAAAAGCCAAGAAGAAAGACATTGTAAGGGTTCCAGATTTCTATCAGCAAACTGTGTAGTGAAAGGCTTTTGTATACATCTTGTAAAGTTTCTGTATGAAGGCTCAAAGCCCGTAGGGTTTCAGTGAGGAGGAGTTATAACTGTAATGAGGATTCTGGTCTTTGGTATCCCACAGTATGTAATATTTTCTTATGTGTTAATATAATATCTCATTTCATGCTATTTATCTTCTTGTATCATGTTCTAGAATGCGAGTGGCTCACTAGTCTTAAGTAAGGATTCATCCTAGTTGATGCCCATACTTGGATTGGTCAAGCGCTTTAAATAGGCCTAGTCATGATATATTGTTCCATGTTCATTTCATCCATATTTTCTTCTATATCAGTTACTTGAGGAGGGTTCTTTTAAAACGCCATTGTCATGTATGGATTCTTAGTTGGATAAGCCCATATGTGGTTTTGTTGTGTATCTGGGTATCAACCTCATGCTAACTAGTATCTTCTTCATGTTTCTTCACTGCATCCACTTTCTGATATTTGATTTATGTGGCATATTATTTGAACTGGCCCTCTTTGCAGTAAGTTGTCTCTTAACTGTCTGATGCTTTTGTATTGGAGTTTTGCATGTTGTTCCTACATTATTCTTATCTTTGTATCAGCTTCTGAGAGAGTTTGGTTCCATTTAAACTAATTTCCTTGTTTTACAAGAGATAGTAAGAGAGCTTTTGGATTGACAAACCAAGATATATTATGAGCTCCTTGCTATGCTAAGATGTCCTAGGCACTGGTTTATAGCAACTCTAGGCTGTCTCTAGGGTAGACAACAATTGTCGACAACATCTTTCTGGCGCCGTTGCCGGGGACGAATTTAAGAAAATCAATTTCCCTGGGCCTCGAAAAATCATATTCACTCTCTAATCAGGTGAGCACAGAGAGTTGAAGAGTTCTATATCTCTCACCTTGGCGACTCCACTATTGTTTATTTGATAAATCTATTGGTAGTCCTGGCTCCTCGAAAGCCACATTTGAGGTCAGATTTCTCTAAGTTAAAGACATCCTCTGTATCTGACCCAGAGAAGATTATTCATAGAAGAAGTTGGAAAGAAAGACAATCAGCCCGTGCTGAAGTCCCTGAATATTCTGTAGAATATCATCCATCCTCTTCTTCTCAGGAAATCCCAGCGGAAAATCCCGACTCCACTGAGGAAAATCCCGAATATTACTCAGATAGCCCACCCAGGGGAAGTGCTAGAACGAAAGATAACCCTCATCCTACCCCTGAGGCTGAAGAAGTTAAAGAAGTCACAGAGGTAGCTGTTGTTAACCGTGAACTATTCCCATCTACACCTCAGGCTTCTGTGCAATTTATTCCCATTGTTATACATACTCCACTTCCTCCTCCTCCCCTTCCTTCATTTGTACATCAAATTGTTGCACAACCCCCACCTCCTCCAATGGCTAATGTACCAGCTTTTCTATTGAACAAATATGCTCCACTGGCCTTACCCCAAGTGCTAAATGATATGCCACAGGATTATTTGAAGATTTTGCCTAGATTTAATGGAGAAAATGAAATTGATGCTCAGAAACATCTCGAGACTTTCTGCTCCTTTGCAGAGAACTTAAATGTAGAACATTTGGATGTGGTCTTGAGATTGTTTGTGCAATCTTTGGATGGTGAAGCCAGAAAATGGTTCAAGACATTGGGAAACCGTTCAGTAACCACCTGGGATGACATGGAGAATACTTTTCTCAGGAAATGGGGGGAAAAGAAAGATCATGGGATGTGTCTTACTGAGTTTAATACTCTGAAGAAGAAACACAATGAGGGAGTGGCAGAGTTTATCAAAATATTTAATAAGCTATATTTGAGCCTGCCTCCTGATATGAAGCCTCATCAGAACGCTGCAAAAGTTGTTTTCATTGCAGCTTTTGACTCAGATTTCGGTTTCTCCCTCAGGGAAAGAAAACCTTCTACCTTAGATGATGCTTAGTCAGATGCTCTTGAGCTGGAAGCAAACTTTTCCTCCACTGGAAAATTAAAAGGAAAAGCTGAACAGGAAACTAGGAGGAGAGGCAAAGAAGAGGTTTCCACCTCTAATCAAGATAAGGATGCAGATAAGATGGATGAAATAAGTAAGATGGTTAAGAAGATGGTCAAGCTTGAGTTGGAGGCTAAGAATGCAGCTCCCAAGAATTTCTATAATGCTCCAAACAGAGGATACAATCCCCAGTATAAGAGACCACCATTGCAAATATTTCCAAGGGAAGCAAAGGAGCAGCAAGATCAGGTACCACATCCCTTGTACCTGGAAGGTCCAGCAGATGACTCCACTGAAGATGCTGCTTATGAACTAGAAGATTCAAATCTTTCTTTCTCAAACAATGATGAAATGGAATGCCCATTGCAAGAAGAAGAAGAAGAAGTAGAGATTGATGCTGATGAAAGAAATTTGACACCATTTGATAGTCAAAGAAAGGAGGAAGGAAATTCGGTGGAAGATTTTAACCCATGGAATGAAGAAATCAGGTTGCTGGAGATTATGTTGAATAAATATGATTCAATACAGGAAGAAGAGGAGGAGAGCAAAGAAGAGATTCTTGAGCAAGATGAAAACAACGAGCTTTCTCTTGAAAAAGAGGAAGTAATGGAGCAAGCCCCTACTCAAGAATTCATGGATCTTTTCACAGAGCTCAGCACAGCAGAGCGGAATATACCAGAGCTCCAAAAGGACTCAGCTCCAGTATAGGATGAGTCCTCCAGTTTATAGAATGAAGGAGATTCTCTCTCTCAAGAGATTCTTCTTCTCGATCCAGTGAAAGGAGATAAAATCCTGGTTGAAGCCTGCCTGCCAGATACTCTTAACCAGGTATCATTTCATGATCCTTATGTGCATTTCCTGCAAACATTTGAAGAAGGATCAAGGGTCCTTTCTAGCAGCATGTTGCCAACAAAGACAAAAAATTTCAAAGCTGCTATTGTGGAACAAAAAGAAGAGATCCTACTGCCTTTCAAAATACAAGAAGAAGGCGATCAGGCTTTCAAGAGCCATATTGAAGACAACAGTGGGCAAAGTAAGTTCCAGACAAAAGAAAAGATGGACATGGAAATTGACAGCATCAGAAGACTAATGATGAAGGTGTCTCAGAAACAGCAGATAGCAGCAAGAAAGCAGAGAAAATTTGGCAATGGAAGAACTAGAATAGAAAGTGAAAGCATAGCTGGAGGCAAGTTGCAGAACAAAATATGGAAACATAAAAGAGTACAATTGAAGAATAATGCAACTAATGGATACCAGCAAAGCAAAGTATGGGACCCAGGAGGCAAAGACAACCTGGTGTATTATATTGTACATTAGTTTTCTTTTTTGTTTCATCATTCTTTTAATAATGTGTGTGTGCTGATGAATTATAAAATGAAAACTAGAGGTGTCGAAGAGCAGAATTCGCACAAAATGATCAGATGGTCTACAGGTTCTCGACATGTTCAAGGATGGACATGCCGTCCCCAGATGGAGCCAATGTTGTTCACTATCCTCTCTTTATGAAAATCTCCATGAGCCAGCTGATTTAAATCATCACATTCCCTCGCCCTGTCTTGCAAAACCCTTTGGTTGTCTATCGTCGCCCTCTCACTGCTTTAAAATTGTATTTTTAATTGCCAGAATCCATATTTGAAATTATATTGGGCCCAACCCCTCCTCTGCTAGCCCCGCGCCTTTTTCTCTCCATGTGACCTGACGCCGTGACCAAAGCGTTTCCCCTGCGGGGGCTCTACTCTATCCGTAGGGTCAAACGTTGGTGCCCCTGTAGTTGACTCCTCGGGATGGGTGTAGACTTAATCTAACGGATGCCATTCACTATGGGGGGTTGCTCCAAAAGTCTCGTGTCCGTACACCTTGGCTCCCCGCAGTTCATCTCCGCCATCCGATAAAAAACCAATCAACGGAGCGGAACTGTTTCCCGTGGTGGTCCCCGCGCCCGCGTTCATTGTGTGAAAATCAGTGGTTTCATTCCGCACCACCCATCCATAGTCGGCGGTATTTCCCGTGGACCCAACGATTCCATATGCTGGGTTACGCGTGTCCAAGTGTACTATTTCGAAAATCGCCCATTTCGCGCATTATCTCCTGGACGAAGGCTGAGCAGCGGAATTCACCTGGGCCGTTCGATCTTGGGGACCACATCTAACGGTTCCCGCTCTCCAAAGATGCACGATTATTAGTGTCCATGTAAAATGCCCTGGGCCCGCCATTACATCATCCTCCAGTTCTGTTTTGACCGTTGATATTGTGTGATGATCGTATGGCCTAGAATTATTTACACGTTGCTGACCAAGTCCGCCGCATCTCCACGTCACAACGTCCACGTGTCATCCGTGTTCCCCTCCACCATTTACATATTTCATTTAAGTGTCATATTACTGTGTTTACATTACATATCTCCCCCTCATGCATTCATCGTCGTTTCCCTGCATATTTCACCATCGCCCTGCATCTCCTCGCCATTTCTCCCAATCCACATCATCATCCCGTGGTCATGGTCCCATTCGCCACCCCAGTGTCTGGTTTACTTTAATTTGTTTGTGGATTTTTGCAGATGTTCGTTGCTGGAGAGCCATTATAATTTGGGATTTGCATCACAGAGGATGAGTGCATTTCAAAGAGCTATTCAACAAGTGTTGGATGATGAAGCAAAGATCCGAGGAAATATTGTTGACAAGACTTTTATTTAATGAAGCAGGGCTAGAATTTATCAAACCCTTCGGAGCAATACAAAAGGTAGCTTCTGGTAGCTGAAGACATTTATTTCGCAGCATAAAATATCAGTGAAAAGCCGAGAAATACAGCGCCCTACATTGAAGGTTTTGGATTTAAATTCAAATGCTGGAAGGTACAGTGCTCAGAAAGCAATATTCTCAAAGCGATATTTCAGTCGAGTTCCCTTCAGGGATGTACAGAATGTTCACGAAGAATTATCCTCATACCCTGTTCCTGAAGAGATTTTCTTCCAGTTCATTTATTTCTAGAGGTAGATTACAAAGTACAAATAATTATACTCAGTCATTCACAGTATGGGCGCGAGGGTTTTTCTGCCATTTTGTTCAAATCAAATCATTAAATGTGCATCACCTACCTCATTCTCTAAAGCTTTCTGTTTCTCTTATAAAAATGAGGAAGAAAGACATTGTAAGGGCTCCAGATTTCTATCAACAAACTGTGCAGTGAAAGGCTTTTGTATACATCTTGTAAAGTTTCTGTATGAAGGCTCAGAGCCCGTAGGGTTTCAGTGAGGAGGAGTTATAATTGTAATGAGGATTCTGGTCTTTGGTATCCCACAATATGTAATCTTTTCTTATGTGTTAATATAATATCTCATTTCATGCTATTTATCTTCTTGTATCATGTTCTAGAATGCGAGTGGCTCACTGGTCTTAAGTAAGGATTCATCCTAGTTGGTGCCCATACTTGGATTAGTCAAGCGCTTTAAATAGGCCTAGTCATGATATACCGTTCCATGTTCATTTCATCCATATTTTCTACTATATTAGCTACTTGAGGAGGGTGCTTTTAAAATGCCATTTTCATGTATGGATTCTTAGTTGGATAAGCCCATATGTGGTTTTGTTGTGTATCTGGGTATCAGCCTCATGCTAACTAGTATCTTCTTCATGTTTCTTCACCGCATCCACTTTCTGATATTTGATTTCTGTGGCATATTATTTGAACTGGCCCTCTTTGCAGTAAGCTGTCTCTTAACTGTCTGATGCTTTTGTATTGGAGTTTTGCATGCTGTTCCTACATTATTCTTATCTTTGTATCAGCTTCTGAGAGAGTTTGGTTCCATTTAAACTAATTTCCTTGTTTTTACAAGTGATAGTAAGAGAGCTTTTGGATTGACAACCCAAGCTATATTATGAGCTCCTTGCTATGCTAAGATGTCCTAGGCACTGGTCTATAGCAACTCTAGGTTGTCTCTAGGGTAGACAATAATTGTCGACAACAGTATCTATGGTCAAATAGATTATATTGCAACTAATGGTGTAAGGGATAAATGCTTCTTGGCATATGAAACCCCTATGCTTAAATATAATTTTGTTTACACCTGTAAATTCCATGTTTGTGACATGTTTTACAAACTGTCAATCATGGCTAGGAGGGGTCCAAACGAGTTCTTGTTGGTGTGATTTCTTATGTATCATTGTCCTATAATTATTTATCTTCCCTTAATTTTTCATGAATTTATGGGCAATGGCATGGGCTCTGGGCCTAAAAAGGTGGCTCAAATCCCGGAGCCATAGACACATAACTGAGAATTTGGGGCCCTGGCTACCGGCATGCAGTGGTATGCCTATGGCTATAGCCTCTTGGTCACTAGCATGCAGTGTTATGTCTACGTCTATGGATTAAAGAGGCCAAAATTTCAGTGTGACCCAAGGGAAAGAGGCCTGAAAGGTTGGGTTAGCTCCTGGGGATGTCATTGATGATGTGCAAGGCCTGTAGGTTTTTTTTTCCATCAGTTCCACTTCCTTAAGGTCACATAGGAGATTGAATATCATTAAATTGGCCTCGCATCACATGTTTATCCCGATTGGTTGGTTACTTGGGTAGATGTGGGAAGGGGGTGTTACATGTGCATCTACATTCCTTCAGAACTATGTTATAATGAGTCTTGGTGGTTTATCATTAAGAAATAATGAGAAACCCTAAACATCCAAAAACACAATCCTATGAGATGAAGCGCCAAGATTTATGGGCCCACATGGGGTTAGTTGGAAAATAAAATTCCCGGGGTCGTAACTTTGACATTAGAGGAAATTTTAGCCTAAAAGTGCCCATGAAATTTTCATGTAATTTCCATGACATAGTATGTAAACCAATCAAAATACTTTAAATTTAAAAATAGGTACATGTCCTCAATAATTTTAAATTGTTTAATTTGGGTATCCTTAAAATATTTTATTATTGATTTGGGTATTCATGAAATATTTTATTAATATTATTTGCCTACATTCCCCATGTGAATTAGAATATTGAAAAAATTATTAATGCAATGTAAATCTTGATATTAGTGAAAAAATGTAAATTAAAAATGCAGGCCCATTTGGCATTAATAGCCATGCCACAAAAAAACACAAAAAATAGCCAAATATAATATAGATATAGACAGCTAAATATAAAATATAAATATTCTAGTTGAATAGTAAAAAAGTAGTTAAATATAGAAAATAAAATATTAAATAGTTAAAAAACCTATTCCATAAGGAGTTGTCTTTAGTGCGATTTTTTGGACATTCTGGTGTTGGAATCTAATGGAAAATTTTGAGGTGAAATTTTAATTTGTGTTATTTAAATTGGTTTTTTGACTGTATATATGGATTCATCTCCCTAAAAAACCATAGGGAACTTCTATTGTTCAGGGGTTACCCATCAAGCTTGTGATTTCAATAAATTCCTGCCGAATTTTAGAGAAATTAGACAGGAAAAATCCACCAGAAAAGCTTCCAAAAAGTCTCACTAAAGACAACTCGATTCCAAAAAAGACAAATTACTGGGTTCTAGCCAAAAAAATTAAATATATAATTAAAAATAAAATATTTAAAAAATAGTTAAATATAGGACAAATTACTAGGTTCAGACCAAAAAATATATTCTGGGTGAAACTTTGCTTCACACAAAAAAATAGTTAAATATATATATATATATAAGTGCCATATATTAAGGAATTTCCATAAAAATAGAAAAATATATTAAATTTTTGTATTAAATTTCATGCTAATAAATATTGTGGAAAATAGATAAAAATAAAGTAATATTAAATAATTGTCTACATGACATTTTTTATTAATTTCCTCATTTTTCCTTAGGAGGCTACCTTTAGGCTGAAATTTCATCTAATGCATACAATCTTCATTTGGCATGCACGATAGCCCATTAGAAAGGTCTATCCAAGGACAACAACTTTCGACTACAAAAATGGCTATTTGCTTGTTTCCCTAATAAACATTGTTTAGGGCCTCAAAATGGTTCCCGAAGTTCACGACCCAAAAACTACCAAAAATAGAAAACTGTCGAAATAGGAAACTGTGCTGAAAAATAGGAAACTAATAGAAAATAATGTTGGGGTCCAAGTAGAATAAGAGGGTGACCACCAATATCCATTTGGATCACCAATTCGCTTTAGAGTTTGGGTAGATTTATTCCTCTTGGAGGAATCAACACTTTTTTCTTAGCCCATTCCCAAAAGAAATCATGTCCCCTCAACACATTATTCCCATATAGTAAAGAATTCATTGAGGCCATCACTTATTTTAGTAGTCTCAGTTATAACCTCTGTTATCACTCAGAAAAAAGTGAAACTTCATTTGACATAGTCTTAGAGGTTCATGTGTCAAAGGTATGGTCATAGAATTCATTTTTCATTACTTGGTAAAGAAAAATTTTAAATTTTTCTTATTAGCATATCCTAAGGTCCAAATCTACCCCCATTCAAGTCATTTCATGTTACATCAGTCATTATTTCCTGATATATTTCATTTCCCAAGCTTACAACTCCGAAAAGGTCATTTTAGCCAAGATTTCCTACTTTCGTAGCGAATTCTACAGAAAAAAACGCACTTTTCGCTATGAAACTGTTGATAATTTCGTAGAGAAACTACCCAAAAATACACTAAGTATGCTATGAAAGGAGGCATTCATGTTTGTCTTTTCAAAACATGTGCTACTTGTCATTCAATGATTGAAAGGGTTAAGGTGGATGCCATTCCATTCAGTTAGGGTTAGATCAAGGTACAATGGTCATGGTTGAAGTCAATATTACCATTTTAAGCATGTATGAGTCATGATTATGCCATGAGTTTTCATCGAAACTTTAAAATCTTTCCCAATTGAGTCATTTATCATTCTCCACTCCCTATTTGCATGTTATTGAGCTATGGAGAGCTATTTCACTAAGCCCAAGATGTGGCTGGAATTTTCAAAAGTTTGCAGGTATCACTGATCAAGCGAGGCAGAGAAGACATAAAAGTACCATGACTGCAAAGAGGAAGACCAAAAAAGGTGGCCATTGTCTCAGATATGAGCCATCAGACATGAACTTGATACATGAAGACCCAAAAACTTTAGAAGTTTTCAGAAGAACATGGTGTTTGCAGTTTTGCCAAAGATTGCAAGGATGCCATGAGCAAGTTTCTAAGGAGTTTGCCATTAATTTCAATGGGACAGCTGCAAAGGTGGGAATGGTGAAAATAACTATATCACCGGAGACTATTGCAGCAACGACATGACTTCCAAGAGGAGGAGAACAATGGTTCAAAGTTTTCAAATTCAACATGCAGGAATGTAAGGAATTTATCAAGCCAGAACATAGTGATATTGACCTTACAAATTCCATTCCAAGGAGCTACATGAAAGACAACTTCTCAAAGCTACTGCTTATCATTCAGAAGTACTTCACCTGTGAAGGGAGGTATCATATGGTTTATTCTTACCACTTGAGGCTTCTGCTACATTTTGTTGGTAAGAAATATCTTGATCTACCTTTTTACTTATATATAAGCTTAGAAAAAATGGCAGATAAAGTTCAAGCTAAATCTGAAGGAAATGAAACCTCACTCTTTCATCATGGTTTAATCAAGTTTCTAGTTTTAGTGGAGTTAAAAATACTAGGCAAAGACTGGTCTTCTTTTCTGTTTGTCAGTTGTTTTGAAGTGGATGCCATTACCCCTAAAAGAACTCCTAAACCTAGAGGTATACCATCACCTTTAGTGGCAGAACAAAGAAAGCCTTTAGGGGCAGAGAAAAGTGAACCAGTAATCATGGAAATAGAGCAATTGTAGAAACTTGATACACCTGATATTTTACCTGCAAAGAAAAGCCAACTACGAGCAAACCTGCAAAACAAAATCCAACTGTGAGCAAACCTGTAAAACAAAATCCAACTGTGAGAAAACCTGCAAAACAAGAGCCAACTGTGAGTAAACATGGCAGAAAAAGGATTACAAGAAGCCAAATAGTGTCTAAGGGAAATTTAGAAGAAATTATACATGATATTGATATTGAGGAAACCCACATAGTCCAAGCTGAAGATATAGATGAGGGAGGAAAGAAACTCAAGAAAGCTAAATCAGTTAAGAAGTTAGAATTTGAAGGTGAGGATGCAAGTTTCATGTTTCAAGCTAGAAAAATAATGACAAGGCATGCCAGAAAGGCCTTGGAAAGTAGTAAGGAAGCTTAGAAGGTCACTAAAAATGTCCAGCCACCACCAAGTATCATTGATCTATTATCACCTGCAAAAGAAGATCGAGTCATCAAGCAAAAGAAAGGAAAGGAGAAAATCATTGAAAAAACAAAGATTGAGGTCCTTGAGGAGCAGTTGAAGTTATAAAATCATAAAATAGTAGTCTTGAAGAAAGAAGCAAGGAAACATAATGTTCAGAAGATGCAATTTGAGAAAATGAAAGAAGTTTGGGAAGAACAGGTTAATGGTGTGTCAAAGACTTTAGATAACACACAACAATTGATCAAATGGACTCAGCCATTGAGAGGAGAGGTGAAGCATATCAGAAGAATAAACCTACACTTGAAATTTAGGAACATAAAACTAAAGGACCAAGTCATAGACCTCGAAGAGCAGTTATAATTGATCCATGAGGATCTGGAGAAGAAGGGCTTAAAGATGACTGTAGTTGAGGAGCCTATATCTCAACTTATCATTAATGAAGAGGAAACACCTAAAGGCTCTTAAGTTGAGTTTGATTATGTTTTAAGAAGCTAATGGCATGTTGAAGACCAAGTTTTTACAACTGGAGGTTAATTTTTGAGACAGGGTAAAAATCTGTAAATTTCACAGTTTTTCACAGTTTCGTAGCGTTTCCTAGGCTTGAAGTTAGGAAAACACTACGAAAATTTCTATAGCTGTCTTTTTGCTTCTAAAACCACTTTGTGCAACTTTCAAGAGGGGATAATGGTGATTATGAGGGTCATGTCATGATGGACACCATGCAAGATAAAAGGAGCATAAATTTTGAGTGCAAAAGTCATTTTTTGGACGCTATGGAAGCATGCTACGAAACTGCCCTGTTTTTGTAGCGAGCTGTTTTGAAGGTTTTTGTGCAGTTTAAAAGTAGTTTTGGATAGGTGGACACACTCAACGGGTCAAGGGACATTTCCACCAAACATTTATGACTTGAAGACAATGAAATGGAGACAGCTCATCAGCTGAAGTTTTCAATGAAGATAGGGTCCTGTTTTCCTGAAAAATAGGGTTTGGTTCCATATGTTTAGGAGGATGTTTAATATGTCAAGTAGTGATGAATCAGGTCATAGCCTATTCGAACATGTGATTCTAAGTTACAACTAATATGTAATTGATTTAAAGTTAAGGTAGTTTGTTGTAATAAATATGAGTTTGAGTCCTAGTAGGAAAAGGTCATATTTAGAGTGCAGTTGTCATTTTCTTATTAAAAGACATGTTTTTATATTATGCAAGGTGTCATGGGAAGATTTCGATGAATCTAGCCAAGAGGCAGATCATCTCTGATTTAAGAAGGTCTATTTAAAGGCAGATTATCGAAGTTGTAAAGGGTTGGAGATTTTTTGCACCATATGCTGCTTTATGTAATTTGACTTATATCAGCAATACAAAGGACTTTTTCTTGACAGACCTGAGATTCTCATGGATTTTTTAATGTCTTTCTGATCTATATCTTTCTGTGTACTACTTCCAATAGATTTTATCTTTATTACTCATAATTCATATGTGTATGCTCTGACTTCCTTTATTAATGAAATGATTGTGTTGCCTTATGTTCTATGTGTGATTTGCCTTTATTAAAGACTCTTATCTGCCTCAGCTTCCATGTCAAAAAACCTTACCACTGAATCTACTGATTTGTTGACTCCACAAGCCCAATGGTTGCAAGCCTGCATTATTTTCAACCTACATACACAAAAATCAAGTTACTTTTCAAATAGATTTAGCCATCTAATCCTATCATTATCTAATATAATAAACCCCTTTGAGAGAGCCCTCTCAGACTGAAGAGGCTAAGCTTTAGTCAAAAGCTGGTTTGAAACAGTTACATAGAGTTGTCTGATCAACAGCCAATCAAGTGCAATTTTGTGATAACAACCTCCATCTACGTTATTATGACTATTTCTCTCTTCATGAAATTACTAATTACCTACACAAGCTAAAAGCGAGAATCTTATATTTGGATGTTAAATGTTTGTAGTGTTGGAAATGGCATAAGGAAAATTATAAAGCCTACATTTCCTAAACCCATCTTGTGTAATTACTTTATGCTTGTTTTGAATGTGATACTCAACATTTGGGATGCCTAATAAAAATTTGTCAAAACAACATAGATATGGATTATATTAATGCCTTTGAGATATTGGAAATCTACATAAAGGGCCAATCTAATTCATTTTTTGTAGAATAGTTCATTAGTGGTCTCAAGGAAACAACTCGAGCACATGATCCAATGCAATGTCCGCACACTTGGTTGGAAGTTTGTGATAGAGCTAAAGAATATAAGATAGTGATCAATGCATAATCCAAGATACCTTTATTCACCAGTCACTCTAGTCCCATTTTCGATGATCTCCCTCGGCTCATCCAACTCATAACCAATTCACATCAACGAGTTATCTCCTGAACATATGGAAAAATATTGATGCCTCCATATTTTACATAATTATTATAAGCGATATTTCAAAGTGCACAAATGTAAAGAACATGATTTGTTTCAATTTTTTGTATCTCCACTTGACTACTTAATTGAAATTCCTATTGAGAATACTACTAGACCAAATTTGGAAGACAACGTCCCCCCATGGAAGATAAATCACCCTTGAAAGCTCCTTGCAAGGAACCCCAAATTTTTCTACATGCCCTATTAGTTTCTTGGCAGCCTAAACCTTGAAATTGATTGAATACAGCTAGCACCACAAAGTGATTATGTTGATTGAAAATATTAATACCCACAATTTTATCCATAAGAGAGTGGTACAAGACAACCATTGTTATGTATGTCCCATATCTAATTTTACTATGATCATTGTTAATGGTGATATAATGAAATGTAGGGACTGATGTGAAAATGTGAAACTTCAAATTAGCATTAGGGGAATTTTGAAGTCTAAAATGGGCCTCCTAAGGAAATTATAAAATAATAGTGGAAATACTAAAATAAGATTAGATTTCATCATCAATTTTTAGAAGGAAAAAATAAAAACCTACTTTTCAACTCGTATTTTCAACTTATCTCCCTATGAGTTTACTCCAATTTCGAGCGGGAACACTCGTTGGATGCATAATTTGATTCCTCATCCAAGGAGTACCCATGTCGCATACTTTCGATGGACCCTTCTATACAAAAAATGAGAAATACATGAAAAACGTTATTGCAAATCATGTTTTTCATGTATTTCTCAATTTTCGTGTAGCAAGGTCCATCGAAACTGTGCAACATGGGTACTCCTTGGATGAGGAATAAAATTTTGCATCGAACGAGTACTCCCACTCGAAATTTGAGTGAAACCTTACGGAGATAAGTTGAAAATACAAGTTGAAAAAGTAGTTTTATTATTTTATTATTTTTTAATATTTTTATCCTTTTACCCCAAAAATGGTGAATCATCCCCCATGGTTGACATCATCATCTTGTATCATATTGGTTATTATAAATTTTATTTTGGTTGTACATTTTTCTTATGAGGCCCATTTTAGACCTCAAAAGTTCTCTAATGTGAGTATCATTTTAAAATTCTCATGTTTGTATTGAAAGTAGTAGTTGTGATATAGAAGGGGTAGAATGATTATGCACTTTATGGCTTGTCACCATGGATTTCAAATAATTATACATGATATTCACACATTGAATGGAAGAAACATACCCTCAAGGGACCTACATTTGGTTCCCACGATATTATCACCTCTCATTGCATGGAGAAGTTGTTGAAGAAATGTCATTTAGGTGTTATTGCATTGGTAATTTTTGTATAAGAAATTGACACCACAATATAAAAGATTCTCCCTAATTTTCAGTCGGTTATCTGTAAGCTTCAATAAGTATTTGAAATGCCACAAGGTTAATCACCTTAACATGGGTAACATAACCATGGTATTCACTCATATTAGGAAGTCAACAATCAATGTGCATCCTTATTAATACCCTTTGGCATAAATGAAATTGAAAAATGTCATTCAATTTTTTTTGGAGGTGGGAGTCATACATCTTAGTACTAGCCCTTAATCATCACTAGTGGTCATGTTATTAAAGAAGGAAGGTACTTGGTGTATGTTTCCTTATTTCTAGGATCTTAATAACTTGAACATCAAGGACAATTTTTATACAATTATTGATGATTTCTTTGATGAACTTCATGTAGCCAAAATTTTCACCAAAATTGACCATATTTCTAGCTACCACTATGTTAGGATGAAATATGGAGACATCCCTAAGACTATTTTCTATACACATGAAGGTCATTAGGAAATTTAAGGGCTTCCTTTTCGCCTTTTCAATCCTTTATCAACATTCTAAAATCTTATGAACAAGATATTTTGACCATTCCTAACCAATTTTGTTCTAATATTCTTTGATTATATTTTAGTCTACAATAAGACACTTGAATACCACATAAAACATGTTGATAGAGACTTGAAACTTCTATAGGACCATCAACTATTTGTAAAATAGTCTGTGTATTTGGAGCTTCAAATGCTGAAAAATTATGATCTAGATTGGATCATTATATTTTTTTCATTGATATCGATTCTTTTAGAGTGGAAAATGGGGAGGAATCAGTGCATTGGACCATTTTTACAGGCGAGACCTAGTTTGGAAAATCGGGGTCTAAAACCTTTTTGGGAGAATTTTGAGCCATCAAACAACATTTTTTGGGGATAAAAATTTATTGTTTTAGCACGACACAATTTTTCATATTCTACAAATAGAGACCTTTCCAACAACACAAGAATCACCTCAATTGGAGTCTGTATGCAAAAATTATGCCACTCAGAAGTTGACCTTCCTGTTTTCACCACAATAATTCAAGAGGATGACATGTCAACCCCCATTATTCATGGAAAAGGGGCTAGCCACATGATTATGATGAAGAAGACTATAGAAGATTCCATATTGTAACTTTTTTTAATATTTGAGATAGTCAAACCTAACCACTAGTAGGCTATTGGGGTGTGTTATAACCAAACCGATAAAAGGAAAACGGGTTCCATTCTTTTCGAGTGCATTTGTTTCATAGATGCATAAAAATAACTGAGAGGGATAGGAGATAGAGAATGCAAAGAGAATTTGTGTATTGTAGTATCCCATGGGCCATAAGCCATACTTATTTGTACTCACATCCATTTTCTATTCAGAGAAAGAGAGCATAACAACCTCACCTTTGAGCTGGGTTTTCTCTCAAAAGGGTTTCCCATGTCATATCTTGTATCAATTTTGGTTTGTGAGTTTTTATTTCACTATTCTCTATTTTTTTCATAATTTTAATTTTCATGCATACAAAATTAACTATAATATACAAATCCAAAAATCTAAAGAAAAATAAAATCCTAATATTATAGATTTCATATTTTTAAATATAATTTTATCAAATATGTTGTGACGAATTGTCTAGTGGAATAGCCACGATAGTTTATGGATCAACTTAGGTCCTATTGTAAGTCAAGAGGAAGTGTGAGTTTATCCCAATAAATTGATAGTTTACGTATCAAATTAGGTCCTATTATAAGTCAAGAGGAAGTGTGAGTCTATCCCAAGAAACTTACTGCCATGCAAGATTGGCCTTGTCCTAAAAACATAAAGAGATTGCATTGATTCTTAAGACTTACAACCTACTATGGGAAGTTTGTGAAAAGTTCAATAAAATTGTTTCTCCCTTAACCTTACTACTCAAAAAGAGTTCCTTTGTTTGGAATGAAGTTGTTAAATAGGGATTCTTATATTTAAAGAATGTCATATGCATGACCCCTGTTCTAGAACTACTGGATTTTAGTAAGCCTTTTGTCTTAGGCGGTCATGCCTCTGACAAAGGTCTTGGAGTGGTATTAATGGAGGAAGGGAACCTTGGAATTCACCAATAAGAAAATATGTGACCACAATTTGGGTAGATCCACATATGAGGAAGAGATTATGGTCATCTTGCATGTAATTAAGACATGGAATCCATAGCTCATAGGGAAATGTTTTAAAATCAAGATTGACCATAATAGTTTGAAATCCTTTCTTGAATAAAGGTTATTATAACTAGAAAAACATAATTGGGTCACCGAGCTACTAAGGTATTGGTGAGCCCTGGTATTGCACCAAGAGTGCTGCAACTCCTAGGGGTTGCCCTACTTTACTTTATCAACCCCGGGTTCGTACAAACTTGGAGGTGACAGTGCTATGTACAAAGCAAATGCATTATGTTCATGTCATCCTTTTCTGCTTTGTGAAATTGTGTTATCTCTTAAACTATGATAAAAAATAAGAAGTAAATTACTGAAAGGAAATGACAAAAAGGAAACTAACTCAATTTGCAGAAAGGAAATGACTGAAATGAAACTAATTTAATATGCAGAAAGGAAATGACAGAAATAAACTAAATTAATTTGCTGAAAGGAAATGACTCGAAAGAAACTAAACTAAGTTGCACAAGGGAAACTAATTTAAACCACACTTAACTTGGCTAATCAACTAAACACACCCTACTTATCTTATGTTCTTTCTACCATGCTTCTATCCATGCAGCTAAACTATCCATGAATTAATTCTGATTGAGAAAATGTTGATTTGCAGTTTGGATAAGAAAAGGGGTAAAAGGTGTTAATGGAGGGCTTAACACATGAAATGGGGTTTAGAAGTGGAAAGAGGGGATTTGAACTTTATTATAGCGCAAAAATGGCTTTGCAGCAGAATAATTCGAAAAGTTTGATGGCGAAGATGCGATGGAGCAAAAGTCGTGAAGTGAGAAGTGCGACACATTAATAGCTACGACGAGCGAAATGCGAACATGAAAGAGTTGCGATATGCGAAATGCGCTGAGTGATGTGGTGGAGGGACCAGTGGTGGAGCGCAATCGTAGTATCACAATCTATGTTTGGAAGCAGTAAGTCTAAAAGAAAAAAAGGAAAATGTTCGAAGTGCGATTGAGATGGGTGACGTGGCAGTGGGATCGGTGGTAGAGCGCAATCGCAATATCAAAATTGGTAGATGGGAGAGGTAAGTGTTAACGGAAGGAACTAAACATTGTGATTTGTGATGTACAGTAGCCGAAATTTCGAGAAGGCCGGAAGGTCAAATTCCGATGTTTTTCAAGTGTTTTGTGTTAGAAAGGGTAAGGCAACTGTGAATAATAAGTCTTGAAGGGAAGAGGAAAACAATGCAATGTGCGATTGCGATGGGTGAAGTGGCAGTGGGACCAGTGGCGGAGCGCGATTGCAATATCGCAATCGGTAGATGGGAGTGGTAAGTGTTAAAAGGAACTGAATGAAAATGACGATCTGCAATGAGCGAAGTATGATAGCAGGGATTTCGAGGAGGAAAGGCGGAGGTCAACTTTGATGGTTTTTCCAGCTTTTTTTCGTTAAAACGATTAAGGCAACCGTAACCAATAGAAACAAAGGCATAATGTGGTTGAAGGGTTTAAGTGCTATTAGGGAAAAAAGGTGGGTGTAGCAGTTTAAAATAAGCAGAAAATAGGAGGGAATGGAGGCGTAAAAGCAAGGTTTAGAGGCGTAACACAGAGATGGAAATAGTGAACAGAAATCAATGTTTTTGGTCTATGGGAAGGTTTACCCTCCTCGAGCTCTATCGACAGAGATGAGAAGGGAAGTCTAGATCTACAACTTTTAGAGTTTTAGCCTCTACTCTACTACTTACAAGCAAATGAAAAACTACAACAACAAACTGAAATCAAAGACTAAGCAACAATGAAACTATCAGAAGTAGATCTAACTAAATGGCAGAAGAAAAACTAGCTAAATGACAGAAAGGAAAGAATGAAAACAACAGAGAATTTGAGGCACATGGATTGGGCCCTAACCCACGAGCCTTTCTCTCTGAAACTTAAATCAGTAAAAGGAAATCAGTTTGATCATTTCATAAAAAGAATAACCTCATACATCTTTGAAAGTTTATTACTCAGTAAAATAAAAAGCTCAATAGCTCGCAACAATAGTTCTGAATGGAATCGACTCACTCACTAACTAACTCCTTCCTAGCTCTAGGTTTGCTCTATTTATTCTACAAGGAAGCTACCAACATCTCCCTTGAAAATGGTGATTGAGTCCACTTGACTCCTAGAAACATAAATTCAGTGCTCTCTTCTTTGAGTTTCTTGGATGCCTCTAGAACTGGAATTGCTGGAGAGAATCTTTGGGGTGATTGAGTCTACTTAACTCCAAGTATTTATGATAAAATCCTTAAAAAAATGCTTAATAATTCATGATTTTCTGCACTCAACCTCATATTAGGCACTCAAAGTATGTTAGCCTTAATCACCACCTATACTAACAACATAAAACCAAATAATAATAAAAATGCAAGAAAAATATATCTAAGAAGGCAAAAAGGTGACCATTAACCCCTCCTTCTAATAATGGAGCTCATCAGGTATTATTTTGAGGTTATTTATAGGAAGGGTAAAGACAATGTTGTAGTTGATGCCTTATCCTAGCAATTTGAGGAGGATGGATTCCTCTTTGCCTTAACTTTACCTACTCTAAGTTGGATTTTAGAAGCCTATTGAGAATGGTTTGAAAATGAAACTATCATTCAATGCATCCACAAACTTCAAGAAGATATAGACCTTCCTAAAGAATATATATAGTAGCTAGGTAAATTGTGTTATAAAGAATGCACTATTCTAGTAAATAATTCTTCCTCAAGTTAAAATCATTTTAAAGGAATTTCATTCATCACCTATAATAGGTCATTCTAGATTCTTATAAAATATATGAATGAATTAAGTGCCCATTCTTTTAGGAGGGCTTGAAAACTGAAACCTAGGATTTTGTAGCAACATGTGACAACTGCCAAAGAAACAAGGCAAACAAAATAATGGTACCAAGGCCATTACAACCACTATCAATCCAAACTTACATATGGGTTGACATACCTAAACGTTTTATTGTGGGATTTCCAAGGGCCGAAAACAAATCCATGATCATGTTGGTAGTTGATCGTCTCTCTAATATGCTTAATTTTGTGTGATACCACATACTTTTATCTCCTCCTTAGTTGCCCAGTTTTTTTATTATATTTTCAAGTTACAACATGGCCATTTCCATTGTCTCTAATTGATACCCTACCTTCATTAACAAATTTTAGAAAGATCTATTTAAACTAACTACGATGTAACGAAGTAAATATTAGCATTATGTATCACCCCCAAGAAGAGAGTGACACTGAAGTGGTTAACAAGTGCCTCGAAACCTAGTGAGATGCATTGCTCTTAAAAACCACACTAATGGGCATAATGACTTTCCCTTGTAGAATGGACCATAGCTTTTATCATAGGGCTACCAAAAATGATCCCATATGAAGTGGTTTATGGCCCAAAACCATTTCCAGTCACTTCATATTTATCAAGCGCTTCTAAGGTTCAAGTAGTGTATCACACACTCAATAATAGAGAAGCCATTCTCCACATACCAATGAATAACTTAGTTGTGGCTCAAAATATAATGAATAAACTAGCTGACCAACATTGCTTCGAGTGTTCTTTTGTTGTTGCAAATGACGCATTTTTTTCTTCAACCCTATAAATAAACATCACTCAAAGAACATACACTTCATAAATTAGCACCCAAGTTTTATGGACCTTATAAGATCATCCAACACATTGGAGAAATGGTCTACAAACTAGCTCTTCGAACCCACCTCGAGATTCATCTAGTATTTCATATCCCTTGCCTAAAGAAGGTCGTGGGATAAAAGTGCAAGGTCCAAACCAACTTACCAGTGATTGATGAAGAATGTTCCATTTAGCTTCAACCATACGCACTATTGAATATAAGAGAGCATCAATTATCATATCGCATGATTAGAAAAATGGTTAAAACCTTATTTAAACATTACCTATACTTGTAATCCAATGAATTGAGATAAGGTGGATGTGTGTTTTACAATGCACATTAACATCAAATACACTTTGTTGAAGTTTGCTTGTCTATTTTTGCTTATTCAAAAGGTTCTCTCTTTTCTAATTTATCCGCAAACTAGTAGAACTAACTTATGGTTTAAGAAATTGTGACCTAGGGGCATGATGTCAAAATCACTCAAAAATGAACTTGGTTCGGGGCACCAAACCTATACTCTGGTTGAATTTGTGCCCACTAGATTTCATACCAATGACCTTTTCTTGCATGCTGTCAAAATCACTCAAGAAAAAACTTGGCTTGGGCCACCAAACCTATACTCATGGTTGGATTTGTGCCTGCTAGATTTCATATTTTTTTCACAAAGTGCTATGATAGAACACCGTGTCACCAACTACTCAACACCTTGTAGATACATTACTAATTCATATGGCACATTATATTATATAAAATATGTGTGAAACCTTTCGTGTGTTATTTTAAATAAAATATATGTAAATATTTATTTTCATCGTAACCTAGTTATGATAGGAGTTGTCTACCTAGGCAGTGGAATAGCCCGGACGACAATTTTTTGCCGGAATCCGGTCAACTAAAATTCAAAAAATTAGGTAGTAGGGGTGTTTGGAATCCATTTTTTATATTGGAAACGAATTTAGCACTATCAAAAACCCTTAAGACACTCAAAATACTAAAGTTTAACAACTGTAAACAAGATTCTGATAAAATCTTTGCCGAATTTTTTCAAAAACTTTACTGATTTCTGAGCCAAAATACTGTTTTTTTAGACTACACGGTTATAAAGTTCTACCATTATCATAATACAATAGCATTTGTTTAATTGAGTAAATAAACGTATTCATCCCCTAAATTATTTTAAAAAAAAATGTTTTAATTTTCTGAACACTTATAAATCCATACCTAAATTTGAATATAGATGGATAGATATATGGGGCAATGTGAATAGGCATGAGGTTGGCCGCTACTTCTGTTGCCGCAGAGGCATGCGCTTCTGTTGCTGCCATTGTTTTTGGCATTTGATTCATAATAATTTTCAGAATGTTATGAGGTTACCTGGAGCACTATTCGCTTGGTAATGAGATTTGCAAGTGTTTATTTTAGTCTTTCAAGTGCTTAATAAATCCATGGCTAAAAATGTGATTAGGCATGAGGTTTTCTTCTACTTCTCTGCTCCTGTTGCCGCTATTGCTTTTGGCATTTGATGTATCGCAAACTTCCAGATTTGCATGGAGCACTATTTGTCGAGGAATGGAATCCCTCCCGGTATTTCATATCATTGGAGTCAAATTAAAGGAATATATAGAACAGTGTATGCTGATGAACAATAAATAAATCGCACCGAGGTTACAATATAAGAAAATATGCAGAGCACAAAAATACGGTAAAGGGTTAACGGCCTCTAAGTTATAACAGACAAACGGGAAAATTTATTAATATAATATTAAATCAAGAAAATTACAAACAATTATCTGTGTAGTGTTGCCGTCTTAGCTCAGCTTGTAGAGCGCGTGGCTTTTAACCACGTGGTCGTGGGTTCGATTCCCACAGACGGCGCCGATCATATATTGGTACTCTTTCTCCTATATATTTAGGTGCTTTGCATTTTGTTGCGAAAATTGCGAAATACTTCTAATAGAAATCGTTTCGATTCCCACGGACGGAGCTAATGAAATATTGTTTCTATTTTTTCCTTCTATGTATTTAGGTGATTCGCATTTTGTTGCGAAATACTTATAATATATTGGTACTCTTTCTTCTATATATTTCGGTGTTTTTCATTTTGTTGCGAAATACTTCTAATAGAAATCGTGGGTTCGATTCCCACGGACGGAGCTAATGAAATATTGTTTCTCTTTCTTCCTTCTATGTAGAAATCGTGGGTTCGATTCCCACGGACGGAGCTAATGAAATATTGTTTCTCTTTCTTCCTTCTATGTATTTAGGTGCTTTGCATTTTGTTGCGAAATACTTCTGATAGAAATGGTGGGTTCGATTCCCACAGACAGCGCTAATGAAACATTGTTTCTCTTTTTCCTTATATTTAGATGCTGTGCATTTTCGCGAAATACTTCGAATAGTGGTAAGAATATTGCGGTCCACTAATGCATTTGCCCTTAAATCCTTATATCGTCTTTGTACATATTTGGTAGCAAAAGGAGTAATCATAATGCAATTTTTGTCCAATGCATTTGCCCCTAATTGCGATCCTATTTTTTTTTTAATGGCATTTCTATAATCCTTATAGATAGGGCGTGCTACTTGCTCTAAATTCCTTTGAGGGCATATTACTTTCTCCAAATTCTTCTTATCTTTAAGTTATTTATCCTTGTACAAGGAAGTTTTGTGAGACAAATTTTTAGGAGCTATGAAACACTGACATTTTATGGTGAAATGAGAAGGTACTTGCTAAATCTCTATCTATACATATGGATAAAATGGTACTACGATCTTTGAAAGTAGCATTGCTCTAAACAGTTTTTGAAGGACTTGTATTTCATCCTAAAAGACATCTCATCCCATATGTTCTTTAACTAATAGGAAGAGCTTGGCAATATCAATCCATCCTCTGCCATGAACTCTCTTTTTTTTGCATCACCATTTGGTCTTCCAATTATTTAAGCTTTGTTATTAGCTTCATTAGTTAAGGGAGATGTGGGATGATTTGCTTAAGGAAGAGGTGAGTGATTTTGTTTCGTGGATGATGAATAGGTTTTTAGAATCGGGCACCTAAACGGAGGATTTTAGAGACAATGATCTCTTTGGATCTAGACCATTAATATATTTTTCCAAATCACATTTTGCCATATTTGTTCTTGAGCATTGAGGTGGTCAATGTTTGTTTGACTTATTTTACCCTCACAAAGAAGCACAATATCTCTAATATATAGTTCACCGTGAAAAATAAGGGAGCAATCTAACCATGAGACGTTTTTACCTTTTTGATCGGAGTTGAGAGATGATTTTTTTTTTTTTCTTGAGATTGTAGATTTTTGTTGCTTATAATGTGATTTCAAATGCATAATTAGATTTAGCGCCCTCAAATTCCCTGAGGCACTGTTAAGCCCCATATTAACCCAAAAACCCCTTATTAAGCCCTAGATATTGAGTAATTACATTTCTATTGTTATATTTTATGTAGGCTAGAACCTGTTGTTAAGAAATCAATGGGCTTGTAAATTAGGGTTGATAAATTCTCTTTCATGATAATTATTTCTGAGTGTTTGTTGGCTTTTTATTTAGTTTATGTTCTTCTTCATCAAGCAATTACCAAAATACATGAAATGTGAATATCACAAAAAGACAAAAAAAACACAAAGATGTAGGCTCTCCAAGCCAGGGCCAAAACTCCATAAGGGGAAAACCCATAAAATTCCTCTTCTTATAGAATCAAATCAAAGTGAGATATCCAAGACCAAGACCAAAACCTTCAAAAATTTCCCAAGCCAACCCTCTTTCAATCCTTCTTGCAGATCGAAGTCAATAAAGTCAATGTTGGTCAAACAACTTAATTTTGGCCAATCTTTGAAATTTCGGCCCTCTTGAAATCTAAACCCTGTAACAACTGCAAAAAAACTCGCACGTGTGAACAGATTAGGGCAGAAAACAAAAACTTTCTCTTTCCTTTGACTTCTCTCTCTCTTTTCCCTTGACTCTTCGCAAGAATTCCTCTTCTTCTTACACATAAACCAAATGGATGGATGGATGCCAAATGAGGTCAAACTTCTCTTGTATTTATACACTTCCCAAAAGGTCGAACATGTGCCTCTTCTAGGCCGACTTGTCCAAGAGGGCCAATTTGGTCTTGTGGAGGAAACATTTGACTTTTTGACTCTTTTTTACTTAATACAAAATTTTATTTCATTTCTTTCATGAAGTCCAAATGGGATATTGACTTAAATAATTTTTCTTTTTGATGCAATAAGCCCTAGAAGTAAAATGAACATGCTTTGACTAGAAATAAACATAATAATAATAATTTAGTTTTCTTCCTTTTGCTTTTACATGTACACGTACAATGATAATTATGAATATCAAACCTAGTTACATTTTCAATGCCCCTCATGGTCCCATTTTATTATAATTGTATCATATGTCTCCTATATATGTACTAAGGAGACATAATCTTAGGATCATCAAATATTATCTTGTTCATTGTATTTCTTGTATAATGAAAATTTTCCTTTGAAGTGGACTGTAATTATTGATTTCTTATCATTGTTAAGGCACAATGATCATAACATTTGGTATTAGAGCTCTTAATCCTAGGGTTTTTCTACTTCAAATAGGTCATCATGGAATTTTCACTATAATTTTTTTGGGGGGAGGTTTCCGATGGTGAAACCTAAAGAAAACTGAGAATACATCCTGAGAAATTTGTGGTTCGAGTTTAAGATCGTGGTTCTCTATATTTTAGAATATATGGTCCAAGGAAGTTAGGGTTTTTGAATGCCCCTAAATTCTATCTCAAACTGGTTAGTTCAACACTTTCACTATAATGTTTTCACTGCGAGGCTTCAGACCATGAAACTCAAACCATGTTGAGACGAAATCATGGTGAACATCTAGTCTAAGTTGCATATCTTGGTTCACTATATTATTAGATATATGCTCCAAGGAAGTTAGGCTTTCTGTATGCTCTAGAATTCAATCTTAAATAGACTGTCAGATCTTGTGGAAATTCAAGATACAAATAGAAGTACCTTAGGTATAGGTTCTAGAATTATATTTCAATAATTTGACACTGGGCACACTATACAAGTTTTCTCGTGGAAGAGGCCCAAAAGATCAACAATTAGTTGACACAACATATTTATTTCACACCTGTGGGATTGTAAAAACTACATATCATAGTATTGCAAAAAAAAATTTAATATCCAAAAGACCTCAAATATCAGAGATATATCAATAAATATTTATCCATTTTGATCTTCTCCAAATTAAGGTACGCAACTTACCATTGACCTAACTACTCATTAAAAGATCCCTTTTTTGTTGTAATAAAGAGGAGGGTTATTATTAATTTCCAAAATTCCTCTAAAAAAGATACTATACCAATTAAATCTACTGAAGGCCCATCCTTGACTCATGAAAAAAGTGAAGACTTACTTTAGGTTATCTCAATTAGAGAAGAAAGTTAATGAAATGGATGGTAGTGTGTTGAAAAAGGTGGATTTCTCGAGTTCTCAAGAAAAGATTTAAAGAGAAATAGAAAAGAATATGAATTAAAATAAGGAAGGAATATAAAATAAGATAGAAGGAATACAAATTAAGATGAATGGAAACAAGGAAGGAATATAAATGAAGAAAATTGAAAATCAGGAAGAAATACAAAATCTATGATTTCCATGGAAATCTTCTCTTGGACAGGCTTCCTAAAAGGGATGTGGAGATCCAAGGAAATCATGAACAAAATGAGAAACATGTTATTGATAATAAATCTCATATTGATAGTATGTTATCACAATTGGAGAGCTCAAATTCTGCAACGTGGAACAATAATCATGAATTTTCAATCTAATGTCCACATTATCATGGCTTCAAGTTAGCACCAAGGAACTACTACATTTTGAAGATTGATATGAGGAAATTTGATGGTAATGATCTTGTAACATGGATATTTCATATGGAACAATACTTTGATCTACACAAAGTGACATCCTTACAAAAGGTAGATATTGTGTCCATGTTTTTATAACAAGATCAACTTGTATGGTATCAATGGTTTTGAGAAAGAAAAAAATATTGTGTTATACCTTGGTCCATTTTTACAGAGGAATTGATAGTGTTGAAAAATATAATTAGGGCAACATTTTTTATTCCATTTTCCATTCATGACAATTATTTGTGATTATGTTCTTCTTCTTAGATTATTATTGTGCATGTATTCTTCATCATCAATTAAATGACAAACAATAGAGATCACATGAATGTAAGATATAGGCTCCATGTCAGCAAAAAAACCCTCCAACAAGGGAAAACCCACAAGAAAATCATGTTCTTATCAAATTTCAAAGGAGACTCCACGACCAAACACAAGACCTATAGCTTCCTTCAAGATATAGGTCAATCAACCATCCATACATGTCTTCTTTACTTTTAAACATTTTCTTCTTCATTTTTGTAACTTCAAAACTTGTGGAAACCCTATCATAACCTAATATCCTTGCAAGTCTACATTGTAGACAATGAATTACAGAATTTGAGACTTATCTTCTTCTTCTCTTAGCCTATTCTATCTCTCTTAGACCTTTTCATCCCTTTTAGACTTTAGAATGAATACAATATGTGATTTCTTGATTTATATTACAATGGAGGTTGAAGTCTCTTTACATATAGCCTTTCCAAGTGGCTCTTGAGCCCACTCTAGGTTGACTTTGGATGGATGACTAACCTATTCTTTTGACCCTTCTAGACACTTCTCAAGTACAAAATATATTTTCTTTCTTTGATACAAGTGCCCAATGGGATCTTTTACATTATGATATTTTCCTTGAATCAAGACAAAAACCTTAGAGCAAACAGTGGGTGCTTTGACCTATTGACCAATAACCCAAGCATGTAACCCATGCTTTAATAAGTCAATTTTATTTTACAATAAAATTTATTTTTATTTTATTTTTCCAATACATAAGAATTACATCATGACATGACATAAATGACAATTATGAAGACTAAAACTAGTTACAATTTTCCAACACTCCCTCTTAACTAGGGAGGTATTCATAATTGTCCAACCGGTACTCCATTTGAAAAGTTCTTTATAAGAAGAGAAAAATATTGATAAGCATCATTCATAATAGCCATCATTGTCAAATTACCCAAGTCCTTGATAGGTACACTCTATCTCTCACAAGATTAGAGCACCATGTTAGGAGGATTTCCATAGGACATCGTACCACCTCATCATGGTACATACTCCACCAAGTATATCAGAGTAATCCTACCATTAGACCATTCTTATCCAAGTCCATGTGACTTAGGATTTCCATCCTAATCCATCACATTAAATGACTCTAAGAATGTTTGTCCAAGATGCTTATGATCCAATCCAAGATTCTCCTTATCCATGTCTATGTACTTCACTTAGGACATTAGTCCTAATCCATCAAAGTACCCAAAACAAGGAGAGCTAAACAACTCATCATTCTCCCTATCCATGATTCATGCACTAGAATTATAGCCGTTAGTCTTGGTCTAGAACATGACATAGGGAGAATCAGTGTCCAAACCACACTCCCTCTCAATCAGGGAGGACATCCCTATTCTCTTTGTAATCATAGAATAGATCCTGCTTCTATTCAAGGAAACTCCTTTTACTCCCCTTCAAACCTAGAGGATATTTTGAAATTTGAAGTCATTGCCACAAGTCCTCTTACTGGTATTTCATAAAAACACTGGATATCAATTCTTTATAAATTGCATGGCTCCCTATTTCCTTCGCATCTCATTGTACAAATCATGCTCTTCTTCAAAGTATCACAGATCACAAAGCCATATTCTCAAGATATATTCAGGTCATCGATCTTCCATATCATTTTCATCTCGACTTTATCAATGAAGGATTTTTATTGAACATTACCAAACTTCAAGTTGATCATAGCTTCCTCCTGAAAGTGATCTCCCTTCTAGACCTTCAGGTTATCTTCTCACACTATTGTCTTCCAATCTCAAAATGAGCACATATTTATCTTCATAGATGTTAGTTACCATATGTTGATATTTTCCTCAACATCCACACAGTTGAAGTTGTCTTAATTGTCATCATGCACCCCTACAATATCTTTCCAGGTAGCAAAACAATATATTAACAAGATAACCAACAAAAATATCAAAATAAGACTTACCTCATCATGACCTATTTCTCATCCTCAACATCCTCATGGTCCGTATCCACATGAGTCTTCCTTCTTCCATCATGATGCCCAAGGATCGAACTTGATTACCACGTTTTCATTTACTTCCGGAGACTATACTTAATTTTTTATCATTAGTATATATGTTTTAACGAGAAATTTCCTTTATTCATTAGTTACTTCAGGGTCCTTTTAGTTCCCTTCCTCCATCATGCTTATCAGTTCCAAGGATTCATCATCAAACATGAAAAGTACAAACAACAAAAATATACAAGTACAAGTGCATGAAGATATATTTATAACTCTAGAGTTTCCATGGAATCATAGAGAGGGAGAAATACTAGGATTTTCGTATCCAAACCCAAAGTGCCTTGATAAAACATCAACCCTAGCGTTTTAATCTCAAATCCAATTTTTACCCTTACTAGGATTTTCCATTAATCCTAGACTGGGCCTAGAAACCCTAATAATGAAATGCTAGGGTTTCTATGAGGGAACAAAAAAATTAGGGTTTACAAGTATCAACAAGGCTTTTACATAATCAAATGGATTCAACAATATGAAGACTACAAACCCTAGAAGACAAGGACTACAATTTCTATCAAATTAGGGTTAGTTTTTTCTCACTTGATAATGGTTTTCTACTTGAAGCACCATCTAAGGTTTGTAATCCATAGATTCAAATATAAAGTCTACAAACCCTATAATCAAGACATATCTAGAAAACCCCAACAAAATTAAAACAAACCTTTTATTCAACTATGTAAATGCACATGCCTTATGACTACATACCTTAGTCAACGATGATTGCTCAGAAGTTGCTACAAAGTCTTGTTCTAGATTTCATAGTCCAAGGCTCTGTCACTTCTACTTTTTTCATGATATTTCTGTTTATTTCAAGATACCAATGTCAAAATTTGACTTCCAATGATCTTTATAATGTCAAACAGAAGACTAATATGATCTTTCAAGCGTGGTTGCTTTACCAATATTCTAGACTTGTCCTACAAAGTTTATAGCTTATTTCAGGACTAAAACTTTTGAAGCCTTTATAGCTTAGCTTCCCATTTTTACCGTATGTGTTTTGTCCATGAAGCCTTCCATAGGTGATCCTAGTTCCTCTACTAGGAATATTCTTGTTAGAATGATTATTAATTGTTACTAAGCCTCTTATTCTGCTTCTCATATTTCTTTTGTGTCCTCTAGTTTTGTTTTTTGTCTCAAAGGTCTAACTTATCTTTTTTGTCCCCTTTTTTATTGATCAAGTTTTTATTACAGTGATACTATGGTCTTCAAACTTCCATCCTCTTACTTAGTATTCTTCTTTTCTGGACAGGATGATTGATATAGTTTATACAACATTTTCTTGTTTTTCTTTGTATGCACAAAACTTAAACTTGTAGCCACGCTTCTAAAGATAGAGATGTTTACTCAACCTTATTTATATACTACTAATATTAGAACTTTATATCCAACCTATATTATAGGAGTGTTCTACCATTCGCTCTTCCACGGGGATCTAGATTCCTTTAATCCTCACTTTGACACATAGTTTAGTCAATTCAACAAATTTTCGACTTAATTGATACCTTCATGCTTCTAGGATGTGATTACTATAGTTTCTTCATCTTTCAAGATAACAGATCTCTGTGGTAGTAAGGCAGATGCATCAAATAGGCTTTATGTCCATTGGACTTATGCACATGCCCTCGGTCTTCTTAAACATGTCTGCGGCCTAATTCTTGAGGTTTGATCTTATAATAAAAGCCAAGAAAATACCCTTCTTTATGTATTGTAGACACAACTTGGAACAAATAGAAATGTGATCTTCTAGTTGCCTTATGCTTTTGACCTTAGTTCTGATGCCATGTTGAAAAATTTAATTAGGGAAACATCTCTAATTCCATTTTCCATTCATGACATTTGTGATTATGTTCTTCTTCTTAGATTATTATTATTTTTGTACTCTTCTCGTCAAATAAACACCAAAAAATAGATATCACATGAACACAAGATATAGGCTCCACGCGAGGGAAAAATCCCTCCAACAGGGGAAACCCACTAGAATTTATCTTTCTTATCAATTTTCAAAGGATACTTCCAAGACCAAACACAAGACCTATAAATTCCTTCAAGATACAGGTCAACCAACCATGCATACATGTCTTCTTTACTTCTAAAATTTGTATTCATTTTTGTAACTTCAGAACCTTTGGAAACCATAGTAGAACCTAGGATCCTTGCATGTGTGCAATGTAGACAGTGAATTAAATAATTTGAGACTTATCTTATTCTTCACATAAACTATTCCAGCTCTCTTAGACCTTCACATCCTATTCAGACTTCAGAAAAAATCCAATATGTGATTTCTTGATGCATTTTAAAATGGAGGTCGAAGTCTCTTTTTATATATCCTTTCCAAGTGGATCTTGAGCCCACTCTAGGCCTTCTTTGGATGGTTGGACGACCTATCCTTTTGAGCTAGCTAGACACTTTTAAAATAAAAAATATATTTTATTTCTTTGATACAAGTTCCCAATGGGGTATTTTACATTATGATATTGACTTTGACTCGAGACAAAAACCCTAGAGCACACAATGGGTGATTTGACCTATTGACCAATGACCCAAGCATGTAACCCATACTTTAATAAGTCAATTTTCTTTTACAACAAAATTTATTTTTCTTATATTTTTCCAATACATAAGAATTACATCATGACATGACACAAATGACAATTATGAAGATCGAAACTAGTTACAATTTCCATTATATAACACATTATGGGGATATTAAGAGCAACACATTCTTTATTCAATTGGTAAATCTTCGACAAAAAGGTCCTATTAAAGAGCACTTTCAAAAATTCCAAAAGTTGAGCCTCAAAGTAAAGAATATTTCAAAGGATAACTTGTTATACCTATTTATGGGTTCTTTAAAGGAAAGCAGGCATTATGAGGTGTGTCTCTTTGAACCTAAATATCTAGAGCATGCTTTCAATCTGGAAAGGAAAATTGAAAGCAAAAATATGGTCACTATTAACTATAGCGAAAATCATGCACCCTTTCCTAAACCAAGAAGGCTAACTTCTCAGTAAATGGCTGAAAGAAGAACAAAGGGACTCTATTTAAACTATGACAATAAGTATAATAAAGAGAATAAATTCAGTGAGAATAAAATATTTTACATAGGCTGTGAAGTTGAAGAATGTTAAGAAGTGGAAACTTCATAAGATATAGATCTAGAAAAAACTACTCCAACAATTTCTTTTCATGCATTGGTTGGCATCAACACTCCACGAACCCTTAATATAGAAAGATACATAAAAATGAAAAGGGTAACAATATTGAATGATTCATGTAGTATCCATAAAATTGACATAAATTCTTAATTGCTTTGTATATCCAACACCATAATTTCAAGTGATGATTGCAGATGGAGGTACAATAAATTGTTCAGGGAAGTGTAAGAAGATTAAGCTAAATATGGGGGAGTATTTATTGGTTATTCCCATGATTGCAATCCAAATGGGTGGTGTTGATTTTGTAATAGGGGTCCAATAGTTACAATCATTGGGAACAATGGCCCTTAATTTCCAAGGTATTTTCATAATATTTTTCTCAGAAGGAAAGGAAATTGAGCTTAGAGGTATCCAAGGGAAACCCAATAAGGTGATAAAATCTAATAACATGAAAAAATTGCTAAAAAGGGGACACCAAGATGTAGTTGCAATAATTGTGTTCATTAGATGTTCAAACATCTCTATCCTCTATGCAAGGGGATATTCAACATGTTATCAAAAATCATGCTATGGTATTTGGAAAAATTCCTAAGGGTATTCCACCTATCCGAGAACATGACCATGATATTCATTTGCGACCTGGGAGTGTACAACCTAACATTGGGGCTGATGGATATCCACATGCACAAAAGAGTGAGATTTAGCGAATGGTTCAAGAAATATAAGAGGTGGGCATCATTCAACCTAGCCAAAGTTCTTTCTCTTCAGTAGTGGTAATGTTTATAAAAATTGATGGTTCGTGGCGTATGTTTCTAGACCATAAACAACTCAACAAAATGACAATCAAAGATAAGTTTCCTATTCCCATCATTAATGAATTGTTAGATGAATTGCATGGAAAAAAAATATTTACTAAGTTTGATCTTCATTTTGAATATCATCAAATTAGAATGACGCAATAATACATTCCCAAAACAACCTTTAGAACAAATGAAGGCCATTATGAGGTTTTGTTTATGCCATTTATACTTACAAATTCACCTTCAAATTTTCAAATTTTGATGAATTCTTTTTTAAACCCTTCATTAGAAAATTTGTGCTAGTATTTTTTTATGACACAATAATTTACAACAAGTATTGGGAAGTGTATAAAATCTAACCACGGGGATTAAACTTGATCTTATGATATACTAAAACAATATACTGAATCCATTCTACAATTTTCAGAATTAAACACGACCACACAATCACATAAAAAAGTGAGAGAAAGATGCAATCAATTGCACAACACAAGGTGTATCTGGGGAAAGAATGTCGCCTAAAACCCTGTTATATGTATATTGTATAAAGTCAATGATCATGAAACAATACAATGTTTTATCTCACAAGAGAACTTTTTCACTCTACCAACTGTCTCACACTGATATAGGCAAAATTGGACAAAGACTTAGCCAATTCTCCCTATTCTCATCCTGCCTTGCTCACTTATTCCTTGAGGAATTAATGCACTATTAAATAGAAAATTCTCTTGCCTTGACTACACAATCCATCCAAGGTCTCCAACTAACTCTATAACTGACCTGTACAATTTTCTAATTATACAATTTATAGTTATCTTCCCTTTAACAATGGGTCTTCGTCAAAACTGGCATGCAACAACTATTTATAGTGAATTATCAGTTAACTGATTGATCACTCATTGTGAATTAAATCAGATTTAATTCAATGGACCTCTCACTAGCTCATCACTCACTTAGAACTAGTTAAAATGATTTTAACTCAATTAATTGAGTTAACTAATTACAACTCACGCATAATTGCAATTGGAATCCCTTAAATCAGGAATCACTCCACATGCAAGCTCTCTTACCCTCAACTCGAATTTCCTAAGCTAACTCAATCATTCTGACTTAGTTAACTAATAAAATTTGTTATGAGATGAAATTACAATTTCTCTTCCAAATTTAATTAAGGGAAAATTAAATTAGAAGCCCCGTAGTGGGGTGCCATTTCTTGGTGCCACTTCAACACTCCCTCTCAACAAGAAAGGGATTATCTACTGCCCAAATCGGTCTCCGTAGAATTCATTTTTTCTTCTTTCCAATGCCTTCATCAAGATGTCTGCATCCTACTCCTCTGTGGGAATGTACTCTAGTGACATGATCCTCCTCTAAACACAATCTCTGAGATGGTGGTATCAGATATCAATATGCTTGGACATGTCATGGAATATTGTATTAACTAAGAGTTTTATGCAACTCTCATTATCACAATGTATCATCATCATATCCATCTGCTGACCAAACAAACCAACAAGTATATTCCTCATCCAGGTGGCCTTGCATGCAGCCTGACTGGCTGCCATGTAGTCTTCCTCTTCTGAACTGAGTGCAACTGATCTCTCTTTCCTGTTGTACCAAGAAATTGTTTTTGATCCTATGCTAAAGATGCCTCCTGATGTGCTCTTCTAGTCTGATGGAATCCCAACCCAATCTGCATCGGTGAAGCCTTGTAGCTTCACTCCCTCTGTTCGTCTGTACCATAATCCATACTCTGATGTGCCCCTAATATATCTCAACACATGCTTCCCTAACTTCCAAAAGAGCTTGGTCATCTTAACCATAGCTTGGCTCAGTTAGTTAACTGTGTAGCATATGTCGGGTTGTGTGATCACCAAATACATGAGTGAACCCATCAGCTGCTTGTAAACAGTAGCATCCACTACTTCACCTGAAGTAGCATCCTCCTTTCTCCAGTTTCCTGCAAGAGGAATCTCCATGGGTTTTCTACCCTCCATGTGGAGCTTCCTCAGAATATCCTTGCCATACTTTCCCTAAGATACAAATATGTCCCCGTCCCTTTTCCATATTTCCAATCCAAGGAAATAGTGCAAGAGCTCCATTTCCTTCATCTCAAATTCTCTTGCAAGATCATATTTTCAAGATTTTATGAGCCACTCATCACCTGTCAGTATCAGATCATCAACAAAAAGTACAATAATCAAAATCTTACCATCAACCACAATATGATATAGGTCCGCGTCTTCTTCACACTTGGTGAAGCCCAACCTCGTGAAATAGATGTCAATCCTGGTGTACCAAGCACGAGGTGCTTGCTTCATCCCATATAATTCTCTCTTGAGTCTGCACACATGCAAATCCCTGTCTAAGGTATCAAAACCCTCTGGCTGATCAATGTACACTTCTTCCTCACTAAATCCATTGATAAAGGTTGTCTTTACATCCATCTGATGTATCTACCATCCCATATTTGATGAGAGTTCAAGGATGGATCTAATGGAAGAGTAATTTTGGATTGGTTCAAAGGTCTCATAATAGTCTATCCCCTCCACTTGAGAGAACCCCCTGGCCAAAAATATAGCCTTGTGTTTCTCCACACTCCCATATGTTGTCTGCTTCACCTTGTAAACCTATATGGAGCCTACCACTAATTTCGCCCTTGGTCTTGGGACAGCTTCCCATGCATTGTTCCTGATAATGGAGTCATACTCCAAAACCATGGCATCAACCCATACTGGCTGCTACACTTCTTCCTCAAAAGAGGATGGTTATATATCAATACCTTCACTCATAAGAGACATGTATCTAGCGTACTGCTCTGGGGACCTTCTCTACCTACGCTTTGATGTGGGTGCTCCCACATTCTCTCTCTTATACACCAATAATCCGTCAACCTCTTTCATGCACTTCCTAACATCTGTGGTGGTTCGATCTGCATGAGTGGTTTCTACCACTCTCTGTTCCTCTGCTTGTGCTGCTCCACATCCTTAGGTTTCTCCCTCTCAAGGGAAAATCACATGGCTTTGTATTCATCAAAATTCACATCTCTTTTGACCAATGTCATCCAATGTACTGGAAAGTACACCCAATAGTTATGAGGTGTATGAGTGTACCCCACAAATATCCCCAACTCTGTTGTTGGCTCAAGCTTCTTCTTGGCATCTTTGGTCACATGGCAATAGACATATGAGCCAAAAATTTTAAAATATGAAACATCTGGTTTCTTACATTAAAATCCTCCTCTTGTGTAGTCATCCCAAGTATCTGATGAGGACTTATGTTCTGCGCAAATACTATTGTATTGCATGCCTCTGCCCACAGATACAACGATAGGCCATCGTGCAACATAGCTTGTGTTGCTCCCACAATAGTTATGTTCTTTCTCTCTGCAACCCCATTATGCCGTGGGTTATGAGGTGCAATGAATTCTCTTCGAATTCCTTCTGAGGCGCAGAAGTTCTTGAATTCATTAGATATTTATTCCCCACCCTTGTCACTCCTCAGAGCCTTCACCTTCTTCCCTGTATCTTTCTCGACAAGTGCTTTGAACTCGAAAAAATTTGAGAACGTCTGATCTTTCTTTTGCATGAAGAAGATACAACACTTTCTAGAAAAATCATCAACAAAAATACATAATACCCATGCTTTGCTGTGGAAGCTGTTGAGAACTTTCCACACACGTCTGAGTGAACTATCTCAAGGATTTTCATTGCTCGACTTTCCTTCCCATGAAAGGTGGCATTCGTATGATTCCCCATAATAAAACCTTTGTATGTGTCTCTCTACGCCAATTTACCCTTTGGAAGCCTTGTAGAAATCTATTGCATGATCATCAAAGTGTTGTGGTGAAGATGGGAAACCGCCTGTGACATAACTCACTGATGTATCGACTCACCAACTCCTCTGCTTTACTGTTCAATGCTGCACAGTCATCTACATTAATTTTGTAGAGTTTATTCACCCAAACCCCAATATTTTTCACCTGTCTCGCAACCTTGTGATGAAGGAACACCTTTCCTTCATTGAAAATCACATCATATCCATGATCTTCCAACATAGCAACATAAACCAAATTATTTTTAAAAATGGGTACATGCATGACATCTTTTATTATGAGGGGTTTACCTGATTCTCTTTGGAAAGTAACTATACCAATCTCGATAGTGCTATACCTCTTGTCATCACCCATCTCGATGTGCATCTGGAGATCCTTCTCCTCCAAGATGCTAAATAATTATTTATTTTCGGTCATGTGGAATGAGGCACCAATAACCAAGTACCACACAGATCCCATCATCGATGACACCATGCATGCAATGAGGGTGAATTCCAACTCAAATTTTGAAGCCAAAGCTTCACCTGCTACTCCTCCCGAGGCCTTCTTGTTGTTCTTATTTTGTGGAAAATTTGTGGCATAGTGTCCATGCTCATGACAGTTGAAACATTTCACCTTTTACAAGTCTCGCTTCTTTCCTGCCTTTCCGATCTCAGATTTGGAATGGGACACCTTCCCTTTTTATTTATTAGTGTTTCCATCCAAGGCACAATTTTCTTCATCATCCGTATTTGATGAGGATCCATCTCTGGTGCTCTGCCTGATTTCTTCTTGTGCCAAATCTGACTAAAATCACTCCCAATTTGACAGCTTCTCCCTCCCATTAACAAAGTCCTGGTAGCTATGCCAGCTTTTGGGAAGGCCTAGAAGATCTACGCTCACCAAATCATCCGTGGAAACAATGACCCCAACACTTCCAAGCTCATCATGAAATGTGGTGAACTTGGTTATGTATTTTTGGAACGTGTCGTCCTTTTCCATTTTGATATTCCTGAGCTTGTTTTTCAGTGCCAGGTTCCGGTGGTCATTGATATTCTAATATAGATATGTCAAGGCCTTACACATTTCATATGGATTTACCTTCCTGTGGAGGCTCAAGACAATATGGTCTTGAAATACCTCTAACAAGATCCTCCTCACCTTCACAACATTCTTCTTCCATGCTTCAAGAAGTTGGGCATTTGTTGTTGCGGGCTGAGCAATATTAGTATCAATTAAATCCTTCAGTACATTGTCCTCAAGCACTACCTCCATCCTTTCCTTCCATGCAATATAATTCGAATTTCCCTCAAGTGCATATTCGAGTCTCGAGCCATTGAAGGACATCTTGATTCGTTGTTGGATACCGAAGAAATGATTTGCAAATTCAAACCTGATAAAAAAAAACTTTATCTTCTCTTATTATTTTGATTCTTGGCACTCTGATACCATTTAGAAAATACAACAACTAGGATTCAATCTAATCTTATGATATACTAAACCAAGATACTGAATCCCTTCTACAATTTGTGGAATTAAACATGATCGCACAATCACATAAACAAGTAAGAGAAAGAGAAAAGAAATTTCACAACACAAGATGTATCTGGGGAAATCATGTTGCCTAAAACCCATCTATCTATATATCGTATAAAGTCAAGGATCATGAAACACTACAATGCTTTCTCTCACAAGAGAATTTTTGTACTTTGACAACTCTCTCACGCTGATCTAGGAAAAATTGGACAAATACTTAGCCAATTCTCAGCCTTTTCTCAACTTGCCTTTCTCACGCATTCCTTGAGGAATTAATGCCCTATTAAATAGGAAAATCTGTTGCCTTGACTGCGCAATCCATCCAAGTTCTCCAATGGACTCTACGATTGACCTCCACAATTTTCTAATTATAAAACTGATAGTTATCTTCCCTTTAACCTCTATCTCAACCGAGTCTTCATCAGAATTGACATGCAACAACTATTTATACTGAATTAATAGTTAAATGATTGATCACTCATTGTGAATTAAATCAGAGTTAATTCACTAGACCTCTCACTAGCTCATCACTCAATTAGAACTAGTTAAATTGATTTTAACTCAATTAATTAAGTTATCTAATTACAACTCATGCATAACTGCAACTAGACCCCATTAAATTATGGAATCACTCTACATGCAAGCTCTATGACCCTCAACTCAAATTTCCTAAGCTAACTCAATCATTCTAACTTATTTAACTAATACAAGTTTTTATGATATAAAATTACAATTTCTCCTCCAAATTTAATTAAGGGAAAATTAAATTAGAAGTCCCGCAGTGGGGTGCCATTTCTTGGTTCCACTTCAACAGGAAGAGCATGTGTAACATCTTGAAAAGGTCTTGACACTATTTAAAGATAAAAAAATATACACAAATCCTTCCAAGTATTCCTTTAGGGTTCAGGAAGTGGAATATTTTGGTTGTATTTTATCACACGATGGTGTCAAGGTGGATCTTGTGAAATTTCCTTGAATGCACCAACTGGAGTTTATTCTTCTAATAGAAATTTATTTATTTATGAAAAATAGTGAATAAATAATTGATTCATTATTCAAAATAGAAATACGTTGTGGAATTATAAATCAGGAACTGAGAAATATATGCACAAATAAAATAAAAATGACACGAACACTTTTGGACTAAACACTTCCTCTTAGCGAGGAAGGTCTTATCCGTTATACCCATCTACTGAGTAATTATATGAGAACATCCTATAGCTGAAATAGCCCATGTTGTTGGTGTCTAACATCTATGATACACCTAGCTCTCACTATCCACTTAGCTACTACGCAAACTCGGATTCACTACTAACTCTGTAGTTGAACATCATGTGCTATATTTTCCCTACACATACTTTTGATGTTGTTGCATTGTTTCTATCACTGCACTACCATGGAAACGACTAAAATAATGAGTTTCGATATCCCTTTGAATAAGAATTGGGAAATCTCTCTTGGGTTGGAAACCCACTCATGGATCCTTTCTCTAACTAGAATTGTGCATGTTATCATCCATTTTCCAATTCATATTTCCACCCCTAACTATAAACCCTCTCATGGAGTCTCACTCTGGATAAAACTGCTCATGCACTCCACAACTGGGAAATTCACATCACCGCCTCATCACATGAATTTCCTGCAGCTACAACTAGAAACCCGATATCCCTAATCTATTGTGTCACTGAAACTCGCTCTACAACTGTCCCTTGAGTATCTGACTACAACTAGCTCTACACTGTCTATTTACCATATGATTGTACCCAACTGGCTCTTCTAATGTCACTCACATATCTAACTGCAACTAGCTCTGCAACTTTCCCTCAATATATGATTGTTTCTTGCTAACACCTCGACCCTCATAGTACTCTATACCGTGGGCCCTCGTAGCAAAGGTACCGATCCATGTGAACATCTACTAGATTTTATATAGACTTCATACTAATCACCTATGGACTCTACCCATATTGGTCTATGAAGCATCATTTTGATGCTCCATCTAGATGTATCACTACTATCAATGAAAATTACTCCAATCTAGAGGTCAACTATTGGTCACTATCGAAGTTGCTATATGTTGTTTCCCCTTCTTGTCCTTATTCCTTTTGGGACATTGGGCGATGTAGTTACCAAATTCACCACATATGAAGCATTTGAACTTCAATGAATCCTTCTTCTTATTTATCCTCATTTAGAGTTTTTCCCCTAACTGGGACCCTTCTTCACCTTCCCTTTACCTGCAAGGGCTACACTTTCTTCTTTCTCCTTCTAAAATTTTGGTCCCTCGCTATTGTTGCTAATAATACCTTCTGCGAGGCTAATATTTAGCTCCACTGGAGTGAATCACTCCATAGGCGCTCCAAACTTGGCATTTTATCTCACCTACAAATGACTTGGACGAATGTATGCCACTCCTTGGAGACCCCATTGAGGCTCATGTGCACTAGCTCATAATCTGTTGGTTTCTCTCCAACAATTGCAAGTTCACCTCAGACACTTTGAATGTTGGTGAGATAGGAAGTTATGTTGTCACCCTTTTGCATATTTGTTGTCTTCATATTCTCCTTGAGAATAACTATACAATTCTCAAAGGGATCCTGGTATAACTTCACAAAAACATCCCACATGTCCTTTACCATATTTTGCTCAACAACATGCATGATAATATGATCTTGAATCCCATCTAGAACCACCCTCTTGGCTTTGGCCATCTCCTTCTTGAAGGTTTCCAATTGTTGTGGATATTCTAGTTCTGCCATGAAATTTTTCATTAACTCCTTCAATCCATGCTCATCTAGTAGGAATTTCATTTTGGCTTTTGAGACACCAAAATTAGCGGCTCCGTTAAATTTATCATAATCTATGAGTCTTGCTGAAGCCATATTTACAAAAATCAAATAAATTAGAGAAATATCTACTGGAAATATCCTTCTTCTTTTGGTAGCTTAACCTAACCTTCTTCCTGCACTTTCACTCCCTCAGGAAATGTGAAAAATTGTTCCTAAACTTGCCTCCAATTTCCTTCCTAGAACTCAGACTACCTATTGGTCCTACTAGGTAACTCGCACTACCTCTCAGAATTCCTTCTCTGGAATCTGGAACATGCACTATAAACACTAAAAATCGCATTGGCTAGAATGAAAAGTGTTCCACAACCTTCTGCTGCTAGAAATCACGACCTCCTTCCTGCATTAGAAAATGAGAAACCCACTGAGAAATAAACTTGAAATTATGTTTATGTGTGTTTTTCTCTTATTCACCTGTGCAAATCTGCAACTACAAATCCTTGTTGCAAATCTATGTGCCCATATCTACTTCGTGAAATAACTGATCTACTCACCAGAACCGTTTATCTGGAAAATCCATTGTTCGCTTCTACTGATTCAGGGACAAATCAATCTTTTCCTTCACCCTGAACTGGAAATCGATTTTCCTGCCCCAAAATTTCACATTGCCTGGTTGGTTTGCATAGATATGGAAATATTGTAGTAATATATCCCTCTGAAACCACACAATTTTGCTTCCTTCATTTCCGAGCCTCTGATCTAATCAACAATGCTCTGGTACCATGTGAATTTCCTTGAATGCACCAACTAGAGTTTATTCTTCTAACTTGTTAACAATTTATTTGTTTATGAAAAATAACAAATAAATTATTAATGCATTCTTAAAAATAAAAATACATTGCATAATTATAAATTAGGAACTAATAAATAGATGCACACAAAATAAAAATGACACCAATATTTTTGGAGTAAAAATCCCCAAAAAACCTCGAAGGGAAAACCATTACAACACATGAGGGTTTATTTTATTATGCAACAGTTTGAGAATGATTACAACTAGATTCCAAACTAGTTATACTCAAGAAAAATACTGGAAAAATAATCTGGAGATCAAATATCTCCTTTGCTAATCAAATTGGCCTCCTTTATCCTACTTGAACCTCACACTGGCTACTCACAATGTAGCTTGGAACTCACACTGGTAGCGTCAGATAACTCAAATTGCTGGGAAATTGGATCAAAGTGAGTCGTCTTGCCTCCCTCTACCATTTGAAACCACTCAGACCTACTTTTGGAAGTAGATTCGTCCTCTAGTTGTGATGTGTGGATCTTCTGGAAACTAGCATTGGGGTTTCTCACACTCCTTGTATGGCCTCATCTACATATGTATTCAACATCCATTTCCTACCACTCTCACACTAGAAAATCACTTGGAAACTCTCTGGAATCTTTCTCCCAAATTATCCGATGCTCCCTCTCTCTAATGCTCTCCCTCTAGCATGAATTGTGCCCTTGTTGAAGACTACAAGCTGGGTAGCTTGATTTTCCTCTCACAACTTGATCACCCTGATCTCACTGATGCTATCTCCAAGCCCTTTGACCTGCTTTTATAATATTTCATTGAATCGTCAACATCTACGATTTAATCTCCATTTAAGGATAAGATAAATTATCCCTCATCAAAAGAATTCTCCAGAGAAATATCAAACATTCTTAATTAATTATATTTAATTTACCACTTTTCCTAAGTTAGACTTAGGAAATATTTTAATTATGGAAAATGAATTTAATTAAAGTGTTTCCCAAGCTTATCTCACGAAACCTTTTCTGGGTTTTGGAGATCTAGTGTTCCTTAGCCTCTTAGCATCATTTAAGACTAGAAAAATTGTTCTATGCTACCATAAACTAACAAAAAACTAGAAGATCCTAATAAAATCAAAGCTATGAGGGAATGTCCAATATTAAGTACCTTGATGAAACTTAGAGGATTCTTAGGATTGACAAGATATTACTGCAAATTTGTCAATAATTATGGGAAAATAACAACACCTATAACAAAATTATTGAAGAAGGAAGCATTTTCTTTGACTAAAGAAGAAACCACAACATTTGAAGAACTTAAAGGGTTTATGTGTACAATTCCCCTCTTGGCGACACTTGACTTCAACAAAATATTTATTATGGAGTGTGATTCCTTAGGCCATGGCATTGGTGTAGTTTTCATGCAAGAAGGAAGACCCATTTCCTTTGAAAGTAGAGAACTTAAAGGAAATAACTTAATTAGGCCCATGTATGAAAAATAAATGTTGGCCATACTACATGTAGTGAAGAAATGACCTCCATACCTAATAGGAAGACACTTCAAATTAAAAATAGATCATGATAGTATAAAGTACTTCTTGGAACAAAGAATATCTTCATAAGAGAAAAAAATTGGCCACAAATATTTTTTGTTATGACTTTGAAATTATATACAAATAGGGAAAAAGAAAATATTGCGAAAGATGCACTCTCAAGGAAAGAGATATACATAAATGGTTTACTATGTGCTATATCCATTCCACAATCTGAATGGGTGGAAGAAGCAAGGATATAATTGCAGAAAGATGAGAAGATATGCAATATCATTCAATAGCTACATGAGGACCATGATGCAGCAAAAAAAATTACATGGAAAAATGATTTGTTATGGTATCAAGATCACTTATACTTATGTAATAATTATCAACTCAAATAGATTGTCCTATTGGAATTACACACTTCTCCTATAGGATGACATTCAAGGTTCTTGAAGACATACCATAGGATCAAAATAAAAAATTGAATCTCTTAATGCATATGTGAAAAAATTTGTGGTGGCATGTGTGGTATGCCAAAAAAATAAAGGAGAGACTATGAAGATCGCTGGGCTCCTTCAACGATTAGCCATAACAGGCCATTGTTGGGAAGAAGTTTCAATGGGTTTAATTATAGGTTTACCTAAATATGAAGGAGATATTATCATTATGGTAGTGGTAGATCAAATGATAAGGTGTGCCCACTTGTGCTCTCTTTATCATCCTCTTAAAGCAAGTACTGTGGTAGAAGTATTCAAAGAAACAATCCAAAAGCTACATGGAATACCAAATATTATTGTAGTTCATAGAGATCCAATTTTCACTGGAAATTTTTGGACTAAATTATTTTCCTGTTTGGGTACTCAATTGGTTCATAGCTTATCTTACCATCCTCAATATGATGGGAAAATTGAGATTGTGAATAAATGTTTAGAAGGATATATACGTTATTTTGAATCTGATAAAAATAAAAAATGGGTTAAATGATTTCCCCTAGTAGTGATGGTACAACACATCCTTTTATACTTCATAAAAATGTCACAATTTATGGAACTTTATAGATACCATCCTCCATCAATCACATCACCCATGAAAGGGCTATAAAGGATCAAGTAGTAGATGACTGCATCCAACATCAACAAGAGGTTCTCAAACTATTGAAGGAAATCTTGGTTATGGAACAAAATAGGATGAAACAACAAGCAAATTAACATCACAGTGAAAGGGAATATGAAGTGAGGGATTACCTATTTGAGTGACTACAACCATATAAAGAGATGTCCCTTGAGTAGCAAAAGAAGGACAATAAATTAGCTCCAAGGTATTATGGCCCCTATAAGGTGTTGCAGAGGATTGGAAGTGTTGAATGTGTAACTATGGTCGGTATGCATAATGTACATTTGGTCACTTGATGTAATTGTATTTATCATTGTAAAAATATTTATAAATGCTTGAGTAAAAAGAAAATTTATTTTGAGTCAAAGTCCCATTGCGAATTTTTAAAGATGAAAATTTAAATTTTTGAAATGTAAATTTTGGCTCCAAAAGTGACAAGTCGGATTCCCTCCAAGTCAAGTCATCCCTTTCCAAGAGAAATTTCCATTCACCCAATACAAACTACTATATGAAGGCAAATCGACCTCCTCCATTTGGGTATTCACATTCTCTCACACAAGGCAGTTTTCGGGCAAGCGAAGGACAAGAAGGACAAAGGAGGCTGAAATATCTCTTCTCTTCTCTCTCTCTCTCTCTCTCTCTCTTGCAACTCACACGTGTGGATTAGTCTCTCTCTATGGTTCTCATTTTCTCGGGGCAAATATTATAGGGGGCCAAAATTTCTGGGTTATTGGGGAAACTAATGTAGGGCCAAAATTTCTAGGGTAACTAGCTATTGCAAGAGGGTCGAAATTCTGAGTTAGGCAGGTAGAGAAAACTGCAGGATCAAATTGGGTGACTTGAATTGGAGGACAAGGACAGGTTTGAACATAGGTCTAGGTGTGTGTCTCATTGAACAAGAATAATTTCTCTATTGAAAAAGGTTGTTGGGTTTTTCCCCTTTATGGGTTTTCCCAGGGTAAATCTTGTATTCTTTTGTGTGTTGTGATATCTACTATTCCATTATTCTTTATGGTTTATTTTCTGAAGTATAATTGATAAATGATATATTGGAATACGCTAAAATAAGATATACATAAAAAGTAATTATCAACATTTCAGAAATATTGTGCTAACCCTAATTGCACTAATAAAATCAACATGGTATTAGAGCTTTTGTGAAGGAATAAGGGAAAATTGAGATCAACTTGAAAAAACCATAGAGAGGAATTTATTCAATTACTTCTTGAAAATTGGTTTCTATGGATTTTTTCATGAAATATGAAAACAAGCTAGAGGGAACATCCAATTTCAAACCATGGAAAGTTGGAATAGATATTCTTCTTGCCAAGAACAAGGTTTTGGACATTGTGAAAGTAAAGGTTGTTAAGAAAAAATATGCTGCAGGAAAATAAAAATTCAAAGAGGATGACATCAATTCTATGATAATTTAGTGGACTCCATTAAGGATAATTTGGTTCCCTACATTGCAAAATTTTATACTTCAAAGAAGATGCATGGTGCCCTAATGAATCTCTACACTATCAAGAACGTTGGTTAAATTATCAATGAGTTTGAAGAATGAACTTAGAAATACAAGGATGACTAATGATTACACTATGGCTTCTTAATTCGTAAATATTTATGAAATAAGAGATCAAATCCAAGCAATTGGAGAATCCATTCCTGATCAAGAACTAGTGATTACAACACTCAGTGGTCTTCTGATATCATGGGATGCTTTTGTAGTGTGTATAAGTAGCTGGAAGGAAGATTTTACAATTGAAAAAATATGGAAATTGTGTGCTCAAGGAGAAGCAATATTGATGACTAGATATTGTCAAGATGAGGAAGTTAAAGCCCTTGCAACTCATTTCAAGAACATGAGAAAGAATAAGTTTGGACCTCAAAACAAGAAGTCAAGAAAAGGATCTTCTTCCTCTAATAAGAAGAAATACTTGTCAAATATCCAATGTTATGGCTATCACGAATATGGACATTTCAAGAGATATTTTCCTAGCATGACTAATAACAAGAAGAGAAAAGTGAAGCAATATTCTTCCGCAACAAATGTTGAAGATGAAAAACCAAAGACAGTGAAAGGTGAAACTGATTTATTTTACTATTATTATTTGATAGGTTCCCTTGCATATGATAATGACATGTGGAATGTAGATAGTCAAACATCAAGGCACATGATTGAAGAGCATGGGAATCTTTCAAGCATGAAAGATATTAAGTTGTCTCAAAGGGTTGAATTGGGAGAAAATAAAAAAGATGCAATCAAAGGAATTGGAATGGCATCCATAAAGAGGGAATATGGTAACAATGTACATCTCAACAATGTTCTTTATGTATTGGGTTTGAAAAAGAATCTTGTCTGTGTTTCTTGTTTAGAAGATAAAGGATATAGAGTTTATTTTGTGGATGGAAAAGTACTCGTTCGGTACAAGGGATCTAGTATAGATGATGCTAGGGTTAGCGGGATTAGTGATGGAATACTGTATAGACTTGTAAGTCAACAAGATAAAGCACTAGAACATGACGAAATAAATTTGAGTGAGTTATGGAACAAAATGTATGGATATATTCATTTTAGATCATTTCCTAAGATGATTCAAATAATATCATGGGTTCCTGAACTACAGATAAATAATGATGGTGTATGCAAAGGTTTCGCTCTTGGGAATAACATCAATAAAACATTTCTAAACAATTACATCAGATCTAAGGAACCTTTGGAATTGATTCATTTTGATATATGTAGTCCAATTCCCTTGAAATCACTTGGTGGTTGATTATACTATGTGACATTTATTAATGACATCTCCCACAAGACATGGATATGTCTCTAGAAGACTAAGGATGAGGCATTCGACAAGTACCAAGAATTGAAAGTTGAAGTGGAAAACTTGATAATAAAAAAATGTCAAGATACTAAGATCTAACAATGGAGGAGAATACACATTAAAGAAACTTGTTACTTTCTACAAGCAAGTTGGGATTAAGAGGGAGCTAATTTTCCCCTTTAATCCATAACAAAATGGTGTAGCAGAAGAAATAATAGGTCCATTGAAGAATTTTTGAAGGCCATGAGGCATGATTTGGACTTGCCATTGTTTTTATGGGGGGAGCATCACATGCAATTGTGTGCATTCAAAATATAAGTCTTCATAAAGTTTTGGAAGTTATGACTCATGAATAAGCTTTCTCTAAAAGGAAGCCAAAGGCTAGTCCCATGAGGATATTTTGTTGTCATGTATATATTCTTGTTCCTAAAGATAATAGGAACAATATTGAGCCTTCAGTAAAGAAAGGTATATTTTTTGGACACATTGAATCATCAAATGTTTACCGAGTATACATTTCAGACTAATGATTAATCTAGTTTAACTGAGATGTAACCTTCAATGAGAAAGTGGCATAATGGAAGTCTAAGGAAGTCTTCATATATTCCTTAGATGAAGTGAAGAAGGAGGCCTCAAGGGAGGGGCATTTGAGTTCTACGGAATGTACTAGAAATCCAGAAGGGCCTCAAGGTCCAGCTAAAACATTCATAGTTCCAAATATCAAGAAGAGACTAGTGTGGCTTAGATCTAAATTAGAAGAGGAAGAAGAACATGCGGCTCCTAATGACAGATCTAGAGAAGTTAAGAAAACCAAGAGGTTCTCTAGTTATCCAACTCTCATGAAAAACTCATTGATGAATAACCTTCCACATATGAAGAAGCAGTTAGCCAAAAAGCATGGAAGGAAGTGATGAATGAATAGTACCAATCAATCATGAAGAAAGATGTCTCAAAGATTGAGCCAAGGCCTAAAGGGAAGTCAGTGGTGACTATTAACACTGGAAAATTGTGCAGCAGAAGATGACATTAATTAATGTCAGGCCAAAGGATTTACAGGGCTGGAAGACATTACAGAAACTGGAAAGTATTTAAAAATATCTAAGGTCTGAGGAAAATCAAATTTGAACTAGTCCTAAATGCTATTTACGCGCATAATCCTTCGTGAAGAGCGCCTTCTATGTGCATTTTTGCCCAATATGCTCGCATTTCTGAGAGTGGTGAAATGTCACTATCCGGGACCACACAAAGCAAAGGACAAGTCACTCCTTACTTGAAGCTACCTAAGGGCAGCCACCAACGCCTCCTTAGACACTAAGTTAGCACACAATGGAATATTTGGAGCACACAAAGGAATCATACCCCTCTCTTGGGTCACCATCCACAATGTACCAAGAGAGGGAAGGAGGATTTGAAATATCCTATATAAGGCCACCATGAGATAAAGAATTTGTGATCACATTGTTATGTTGGCCAGAATTGCCCAAGCAATACCAACAGTGTGTGACCCAGAGTTGAAGATAGAGGGGACTCAATTGTTGGCCATCCAACAAGTTCAGTACAACACAGTAGAGAGAGAGGGAGACTGCACCGAGGCAAGCTTGGGATAAAAACATCCTTGCATTGGGACCTAGAGCCATTGTCTAGGGGACCTTTGGCAAGAGGGTAAAGTTTCACTCTTATTACTACCAGCGCTCAATAAGAGGGACCTAGAGACACCGTTTGCATTATTGTTTTCGTTTGACTCTTTTCAGAGCTTTTGTTTAATTGTTTTAGTTTTAATTTAGTTTTAGTTTATATATGCATGCTTTTTGTCTATTTAGTATGCTTATTGATTCTAGCTTGTTCCACTAACTTGCTTGACTCCACTTCTTTTTCTGCCTGCTACCAATAACTTAATGAGGTAAACGACACCTCTTAAGTTGGTGTGATTTCGTACATATGTGCACCAAAAACACTACGACAGGATTGGCGACTCCACTAATGTTTATTACCAAGTTTATGTGGTTGTGCCTACTTTTTACAGAGACCTTTATATGTGCTGTGGAGTGGAGCTGAATTCCCCCTGATTTCTCTTGCAGTCCCTAGTTCATCCCAAGTGAGAGACTGAAGCAGAACAACTCCAAAAAAAATTCTTGCGGGAATTTGCATGCGTTTTCTCCTCACAGACACGCAGGGTGCGCGTTCAGAGCTTACCCGCACGCAGAAAGCGCACCTGTTTCGGCCTTTTGTGTGCAAATTACAAAATGATAAATTTCTCCCTAAATTATGTCTTTTCCTGCTTGTAAAGTGCTTGGAAGCCCGTAATACACCTGCCAACACTGGTTGTGGTACCCCGCAGCTTGTTAAAGCTCACTCTTAGCTGCTTTTTTTAGGCTTAGTGTCAGTTTTACTTCAAGTTGATTTTTGCAAATTTCACACATAGTTTAAGTAGGGGGGGAAAATAAATTGCATTTCGAAAAAAATTGTGTTTTTCAAATTTTGGTACTTACACACCGAGATAAATAGCCAAAGTAAGTGGCCCAAGACCTCCGCATGCATAGCTAGTTTTCTTTTTCCTAGTGTAGAAGTTATTAGTTTAGTTCAATTTTTGTACTAGGAATTTTGGAACTAGGATTGAATTTTTTATATAAGAGCAAGTAATCTCTACTACCTTTGCGCCCTCTGGTGATCCTAGTTAAGCATATGAACGCTCCCTATTCACAATTTTCCATCTCCCTATAGTTGGTCACATAGGTTAACTAGGAAAAATTGAAAGCAGCCCATTATCTGCACATGTTTTTCATTTGAGCCAGGAACAATACAACATAGTTTAAATAGGGGAATTCATAAAGGATCATTGATATCCACATTTTCAAACTATGTGCTTGTCCACTTTATGCTCACACACACTCACCCACTAAGCAAAGCAAAGACACCTAAAACTAACTTAACCAAACTCACTAAATTCTCCCCACAGGGGCCACAAAAGAATTTATAACTTAAGTTAGGATCAAGGGGATAGGCATCCAATAAGCCACCTTGATCACACTTCATATTGAAACATAGAAGTTGTGTATTTAGGGAGCTTCAAATCCACCTATCATCCCACGTCAAAGAAAACCCGAGCGCGGCAGAGACCCGTTTCAGAAGGGGTTAGGCTTAGGTGCAGTGCGGGCAGGTATCAGTCAAGGCTACTTGACTGATGGTGGTTCTTAGTGGCCAAAAACTAGGGCATCCCCTTCCCTATAGGTGATGGTGCAGGCAAGCGCCAAACCCTCTACCCTTACCTTGGTGGATTCTCTTCGGCTGACTGGGGGCGTCACCAGCTCTTACGGGATGTTGTGCCAGCACTTGCAAGAAATATTTTCAAGGCCCAGTTACATTTGACTTTGTGAGGACGAATAGGTCTTCTAGGATTTTGAGTATCATACGCAAACAAACAAAAACCACTTTTTTTCTTTCTTGATCACATAGATTAACTTAAAGGGAAAATTTATTTTATTTTCACTTTGTTTTATGTATGTGACCATAATGTTTCTTTGATCATAGACTATATACTCTCAATTTTTTCCAAAACCAGACCTAGTCGACTTCAGGATGGACCCAACGGGACCTCGTCGATCTAGGCATCTTTTGGACCTCCCCCCATTATCGGGAGGGGTTCTAGGTCTTTCGCCATTTAGGCATCAAAGATAGAACACTGCCATCGTGATTGGTTCGTCCTTCATTGGGGCAGTCGTAGTTGGGAACCCTGGTCGGTTTCCCAACGCCACACCACATACCACTCCTCCCATGACCCCTAGAGGGTAGAGGAGTGCTTCCCATCCAGGAAGCTCTTCGAATACATAGTAGGGTACGTCACAAACTAACCCTCTTCCTAACCATAACTTTGTGTTTTCGCACATTGCAATGGCGTCAACCTCCCAGTCACCTTTCTTAGCTTCATTGAATCTACTCGATTTAACCTAGCTAATGAATGACCCCATCGCACATAGTCCTACATGGCCTCCCATGCCCATGAAGCTCCATTCAGATATTCCAAAATTCAAAGGCAAGAAAGCATAAGACCCAAGTAATCATGTAATGACCTTTCACCTGTGGTGCTCATCGAATAGTATCATTGACGACACTATTCGATTGAGATTATTTCAACGCACTCTTACAGGAGTAGCCGCAAAGTGGTACGTGGAGAAACCCCCTGCTTCACATGGAACCTTTAGCGCCCTCACTACCATGTTCCTAACATATTTTCAGTTACCCATTCACCATGATTCCAGAATGGAATTACTGACGCATTTTAGAAAAACCCCCATCATCCATATCTCGGACCATCTCCATGAATGGAGGCAGCATCACAGTTTATGTAAAGCTAAACTTGACGACTGGGTTCTCTTATATTTGTTCCTAAAAACTCTTACGACAAATATTTCAAAGGATGTGGCACAGAAAAATCCCACATTCGAAGAGGACGCAATCAACAAAGCCCAAAAGCTTGAACTGATTTATACTCAGTCAGGATACATTTACAACATCCTGCCCAACGCCCCACGCCTGCAAACTTATCAAGAATTTCCAGGCACGTTGAACTCTGCAGACGAGCTAATTGGGTCAATGACCCAAGGTTACCTAGGAAGTAGTAGTCAAAACACCGGTTACAACATAGTTCTACCTAGAACATACCTCAATCTGGTTTTCAAAGTCGTCATATGCCTCAGAAAAATTTGACCAATGGGGCACAATCGTATCACCAGGGAGGACCCTATCCTCCGGCTCAGGGGACCCAATACACAGAAAGAAACACTTATGGAAGAGCTCCTCTCCAACAGCTAGGTGCAAACCACGGACCGCGTTATGCTCAGTCCCCAACACACGACCCACCTATGCAGACCAATTCATAGGTGAACTTTGTGCAGCCGTCCTAAAACCAACCACACCAATATAACCAGGAGAACTACCCTCCCAACGCGGTGAAGAAAAAATAAAAAAACAAGCCAAAAGGGAACCCTAGAGAGGGGGGAAAAAACCAGCAACACCCACCATGATCCCAGGCTGGAGGAAACTCCAACAAGGATCAGAACCAGGAGCCAAGCAATGTCCAAAAGCAGGGCAAAATGCCACCTCTTCGAACAAACCATTCTTGTTCAATATGTGGTGAGTATGGCCACTATACTCACCACTGTCCCGATCTCCCTGAGATGAAGAAGCTACATAGTAACTGAGTACAAGGAGTTTCTTCCTAGCAAGCAACTCTGATGCAAGAAACTTTCCCCACCAAGGGATGATCAACACTTAGCAACAAAACCTAGACAACTCCAAGAAAAGCAGCCATGAAATCTATATGACTGGTGAAGAGATGTTTTTCCAAACAAGGAATTGCAATTACGACACCCCACTAGACACCAATACATCAAGGGAAAGTACCAGTGCACCGAATGCACCTTTGACCATTTCAAAGATGCCTATAGAACCATTTCCAAAGATGGCAAGGGGACCCAATACGCGAGTAAGAAACTACTTCAAAGCGGCCCATAATTATAACATCGTGGACAATTTAGCACAATCTCCCGCTGCTATGTTAGCTCTGGAAGTACTGCAGTCATGCCCAAAACAATGGAAATCCCTACTTTCCGCGCTAGGCGCTATCGACCCTGCCGATACATGTTTATTGGATTTTGACTTAGACAAAGCCACCCATAGGATTCCTTCCATGGTCTCCTTTTAGATACCAGTATCGGTCCAGAATATCACTATTCACTAATGTGTCATAGAAGAGAGTGCATCCACATGCATCGTGTCAAAAAATGTTTGGAAGAAGTTAGGGTCTCTCGAACTAAAACCCTCAATCATCACGCTTAGAGAATACGATGGTCGTCCTTCGACTCCCGTCAGCCTCTACCAAAATTTCCCTGTATGTTTAGCCAAAAAGACAGTCCACATAGACATTGAATTCTTGGACGCTCACTTGGACTACAATATGCTCCTTGGGTAGAGTTATATGTACGCCATGTCTGCCATAGCCTCCTCCATCTTTCGCGTTAGGATGTTCCCCCACGAGGACCGCATCATCAACGTAAACCAACTGACGCACAACGAGAAGTGTCCCCTAACAAAAGATGATGTAATCCTACCCTATGTAGGTACATCTTCATATGCGCTTTTATGGTACCAAGAATATGGCCCCGTCCAATTAAAACCATCGTCCGTCCTAGGGTCATTCCTAGGATATCCTCCCATTATCCCTGAGTCATCACCCAATGTCACAGGGGCCCCAATATGCATGATGTCCAGATCAAGCATCGAGGCTAGCCAGGACATAGAAAAAGGATGTAATGACACCTAGGCATCAACCATAGCAGCCTCTCTAGCCTACTCCGCCTCCCAAACCCCTTTCCTCTACCCCCAACTGGCTTCGTCTCCCAGTAGGTTTTGGCAACACTGGTATTACCCAACATATCATTGGCAATCCCAGTTTGGTACCTCATTCCCCCCGCAGGAACAGGACCCACCCACGTAACTGCCACAGGATTGAAACCCCTCAACCTTGAGGAGCCCCCCTGCAAAGGAAGTTTCCATTGCAAAACCAGTGATCACGGCTACGAAAATAAAGAAGAGAGGAAAAAATATGGTGACCCCCACCATACAATGGGAATCATCAGTTTGTGCCATATGTGATGTAATAGGTCACCCTACCCATATAGACATCACGACGTCGTATTCCCATAAAGAGGAACCTACTAAAGGAAAAGGCAAAGCACTACGTACCAATCACGCATGTGCTCTCTGCAACAGCTATGGGCATTATACCCACCATTTCCCATAGATCCCATGATATAGGGATGCCTTACATGCCATCGAGTGATCCTATCAAGAGGATCCCTCCACCCAAGCATTCAGAACTGAACCGCGTACCATCCTATACCTGCAGAAAGAACAAAGGGTTGTAGAAAGACCCCCAGTCGTGCCCATTATACGTTGCACACTATGCGATGAACATGGTCACTTCCTCGAAGAGTGCGTAGCCCTGGAGCTCATCCATAGATGGTATCCAATAGAAAGGGTCTACTACGTTGGATTGCGGACAACGCAATTCACATGTCCATTATGCATCAACAACCACATTTTGGAGAATTGTCACTATATACCCCGATTCTGACTAGCCCTCGCTAGCCTTCACCCCGCCATAGTCCGTCTCTCTCAAGGAGACGACGTGGATGCAGAGTCCATGGATAGCTCCACAACCTAAGAAGATGTGATGAGCATATCCATCATGTTCTTGACAGCCGAAAAGCAGCCAAATAGGGAACCCCTAGTTACCCCTAACCGCTCTCTATAGAACAAACCAACATGCATGTTATGCAAAACGAAAAATTATGCAGTCGTCAATTGTCCTAATTTAGCAGCGTTACAACGCTGGTTCCCCACCAGACCTCAAACTGAGCATGACAGAACCCTCATATCAAGGATATTTTGCCTCATTTATCAAGGCAATCATTATGAGCGACACTGTACTTATGCCTCGCAACTTCGTCCCACCATCGACATGATTCATACCATAGAGAAGAGATAGGATGACCTCCAGGAATGGCATAAAAAGTACATTGTCGGGTCAAACCCTCTGCCCCCGATAGGCGCAACAAAAAAATTAAGACCACACACCAATAAAGCATGACCCCGATCAAGCCTAGGATAACATGCGGTTTATGTGATCTGAATGACCATCGAGTCAACCAATGCAGAGAACTGAAGACCCTCACAAACAGTCTCCACATCATCGCTTCTCTCCCTCAGAAACTTCTCTCAAACCAAGAGAAGATCACACGCACTTATTTCCGGATTTGTTCACACTTTCACCATACGATTAAATGTGTGCACCTTCCCAAGCTGAGAGTAGTAAGAGCCGCATTAAGTCTACACTCCACCAAAGAGGTAGACACACCCAAGCCAATAGTACATAAATGGAAACAGAAGACAACCTATTCTACGATAGACCCTTTCCAAGCATCCACATTAGGAACAACGAGTAGCATAGAATCTCACACTATCTACTCTGTTGGCTCAGTGATATTGTGCACCATTTGCACTGGAAAAAATCACACACCAGAGGTTTGCCCGCTAATGGAAACATTTAGGCACCTTTGTGGTCGGCACAATTTCCACCTACTGGAAATTGACCTTCCTAGTGGGGAGCCCAACCTTGCACTCATACAGAACCCCATTATGGAGATTCTTCCCCCGCCGCACGCTGATGACACAATTCACCATATAAGATTTGTATCAGCGCATATTGGCGATATGATTGTTGTCATTCCCACGTCCCAGGATTTACACCTCATTCCTGTCACAAAAGACCAAGGTACCTTGCGCTTTTGCATTGATTTCCGCAAGATCCCAAATTTTCATGCCGCCATCAAACTCCTCGATGATACCCAATCTCTAGAACAATGCCTAGTACAATTTGAGCTTGTAGAAGAAAGTCGATGACAGTCGCTACAACACAACGAGGCCCACAAGAAAAGGGTAAAAGCATCATTCGACCTCCACATCACCCCTCGCTCATTCACTGAGGGAGAATTAGTCCCCCGTTATGATGTTGCAAAAGAAGCCTTAGGGCTAGGAAAGTTCGAAACCTTGTGGAGAGGACCCTACATCATCAAACATTTCCTCCGACAGGGGGCATAAATATTGATAGAACCGGATAGGACATGTCTCAATAACCCCGTCAATGGCCTTTACCTCAAGAAGTTTCACCCATAAGGGCCACAACAACCCTTCCCTAGAATGAGAGTACACAAAACCCAACCACCAATTTTTTTTGACCAAAAGACTTATTAAGACACGCTCAAAGTGCCACCATGGATCACCAACCTGAACCATATTTCGGATTTGCTGATGGAACATCACGATGGTCTCAAAATTTAGCTGCAGCTGCCTGGATCATCTACCACCCTGATCGATCACCACTCTGTTCAAATGATGTGTGCATCGGTTCAACAACAAACAATCAGGCAGAATATGATGCCATCATCAAAATTATGTGCGATGCCCTCCATAAGGGCATACGCCATATGCATGTCTACCTCAATTCCCAGTTGGTAGTGATGCAATTAAACCAAACATTTGAGATAAGAGATCCACATCTGTTTAGAAAATATTTGCGTGCAAAAATATTAAGCAGACAATTTCACTATATCACATTTACACATGTACCAAGGAGTCAAAACCAAACAACTGATCGCATAGCTAAAAATATCCTAAACTGGAATGCATCTCAAATAAACCATCATATATAAAAATCCAAAAATATAGATATCCATCAGCATAACATCATACATGAACCAAAACAGGTGACACACCATGTAGAGCCGCAAAAAAATATCTCTCATATATATATATATATATATATATATATATATATATATATATATATATCACAATGTGTATATCTGAGTACAAAAACGGTGTCGCCGGCCTAAGGGCCAACCCAAAGATACAAAAGTCATAAAAAATAAGGGAAGCATCCTCATAATGGGTGCTTTCCCTGTGTATAAATATACTCTAGGGTGGTGTCCCCTCAAGTGGGGCACCTGGACCCACCACTACTCCTGGTGCCACCACCAGAGCTATCGTCGCAATTGTGATCACCACTTGACGTAGAATGGGCCGATAGTCCCTCTCACCTACCATCACTGTCTCTAACTAGAACTCCTCGAAGTCATCCATGAAACCTTGAACAGGAATCCCCTGGGTCAAGCGGTCCACTCGACCCCAGAAGTTCTCAAGTGCTGACACTTGAGTTGTCAACTCCGCAATACATGCATCTTCCGTATCTGCACAAGCCACTGCTACATCAGCACGAGCTCGCTCGGTCACAATATCTCTAGTAGCCGAGCTGCTACCCTCCCCTGAAGGGCCACCACCACCACCAGGTCCACCAGCACCACCACCTGGCCCACTTGCAACACCTCCTCCCTGACCACCCCTTGGTCGTCGTGGAGGATTTTGGCCCACCAACCGAGCCACAAGGCGACCCACCTTGCCAACATCTGCAAGAGTAACCAAAATAATGTCAGTGTCACTAGAAAAACACGTAAGTAAATATATAATCAAATAAATGCAGAAAACATATAAAACGTACCTATTGGCACCAAAACGTAACCATAAGGGAGACCCATATTTGGATCCCCCTGGAAGTCCATTCTCGCATACTGAAATGACAAGAACATATGTGGGTTGACCTCAAACCAGGCCTCTGTTCTGGTGTTCCAATAACGCCCCACCATGCCACCACCGCCTCGCGGCATCACCAGAGCCAACCTTTTCATACGTGGCTCTTGGGGCCCCCCCGTAGGCACCGCCACTACTGGCCTCAGTAGCACTACTATTTTCTACATAATGTTGTACAAGGTACTAGCATATGCAAATGACTTAGATCCACGTTGGACCTTGTTCAGTTGTGACACCATCCCATCAAAACAAAAGTGGGCAAAGTTGAAAAAGTGCCCGGACCTCAACCGACGCAAAACTCCAACTTGCGGGCTTGATGCCTGATGTGGAGCAATCGACCCCACCAGTCGCACAATCACTGCCAAAGCACATCGCTCTGCCACATCTGTAACTGATGCAATGTTGATGCATTGCTCTATTACAGGCACCCCACCACAATGACGCCTCCAGAATCTCTCCAAGTCCACTCTCTCGGAGGGGAGTGGATATCTCAGTGCCTCACCCTGAGGTAGTAACTCAGTCACAAAATAGACATCCGTCTCAGGACGGATGACCAGGTTCGTCCCCCGCAACACCAACATGTTGTGCCTCCTGCGCCAATGCTGGATAATGTACCATAGTAGTCAGTCCTGCGATCGAAGAAACTCTTTCTCAGCAAACTTCAAGAGGCCCCATAGCGCCAGCTGATGGCATGCCCCAGCATCAGCAAATAACGCAGTTCAGATCTCGGGCCAGTCCCACTCCCTCCACAATAACTTGTCATCAAAATAGGTACCCATCAACATAGAGAAAAACCCAAAAAATAGGCAAAAAACAAAATATTTTGTCACCTTGGCCTTTGCGCACTTGTCCCTCAGATAGGCGTGCTTAAGATGCGCTAAAATTGGGGAACAGAGTGCCCTCACATGCTTATCCCCCGAAATTGCGCGCAAGGAAGGCACACTTTTTCCCAGATCGTCCGCGCAATCTAGGGAAAAAGTCATGCAGAATCGGTACAAACCTAGTTTGTACCGACCCCGGCACCATCAAACTGTAAAAATTAAATTGCAGGACATCATGGAATTTACCTGGGCATAGTATCACTAGTCCCTGGTTCTCGGGCCAACCTCAACAGAAAGAAATGCTACGCAGAAGCCTCTGACCTCTCAAAAAATCAGCAAGTACAAATGAATTGAATTAGGGCCATATTCACCTATTTATCACCCTTTTCAAAAACTTCAGAGGACCATAATGAGAGATCAGAGGGTTCACTCTGTGAACCATAAGTTGCACCACAATCAGCGCTCCATGATGATCAGAGGCGATGCCACACAATCGCACTCCCAAAAAAAAAAAAAATTAGTGCCGGTAGGTATGCCCTATCTCATCTTGTTTTTAAAAGCTCATGACTTTCAATAATATTTTGATAAAGAATATGCTTTCACTTGAGGTATTTGTTTTTTGCAGGAAAATCTCGCAAAACCATTCACAACACCATCTACTGAAAATCCCAAAGCAGGTATCATTCTAACCTCAGCATGATAGAGTCCCAACCAACTCTGCATATCCTGACATCATTTATCCATCAAAAATCAACCATAGGGTCCTCATATCCGACCATGTTTATCATCACCTCACCTTGCACATGATAAACATCCTCGTTGGTTGATAGAGCCTCCCCTCCATAGCGCTCATCACCCACAATAGACCATTAATTACAGCAAAGGTGATGTCATGGCCATACCACTTTAGTCTGAGAAGCACCTCATGCCCACCATTCATCATGCATAATGTCAAGTTTACCATACAAGCTGAAACCCCCTTCCCGAATGACCAGGTTGTACAAGTAGATCAAAAGCACACCACCGTGCCTCGCATTTGGCCCACCATACCTCCACTAGCATAATCCCATCTACGATAATTTTTCATCCGCTTTATCAACCCCACACATGAGACCAACCAATGGGACCCCCACCCTTAGCAAAACACCTTCCTTAAAACATCAGTGAGTGAACACTTACATGTTTTGGGGTACCCATCTCTGTGTTTTGTACAAACCAAACCCCATTATTTTTTTCTTTTGGTAAGTGTACAAAGATCGCAAACAATGCACTTCATCCCTTCACCCTCTCATTTCATCTTTCCTCCCATGGCAATAGTCCATAAACACCCTTGGTCGGAGTATTACACCCACACACACAAGCCATCACGACATTCATAGCCAGTTTATACCCACCCTGGACGTCCTACCGACTCCAAGGATTTCCCCATCAGAAAAAACTATGAATACCGCTAAGCTACCCAATATACTCTGACCTCGGGCAACTGACCCCCCCATCATCAATTTTCAACCATTTCTCGCAAACATGCCTATGTTAAAGCCATCACACCCAGGTCCCCGATCCCTCATGTCGACGACCCATCGTTCGGTTGAGGCTTCCTTTTTTTTGACCTCGACACCTCTTTTCCAAAAAGGAAGAAGTACCTTGGATCACCCCTCTCCATACAAGGGCCATCCTCGGGTGGCACTGGGAAAGACATCATTGTCCACAGATGTCATTGATCCTCTTGATATTAGACTACGACAAAAGCTTTCATGTCAAGATGGTATTGTACCTTACGACCATTGCACTTTGATCAAATCCATCAAAGACCCGTGCCTCCATAAGCATCTCTGTCAAAAATTCTTACACGGGAAGGTCCCAGCCAACACCTATGTGTACAGTGCGTAGCTATATGCCATACAAAGTTTATGCATATGGGTACCACATTCCACCTATTGTCAAAGAAAAAATGCCCCTGAGGGCGTCAGCAGTCATCGTCAACAAACGCCAATATCAATACCATAGTAGTGATACAGATAGAACATATATCTGTCAATTTTGTTTAACTAGCCACAACATTACAAGCATGGGACATGCCTGCCTCGTAGAAAATTTGTATATGAATTGTAAATTGTATTTGCTTACAGGGATCCCTTAGGACATGGTCATTCTAGGAACTGATGCAGGGTGTTTTCAATTCCAAGGCTTCACGCACGTCTCTCTCTCTCTCTATGCACGATACAGAAAAGAAACTATAATTTATTTCGACTCTACAGTCCTTCCTAGACCTCACACATTGGGGGAAACTGTTAAAACTGGAAAATTGTATAACAGAAGATGACATTAATTAATGTCAGGCCAAAGGATTTACAGGGCTGGAAGACATTACAGAATCTAGAAAGTATTTTAAAATATCTAAGGTTTGAGGAAAATCAAATTTGAACTAGTCCTAAATGCTATTTGCGCACATAATCATTCGTGAAGAGCACCTTCTGTGTGCCTTTTTTCCTGATATGTGAGCATTGCCGAGAGTGGCGAAATGTCACTATTAGGGACCACACAAAGCGAAGGACAAGTCACTCCTTACTTGAAACCGCCTAAGGATAGCCACCAATGCCTCCTTAGACACTAAGTGAGCACACAATAGAATATTTGGAGCACACAAGGGAATCATACCCCTCTCTTGGGTCACCATCCACAATGTACCAAGAGAGGGAAGGAGGATTTGAAATCTCCTATATAAGGCCACCATGAGATAAAGAATTGGTGATCACATTGTTATGTTGGCCATAATTTCCCAAGCAATACCAACAGTGTGTGACCCGGAGCTGAAGATAGAGGGGACTCAGTTGTTGGCCATCCAACAAGTTTAGTCCAACACAATAGAGAGAGAGGGAGAATGCACCGAGGCAATCTTGGGATAAAAACATCCTTGCATCGGGACCTAGAACCATTTTCTAGGGGCCCTTTGGCAAGAAGGTAAAGTTTCACTCTTATTACTACCAGTGCTCAATAAGAGGGGCCTAGAGCCACCGTTTGCATTATTGTTGTTGTTTGACTCTTTTCAGAGCTTCTGTTTAATTTTTTTAGTTTTAGTTTATATATGCATGCTTTTTCTCTATCTAGTATAATTATTGATTCTAGCTTGTTCCACTAACTTGCTTGACTCCACTTATTTTTCTGCCTGTTACCAATAAATTAACGAGGTAAACCACACCTCTTAAGTTGGTGTGATTTCGTACATACGTGCACCAAACACACTACAACAGTGACTTCCAAATGGATATAGAAGATCAAGCATGTTGCAAATGGTAGTAGAAAAATACAAGGCATGGTTCATGGCTATAGGATTCTCCCAGAAAGAGGGATAATACTATGATGGGACCTTTGCTCCAATTGTTAGGTATACCTCTATTATATCCATCATTTCTCTTATTGCTTCGTTGGGATATAGATTGCACCAGATGGATGTGAAGACTAATTTCCTTAATGGTGTGATTGAGGAAGAGGTGTATGTAGAGAAACCTTAAGGCTTTAAGGTATTTGGAAAGGAATCCCATGTTTGCAGATTGAATAAGGCCTTATGTGGACTCAAGCAAGCTACAAAGAACTTGGTATGCCTGTATTGACAACTATATAATGAGATTATGATTTACCAAGAGTGAAGTTTATATAAAATTTTACTTTAAGGTTCTGAAGAATGCATCTTAGATCTTACTAATATATGTTGATGAATTTTTTCTAATAGGTGTCGAGCCTCTTATCATACAGTGCAAGAAAATTTTCATTTATGATTTCAAATTGAAGGATATTAGGTTGATGCATTATTACTTGGGATTAGAAGTATGGTAGAAACTTGACGTGGTTAACGAAATTATGTGTTATAGATCCTTCAGAAATTTGGTATGATGGATTTAAAATCCATGACAACTTCCATGGTGACTAACGAGAAGAAATTAAGAGGCTCTGACTCTAGATCGGTAGATCCATCTATGTACTAGTAGCTAATTGGTTCGTCGATGTATTTGGTTGACACTAGGCTGGACATATGATTTTTTGTGTACACATTGAGCTAGTTCCAGGTTGAACCAACAAATGAGCATTGGATTGTAGCAAATCAAATTTGAGATATTTGCATGGTATATTGAATTATGGATTGATATTTTATGCAAACAAGGATGTTCAGCTTCAAGTATATACAAATGTTGATTTGGCAGGAAGTGTTGAAGGTAGGAAGAGTACCTCAGGAGTATGTTTTAATTTGGGATCCACGATGATATCATGGATGGGAAAGAAGAAGGGGTCAATTTCACTCAAGATTGTTGAAGTAGATTACATCACAACTAATGAGGCCTGTACCGAAGCATTCTAGCTCCAGAAGTTGTTTGCATGATTATTCGGCCAAGGGTTGGAACCAACAGTGATACACTACGGTAATCAAAGTTATTTGAAGCTTTCAGAGAATCTCATGTTCCATGACAGGTCAAATCACATTGAGATCAAGTAACACTACAATGTGACATGGTGCAGAGGAGATCAATAAGTCTCGATTACATCTCCACCGATGAGAAAACAACTAGTGTTCCGATGAATTAGTTGTTGAGAGACAATTTTGTGTACTTCAGAGACAAGTTGGGCTCATGGATATTATCCATCTCGTTGATAGGGAGTGCTAATATATCTACAACAAGGATATACATTCTCCAAAATGGGAGAATGGGTCCAAGAGACTGAGAGGGCTCAACAAGAATAGTTGAGTGAGTGTCTCTTAGGAGGACCCTTATCACACACCAAGAATGGTGGAGTGAGGTCCTAGACCCTGATCACACACCATGGATGGTGGAGTGAGGTCCTAGACCCTGATCACACACCATGCATGGTGGAGTGAGGTCCTTTAGCATATGGATCTTGATCACACACTAGAAGGGTGGAGTGAGATTCTAGATCCTGATCACACACAAGATAGGGTGGAGTGGGATCCTTTCAACATCTAGACCCAATCACCAACCATGTAGGTGTTGAATGAGGTCTTGGCCCAGAGTACTCACTAGGAAGGGAGACTGAGTGCTTTCTAGTTGAGGGTCTCAACATTTTAGCTTAGGTAGAGGCCATGGGATTCTAGGACCAATCACTCTCATAGAGTGAGTCCTGATATGCTGATGACATTTTCATGGGTTTTGTACCGCTTTGAATATGGCCACTAGCTAATGATGATGGATAACCTTTTCTTTAGTGAAATTTGTTCAATTTGAGAACAGCAATGACAATGATTATGAATACCTCCCTAGCTAAGAGGGAGTGTTGAATCTGTAACTATGGTTGGTATTCATACTATAAATTTGGTCACTTGATGTAATTGTATTTATCATTGTAAATCATATTTATAAATGATTGAGTCAAAGTCCCATTGAGACTTTTTAAAGACGAAAATTTGAAAATTTTAAATGTAAATTTTGGCCCCAAAAGTGACAATTTGACTTCCCTCCAAGTCAAGTCATCCTTGGCCAAGAGAAATTTCCATTCACCCAAGATAAACTACTATATAAATGCATCTTGACCTCCTCTATTTGGCTATTCGCATTCTCTCACACAAGAAAATTTCTGAGCAAGCAAGCAAAGGACAAGAAGGACGAAGAAGGAGGCTGAAATATCTCTTTTCTCTTTGCTGGCTAAAAATAATAACAAGGTTAAGACCTAGGTTTAGGCACAGGGGCCAACAAAGCTCCGCCGTAGTCTACTACAACACCGAAATTTTTACCTTACCCAAGACTGAGTAAGGAGTCTCACCCAAGGCGTGCCACAACCTTAGTTAGATGGGGGAGTTAGGATTTAGTATCAAGAAGCCTACCATTGATCAAAACAGACTTAAGCAATCTCAATGCTAACTTGTATAAGTTCATTCACAACATAAAATTCATATTGTTAAGCAAATATTGCCCATATTTAAAAAAAAAATTAACATCTAACTAACCATGCAATCATAATACAATAAGTAATCATTTAATGAAAACACAGGAATCCCAGAATGTCCTCTTTCCATTAACTTCTTCAAATAACATTACATTAGGCTCAACAGACCTTTCCCACTGTATATTTAATTGAATGAACAACATGAAATTACACAACAAAATAGCTACAAAGCATTCCTCGTCACTCCGCAACAACATTCTGGTACTCTTCCCCTTTCTCCTTCTCTCACCCATCCTTCCTTGTCTCTTCATGCCCACCTAAACTATTAGTTTCTCCCGCTTATTTCCTAACTCATTTATCTCTGCTACTCAGTTGTATCTATATTTCTCCCGCCGTCTTCCATATATTCCAGTTTTCATCCATTTCCTTCTCTGTCATTTCCACAATTCTCCAACGATTTTCCCACAACTTTCCATCATTCTATCCATTCCCAAAATTCCTTAATATTTCAAAAATGAAGGCCCCAATAGGCCCCAAACATAGTTCATTGACTCGTCCCTGAGTCAATCTCTCATGGGTGATCTCGGTATTTTTGGTACTTCCTATGTTGGTGCCGCTGCTGCTAGTGCTTCTGATGTTGGTGTCATTTTTGGATCTTCCTGCATGTTTTCTCTTGACTAGTTCCTTCAAAAGAATTCCCCAACTTAGGGACTATGTTGATGGAAGTTTCCTTGAATTGTCGAAATTCGCTTATCTCCACCTACTAAGAGTTAGTAAGTGCAATCACCTGGCTAATGAACTGGGTCGTGGTGCCTTCTCTCGGGTGTTGTGGTCAAGCTCTCATCATTGAATCCCATTGTGTCTCTATTTCAACAATGAGTTATTGGAGTGTTTCCAAGTGCTTTTGAACCAGCGGTATGATATCTCGAAGAAGTTGTTTTGTCTTTGCTGATTCTTCCTCAATTATCTAAATTTGTGCCTCGGGGACTTTTACCTCATCATGCATATGATTTCTCATACTTTTGTATTTTGTTTTCTTTGCATTGATCAGTAACTTTTGGACCTGGCTTTGTAGCAGATATATAGGTTGATTCTTTATGGAGAGTCATCCTATCCAGTCGTGGACCTGTTGTAGTAGTGAATGGGTTTCCTTCGTAGTGTTGTAGAGCGTGTCCTTGAGTGTAACTGCATTTGCCACTTTTTGTTCTATCTCAGCTTCATATGTTGTTACTGGATCTGGCAGTTCTTACCCTGTTTCTGCCAATGTTCTTTTTAGCTCCCAATTAGCAGATAGAAAATCATTACATGATTTCTTGATATGATCACAACATTCTACAAATGTTCATGTGAAAAAATCTTATGGGGAATTTTCCATCACATCTGCGATGGTTGGCCACAATCCTTGAAATTTTTCAGTAAAATTCTCCAATTAATTTTGAATATTGTGTTTTTCCTAGAGCAGTTGGTCATGCTCTATAGTGAGCGCCAAGATTTTATGTTGTTGTTGTTCATAATCCACTGAAAAATCATTGTTCAACGCCTCTGCTTGACGTGCAACTACTTGAATGAAATTAAACAATTGGGCTGCTAACCAACCCTGAAGGTCATCATGGATCATATTGGATGGGTTTGGAAATGTATACTGTAATGTTTGTCCACTGGCAACAGAATTATCTGAGTGTCTGTGTGGGGATCATAGGTTACTGCGAATGTTCAGCTGATTTCGGGCTGGTATGGATGGATACAAGAATGCATGGAATGGAAATGATGGATTGAAATGGTAGTGATAATTGATGTGGATCGGTGGTTAGATGAGTTTCAATGATGGGGTTTGTGAACGTTATGGAACCTAAATTTAACAAAAGAGGTAACATTGACCCATGTTCGACCTCAGTGCTGGTAACTGTGGTGACAACCTGGATGATATAGTCAACCTCCATATCCGTTTCTATCGCGACCAGTGTCCCAGTTGGAATGGTATTAGAGATGGTTGCAGAAGTGGAGTCTGTTTGCAAAGATGGGTTCCACAAGCCGGGTGACACAACTGAGGTCGACAGTGAGGTTTCCTCAAACATTGGTGAAGCATACTTTGACTGGTAGTATTCTTGAGTTAGGTATACGACCTGGGTAACATTGGTCTTATTATTTTTCTTTATTGGTATTGGGGGTTTGGTGGCCCTAGGTTGTCTGGGTGCTGGAATGGTGGGTTTGGATTGTGAGTGTGGCCCAACAATCGAAAGTGCATTAATGATTAAAGGGGCACTTACAGTGGACTTCTATTGCATTAAAATTTGAAATTCAGAAAAAGATGGGAACAAACCTATTGCAACCACTATGATGACCATCTACTTCTTTATCGAATGCATTTTAATTTTTGAGACGTTGGATGACTGGTTGCAGTTTCTCTTCAGCGAGCCGCTTCCTTGAGTCCGCTGACATCTCTCCTAATAAGGGCTAGGTATCATCGATTCACAAAATATATATATATATATATATATATATATTCCTGATGTCCTGAACCCCACCCACAAAACCTGGCCAAGACATTACTTCCGTGTGGAATGCCTCCACTATGAGTAAAAAAGTTTGAGCTCGCATATGGAACGTTCCCAAGTGTACACATCATGGCCTTATCCATGTATGACCATGGTTGATTCTGAACCAAACCTCCTCTGAGTACTCATCCAACAGTGTCCTCAGAACTCTTTTTGTGGTGTTGACAACAACTAACATTTTCTTATACCACCCTGTGAAGGAAGCCTCATTTATCTCCATACTACTTGGGTCTCCTGAGGTTGGCCATGGCGTGTACCTCAAAGCAAGCAGTTGAACTTCTGTAATCTGTGCTAACTCCCTCCCCTCTAGTGGACACCATTTCCACATGGCCAGTGCCATAATCAAATATCCATAAACTAATGAGGTTTATCTCTTGTAGTTGTCTTCACATAATTCGAACACTTCATGAAGTAGGCAGGTGCACCAGTTCAACTGTGCTTCCAACACACAATGTTCCGCAACAAAACATTCGCTCCTTATGAAATGGCACATTACCTTACCAACGATGATGAAGCAGGAAAACTTGATATTGGATTTTTTTATTGGCTCAATTTGAGCTCCTTTTCCTCCTCTCTTGTTGTTGTAACGTTCATAATAATTATCCTCGCCAACCTTCTTGGCCCTCTTGGAAGACGTTTGGAAAGTTGTGGAAACTACATCTCCCGTTGCTGATATGATCGTTAGATTGTGTATATCAATCGAATGGATTTTAATTTCCCTATCCAACCAGAGTGATCCCCCATGCGTTCGACTAATAAGTAAATTTGTACATTGCATTGTCGTTCAGGTGGTACTGAACACGGGAAAAATTCTAAGGTTGAGCAATTTCAACCTATGAATTCCTCTGAAATCATCGATTACTCATACTAAATGGATTCCATCTGGTTTTATCACCACAGTTCTATGTATACTTCTTGCTTCAATGCTGGAAATTGGAATGCATCTGCGAGGTCATTATCAACCAACACCGCTTTATCATATTTTCGAATTACAATTATTGCCTTTGTAATTATGTCATCGAACTCTGGTTCATAGATTGGTACTATGTTGATCTTCTTCATCTTAGAGTGACATTGATAGAAAATGAACATGATAGGCTTGGACTTGGAACTCGACGCAACTCTAGACTATGTGATTTCATCACCTTGGTTTCAAACTCTGAAAAACTAGCCATGTCGATTAAGTAGAAAATATTGACACGATGTTTTTTGATGAGACTACTTAAATAATCAATATTACAACTTTCCCCACTCAGCTTCAACCATGTTAACACTGAAGACAGCTGATCTGGACCTGAATTATCTAATGCAGAACCAAAAAAGGAGGGTGGAGATTATGTGTAATTATGATGTAGTGATGGGTGTGCTTTATGAGGTGATGATTTTTTTATTACGGGAAATATTTATCCAAAATTCGGACTGAAAATGTAATAATTGACTAATTATTATGACTAATATTGAAGACACATGTGATATCCCCGACCATAATTAGCTGCGGTCAGGCATAGATTCATCCTCGACTGGAAAGACCTTGGCAAACAACTTATTATTGATTGACTTCAATGTAAATAACTGACGAAACAAAGTGATTTTTTTTTTTTTGAAATGGAAAACTGATGCGACAACTGACCGACTAACATAACTGACTCCTACCTACAACTACCTACTTCTCCTTACAAATATTTATTTCAAATAAAACTTTACTTGTTGGTCCCTAGAAGGGATTTAGGTGTGCGTCGTTCACCCATCTTGGTAGAATAATATCGTTGAGCTATGCGAGCTTTACAACTCCTGATTATTTAATTTTTGCAACAATAAAAGGGCCCAACCAATGCATCCGCAACTTACCTGGGAACTTTAAGAACTTGTTTTCATATAATAAGACATGGCCTCCCACTATGAATGACTTATACTTTATGTGTCTATCGTGCCACGACTTTTGTCTATACTTCTCCATTGTTTGATGAAAATCTGCTAAAAAAATGGCCTCATCTAGTTCCTACAGTTCTTACAGCCTTTTAGGAATTGATTCATCTTCGGTCATATGTGTTGCTTGTGCAATAAACAAGTTTGGAATTGTGAAATATGTGGGTACTACTTCACGACCATACACCAACTGAAAGGGTGTATGCTTATGTAGTCATTGGACAGTCGTGCGATAGGCCCATAAGGTAGCTGGAACTATCTCGTCCCGGTCATATTTATTAGCTGAACATACTTTAGTCAAACCCCTCTCTAAGATTTTATTGAATGACTCAGCTGTCCCATTTGATTGAGGTTTTAAAGACTTCTTTTGTGGTGTTGTGTCATGATTTTTTTCAAAAACGATGCAATTGTATCATTAATAAAGTGGCTCCCTTGATCACTGGTTAAACTTCATGGACACCTAAATCTGGTAATGATGTTCTAAAAAATAAATGTGGCATCAGTGTCATCCATACAATCCTTCACTGACACAAATTTGGGCCATCTTGTTAGGTACTCTGTTGTGGTAATGATGTACTGGGCTTGGGAATGATGCACATTGAGTTTATGGGTCCTATGAAATCAATTGTCCAATTTTCATAATACTGTAGAGCTCGTAATATTTGTAGTGGCAATTCATCTCGATGTGACAGTTTTCCAACCCTTTGACAAAGATCACACTTCCTGACGTATTCCTTAGCACCCTTGTAAACAATAGGGCACCATAGAACTACTTGTAAGATTTTCCTTGCAATGCATATTACTCAGACATGACCTCCTGTGACCCTTGAACGGAATTCCTATAGTACATCCTTCCTTTCATGATAGAATACACATCTTCACAGTATTTGATTGAATCCTAGCTTGTACATTTTCCCTACAATTAGTTGGAAGTCAGCTGCTCGGACAACCATATGTCTCCTTTACGTTGTGGTATATTATTCTAGGAACTTTCCTGTAGCTAAGAAAGATGCAATGTCCTCTAGGTATTCTGGCACTTCCTCCACTCTAAATAGATCCGTGTCTGGTAGCTGGTCGTCTACAGAACCTCCACTTTATTCTGATTCCAGCCTTGAGAGATGGTCAGGTCCCACATTTAGTCGGCCTGGTTTGAAAATCACTTCAAATGTAAATTCCTGAAACAATAATAGCCATTTTCAAATTATTCCTTCCAACACGGGCTTCTTCACCAAATACTTCAAGGCAAAAAAGATCTATGAAGAACTTGAATGGTCCCCCTAGAAGGTAGTGGTGAAACTTTTGAAGTGAATATACCATTGCAAGCGCCTCCCGATCTGTTGTAGTATAGTTATTATCTACTGTTGATAAATTTATTCTTGAAAATTATATTGGATGATCAAGGCTTCCTTCTCCAGGCTGGGCTAAAACTTCTCCCAAAGTGATCCCAGAAGCATTGATGTGGACATGGAATCTCTTGTTCCAATCAGGATAACCTAAAATTGTTGCACAAGCCAAGTTTTCTTTCAGTATGTTTAGCTGTAATATTCCTACTTAGCCTAAGCTAAGAGGAATATACATTTTTGTCTCATTTTCTATTGCATGAATAAATGAATAAAGGAGGACATGTAAAACTCCTAAAAATAATGAATAAATCAATGCCCATATGAACAAGGATAAATCTGGTCCATGTAAACAAATCACTTGCAGGTGTGAAAGGGGTTTGAGCTATGAGACTGGGTCAACCTTGAACAAATCTACAGTGCTGTCTAGATACAATGTACCTCATGAAGAGACAACGCAGTTCTAGATGGAGGCCCCTCATGTGAAAGGAGCTAATTCATCAAGGTGGTTTAGGGTTTGCCAAGGCTTTCATCTTATAAAAGGAAGGGGGAGGCAGTAAGAGAAGGTTGTTGATTGTCTATATTTCTTATTATCTTGTCTGTTTAGAAAAATACCATTCTCTGTTATTCAGCCAAGAATAGTGCTGCTTAGCACTTGAGAGTTACTATGCAAGGATTTCACCTCTTCCATTGAGGATTCTTGGAGGAGTCTTGGTTATTTCATACACTATCAAGCATTTGGCCAAGCTCTACTTCCAACTGCAATGTAGATCCAGTGAGGGTTTGGTTTCTTTTGTAAGCCGCAGAAAGTGGAATCTATATCTAGTCAGATCTAGACCATATTAGTGCCTCTTCTCAGTGAGTGAGTCTTTTATCCTCCTAGAAGAGTGCATTAGTTGATTGAGTTTCAGATTTGTATCTTGGCATCAGGCCAACTCAGTATATCAAGCTACAACACAGTTTTCTTCCTAGGACTGCATTATTCTTAGTGGAGGTTTTGCAAGGTGTTTTTATCCCCTTTTTGATGAGAGATCTCTGGTGCTGGGCTTTGCCTTTCACTTTGGTGATCCATGGATTAGCTTGATGATACATGTTATTTACAGATCTTGTTATGGCCTAAATCTACCTCAGGCTGAGGAAGGAAGAGTCTAGGGTAACATCAAACCACGCTTAATCTGGTAGCTAGCCCTACCAGATCGGGAGAGGGCTCTCTCCTTGTCAATCTCAGCAAAAAATAATCAGTGAGGCTTGAGATGACTTGAATAAAGGCTGATTTTAAGGCTAGGTATATATGTAAAAGAGTTTGATTTGATTTTGAGGGTGTTTGTTGGACCAAAGGGAAGGGCAAATTTTGGGTCTGGGTAATGAGCAGTTTTGCAGGGATGTAATTGGGGCAAGGTAGGCAATTGTTTTGACGCTTTCAATTTTGAATGAAATGGATAGCTCAGACCGGTGAGGAGTTGAAGAGGGCAAGAGAATTTTAGGAATCCTCTTCAAACAATTGAAAACATATAAAATTAAACAAACTCTAGGTAGAGCACTGCAAATCTAATGAATTCCACCTTTATCCTTGTTTGTTTAACTTAAGAAGAAACAAGAGGGAAGATGATACACATAAAGCACCAGTAAACTTACATTAACAAAGAGAAGCATATCATCAAAACAAAGAGCCACATGAATCCCAAGGAGTGCTGCAAACCCTGGTCTATTCCTTTGCCAAACTGCAGAAATGAAATGTACAATGATGCTCAAAGCATTCCCAAGTGTCCAACCATGTTAATGATTGAAAAGCTACAAGATATAGACAACACTACCTCATCCCAAACCTCTAGGGGTCGAGCTCACAATTCTAGGAGCAGTTTCAACAAGATCTAAACTAAGAACTGGAAAATAGGCAGTGGAACAACTTGCCTCTATAAGATAGGAAACTGATTCATTCAGTTGCAATTCAACTTTTGATGGATGAATCTACTTCCATGAGTAAAAATTTGAAAAAATTACATCAAAACCCATCAAATTACATCAAATTACATCAATAGTTTTACATTTGGAAGTAATAAAGTCAAACTGGCCAAAACTTGGCAAAAACCAGAGTTACTGAGTCAAAAATGAGCCAAAATCCCCAATGCGCCGCGCCTGATTTCTCTATGCGTCGCGCCAGTTTGGAGCCGATTTTGAAGTCCTTCCTGGTGTCCAAATTGGCTCCAAGTGGGCTTTTTGGAAAAAAATTTCTTGTCTACTTTCCAACACAAGTGGAATTCTGAATTTGGTCTCCATTTGCCCCTCCAAAAATGAGTTCTCCCAACACTGCTTCCTGTGTGTCCAAAAAGGGGCAGAAAGGTCATTTTTAGGGTGTTTTTGACCCTTTTGGAAGCCCAAAACCTGTCAATATCTCTTGGCCATGGGTAGGCATGCATAAATTTTCATGAAAAATCCAAAAATATAAAGTTTTACCCCAGAGGAGCTCCCAATTATAAGCGCGCGCCACATGGTGCGACGCGTAGAGCTGAAAAATCTGTGTTTAGGCCAAAAAAACAAAATTTGCAAAATGTGTCCCAAATTTCTTGAAATTTAGGCTGAATGTCCTCCATCATGTACTATGCTAGGCCAAGGAAGCCTCGACCAAAATTTGAAGTCTATCTTTCCTTTTCCGACGCTTTAAGGCCCTTTTCAACAGGATCTTGATTCGTGCCTTGCAAACATGATTTCTTGCCCAATAATGATTCGCCATGTGCCTCAACAGGTTATTTTCCTTGTTTGCCTTCTTCAACAGCTTTTCCAAATGAATATTGACCCTTTTCCAGCCAAGTTTCACGATCAGCCTCAATCTCTTGCTCATTGGATGTCATCTCGGTTTGGCTCCTTTGGGCAGCTTGCCGGTTCTCACATATATTTTTCAACTCCATGATAGTTTTCTGATCTTCCAACTGTTTGTTTCTCTACTCAAGGTAGTTGATTATCCATTGGGCTCTTTGCAACTTGATGGAAAAAGTGTTTATTTCCACCTTCTTCTCCTGAACAACCTCTCTCAGCTTTGAGCTAGGAGAGCCCAAATCCTCATCAATGAGTATGAAATCTATATCCTGGCCTCCTGAAGGCCCCACATCCTATATGGGCTTCTTACCATTGTCCTGTACCTATGCTACTGATGAAGGAAGCGAGATCCCTTCCACCCCGGGTGGAGATAATACTTTCCTGGCTACTGCAAATAACCCTCTAGTGCCCCTCTAATAGGTGATAAACAACGGCACATTAGCGGTCCATGTCTCCTGACCTTCATGCTAATATGAAGGTTCACCTACCTCATGAAAAGCCTCCGAAGGTACCTGAGAAGCTGTGAAGAAATCATTAGAAATGAAATCCTCCCATGAAATATCCTACAAGTTGAGCTGGTGCATAACCACAATTTTGATAAGTGCAAAGTGATAGATACTGCTATACTGTTGCTCAGGAGTTTTCCTTTGCATGAGAGTGGTCATCTTCTCAATATTCCGGCACATGAAATAAGGGAGGTTCATCATCCTCACCCTGGTAAAATGCATCAGCAACCTGATATGATAGGCATAAAGACGTGAAAACCAACCCTCACAAATGAAATATTTGATAATAAGTTTCATCAGAGGAGCATATGAATCTTTTAGGAACCGGAAGGGAAAAACTCTGTTGAGTTGTCTCACAAAACTGGGCTTGATATATGGCTCATAGTGTACCCTGTCAACCTGCTGCCTTTTGTTCCATTGCTCCCCAACATTTGGAATTTCGGTTGCTTGAGAGATAGTTTCAGGTGTTAAAGTGAATGTCACACCGGCAAGGGTGACTTGGCCATTATGTAAATGCAACACAAACAATCTGGCCAGCTCTTGATGGTGGTGGACCCTAGCAACCATTTCACAAAATTGATAACAAGATTGTTTTTGAAACATGCCATAGCAAGTGGACAATCCTGTAGCTCAGCCAACGAAGTGGGCTCCTCCCTCACATGTCTGCCACTCTTGTGAGGTCTTCTAGGTGCATGCAATTCAGTTGTGGAGTCACTGTCTCGGTCATAAGAAGTATCTGTCTCCATGATTTCCAAAGTCAATGTTGTCTTGGATGAATATGAGGAATTTGGTGTCCTTGGTTTTGTTGCCAAATATGTAATAATATGGGAGGGACTATGGAGGGAGAGGGTAGGGAAGATGATGGGATATTGCCAAGTGAAATCTGTCAATTAAAGAGTTTAGGGACAGTCACTAGGTTTTTTGGGATATCATTGGGGTTTGGGAAATTTATAATTGGGATGTGGGATAATGGGAATGGGATAGGAAATGAATGATTTAGTGATATGAGGGAATAGGGAAATGGAACAAGAATAACAGTGATGAGGGAATACAAGGGGGGAAGTAGGAGTGATAGGCACAGAGCCAATTTCTAAACCCTAAGGAAACAATCCTTTGAACAAGATAATAGGGTTTGAATTTTTTGTTTAAATCCTCATAAACAACACAAAACACATGTTCATTGGCAATGGAGAGGTTACTTGACTTACTTGGACAAAGAGGGACCAAGCCGATTTGAAATTGTGAAAGGAATAGCAATGAATTTGTTTTTCGGCCCTATGCGTTGCGCAACAAACCCAATATGCCGCGTAACTCCTATGCGCCGCGCCTGTGTATTCTTAACACAGTGGGGGTCAACCCAATGCGTTGCACTTGCCCAATGCATTGCGACACCCATCCAATGCGTCGCGCAGGAGAAATTTTCACAAATCGCCTTCAAACTGCTTCTTTTTCTCTTCACGAAGTTTCCTTGGTTCACCCCTGTTCTCTTAGCATACAAATGAGCTTATGAAAGATGAAAATGTTTTATATGCCAAGGATTTTGATTCTTCTTTTCAAAAAACCCACTTTGCAATGTTTTAGACTTTGACACTTCTTTTAAAAAAACTCTGTTTTGCTTCATTTTGGCTTTTTGACTGAATGATGTCTTTTCTGTTTGTTCTTGCAGGGAATGGATGGCTGGAGTTTGACAAAGGCAACCAGGGTTGCCAATGAAAATATTATTACAACTGAGAAACTTGAAATTACATTACATTTATACATAAAGATGAAATACTCTATTTTTCTTCAAAACAGAGTTTTGAAGAAAAATACATTATTAAGCATATGATGAAGAGATTTTTAGCACTGAAACCTTATTTCAAACTTGCTCATGTGCCTGCTGACCATTATTGAGCATTCTGAAGACCTTATTAATGAAACCCTAGACCTAATGACACTAAAACGATAAAAATGACTCTTGGCAAACTATGAGACCAACAATGACTGCAAATGATTTTAATGAACAGAAATAGGCCAGCAGGTAAAGGATATGAGGGACATGAGCAACAAGCCACTACCGTCAGATGATCCATGCTCCTAATGGAATGCAGTTAACTGAGTGAGACACCTAATATGCAATGCAACAAGAGAAATTTGATCACTGACGGAGGGATGAAGATACCGACACTAACATATTTGATCTGTTCTAATGTAAAATCATCTTCAGAAATTTCTAAATAATATTATAGATATGCTACTTTAAACTCAGATCTACTCTTTGTATTGCATGATTTGATCAAAACCCCAAGGGGATCTTGTAATAGAGCCTTTCTAGTGTACAGATATGAAATGGATATGATATTTTGTACACAGATCTGATCTAGATCTGAAGTGTAACATTCAGCTGTTTCAGCTCCATAAAATAACGTTGTTAAGCCATTTTGCAGTATATAAATGTGTTGCAGCCTTCTTTTCTGAAGATTTCCTTCTTTCTTGTCTTCTATATTCTGTTGTATAATGTAAGAGCATAAATAGAAATCTGATTTGATGTTGTATATTCAAAGTTTGATGTTATTTTATGGCCTCCTACTCATGCTTTCCAAGACTACGTTATTTCTAAAGCAGTTTGTTGTACATAGCCGCAACCCCTCTTGTAGGGTGTTTTTCAGCTAGACTAGGTGGTGGGAGATCTGTTTACCACAACTAGTTTGATTTGTTTTTTCTCCCCATTTGGATCTAGACCCCAGATCTATTGATCTAAGGGATCCAAGGGCTGCAAACTCATTTCTGTGCACAGATTTCCCAGAAGTGCGTTATTTTAGCAGGCACTATTGTGCATTCCCATTTGGGGATATTACAGTGGTATCAAAGCTCCTTTCTTGGCACAGCCTATGCTTCCATTGAAGAGCCAAAGCCAACATGCATTCAGAAGAAGAAGAGCCTCTTTCTGAGAGGGAGAAGAGGTATCAAAATAGAAGCCACAAGAAATTTGATTACACCATTGATGATCAAGACAAGTGTAAATCCCCTGAAACTGGAAGTGATAAAGAAGGAGAAGTGTTTGAAAGAAATATTTTGGTGGCCATGAAAGATCTTGCTAGAGAGATCAAAGAGGTGAGAATGGATAGGATGAAGGAATCTCCTGGGAGATTTCATCCTGGGGAAAGCTCTGGCATGTCTCACCACTGGAATGGTCAACCAGTGAACTAGCCACAAGCTCCACAAGCTCCACAATGCTCTACTATGCCTACCTTCTTGGATGTGGAGAATGAAGGGCCACAAGAGCAAGAATCCCTTGAAGACTACTTTGAGGAATATGAATCTCAAAATCAGAGATTCAGGGACCACTTTAGTTTTCAAGAGTTTTTTCACCTCAAGGACAAAAGAAGACCAAGGCACCAATATAGAGATGGTGGATTCTTTCAGAATTATGATAGACATCACTCTATGGGCAGATTATTTTTTCCCAATTTTGATGGGTCATCCACCAGTTCTGCCAAGGCATGGGTATAAAAGCTAGATATCTACTTTCAGTTGAACAAAGTCCCAGAGATTGAAGCCATCAAGATTACAGCACTGCACTTTGAAGGTGAAGCACACAATTGGTGGTTCCATGGGTTGTCTACATTGGGCCATGCCAATGTGACTGCCTATTCTGAACTCACTAGAAGACTAGTGGCGAGGTTTGACAGAAAGGATCTACAAGCACCTTTCATGAGCCTTGCAAAGTTAAAGTAGTTAGGAAATGCATAAAATTATATCTCTGAGTTTCTGAGATTATCTATTATGGTTCCTGATCTGTCTACAGCAAGGAGGGTGTACATGTTCATCAATGGCTTGGATGAGAATTTGCATGGGTTGGTTAAATCTACCAAGCCCACAACTCTGCATGATTACATTGAGAGGGCTAGAGACCGCCAATATGCCTTGCCAAAAGCAAAGAAAACTTTTCAGAACAAGGCCCCTTACCTTTCTAAAGGGAAGGAAGAGAAAGTTGCTCCTTCCAAGGAGAGCTCATTCAAGAAGCCTCTTGATATTAAAGTCAGGAGGGAGATAAGAAAGAAGAAACTATGTTTCACTTGCCAAGAATCATGGGCACCTGAACATAGATGTGCTGCTGGGAAAGCACACTACATAGAAGTCTTCTCAGATTTTGAGGAGGAAGAAGAAGATGATGAACTAGGAAGAGGTCATAGCGCTGACAATGTTGAGGGAGATCCAACACCATCTGGAGATGGGAATGGAGCCTTTGCTCCAATAGGAGGAACTCTTGCATCTTTAAGAGGAGTACCTAAGTACTTGACCTTAAGAGTACAAGTTTGAATCATGAATTAGAGGGTTTTTGAAGTGATTGACAGTGGGGCAACCCACAACTTTATTGATGCTCATCTTGTACAGAGGAGGGAAATACCCACTGATACTTTTGAGGAATTCCCTGTCTTGGTCCTAGGAGATAGGACAATGCAATGCATGCACTATGTCCCATCACTCTCAGTCACTATGGGGTCCTACACCTTGGTGGATCACTTTTTTGTAGTTGACATACCAGACACCAATATCATTTTGGGTGTCCAATGGTTGATTACCTTGGGGAAGGTCACCACTGATTGGAAGGCTTTGCAAATGGAGTGGGTGGACATGAAGAGGGGTAAACCAAAAATGATCCAAGGCACGCATACTTACCCTTCACCTAGCACTTCCACACAAACAACAGAGATGGATTTGCGTAGTGGAAGCAAGGATCTCACAATCCCTTCTCTTATGTTCACGAGAATCCCGCATGGGAAATTCCTATCTAGTGGCAAACCACCTGGGAGGCCACTAGATTCAGACCTTGTGGGGGAGGCCTCATAAATTACTGCTCCAAATTTAGATCCAGGAGGGATTGGAGCAATAGGAAACCAAGCTACAGCACTGGGGGGCTTGGGACAACTCAAGAATGAGGGGGATCTTCTCCCTGCATCACTATCACCCTCTCGATTTTCTAGATCTGCGCTGTGGGAGGTGAAGAATGGGAGGATCAGCCTTCCAACACACATCTTTGGCATGGGAGATGTCAAAGAAGAGATCAACAACATGACAGGCACTTCCATGGATGTATCATCAGCACTGTCATTGTTGAGTAGTGTGGATCTGTATTGGAAATCTCAACTGCTTGTAGAGTATTCCAAATATATCCACACATGCATGATACTAGATGACATGCATCTAGAAGAGGGCTACTTAGTCCAAGGGGGAGTCATCTATCATCATGGTAGGGTCTTCTTGGCTAGATCTTCCAAGCTCAAGCGGAAGATACTACAAGGGGAACACAAAGAATTCTTTCTCAGCCATATGCATTCAATAAAGATCTACACCCTGATCACGAGGGGCTTTGATTGGGAAGGCCTTAGAGAGGAACTACATCAGCACTTTCAAGAGTGCATGAGCTATGTGGAGTTGGAACAGCCAATGGACTCTATGCAAGAGTCATTTCAGCTATTTCTTCCTTCTTTTGAGAGAGGGGGAATGCCTATGCACAACTCCATATGTATGAGGAACTTTGATGGTAAAAGATCTGATCATGCAGAGCAAGCTTTATTTTCTGATTTATCACATGCTTTTACCATGTTTTTACAAGCTATGACTCCTAAAGGGAGTGAGAGATCATGTGAGTCTCATGGTTTTTGGTGGGCCAATAGAAGTTTTGAAATTGGCCACTCCCTTGTTGTGCAAAGGGAGATTCATTTTCATGATGGGTGCTTTCCAAAGGCACCAAAAATATCTGACATCTTCAACTATGATAATAAGAATCATGCAGCAAATGTGTGGTGGGAATACCACTTGCCACACCTTGATCTAATGCAGGCAGGAGATGCATTGCACTGGTATTACATGTGGGATTTTGACCCACCTCCTCAAGCTCAAATTTCTGTTTGCATATATGTAGTTTTGCTTCCATACGTGGATAACATAGTTGTACGGTTTATGGGATTGTATGGAGGGAGATGGGAATTTTGTATGTACCACATGGAATGGAACTTCTCCTTGTACCTCATGTTACATGCTTTAGAGAAAGCATTGTTCCAGCCATGTTTATTTCTATTGAATTTTTCACTCCTTGGGGGATGGACTATGTACATCTTATGATGACACTGGAGGAACAATTCATGATGTGTTGGCTTGGTGAACACTTGGCTTATGAGGAGGACTTGATCCTTGATGGTGCCATCAATGGAGGAGGGGAAGTACTACAAATCTCACCCTATAATTTTCTATAGGACAAGCAACATTTTGGAGGGGAGGACTGTAATATTCCTACTTAGCCTAAACTAAGAGGAATATACATTTTTGTCTCATTTCCTATTGCATGAATAAATGAATAAATGAGGACATGTAAAACTCCTAAAAAGAATGAATAAATCAATGCCCATATGAACAAGGATACATCTGGGCCATGTAAACAAATCACTTTCAGGTGTGAAAGGGGTTTGAGCTATGAGACTAGGTCAACCTTGACCAAATCTACAACGCTATCTAGATACAATGTACCTCATGAAGGGACAGCGCAGTTCTAGATGGAGGCCCCTCATGTGAAAGGAGCTAATTCATCAAGGTGGTTTAGGGTTTTTCAAGGCTTTCATCTTATAAAAGGAAGGGGGAGGCAACAAGAGAAGGTTTTTGATTGTCTATATTTCTGAGTATCTTGTTTGTTTAGACAAATACCATTCTCTGTTGTTCAGTTGAGAATAGTGCTGCTTAGCACTTGGGAGTTCCTATGCAGGGATTTCACCTCTTCCATTAAGGATTCTTGGAGGAGTCTTGCTGATTTCATCCACTATCAGGCATTTGGCCAAGCTCTACTTCCAACTGCAACACAGATCTAGTGAGGGTTTGGTTGCTTTTGTAAGTTGGAGGAAGTAGAATCTAGATCTAGTCAGATATAGACCATATTAGTGCCTCTTCTTAGTGAGTGAGTCTTTTATCCTCCTGGAAGAGTGAATTAGTTGATTGAGCTTTAGATTTGTATCTTGGCATCAGGCCAACTCAGTATATCAAGCTACAACGTAGTTTTCTTCCTAGGACTGTGTTATTCTCAATGGACGTTTTGCAGGGTGTTTTTATGCCCTTTTTGATGAGAGATCTCTGGTACTGGGCTTTGCCTTTCACTTTGGTGATACATGGATTAGCTTGCTGATCCATGTTATCTATAGATCTGATCTATTCTAATGTAAAATCATCTTCAGAAATTTCTAAATAATATTGCATATCTGCTACTTTAAACTCAGATCTACTCTTTGTATTGGATGATTTGATCAAAACCCCAAGGGGATCTTGTAATAGAGCCTTTCTAGTGTACATATCTGAAATGGATCTAATATTTTATACACATATCTGCTCTAGATCTGAAGTGTAACATTAAGCTACTGCAACTCCATAAAATAATGCTGTTAAGCCATTTTGCAGTGTATACATGTGTTGCAGCCTTCTTTTCTGAAGATTTCCTTCTTTATTGTCTTCCATATTCTGCTGTATAATGTAAGAGCATCAATAGAAATCTGGTTTGCTGCTGTATATTCAAATTTTGATCTTATTTTATGGCCTCCTGCTCATTCTTTCCAAGACTACATTATTTCTGAAGCAGTTTGTTGTACATAGCTGCAACTCCTCTTGTAGGGTTTTTTTCAGCTAGACTAGGTAGTGGGAGATCTGTTTACCACACCTAGTTTGATTTTTTTTGCTCCCCCTTTGGATATAGACCCTAGATATACTAATCTAAGGGATCTAAGGGCTGTAAACTCATTCCTATGCACAGATTTCCCAGAAGTGCATTATTTCAGCAGGCACTGCTGTGCATTCCCATTTGGGGATATTACATTAGCGCAACATTACATTCCTGAGACCACGTGAATTTCTCAGTTTTCATGAGTAATTTCTCCATTGGGGCAGTGATCAGAGTATATTTGTAGATAAATATCTTATAATATCCTTTGTGTCCCCATGTAGATATGAGTTGCTTAACATTTGTTGGTGGGTCCATGTTTACAATTGCAAAAACCTTGGTAGGGTCCACAAATACTCCTTCCTTACACACAATATGGTCTAGTAGTGTCCCAAAGGGAACATAAAATATGCACCTCTTTATGTTGAATGAGATTTTTAATTGCCTACATCGGTCGAACATGACTCAGAGCAAGTTGGAGTGTTTCTATAGCAGACTATAGACAATCTAAACATCCATATAGACTTCAAGAAATATATGTACATGATCCATAAACACAACAATCATGATCCTTGAAAATACTTCTGGTGCATTATTGATCCCAAAGGGCATAACATGGTATGCATATGAGCCCACCCCATTCTATGGTAAAAGTAGTCTTCTTCTGCAATTCGGACATGGTGGTATCCTGAAAACCCATTTGTAAATGAATAAGTCTCATTTCCTGTCACATTATCTACAACTTCATCACTGAAAGGTGTGGGGAAAGGATCCTGAACACAAGCATTATTTAAGTTGTGGTAGTCCACACAGACCTTGATCTCTGTTGCATCCTTCTTATTCTGCATCACAATTGGACTACCCAATTCTGCTTCATCAATAGGGAATATCAGCCCTGCATCCAACGTCTTATCTATATATTTCTTCACTTTCTCCTTCACCCTAAGATTTAGTCTATAATGCCAGTGATTTACTGGCTTTGCATCTGGCTTGAGCATGATCTTCATCTCTCCTAAATCCATTTTAATTCCTTTCAATTCCGCAACAGACGTGCGAAATAGGTCCTCGTATTATTTTCAAAGATCAAATATTGCTTTAGTGGTTTGCTCATCCCAATAATCTCCAATTGAGGCTAGCTTTGGATTTTATTCACTCCCTATGGTGATTTTCCTCAAATTCAGTGGAAGTAGTTGCGGTCCTTTAGTTGTGGGTACATCTCTAACCCCTTGTTCTCCTTCAACTTCATTGAAAAATAGATGCCTCAAGTATTCCATATCATCTTCATCTGACTCTTTATCTACTTTTCCACAGGCGATCGATTAATTGTATGTTGAATCATATAAGTGTTGCAGCATAGCCTCGTCTATTTTTCCCTCTATCAATTGCCTAGTTGTAAGTAGAATTATATTAACAACTTTCAGAGCATCAGTAATCCTCTTATCGGTATCTGAAAAGGAGAAAATACTAACAAATTGACTTGCTAAACAATCCCAATATCCAGTCTATCTCCACACTTCCTCATTGACATACCATGCTTTGGGGAAGGTTCCCAATGTATGGACAAAGTCACTCACCCATAATTATTTTGGGATAATTTATCTAATCCATCGGTCTTCACAATTTCTCAAGTTTTGTTGAGGATCTGAGCTACCCCTGTACTTCAGAAATGGTTGCAAGCCCCCAGAATGTCGAAATATAACTCTCAATGTTGTCAAGATTTCATCCCCTTCCTTGATATTGTTGCGATGGAATCCCTACCACCTGGCTGATGTTGCTTGTAAGGAAAAATTCATTAGTGGCACCTTATGTTCCTCAAGAACAGTATCATCAATCTTATTAATAAAATTATCGACTGAATCCATACCATTGAAAATGGGATATTCTCTTACCTTTGTGCCAATCTAGTTTATTCCTCTGACTGTTGCACATATTCTGGTGTTGACCTCATATCCTCCTTGATTCCAGTCATCCCACATGGCTTCTAATCCAACCTATGAGCTCTAAATACTCTACCAGCTGATTGACCCTTATGCAGTTGGGTTGATGTAATATTCCCTCTTCCCTGTTGTCAGCTGGTACAACTGGTCTAATTGTCTTGATTCTTCCCTATCATCTTTTGGTTTTTTGAATCTTGGCCCTTGATAAGGATCTAGGGGCTGGATTATTTTAACCCATTCTACCTCAAAAGCCATAAATTCCTTTTTCAAATCAATCATCGCATAGTTCTCAATGGCCCAATCTATCCCAAGAAGTGTTGGATAGTGATCCTTGTCTCCCATTATATTTATCACTTGGAAATATGCATAAATCTTGACTCCTGTGATGTCAAACTCCACATCCTCTAGTATCCCAATTGGAAGGATGAAGTATTGGTTTTACATATGCAGTTTAATTGGTGAGAATGAAATCTTAGGTATGCCCAAGGCTTCCCACATATTTCTTGGTAAAATTTTGACATCTAAGCCTAAATCTAACATTGTATTTTTTATTTGGAATCCTACAATATGGAAATCAATCCTAAAATCCCTTTTATTTCTATGAATCCTTCTTGAATGCCTCTCCGGTAAATTGGAAGATATTTCTCCATCTTGATCTATCCCCTCCTTGATGGATGATTTCATACTCTCCTGCAACTACCCAAGCATTCGTTCATCATTGACAATTTGTAGGAATAATTTGAACCATACTTCTGTGGGTCATGGAAGGTTTGAACCCTTCTCTTTCAAGACCATTTTCTATACTTCCTATGGCTTTCCATGTTGGTTTAACTTGATGAGAATTTCTACTACTTATTTGTAATATCACTTATGATGTTCATGATCAAATGAGCGCTTCAGCGAGGCTAGTCTTATAATATTGGGTGGTTCTACTACTCCTACATCAACCTCGATATCCCCCCCCCTCGAGTTGATATATTGATGTTTGAGAGTGGGGTGGTTTCTGGAACTCTTGGTTCCACATTAATTAAATCCCCCCCTGTCAATTGCGCTCCTCCCATATTTTAATCAATTCTAGGCAGTCTTCTGTTGCATGCATATTGACCCTGCATTAAGAACACCATGGTCTTCTGGGTAGTAGAAAATATCATGTAACATGACCTTCTTGGTCACAATTGTAACATCATAGAGGGCCTCGCTCTCCCATCCTGGCCCCCCTTGTTCCTCCTCCTCTTCCTCCTCAAGGAGTTTCATTGACCCAACATGTTGTTTGGTATAGTTGGTCAACCAAGGCATCCAATGCCCTGCATTGGTTAGTGTGATGAGTCGGTGAAGCAAAAAATTCACAATAAGTGTTGTTAGGGAAATTTGAGTATTTCTAAAGAATAGGGATGAGACGTGGAAGATGTCCATATTATCTACAAATTTCACAGTAATCAGTTGGTGTTGGATTTTGTTGATTTAGAAATGCAAGGAATTTTCTTTGGCCTTGATATATACCCTGTGTTCCTATCTGCACAACTCTCACAGCAGGAGGGGTTTTATATGGCCCCACTGATACGAGTGAAATAACTAAGCCCTACAACCTCGGGAACTCCATGACAAGATGACCTTCTACCAGGAAATGAGTACACCATACATTCAGTCGTGTCGGTGACATGTATTTCAATTTTTTTGTCAAACTTGTGATCTAATGTTGCAGGCCCAATATAGCGGGGTCCTAGATCATTGTTCTAAATCGATATTCACATGTGTACCCTGCCATAGATTCGATCTTTGTTTCTTGTTCAAGCATCATATCTGGTATAAATCTTTTGCTGGGTCAGCAGTGTATGGGTAAAAGGAAACAATGCTTTGATAAACCATTCCTGTTGGTGATTTCGGTCTGTGGGATAACTTATTTTTCCAATTGCATATTTAAATCTCTGCCTCAACTCCCAGGCCATCTCCCCTTCCTTCTGTTTAATTTCCCATAATTCAGACAACCCCTGCTAGTTCGTCTGAGGAAGTTTGAACTTCTGCACAAATTCCCTTTCAACATCATGTACTATTGGGTTTTAGTGTAGCTCCGACCACTTGATGAACCACATCAAGGCTCTGTCCCTGAGTGTGGTTTGAAATCCAATTATTTTTGAGACCTATGGTGTTTGGCGGGCCCTACATATGGCTTCACACAAATACTAGTGTTGTTCTACATTATCATTTTCTTTTCCAAAGAACTCGGGGTATTGGGTGAACGATCCCGCCATATCTTACTAAGCTTGAGGAAGAAGTAAAAATCCTTGAGATCCTGACCATGATGATCCTTTTGTGATCTTACCAATATTAACAATTCCACTACCACTAGTACTAGCTTTATATGTGGTATGCACATTATGAAATCTAATAACTTTAATTAACTTAGACAATAACTTATCAGGGTTGTGATAAAGTAACAGGGGAAGGTTGGGGGAGATGCTCCTTGAACACAGGGAGATCGTATCACCTATAAGCTTGGATGCATCATTATATGAAAATAAGCTTTGTAAAGTGACATGCATGTCATCATCCAAGTTTTACTTTGGACTTGTGCCTTCTATTCTATTTGAAATTTCCACTTCTACAGATCGGGATGGGCCCCTATTATCCTCTTGATTTTTGACCGCTATGACAAACCCTACTTCCTTCGGCACTCCCATTGTTATTCCTTCTTCTATTTGACTTCACAACACCACTCCTTCTTGTTGTACATCCTTTTGTTGCCTATGGATTTCCCGCATTTCCCTATCCTGCCATTTCTTTGCTATTTGTGCTCTTCGTTGTGCTCTTAGATCCCTAGACCTCTTGAATTCATCTGCGTCCCTTTTTTCAATCCCTTCATAGCTCCCCATCCAGTATCATCCCTACCTCTATCTCCTTCCCCCAGTCCTAGGTGTTTAGGCTTCCATGTTGGGGTTTTGGAATAACAACAAAATTTCCTCCACCATTAGAACCTTAATACACAAAGGGATTTCCTTTAGTAGCTTTCCCCATAACCTTGATCTGAAAATGTCCTCATCCTTATAAAAGACTGATGATTCTCTGCGAAGAACTCAATAATATATCTTTCTAGTGTAGTTTGAACTCAAAATTTTACAACTCGTGTAAGATTGGTATCCACCCGATGTAGTTATAATAGATCTTCTTGAGTCCAAGCATAACGAGATTTTCTATGTCCGCCAGTATTCCCTTTTATCTGTAGTCTTCGAAACTAGTTATAGAGATCTTATGGAAATTTACACCAAAATATCTTGTACTGATCACTAGCTGATTCCACATACAAGAACTGATCCTTCAACTTTCCTTCACCTTGTCGTCAGAGCTGAGGTTGTTGCAATATGAACCAATATGTGTTCATACCACCAATCTTGCAATTATTTCTTCAAGATCCTTGATACCATATTCCAACCCCCTTCTATATTTTGAGTCTCGACAAAAAAACCATTTTTTGGCTAAAAATAATAACAGGGTTAAGATCCAGGTCCAGGCATAGGGGCCAACAAAGTTTCATCGTAGTCTAGTACAACGCCGACATTTTCACCTTATCCAAGACTGGGTACGGAGTCTCATCTGAGGCATGCCAGAAACATAGTTAGATGGGGGAGTTGGGATTTAATATCAAGAAGCCTACAATTAACTAGAATAATCTTAAAGAAATCTCAATGCTAACCTGTATAAGTTCATCCGCAACAAACCATGCATATTGTTAAGCAAGGATTACTTCAAGGCCCATATTTAAAAAACGTTTTAACAACTAAGTAACCATGTAATCATAATACAATAAGTAATAATTCAATCACAACATAGGAATCCCAGAATATCCTCTTTCAATTAACTTATTCAAATAACATTACATCGAGTTCAACAAGCCTTTCCCATAGTATATTTCACTGAATGAACAACGTGGAATTACAAAATAGAATAGCTACAGAGCAGTCCTTTTGTTGCTTATGGATTTCCCGCATTGTCCTTTCCTGCCATTTCTCTGTTATTTGTGCTCTTCATTGTGCTCTCAGATCCCTAGACCTCTTGAATTCATCTGTGTCCATTTGTTCGATCCCTTCATAGCTCCCCATTCAGTAACATCTCTACCTCTATGTCCTTCCCCCAATACTGGGTGTTTAGGCTTCCATGTTGGGGTTTTGGAATAACAACAAACTTTCCTCCACCATCAGAACCTTAATCCACAAATGGATTTCCTTTAGTAGCTTTCCTCGTAATCGTGATCTGAAAATGTCCTCATCCTTATAAAAGACTGACGATTCTCTGCGAAGAAATGAATAATATATCCTTCTAGTGTAGTTTGAACTAAAAATTTTACAACTCGTGTCAAATCGGTATCCACCCCATGTAGTTCTAAAAGATCTCCTTGAGTCCAAGCATGACGAGATCTACTATGTCCACCAGTATTCCCTTTTATTTGCAGTCTTCGAAACTAGTTGTAGAGCTCTTATGGAAATTTACACCAAAATATATTGTACTGATCACTAGCCGATTCCACATACAATAATTGATACTTCAACTTTCCTTCACCTTGTCGTCAGAGCTGAGGTTATTGCGAGAAAAAACCGATCTGTGTTGATACCACCAATCTTGCAATTATTTTTTCAAGATCCTCAATACCATATTCCAACCCACTTTTATATTACGATTCCCAACAATGGAACCATTTTTTGGCTAAAAATAATAACAGGGTTAAGACCTAGGTCCAAGCATAGAGGCCAACAAAGTTTAGACATAGTGTATCACAACGCCAACATTTTCACCTTACCCAAGACTGGGTAAGGAGTTTCATCTGAGGCGTGTTGCAACCTTAGTTAGATGGGGGAGTTGGGATTTAATATCAAGAAGCCTACCATTAATTAGAATAATATTAAAGCAATCTCAACGCTAACGTGTATAAGTTCATCTGCAACAAACCATGCATATTTTTAAGCAAAGATTACTTGAAGGACCATATTTAAAAAAATGTTTTAAAAAATAAATAACCATGCAATCATAATACAATAAGTAATCATTCAATCACAACATAGGTCTCTGAGAATGTCCTCTTTCCATTAAATTCTTCAAATAACATTACATCAAGCTCAATAGGCCTTTCTCACTGTATATTTCATTGAATGAACAATGTGGAATTACACAACATAATATATACAACATTCTAGTACTCTACCCCTTACTCCTTCTCCCGCCCATCCTTCTTTATCTCTTCATGCCCACCTGAACTATCAGTTGTTGGAATCATGATTTCCGTTAGACCAAAACCTGCAGGCATTAGTCTTCGCTACAATCACTAGAGTTAGGATCCATGAGAGGCGGTTAGTCCATGTCGCGAAACACACGGGGAGCATTGAACCCAATGTCCAACAATCTCCACCCCAACGTGAGTCAGGTGAGTTTCAAACTCGAGACCTATCGCTCTGATACCACTTGTTGAAATCACAATTTCCGTTAGACCAAAACCCGCAGGCATTAGTCTCCACTACAATCGCCAGAGTTAGGATCCATGAGAGGCGGTTAGTCCATGTCGCGAAAACACACGGGGAGCGTTGAACCCAATGTCCAACATCAGTTTCTCCTGCCTCTTTCCTAGCTCGACTATCTCCATTGCTCGACTATATATGTCTTTCTCCTGCCGGTCCTTCACAACTTCCAATTTTCCTCCAGTTCCTTCTCCATCCTTTCCATAACTCTCCAACTGTTATCCCGCAACCTACCATTTTTCTAGCCATTCCCAAAATGCCTTAATATTTAAAAAAAGAAGGCCCCAAGACTCTCTCTCTTGCAACTCACACATGTGGATTAGTCTCTCTCTCTATGGTTTGCATTTTTCTGAGGCAACTATTATAGGGCTGAAATTTTTGGGTTACTAGGGAAACATTTGCAGGGACGATAGGTTCGGGGCAACTGACTATTGTAGGAAGGTTGAAATTCTAGGTAAAACATGCAAAGTGAAGTGCAAGATCATATTAGGTGAATTAATTTGGAGGAGAAGGCTAGGTTTAACCATAGGTCTAGGTGTTTCTCTTATTGAACAAGAAGAATCTCTCTATTGAAAAAGTTTGATGTGTTTTTCCCCTTTTTGGGTTTTCCCATGGTAAATCTTGTCTTCTTTTGTGCGTTGTAATCTCTATTGTTCCACTATTCTTTATGGTTGAATTTCTAAAGTATAATTGTTGAATGATATATCTGAATAAGTTAAAGAAGATCTACATCAAAAGTAATTATCAGAATTTCAAAAATATTTTTCTAACCCTAATTGCACTAAGAAAATCAATAAGAAGTATAACCTACAAATTGGATTTACACCCATCTTCAAGTGTACATCTAGAATTCCATGTTTCTTTCTTAAAGGAGGTCATTGGTGATAATATCTGAGTCCAAAATCTTTTACCATATATTAATGAAGAAGGGAAAGCAATAATAAAACTAGAAACAATTTTGTAAACAAGGACTAGGTAGCCAGGAAATTGAGAAATTATTGAGTACCTCATCAAATGGAAGAACCTACCAGTGGAAGAAGCAACAGGGGAATATGAGTGTTTCTTGCATAAACACCCACAAATAGTCAAGTGTTGAGGACAACACTTCTTTGAAGGGGAGGGGCATGTTAAGCCCCATATTAACCTATAAACCTCTTATTAAGCTCTAGATATTAAGCGATTTAATTTCTATTGTTATATTGTTATGTAGGCTGGAACTCCTCATGCTCCCATTTTACTATACTTGAATCCTTTGTCTCCAATATATATACTAAGGAGGCCTAGTATTAGGATCATCAAATATTGTCTCTTTCATTGTATTTATTGTATAAGGAGGTTTTCCCCTCAAAGCGGATTATGATTATTGATTTATTATCATTGTTAAGCCACAATGATTGTAATAGGAACTCTGATTCTACATATTATAGAGCTCATATTTTCATTATAAGAAATCCCCATCAGATTTCAAACAAAATCTACTAGAAAATATCATTAGGAAAGGTAAAAAATGTTTGACAGTTAGATTATGTGAAGAATATAAGCACAAAATGTAGTCCAAACATCATTACCTTCGAAGCAAATGTCAGGGATTTGATATAAGTGACCATCTGATTAAGTCCTATATTGCATTGAAATCATGGTCAAACATGCACTGAAATCCTTGGCGTGCACAAAAAATAAGTTTCATGCACTAAAATTTTAATCGCTTATATGTTCAGAAACAAAAAAAATCATCCTCAACAATTATCAAATATATGCCATCAACATAAACATCAATAAATAATATTGAATGTTGCACCAAAATTTCAATATTTATATGGTCAAAAAAACAATTTTCACACAAAAATCATTCTAACCAATAATCAAATTTATGCCAACAACATAAAAATTACATAAGGAACCTTAAATGTCACTTCTCAAGCTCTTAAAAATAGAAATAAATATTTGAACACATTTAGTAATGATGATAGTGTTCTAGTATGCATTTAGAAATATTGTGTGTTTAGAAATGTTACCAATGTTCTAGTTTGCAATTGGAAAAATCTCTCTAGTTTTCTTGGAATCCATCCACTTCTCTAGAATAATGAAATCTCTATGCAAGAATGGTGGCATGATATCAATGACTATTATCTTAGAAACCAAAATTAATGGTTAAAAGAGTATTATGTCAAGGAATGGAAAAAATATTGTTGGTTCCTTGGTCCCTTAAGGGAGGAGAATAAACAAAATTCCATCTAGGTCTCAAGACGAGGAAGATAGGGAATCCAATACTTGAGTTGATCAAGAACGGTGTCAAGATGTAAAAGAATTGTAATTTGAATACTTTTTTTTTTTTTTCCATGAGAGTGATTTTAGAGTTTTAAGTAAGTGTTATCAAGCTATGAGACATCAATATCAAAGGAGAGTAGTCTAACTAAGGTGATTACTATCTAATGGTACTTATAACATCTACTTGGAAGTTTTTAAACATAGCTATGTTTCATAAATTAACTTTGTCTCAATGGTAGTGGATGGCTATTAAAAAATGGGATTGGCCCTATAGGAAATATACACTAACTCTATATGAAAACAAAGGAGAGCTACTATAAGAAAAATGCTTAAATATATTTTTAATATTTGAAAGGGAATAGGTGTCTTAAAATCCATAGATATTGCTAAGATAATAACCCAATAGTTTTGAAAATGCAATGAATGAATAAGTGGGAGTTGAAACTAAATCTCAGTTATTTTTTATTTGGTATGAATGAAGGTGCTTTGAGGAAGTGAATCTACAACAAGACAACATGTTTTGGGGTTGCTTGAAAAACAAAAGAGCAACATTCCTTAAATGATGTTGGGATTCTTTCTCTATAGAAAGTAGCTAATATAATAACCAATTCAATCTCCTACCACTCATGTCCAAAAAATATAGGATTAATACGGACAAATTTATAGGATTCGATATATGACCATAACAGGGAAATTGAAGACAGAGTTTCCATTGAAAAGACGTGGGAAATCCTTGTGAGCCTACTTTTGAAAACATTATTTTTAAAGCACAAATAAACTCAAGCACCTTGTTCAAAGAAGCAATGAATTATATTAATCTCTTTAGGAGTTTTTAGGACATGAATTTATGTGTACAATAAGATAAATGCAATTAAAATTCTAATTTTTTTGTAAAAATGGTTACATGATGACCAGATTCTTCAAATATAATCACCACTTTATGTGAAAAAAAGGTCATCTATTATACAAATGATTTTGAATTGAACCCAACCATATAAATTAGTCAAACTTGACAGAAACAAAAATCTATAAAGATTAACGTTCAAATATATCTCAAGGATCCTTCTACAATTGTGCAAAGTAGAGATGAACTATAAGGGCACATTGTTTCTTTGTTCTCCTTTGTAAAAGGAAATTATATCCTTTTAAAAATGTGTGAAATAAAGGTGAGCCATGAGGGCTCATAATTTCTTTGTTCTCTTCTATGAAAGGAAATTATATGAGCCAGGACAATTATTTATATGACACACCCATATTGAAAATCAACACCAGCGTTAAATGTCTTTTTTTGAGAAATTTTTATTGTCGCACTTTTTTTCAGTCTCGGGGAATTCCATTTTCATGAAGAGTGGAATGAATAAATGATAAATCCAACCATGTTATCGGGGAGAAACCATATAAAGTGAAAATGGCTCATAAAACCACAGAGTCAAATATAGACTACATTTTTATTGCCTCAACAACCAAAACTGGGAAGTGGGTTTGGGTCAATATCAACAGTATAAGGGTATTTTAGAATGGAGACTAGCCCGTCTAAAATGGGAGCAGCCAAGGAAAAAACAAACTCAAAAGAAAAGTACTTGGGCCCTTTGCAATAAGAAATATTCAAACAAGTCCCCTGTGCAAGCATATGGAAACATGCCCAGAGGAAAAGGAAATTCACTTATGATTCTGCCTTCTACAGTCCCACATCCACACCTCTCACCTGATCATCTAATATATATGTGACATAATTGTTAAGTGAAAAAAATATGTTGGAGGCTCTAGAGGCTAAAGAGCAGGAAAGGGAGCATAAAATTCATGTAATAATAGTTGAGAACTAGGCGTTAGCAGAAAGTAGTAATTTTTTTAAGGAGCAAGTGACAGTGGTACAGGAAGCTCCCCGAATAGGGAAGACAGAATGGCAACAGATGAAGGAAAATGTGCAAAACATGAGGACATTTATAGTGGAGAGCAGAGAGGGGGTGAATGTTAAACCAACCACCCGGGGATAAAGGGAAAGCGGTTACCCAAATAGACAACCATGAAGAGACAACAAGAGAAGAAAGGAAAGAAGACTCCACAAAAGCTTCCAAAACTTGGGCTGAAGTTTTACCAATTCTACAAATAGGGAGGGAGAAGAAAACTTTCGTGTCAGCAGCATGTAAGAGAGAGAAAACAAGGAAAGACAAGATAGAGCAGCAAACATAATTATTAAAGGGGTGAAAGACTATGGGAAAAATTAATCTACTTTTGACCTGACAAGGGAATTCTTGAAAGACAAACTGCTTTGGCAAGGGAAAATATGCCAAGCATGGAGGGTAGGAAAGTTTAGTTGTGAGAAAGGTAGGCCTATAAGAGTCATCATGCCTAGTTTGCATGATAAAGATATCATTCTAAGCAAGAAGCAACTCTTGAGGAGTTTTCGTTTTTTTCTAGAAGAATATTTAACTATAAGACAACAAGAGGAAAGGAGGGAGGAAATGTCAAAAGTTAAGGCAACAAGAGATGAGGGAAAAAGAGCATGGATTTATAATGGTAAACCTGTGATAGTGTGATTTTGTCCTCCTTCCAAAACAGGGAAGCAAGATGATAATAAATAATATACAAAAAAATATTTAACATGAAATCAGGAAGCAAGGTCAGTATGTGACAACAAGGATAAAGACTCAAATATGAGTCTTGCATGTCAAAAAAAATAGCAATCAAGTCACACCCAGGTTTCCTTAATTTTATTTTGTTGGAATTGTAGAGGTTATCCATGGAGACGAGGATCTGGGTTAGGGCCTATTGTGGAAGATAGAGACATAATTTTCCTCATAGAAACACATGAGCAAGAAGGGTGCAAGACACCTTTGTTTAAAGGGTACTGGAAGATGGCAATGTGGAACAAGGTAGCAGGGAATGGCAAAGGACACGTGGGTATCCTGGTATTAGTGAGAGAAAAAGAAGGTCGTCTCATTCAACTAGAAAAAGAAGACTCAAATAAACAATTCATTTGGTTTAAAATATTAGAAAATGGAAATCACATCAGAATTGTAGCATGCTATTTTGCGCCGCAAGTTTCAAAAATCCACAAAAGCAGAGGGCTTGACCACAAAGATCCTTTTCTAGCCTTAAAGGCAGATATTGCAACATATGCTTAGCTAACTAAAGTCATTATAGTTGGTGATTTCAATGCTAGGACAACAAGTGATCAAGATAGTGTTAGTCTTCAGTAATTTTTGCTATCTGTAGATGACTAAATGCTTGTCCTAGATTTCTAAAAACAAAATTCATGAATATTGTGAGTTTTAGAAATCTCACTGCCTTCATTATCCTTAGGATAATTTTTTCACTATCTCACTATTCTGCCACTCCCTGGTCTGCCTACCACTCCCAGAAGACCCATCATGGGCTCATGCCACTCATATTCATCATGTTTTGCCACCTTTGCACTCAACACTCTATTTTTCCTTTACCTCGCCACTCCAGTTGCCACCTAGAAACACCAACCAACTTATTCCTTCTTATGTTTCCCATATGCCCCAAGCATTGATGGTCTCAAAACTATCTCTGTAGGTTCTTTAGATAAATCGAGTACATTGGATTTTGGATCTTTAATACATCAAATTGTTAGAAAAATCTCTTTTTTTTTTCGCTTGAGGACCCTATGCCAAGCTTTCAGTCAAAGAACAAGCCAAAGAGCCTCCCACTAGGTCACTAGGGTTTCATAGGTTTTAGGATTGTATTTGATGTTCTCAATCACTGTTTTCATGTGCTAAGAAGATGAATCAAATGGAAATAAGGTCAGCATCTGTTATTCCAAGACAGATCAAAAAAACCTTCAAGAAAGACCTCCTTAGTCAAGTACAAATTCTGCAAAGGACAGTTGTCCATTCTGACATTTCTACAGGAGTGTCAAGGTAGCTATCAACAGGAAAATTGGTAAGGTAGGAGGCCTACTCCTCATTAAAGGATATAATCAAGAAAATGGAAGAGGAAGCAGCATAGGTTCAAGGGAAAATCAGGATTTCTAGGACTGATTGGACCAGTAGTATGACAAGCAAAGGATCCAATGTAGAAAATCACCTGAATAGAGACACACCAATACAACCAAGCATGAATTGAAGATTTTGTAGAAATCATTGATAAAAATGGGAAAAAGGTGAGGTGAACTAGACAGAAATGAATGAACTTGAAAGGGCTAAAGAGAACTTAGAAGACAACACTAATGATTTTTCTCTAATAGCCAAAAAGCCTAACGTTTTGGAAAGATAGGCAAGAAAGATGGTGAAATGAAAATAATAGTCCACCAAAATGACAACAGAAGGTTTTAAAAGGTTGTTGAAGATAACTTCTACGGTTTTCCAAGATAACAATGCTTCACTGCCTCAAGGGGAAATAATTCAAAGAGTATCAGTGTGAGGGAGGTAAAATCTTCAAGTACAATCAATTTCCCTCAAATGGTCAAAGGAACAAAAGCATAGGGTTGAGTTTTCAAGATGAAAAGCCAACATGATCATGAGGTTATTGTTATATGAATGAAAGTGTCAAACTCCAAGAATGTCAAAGAGGGAAAAATCAGTATGTCATAGGCACCTGCAAAAATCAGAAGTGGCCAAAAGGAGATAGCATGCTTGAGTGTGAAGACCATTTGGTTTTTCAAAACTGTTTATATCATGCCTAAATATCAAATGAAAAGGATGAAAACAGGTTTCTCACTCACCTCTCAAAACAAAGGCAATTTGATCTCCTAGGTAAGAAAAAAGAGGTTATAAAAAGGCTGCCACCATGCAAGTGCTTAAGGTTGTCAAAAAGTTTTCAGCATGTCCCAAGGATCAGAGGAAAGAGAGTCATTTCAAGGTTTGATGGCACTTATTGACTGAAAAGTAATTGCAAGACCTAAACAAGCCAAAACACAGCAAATCATGTAGCTCAAACAAACATCTGCAAAATAAGTGTTGAACTTGCATCAATAGGTCAAAGCGAGTCAGAATTCACCTTGTCAGCAACCTAAAGAACAACAAAGAGAAATGTTAGAAGGAAAAGGGACTATTTTTATGTTTTCAAGTCACCCACTGCAAAAGGAAAAAGGAATATCAGTGAAGTGATAAAGAGACTAAAAAAAATTATAAAGTAGGTTTTGATTTTCATTTATTTTCCCTAAAGGTGTATAAAGGCCATTTTTTCTCTCCTCCCATCTCATTATGCACATGCAAAGGAGTGAAAATCCTCAAGGAGAATTTTTTTGAGTTATTCAAATTTTTGGGCAAGGTCACCGACGCTACATTTTTGGGCCGGCGCTGTGCTCACAGGACCCACCACTGTGCGAATAGGGGTTTTCGCAGTGCATTTTTTTCACTGCGCTGCAAGTATAACGGAAGGCACTATGCACATAGTCGGGTGTTGTGCCCAAGCAGACCTGACACACACAAGATCTCGGTGTTGTGCTTAGAGGCCGACATGACAGTCCTAGCGCTGCGCGTAGAGGCCTGACTTGCTCGAAACTTGTGCGGTGTTGCGCCTACATGAATCGACTTTCTCAGATTCTTCCAAGCACTGTGCTAATTCCTAAAGACCCTCCAAATTGAAAAAAAGTGCCAAAAAACTCAAGAAGCACCCTCCAAACTGCTTTCAAGACCCTGTAAACAAATAAAGATTGGTAGGTGCCCTTTTTTCCTTCCTCCTCAAGTGGTTTTTGTGTTTTAATGATTAAGGGAAAATAATAAAAACCTAAAGCCTACAAACCCTAGGTGTTCATGGAAAACAACCCTCTGTTTTGGCCTCCAAGCAAAATTAGAAGTTAAGAGGGGTGTCAATTAGGAAAATTGAACTCAGTCATAATTCTCCACCTCCATATCACTCATTTACAGGAATTATCCTCCACCATCATTTCATTTAATGGACTGTTACCTAAGTTTCACTAGGAAGCCCAAGTTTGTCCAAAAAAAGCCCTAACCACCATGTCAGGAGCAGAAGACAGTGTCAGCAGTGAAGGAGGCCAAGTGTCTATGAGGCAAAAGCACAAGGCAGGGAAGGTCAATAGATTTGAACCGTAGAGCACAGTGGATATTACTTTATCTCCCATGATTCTCACATTCTTTTAGAATGTGGGGTGTTTCCCATTTTGTGAGAGAGTTAAACAAGTGAAAAATCACCCAGAGCTTACAAGGTTATTCATTCTTAACCTACACAACAAACAATCAAGCCTTACAGGGGTGGATTTTGAACTATTAGCAGATGCCATCTCTAATGCTACAGGTATACCTACTGTTGGTGAAAGGTGGTTCAAGAAAGCAAGATTAAACATGAGCTATTATGATCCATTTGTCAAGACTAGGTACAGGGAAGGATGCAAGGCTAGTTTCCCTTTCTCACACCTAAAACAGAGGTTTGCACCCTTGATGAGGGTCATTATGAAATACTTTAATTTTGAGGGTAGGTACTCCAGACTCTACTCCTACCATGTTAGATTTCTCATGCATTTCACAGGGGTCAAGGTGCTCCATTTTCCCTATTACCTCTATAGGAGTATTGACAAGATGTCTTATATTGTCTGGAAGAGGAATCATTCCCAACAAATTCAGAGCTTGTTCCATCACTCCTTGATCAAGATGGTGGTTCTACATCAATTGGAACAGAAGGGCATACCTTGGGAGGTGTTCATAGCCCATGAATTATTCACAAGCCCTCAGCCCCATTATCAGCCCAACTTGCCCTCATCATCTCATCCTCTTCCCTCTACTCCTCCATCACCTCCTATTGACCATAACTAATTGTCTACACCTATATCCCCTCCTCAAGGAAACCTCCCTTCCTCATCTTCTCCTGATGCATCAGATAAAGAAGAAAGTGGTAGTGAACAAACAAGTGAAAATGAAGGTGAGGGTGACAATGAGTCAAGCCAAAATGAGGATGAGGGTGATGATGAGTTGAGCCCACAAGAGGCAGAAAACATGGAAACAGAGGAGGGTGATGACAGTGGAGACAATGAAGAAGTTGACAGTGGAAATGGGTCAAACAATGATGAACAAAAGATCAACAATGAGGTAGAGGACATGGATGTAGATAATGATGATGAGACCAGTGATGAGGAGAGCAGCAATCACACTTAGCACATTGAGAATGAAGAGAAGGAGTAAAACATGGGCACAAATGAGGCAAGTAAACAAGAAGCAGAAGATGATCTTGAAGAAAGAAGTGAAACTATGAGCCCTAGAGGCAGTCAAAACAGTGAGGCTCTTAGTCAAAACAGAGATGAAGGAAAAGATGAAAAAGGCAGCCCAAATGAAGATGATGACTATGCAGAAAATGAAGAATAGGCTGAAGAAAGTCATGACTGTCATGACAACAGTGTCATGACAATATTCATGACATCCATGACAATAGTAGAGATAGTGAACCCTACAGAGGCAGTGATGATGCTAGGGGCAGCAACAAAGCTTAGAGCCAAAATGACAGTGAGGACAATGAGGTCCCTAGTAATACTAAGAGCTATAATGAATAAAAAGACACGCCAATGATTACAAGCAAATCTCCTCCATTGAACTATCATAGAGGGGAAAGGAATGTGTTTGCTGCCTCTAAAAGGCAAGGTACCATGACCTCCACATCCACTAGGCCACTAAACAAAGGCAAAGAAAAGGAAAAAGAAGAATAAGAAGACCAGCATTTAGTTGATAAGGAGTCTGAACTCTTCCATGTTGATAGTGATGAGGAAAATGAGGATAAGATCACTAGCATACTCCTTCAAAGAAAAAATGCCCAAATCAGAGACTTGGAAGCAAATTTAGATAGGACAAGGAATGTTATCCATTTTTATGAGATGGAAAACAAACAAATGAGTGCCCAACATGAAATTTATGAGGTCAGGGCTATCAGAGCCTGAAAAGAGGTCCAAACAGCACAAGTACAGCTAGAAGAGTTTATGGACACCTATGAGGAAAGTGAAGATGAAGAAGGGCAGACTAGGAGAAGACCAAGAACCATGGGTTTGAAGAAGGCTTTGGCAAATTAGAGAGAACAAGAATCAGCCTTGGAAAAACAACTTCCTCTAAATGAGCTTCTTACAATGGAGATAGAGCATGATCGGGAGCCATGGCTTGAAAGATCTAACATACACTTGGAGGCCAAGTTTGAGAGAGCAAATAAGGACCTTGATCTGCAACGAAGGATGACCAAACATTATGCCCAGAGAAATCAAGTTGCAAGGACTAAAATGAAGAAAACCCTTGCCAAGATACAGGCACTAAAATAGGCAAAAGACCAAGCTAACCTTGGAGTCTTGGCTGAAGCTTCTCTACAAGTTTCTCAAACCCCATGATGGAGGTGTCCACCAATTTTGAGGAATTTTTGACACATTTTGGGTTTTTACAAATTTGGAGGCCTATAAGCGCAGCACCCTCGGCGCTACGCTTTTTCCTCAGGCATCCTCAGAGGGATAAATTTACATTTTTGGAATCCTCATGTCTATTACAGTATTCTCAACAAATTTAAAATCATTTGGAGCATTTTTGACCCCTCAAAAGGTCAAAAAACACCTCATTTTTCACCTTTCTGCCTCATTTTCAGCCTTGGCCCTGCTCTCAGAGAAGTTTTGGGAATTTGAATTTTTGGATAATTTACAGGAGCTAAATCAGAAAACCAAGGGTATTTTTGGAAAGTAGACTCAGTAGGCTTTGCAACGGGCCATCACGGGGAAAATTTCGACATCGGGAAGGTCACGAGAACTTGGCTGCAACAGGACCTATTTTCTGCCCGGGAAGGCGTTGCGCTTATGGACCTCACTGTGTGTTTTTGGCCAAAAGTCAACAAAAAACACTCATTAGTTGCAAAATAATATTTTAATGTTTTTTTAGGAAAATTGCTCTAAAACTAGGCACAAGAAGTTATTTTGGCATTTATTTCATGAGATATTTTGTGCCTTGGGCCTTGCATGGTCTCTTAGGCATAAATGACATGTATGACTTGTTTTGACATTTTCAAACCCTAGTTAGGGTTTTTGCCCTCCTTTGCTGAATAAATAGAGCATGAGGGATTCATTGTAAAACGATGGCCTCTGATGACTTTTGAGATGAATACATGGTTTTTTGAGTTTGAAGAAGAAATTGGTGTTATGGAGTTTGTGAATGGCTTGGTTTGACTAATGATGGAGAAGGCTTGCTTGCAGGATCCCTGAGCATGGTTAATGGTGATGTGTTCTTATTTAGTCTTTTTTTCTCATGATTTCATTATGTTCATCCATCTATGTTGCATTAGGACAAAAGTTTTAGACTAAGACATACTGTTCAGAGGTACCTTAGATTTGTTTGTCCTCACTGCCTTTATGTTTTCCTTTGCTAGGTTAGTCTAAAGAATTCTTAGTTGCTCTTTAGATCCACCCATGCTTGTTTATTTCATGACTGGTTCAATAAGGTAGCTTTCAAATATGTTTTATGGTTAGCGCTGCTTACTTTATGCTATTTAAACATTGTTCTTGAAATCTCTCTTTGAAGTACTACTTGTTAGGTTTAGCCAAAGAGATCATGTTTTGATCATGCCCTTCGTCCATGCTTGGGAAGTTGCCTTAAATTTCTTTGTAGTTTGATCAATGATGTTTAGGTGTTCCCTTTTCTTTGATTAAAGTTATATGTTGTCTTATATGTTTTCAAACCTTGAAGGTGAAATCACTAGAAGTTAGGAAAGTTTCTTGCCTTCTAATAGTTCACTGAATTGTTTACCTTGGATGTTTTTTTGCTTAAGTGTAATAAAAGAGTTGTTGGTTTTCCCTGTCTTATGATTATTTCCTTATGCTGATCATTATTTAAGACCATCTTGTCTAAAGGTATTTTCTTAAGGATTCTTAATTGCCCTTATACACCTACTATGCTCACAAACTTAATGTTAATTGCACTTCATAGATACCTTAAATATGTATTTGACCATGCTATATTTGCCCTGTGATGCACCCCAATTCATTGTTTAACTCTCCATGACCTTTTGCATGACTCCATAGCCCAATGATTTGAATATCTCTCACTCCATCTATTCTACTTGATCATCTTACCCAACCAAAACAAACAACAAATCCTACACTTAACAACTAGCCTAAAATCAACCATCTAAAGCAAAAAAGTTCACATCCTTTGCACAAAATAGAGAGAGCCCTCTCTGAGTCCAAGAAGGCTAGGTCCCATGACTCCAAAGACTGGTTTGATGTTACCCTGTGTATTTGGTCTACCAATCTGCCAAATCAAGGGACACTAACATAATGGCTATCACGGTAGGAATTTTTGAGTTAGTGACAATCTAAGTACTCCTTTGAACTTTAGAAACCCTTATCAAATCATAGAAAACTAAAACTGATAGCCAAGAGTAGAATCTAGTCGTTTCACCATCCTAGAAAAATTATGAATCAACTAGAAGACACTCATAGAAACCTTAGGGCTACATAAAAGAACTCATAAAATCAAAAAAACATCCCTAGATTGGTTTTTTGTCAGTTATTGGTGGTGGACCATAAGTACATATCCTTAAAAACAACAAAAACATCCACCTGGCGACTCCACTAGCCTCTAGTAGGCCTAGTACTTCACTAGTTCTCATTAGACTCCCTGGGATTGTGTCAAATCAGCCCTGAGAAGTTTAGAGGCCTAGTTATACACTTTGTGAGTTTAACAAACACTAAGAGAGGTCAGCCTTCCGAAAATAATCATAAAATTTCAGCCTCTCTACACCTTGAGTTTGAAATCTTGCTTCACAAAGGATCAATACTAGATCTCATCCAGACCCAAACCCTCCTACTATAGTTGATGACCCAAAAAAGATTTTGTGGAAAACTTCCAAAACTAAAGATTCAACTACTGTCAGGACCATTCATAGAGCAAGTTCTGTCCCTGAACATCTTACAGCCTTGCAAGACCCCTAGTTTGACTTGCACCATACAAGGAACCTTTTTAGAACCAAGTCACAAAGCGGGATTGACCAGACTGACCTTCAGCCCATAGATTTGTAGCAGAGTTCCAGTAGAGAAGCCTCTCCTTCCACTCCTTGACTTTGAGCTTCTCCATCACTTTAGCTCTTTTCATCCCAAGTCTGCTCAGAATCAGTTTGCTGGTCCAAGTACTTCCACCACCCCCATCCACACATCCACTGTGCAAAAAACTTCCCTTCATTCTCCACCTCCTCTCACAAATCCACCTCTTATAAATCCTCCTTGGATTCCATTAGCTCCCATTATGGCAGCATGGTATGCCCCCTAGTACTACCACAACCCCTAGTACCCTTGCCAAATGATTGCCAATCCAAAATCCCTCACTTTACTGGGGCTGATTCTACCACTTCCCAACAACATGTAGACAAAATGAATGATGCTTTTGACTACATGGAAATAGAAGAGGAAACCATGCAAATGAGGATGTTTTCCCAGAGTCTAGGAGGAGAAGTTAAAAAATGGTTTAAAAACTTAACTACTAACAACATACATGATCTCCCTTCCCTTTACCAAACATTCATAAACAAGTGGGAAATCAAGAAGAAATCCCTCCAAATCCTTTCAGAATATAACAATCTTAAGAGGAATGCGGGGGAAAGTGTCCAAGATTATTGCACCAGGTTTAACAGTGTATACAATGCCCTCCCTCCTTACATGAAACCCCCACAAGGCCTAGAACTAGTAAATTTTCCAGAAGGCTTTGATCCAGATATGACCTACCAATTGAGGGAGAGAGACCCCAAAAATTTAGAAGAAATTCAAAGGGGGGCTGTGAGTGCAGAGGCCAACCTGATTGAAAAGAGGGCCAGGATGAGGTAAGAAAAGAGGGTCACTTAGAAAGATGAAACCATAGCCTCAACTTCTTCATCTGATTCCAAAATAGATAGCCTAGTTAGGACCATGGAGAGAATGATGGAAAGAATAAACTTAAATGAAAGAGCACCTCCTAGGGAAAACCAAGCTAATCCCCAAAACAGAAATAGGAATCAAAACTTCAGAAGAGACCTCCCCAAATCAGACAGAGAGACAATGACCAACAAATCAGGCCCCCTTTCCAAGACAATTACGTAGATGAGGAGGAAAGAGAGACTGAAGGGTTGGAATAAAATCATATCAATCTACTAGAATCTGACAATGAGGGTGATGTTTCTCTTACTACAGAGGAACAAAATCTATTTTCCTCAAATCAAAATGAAACCAACTATGAGGATTCTGAAGACTACAAGTTGGGATTTGAGAATGCCATAAATGAGGTTCATTGGCAATATGACCTTAGGAGAAAAAATAACCAATAAGTTCCCAATAAAAACAATCTAGACACTTCTGTTAGGAAAACCCCTGAAAATACTCCGAAGAGGACAACAAACAACACAAACACCATGGCTAGGAAAACTGACCTAAACAAAGACAAAACCAACCAGCAAAGTGGTGACCCAAGCTGCCCTAGTACATCAACTAGTGGCCCTGAGATAACTCTATTGTCTATAGCCCCAAATCAAAATCAGCAAATTAAGAATGTAGAAAAGTTCATGGCCGATAAAACTGATGTAAATATGCCAAAAAAAAACACCTTTCAGTTTTGAAGGAGAGATTGCCAAGATTAAGATAACCATACCTCTCACTGAACTGGTTACTCAAGAAGTGTATAGGTCTCAATTTTTGAAAGTCTTGAACATAGGAAATGACACCGACACTCTGAACTTAACTGATGAAAAGTGTGAGTTGTTTTTTGGACCTAAGGTAGAGGGGAAATATCAAGAAGGAGTTGTCCCTCCTTTCTATATCAGCTTAAACATACATGAAAAAATATTAAACAATGCCATGCTAGACTTCGGTGCCTCACAAAACGTCATTCCTTAAGTTGTGATGGAGAGATTAGGCCTAGAAATAAATAAACCTTACAAAGACTTGTACTCATTCGATTCAGTAGATTCAAGTGTTTGGGCCTAATCAAGGATCTTTGTGTCAATCTGGCACAAATACCTGCTAAGAGCTTAGTCATGGACATAGTTGTTGTTGACATTCCCCTGAAGTATGGCATGCTTTTTTCTAGATCATGGGGAGCCAAACTTCAAGGCAACCTCTAAATGGACATGTCATACACTACCATCCCTGTCTTCAATCAAACCAGGAGATTATACCGGGAGTCCCACATGAAGTATATGGTAAGTAGCCTAGATAGGCCAAACAACACCCCTGTTTATTCCATTCATTCATATCTGGACTCATTCATCTTGTATAATGAAAATTACATTGGTGAACAAGTGAAAGAAAATGAGAAAGAACTAGGCCCAATAGAACAGTCAAACCCACCCTCAAATGAAGAACATGTCATCTAAAACTCTAGCAGCCCTGCACAACAACATAGTGGCAAATATGAACTAGAAACACTTTGGAACATGATCTTTGATGGCTCTTGTGGCAAAGCTAGTGTCTGGATACATAACACAAATGAAGGCCATTCATACAAACTAGACTTCCAGTGCACTAAAAACATTGCAGAGTATGAGGCTCTCCTCCTTGGTTTTCATTTACTTAAAGACTTGGGAGCTAAGAAAATCTCTGCCCAAGGAGATTCAAAGTTGATCATTAAACAAATCAAAGGTGAGTATTCAGAAAAGAATCCAAGATTAAGAGAGTATAGAAATTCTGCCCGAGATCTCCTCAAAACCTTTGAGAAATATCAGCTCACTTTCATCCCTAGAGCCCAAAACAGCCTTGCCAATGATCTTGCCTTTGCTACCAGAAATTGCCAAATACCCCATGCAAGTGAAAAATACACTGTCAAAGTAAAAAACCAGCCTAAAGTACCTGACAACATAAACCATTGGTAGGTGTTTGAGGGTGATGAACAAATTGATGACTTTCTACAATCTAGGAATGAATTTTCATTGACAAAACCAAGCTTAGGGCATGAGAAAGATGATTTTGCTGAAGAAGAAGCCCATAAAATAGAGTTGTCCTCTATTGTTGATATAAATCTTCTTTCACATCCTTATGAGGCATAAATGTTTGAGGATCTAGACCAAAGGGACCTTGAGGTTTTACATTGTAAGGATAACAACTTACCAAGGGGCCTTACACCATTATAAGAGTTGTTCAATTTTAATGATGTGGCTAAGAAGCCAAAGATAGAATCTACCGAGACTGGTGTAGAGGAGTGTAACATAGGAAGCATAAAAGAACCCAAAATGATCAAAATCTCCAAGACTCTTCCTCCTCACATAAAACATAAGTATATTGAACTTTTTTAAGAGTTTGAAGATGTGTTTTCATGGGGGTATGAGGATTTTAAATCGTATGACACAAGCATTATTCAACACAAAATTCCTCTCAAGAAAAATCAGATACCTTTAAAAGAAAATTGAGGAGAATAAACCATGTCTTACTACCTTTAGTTGAGAAAGAGATTAAAAATATGTATGATGTCGGGATCGTAGTTCCCCTTAGGTACTCAGAGTGGGTTTCCAACCTTGTCTCAGTTAGGAAGAATACCGTGGAGATTAGGCTTTGCATTGATTTTAGAAATCTGAAGAAGGCCTCCCTAAAAAATAACTACCCCTTGCCTAAAATGGATCACATACTTCAAATGGTAGTTGGCTCCAAGAGAATATCACTGCTCGATGGATTTTTTGGTTACAACCAAGTGCTAGTACTCCCAAGTGATCAACACAAAACTGCCTTCACCACACCTTGGGGTGCATTCATGTATGTAAAAATTCCATTTGGATTGATGAATGTGGGGGGCACTTTCCAAAGGGCCATGGACATAGCTTTTTCAGAAGACATAGGCTACTTCATAGTCATTTACCTTGATGACATCACTATTACTATAAGATTGATGAAGAGCACTTAGTCCACTTGAGAATTTTTTTTGAAAAGTGTAAGGAGTATGGCCTATCTTTGAATCCCAAGAAAACATTGTTTGGTCTCCAGGAAGGAAAACTCCTAGGCCACATCAGCTCTGAGGAAGGGATCAAAATAGACCCCAAAAGGATTGAAGGCATTTTGCAAATCAACCATCTTAGAAACATTAATGAGTTGCAGTCTTTCATTGGGAAGATCAACTTCTTGAGGAGGTTCATCCCCAACCTTGCTGAACTCTTAAGGAATATCACAAACATGCTCAAAAAGGAGATAGGAGTTAAATGGACCTTGGAAGCTAAACAATATTTTGAGCTGGTTATAAAAGCACTCACCCAAACACTGGTTCTAATCAGTCTTGATTTTACCAAGGACTTCTACATTTTCTCATTTTCATCTGAACATACCGTTGCTCCAGTGTTGTTACAAAAGAACATGATGGGGAAAGAACAACCCATAGCCTTCTTCAGCAAATCCCTTAGAGATGCTCCTCTAAAATAAAACATCATGGAGAAACATGCCTTTGCCTTTATTAAATCATTGAAAGACTTTAGAGTTTATATCTTACATTCTCATATCATTGCTTTTGTTCCACACACAGTTGTCAAAGCCATTTTGAGTCAGGACACCGATGGTAAAAGGGTAAAGTGGATTGCTATTATCTTAGAATATGACTTAGAAATCAAACCCACTAAACTGATTAAAGGAAAAGGACTTGCAAAAATTATGGCTGAATCAAATTCCAAGCACTAGATATGAATATGGTTGATGCTTTAGAAGAACAAGAAGAGTGCGCAACTCCCCACATTGAAGAAGTATTTCTGAATTCATCTTGGTATGTTGATATCCTATATGTGTTGTTTTATCTTAATGCTCCTCCTACTTTATCAAAGACAAAAGCTAGATTCTTGAAACAAAAAGCTTTAAATTTCTGCATTTTGGATGGAATTTTATATTGGAATAATTCTGTTGGCATATTACTTAAGTGTTTTCTTGAAGATGGTGCAGAAAGAATCATGCATGAGCTGCATGAGGGAGAGTGTGGAGGCCATCTCTATTGGAAAACCACAGCTAACAAGATCCTTAGAGCTGGATACTATTGGCCCATTCTCTTCCCTGATACTCATAAACTGGTCATGACTTGCCATAAGTGTCAAATTTTTTATGGAAAGAGAAAACTCTTACCTTTGCCTTTGCATCCCATTACTGTTGAAGCTCCTTTTCAACAATGGGGTTTGGAATTCATTGGAGAGATCCACCCCACCTCATCTGCACAACACAAGTGGATCCTCACTGCCACTAATTATTTCACCAAGTGGATAGAGGCCATTCCTTCTAGGAATGCCACCAACTCAGTCGTTATCAAATTCCTTGAGACAAACATCTTGTCCCGATTTGGTTGTCCTAGAAAGATCATCACAGATAATGTTGTTGCCTTTACATCCAAAAGAATGGTTGAATTTTGTTATAAATATCACATCACATTAGGACACTGCATAGCTTATTACCCTCAAGGTAATGGATTAGCTGAGTCCTCTAACAAAATCTTGGTGAACATCATCAAGAAGCTTCTGGAAAAAAATAAAAAAACATGGCATGGAAAACTAGTACATGCACTATGGGCTGATAGACTAACCCCCAAGAAATCAATTGATATGTCTCCCTATCAACTAGTGTATGGCATGGATGCCATTTTCCCAACATCCTTGGGAGTCCCGGTGATGAAGCTTCTCCAAGAATTGCAATCAGAAGAGAATGGCATGCAAAGGAGGTTGAACCAAACCGTTAATTTGCAGCAGTCAAGAGAGGAGGTTTATAAAAGAACACAAGAAGTACAAGAAAATATAAAGAAAATCTTTGACATAAGGACCAAGGCTAAGGATTTCCAGATTGGGGATAAAGTGCTGAAGTGGGGACTCAAGGAGAGAAGACAAAGGTAACCATGGCAAGTTTGAAAATTTGTGGAAAGGACCATACATCATCAGTTCAGTTAGACGTAACAATGATTTCTTTTTACAAGAACTAGATGGATTAGAGGTATTTGGAGGTCCTGTCAATGGTAGGGAACTTAAGCACTATTTTTGTCAAAATTCCTAGTTTGAGGCCTTCATTCGTTGTACATACCATTGCTTGATGAAAGGTCATTAAAAAAAAAAAAATAGAAAAAGAGGGTATATTTAAAGAAGAGGTACAACCCCATACCCAAAAAATAGTGATGTTGAAAGTGTGCAAGCCTAAATGCCACTACTTGTTCAAAAAGAAGGACTTGTTCAGTCATCTAGCCTAACCACGACTGAACATGTTTTGAATTTATGTTGATAGGTTAGTGAAAGAGAGCTTGTCAAAACATCTAAACTTGACTTGTCAGTAGTACTAGATTAGGAAGAAAAGATACTGGTTCTCCATGCTAAAATCTGAACCAAAGAGAAAGATGGGGAGGCTTAAAGAAATGATAGATCAAAACCCTCATGTTTTCTAGTTTTGTTTGTACAAAAATAATGTTTGTGTGTTGCTTGTCCTAATGCCACAACCCATGGTAAATTAGATTGCCTAATCCTAGTTTAAAACCATGTTTTCAATTTCATGTCAATATCTTAGAGAATGAAGTCTGTCAAATAATCTAGGTAGAGAATAAAAGAGTTCACTAGCATAATCTGAACTCTTGGAAGTGATAAAGGTACAAGTAGATAGTTTTCTTTCCTTTCAAAAGAAAAGAATGTCAAGGGTTTTCCAGTTCAAGTGCACCCAAGGAAGAAAAATTTAGGCAAGTAGGATGGGTATGTAGAGATGAGTTTTAAGTAATCGTTTTTTTTTTTTTTTTTTTTTTTTTTGCAGATCCTTGAGATCATAACTTCAAAAGAAACATTAGCAAATGAAAAAAGAAAAATCTGCCCAATGGATAAGGCACTGGCCTTCTTAAACTCAGAGACCTGATATCTGAAGTTCTGGACATCTCTTGAAAAGGAGCTGCCCTCCCTAAGTGGAGCCACTGTTAGTCATCAGTAATTTTTGCTATTTGTAGATGACTAAATGCTTGTCCTAGATTTCTAAAAACAAAATTCATGAATATTGTGAGTTTTAGAAATCTCACTGCCTTCATTATCCTTAGGATAAATTTTTCACTATCTCACTATTCTGCCACTCCCTGGTCTTCCTACCACTCCCAGAAGACCCATCATGGGCTCATGCCACTCATCTTCATCATGTTTTTCCACCTTTGCACTCAGCACTCCATTTTTCCTTTACCTCACCCCTCCACTTGCCACCTAGAAACACCAACCAACTTATTCCTTCTTATGTTTCCCAGATGCCCCAAGCATTGATGGTCTCAAAACTATCTCTGTAGGCTCTTTAGATAAATCAAGTACATTGGATTTTGGATCTTCAATACATCAAATTGTTATAAAACTCTGTTTTTTTTGCTTGAGGACCCTAACCCAAGATTTTAGTCAAAGAACAAGCCAAAGAGCCTCCCACTAGGTCACTAAGGTTTCATAGGTTGTAGGATTGTCTTTGATGTTCTCAATCACTGTTTTCATGTGCTAAGAAGATGAATCAAATGGAAAGAAGGTCAGCATCTGTTGTTCCAAGGCAGATGAGAAAAACCTTCAAGAAATACCTCCTTAATCAAGTACAAATTCTACAAATGACAGTTGTCCATTCTAACATTTCTGCAGGAGTGTCAAGGTAGCTATCAATAGGAAAATTGGTAAGGTAAGAGGCTTGCTCCTCATTAAAGGATATACTAAAGAAAATGGAAGAGGAAGCAGCCTAGGTTCAAGGGAAAATCAGGATTTCTAGGATTGATTGGACTAGCAGTATGACAAGCAAAGGAGCCAATGCAGAAAATCACTTGGATTTAGGCACACCAATTGATCACGTGATCATGTCCTAAGTGAAAAAAATGCTCAAATTTGGAACTGCTTAGAACTAGTAATAAATTGATCGACTGGATAGTGTTCGTCATTATGATCCTAATGCCACGAACGACTCTCAAATCCGATGTCGGATGTGGAAGATATTCAAGTTTTAATTTTTCCCAGCAACCTTCAAAACAACACTTTGGAAAGAAAATTTATGGCATCATCAGAATTATTGTGAAATGGAAAATTTCATTTTTTTTTATATAAAATGAGGATGGCCTATCAGTGGGTGCTACGTGGCCTACGCGGAGGCTGCCATGTAGCCCCGGGCCTAAAGGTTCAATATGAATAAAAATTGGAGGTTGATTTTTTTTTTTGTTCATTCGGGCTGACCCGACCTGACCCGGTTGGGAACAGGTCACCCGCGGGTGGTGTCGACCCGTGAACAGTTGGGCAGAGTCTGAATGGGTATCAGGTCAGCAGTGCAGGCATCGGGTTAGCAGTGCACGCAGCGGGTCAGCAGTAACCGATAGGTCAGCTCTGAATGAGTGTCGGTTGGTTGTGAACGCGGGTGAGCAGTGAACACACCCGGGTCAGCAATAAAAAAGCATGTAGGGTCTACCCGCGGGTCAGATGTGCATGAGCTGGGTCACTACAAAACGGTTGGCAGATTTTTTGGCTAAGCACTTGGGTGCTAGCCCATCCACCACGGGACCTCCGACCCATGACCATGGGCGGGGGCTTAAAACTTAACCGCCGATAGTTAACCTCTGAAACATACGCATGTGAACGTGCCATAACACTGCCAGTTAAATTTAATGTTTCTCTAATTTGAACGTGCAGTTTTGCTAGATCAGGAAGTCCACCTTTTTAATGGAGTTATCTGCAGTCCTCCCAAGTTTGGTGGAGGTTTTTTAGGCCAAACTGGACAAATCCTGTTTTGATCATAACTTTCACATTACTGAACCTTTTGGAGCGATTTTATTTTGATTTCGAGTATTCTCAGCATTCTGGAGCCATTGGAACAGGTTGCAGAGCCATCAGAGGTGTTCTTCAGCCATTTACACTTCAGAGAAGCTTGGGAAGCCATCAGGGCCTTGAGGGAAATGGAGCTGCATTAGACTACACTTCACTGTTTTAGGTGAAATTAGAGTCATTCTTAGCTTCTTTTTATGTTCTGAATCCATTTTCACAGCTAGTTTGGTCTGTTTAGGCCTTTTACTCACTGTATTACCAATTTGAGCATCATAATATATCAAGGACATGCCCATTGGGAGCCTTGGACCCGACAGATGTATCCCAAGAGGGGCGAATTGCCTCATCATGTTGCTGTGTGTTTATGGTGAAGTTATTCTGCTGTGTTATTCAGATTAAATTTGTTAAACAGTAAATTAAAACAACACTCCCTCACACCAAAGTTCATAAAAAATTAACAAAAACACTTTGTTTCATTTGCAAGACTACCCAAACACTTTGCACACTTAATTTAATGGAAATGAATATTTTGAACAGAAAAACAAATACTTTCATTTTCAAATCAGATGGTATCAGAGCTGTGGTTTAGAGCTAGAGTTTTTACTCATCATTTTTTTTGTGCAAAGATTAAGTCATTTGTTTGCAAGTTTTGATGCTGACTAGGTTAAAACTCAAGAGAGGTGAAGGAAACTTGGTTAGTGCACAAACTATTCCACAACTAGAAGGGTCAGAGAACCACCTCTAAGAGCTCTAGAAGTAGCTACAAGCATGTCTTCAAGAGAAGGTGAAGCTCCTGAAGAGATGGATCCCAAGGAAGAAGAAAGGGTATTTCAGAAAGATTTCTTGGATATGACTGAAATGGTAAGGATCCTCCATCAAGAAAGAAATGATAGGATTGCTGGGGAAGGGTCTAAAAACAAAAACGAAGGAGAGGATTCATCAGGAGGAAAGAAGGGTAATTATCAATCAAAGAAAGGGAATGGAGGAAATGGTGATCCACCATCTCCATCATCATCCTCTTCTTCGTCATCATCTTCCTCGACTTCAGTAAATCAGTCACATAAGTCGAAAACCACTGGTAAAAATCCTTTTTTAAAGCTTGATGTCAAATTTGAATTGCTAATGTTTAACGGTGAAGTTAATGTAGAGAAATTAGATAATTGGATCAGACAATTGGAAGTCTATTTAAGGATTCAAAATCTGCATGATGATGGCACCAAAATACAACTAGCCTCGCTAAGGATGGATGGAGCAGCTTTGGTATGGTGGGAAGCCAAGACCAAGGAGGAAATCAAGAAACATGGTAAGATTACTCTATCATGGACTGAATTTATTACTGCAATCAAGAAACAATTTTATCCTCTTTCTCTTCTTCAAAAGGCTATAATTAACTGGCAAAACTTTAGACAACTTAAGGGACAGAATGTGAAAAACTATACCCAGGAATTTACGAGAAGAGCACTCTTATTAGGGGTAGACTTAAAAAGTCAAGATACTTTGCTGAATTATATAGGTGGATTGCACAATTACCTTAAACACACTATCCTTATGTTTAATCCTACTAGTCTAGATGAAGTTTGTGTACAAGCTACGCATTTAGAGGCTAGAGGGAAAAACACTTTTGATGAGGGTAGAAACAAGCCTTTCAAAGGGAAGAACAAAGATAAAACCTTTAAGGGAAAAGGTAAAAAGAATGCATCTATCAAACAAGAGGGTGAAAAGGTGATTTGTAAACATTGTTCAAGAGAGGGCCACGAAGAGAAAAACTGTTGGAAATTACATCCTGAAAAAAGAAACCAGTTTAATAAAAACAAGGGAAAGAAGAAAACTACAACTACTACAACTATACCTCAAGATTTAGGTGATGATTCAGGGGATGAAACCAAAATTGCAGCCATGGGTTTGAAAAGTATGAAGGGAAAGGAAACTAAAACTAAATCAAGCACTAGTACTTCAAACTGTCATGTACAAGCTCCTAGTGAGGAAGAAATAATTGAATTGTTCCATGTGAGGGTAGTCTCAAAACATACTAAAATTGACACACTGTTTGACAGTGGGTCACAAGAAAATATTATATCAGAAGACTTGGTCAAACAGCTAAAACTTGAGACCATTCCACATCCAAAGCCTTATCCACTTGGGTGGATATGCAAGGATGCAAACTTACAAGTCTCAAGAAAGTGCCTATTGTGATTCACCATAACTGCACACTTTATTGACACAGTTGAACTTGATGTGGTGCTGCTTGATATATCAGGAATTGTTTTGGGAAGTCCTTACTTATTTGACAAGAAAGCGATTTTCATTGCCATGAAAACAAATGTCATTTCTTTAAATATGGCAAGGAGTTCATTGTCAGAGCACATCGCAAGAAGACAAATATAGCGATGGTAAATGCGAGACAGGTAAAAAGGCTAGTCAATTCTAGCCAGAGTTTTGTACTTCTTATGGTTAAGCCCAAGGTTGATATGAATCATGAGTCATTTGAAAATTGTTATTCCAAGCTTAAATCAGATTTATATTATGTAGTTGATGCACAACATGAGATGTTTCAGGAACCGACATGTTTACCTCCTAAAAGTAATATTCAGCATGAGATCCATTTACATCAAGATTGTCCTCTTCCTAACATCAGCATGTACCGCTTGTCTATCATGGATAATGCTGAAATCAAGAGGCAAATTAAAGAATTTTTGGACAAAGGATTCATAAGACCAAGCACTTCGCCATGTGGGTCACCGATAGTGTTGATTCCAAATAAAGATGGAACTTGGCGCATGTGTGTGAACTTCAGGGCATTGAACAAAATAACGGTAAAGAACCATTACCCACTTCCAAGGATAGATGATTTGTTGGATCAGCTGAAAGATGCTAAATATTTCACTAAGTTAGACTTATGTAGTGGTTATCATCAAGTTAGAATTGCTAAAAGTGACATTTGGAAGACAACATTTAAAACCAAACAGGGACTCTTTGAGTGGCTTGTTATGTCATTTGGTTTATGTAATGCACCTGCAATTTTCATGCGGGTAATGGATGATGTCTTACGTCCTTTTCTTGATGATTTCGTTATTGTCAACTTTGATGACATCTTAATTTTCAGCAAGACTAGAGAAGATCATGTCATGCATGTTAAGAAAGTACTTGATGTTTTGAAGAAAAATCAGTTATTTCTTAAAATGTCAAAGTGTGAATTTGGAAAGACTTCTTTGGTTTATTTGGGACACATAGTAGGAGGAGGCTCTTTGAGAATTGATCCTTCCAAAGTAGAAGCCATTGTGAATTGGCCTACTCCCAAATCCATTACAGAGGTAAGAAGTTTTTTGGGTGCAACTCAGTATTGGAGGAAGTTTATTTCTAACTTCTCTGCCATAGCAGCTCCTATGCATGCAGTGACTAGTGTGAAGCGTTCTTTCCAATGGGGAGGAAAGCAACAGATTGATTTTGAGTCTTTGAAAGAGAAGATAAGTTCAGCTCCAGTACTTGCATTACCAGACTTGAGACAGCCATTCGAGATTCAGATAGATGCAAGCGATTACGCCATGGGTGCAGTTCTCTTACAACATGGTAAGCCTGTTGCATTTCATTCTGAGACACTTAATGGTGCTATTGTGAATTATCATACATATGATAAGAGTTGTATGCGTTGGTACAAAGAATCAAAAAATGGAAACACTATTTGATGAGCAAAGAAACAATTATTCATACCGACCATCAGCCTTTACAATACTTGCAATCACAAAGTAAATTGCAACAGTCGCGGCATTTCAGATGGATGGGATTCCTACAAAAATTTCACTTGGTAATAAGGTACAAGAAAGGTATTTACAACAAGGTTGCTGATATGCTTTCAAGGCCTATTATTAGTGCTAGTACTTTTCTTAAGAATGATTCTATTGTACATGAGAGCTACATAGAACAATATGCATCAGATGTTGATTTTAAGGATGTTTATGCTAACTTAAGTGAAGGGAATCATGTTGAGGAGAATGATTATCATTTGCATAATAATTTTTTGTTTCATATGGGCAAGTTATGTATACCACAGGGGGAGAGACTAAGCATCATGAGAGAGGCTCATTCTTCTCTCATAGCTGGACATTTCGGGGTAAGCAAAACGGTGGCACATTTACAGAGGTATTGTTATGGGCCTCGCATGGTAGATAGTGTTTCACGTTTCATTAGAGGTTGTTCATTATGTGCTACAAGCAAGCCTAGAAATAGGAAGCTTGGTTTATATACGCCATTTCCGGTACCTTCTAGACCATGGGAAAGTGTTTCTATGGATTTTGTTGGAGGGCTACAATTATCTAGAAAGCAGCATGATTATCTTTACGTAGTAGTTGATCGTTTCAGCAAGATGTGTATTCTTATGCAATGTAAGAAATCTATAACTGCTAAACAAACTACTGATTTATATTTTCAACATGTATGGGTTCATTATGGATTTCCTACTTCTATTATTGGTGACAGGGATTCCAGATTTGTGGGGAATGTTTGGTCCAATTTATGGAAGATGATGGACACCAAGTTGAAGAAGAGTATTGCTTTCCATCTGCAAATAGATGGCCAAAAAAAGGTAGTGAACAGAACCATTGTGAATATTTTGAGAGGTTATTGCAGCAAGCATCCCAAGATTTGGGATGAGCATTTGCATCACATTCAACATGCTTACAACCGGGCCAAGCACTCTTCTACAAATACTTCACCTTTTGGAGCTTGTTTTGGGTATTTGCCTAAGTCACCTTTAGATTTTATTCTTGAGAAGGATGTGGCCATTGATGGTCATAGTGACATTGACAAAGCTCGCATGTTCATTGAAATAATTCCACTCATACATCAGCAAGTTCAAGAACAGCTTGAAAAAAGTCAAGGCAAGTACAAGGAGAGGCATGATAAGCACAAAATTTATCATAAGTTTCAAGAAGGGGATGAGGTATAGTTGCATATTAGTAAGGAAAGAATGCAAGGAGAAGGTAAAAATTTGAAGCCTATTCATTATGGTCCATTCAAGATCCTTAAGAAAGTTGGAAATAATGCTTTTCAATTAGATTTACCTTCATACATGCAAATGTATTCCATTGTGAATGTGGAAAATTTACGTTTGTACGAACCTCCTTTAATTGCTAATATTGAAAGTGACATTCACCTGCCATCCATAGAGGATTTATCGCAAAAATTTTTGGATGAATTGAAAGATGATGCTATCCTTGATAGAAGGACACACACTTCAAGGAGAGAAATAATGATTATGTTCGGGTTGGTTTTAAAGGCAGCAAACAGAGTAAGGCAAAGTGGATTGAGGTGGAAAAGGTGAGGGAACTATACCCTCATCTTCTTCACAGGTAATTGAAGGCTTTTGGGGTCCAAAAGCTTCCCAATGGGGAGGTGTGATCAGGTGATCATGTCCTAAGTGAAAAAAATGCTCAAATTTGGAACTGCTCAAAACTGGTAATAAATTGATCGACCGGATAGTGTTCGTCATTATGATCCTAATGCCATGAATGACACTCAAATCCGATGTCGTATGTGGAATATATTCAAGTTTTATTTTTTCCTAGTAACCTTCAAAACAACACTTTGGAAAGCAAAATTATGGCATCATCAGAATTATTGTGAAATGGAAAATTTCATTTTTTTTATATAAAATGAGGATGGCCTATCAGTGGGTGCCACGTGGACTTCCTAGAGGCTTCCACGTGGCCCCAGGCCTAAAGGTTCAATATGAATAAAAATTGGAGGTTGAAAATTTTTTTTGTTCATTCGAGCCGACCCAACCTGATCCGGTTGGGCATGGGTCACCCGCGGGTGGTGTCAACCCATGAACAGTTGGGTAGATTCTGAATAGGTAGCAGGTCAGTAGTGCACACAGCGGGTAAGTAGTGCACACATCGAGTCAACAGTAACTGACGGGTCTGTTAGTCATCAGTATTTTTCACCTGTTGATGATGACTAGTTTTTAAAGCCAAGTTTTCTAGAAGCTAATCTCCATTTTGTCAAAATTGTCATCTAGAAAACAGCCCTAAACATTTTTTGTCCTCCTACATTTTTCAATCAGCCTATGATGAGAAAAACCTAGTTGTCAAGTCCTATCTAGTTTCAGTCATATAATCCTGTCCATCAGCTGTCATAAGCTAAAGTCATCTGCTGTCATTCACCCTCATCCCCAGGCCATTCATTAACCAAATATTGATAATAATGTCAGCCACCCTACCTCTGGTCATATGTCATCTTAAGATCTGGTCATACCAAAGAGAATACTCAAAATCTGTCAAAGATCTCCCCTAAGTTAGGTAGTGGCGCTTTAGGAAATCCTCCCTTGGAAAAAACATCCTGAGCCAAAATCTTTTGTTCAATACCAGCCAACCCTGAATTGGCGCTTAGTCTGCAAAAAACAAAGCCTGATACACCCATAAGTCGCGCCACTAAAAGGTCTTGATGTCTCAGCAGTACATGTTTCAAAAGCCAAACTGATATTGTGTTGATCTACAGTGTTTCAGTGTCTTTTTCAAAAGAAAATATGTACAAAGTATTCCAGAAGACATTGTCAAGCTAAAACATGAGAAGACAACTTCTTCTCATGTTGTTTTGAGCCTGGGATAAGAGTACTGGTCAGAGAGAAAAGTCAATAAACCTCTGCAAACACAGTAAAGAAAGAGATATTCATTACAAGGAAAGATGACACGGTTTGAAAAAGAGATGAAATGGCATGACTGTGTTAACCTCCTCCAAACATAAGAAAATGGTTAGGTCACTTGTTGTAAACCTCCTTCATTTAAAAGCAGATGGTTTGGAAATATGATAAGGGCCTCCTTCATTTAACAAGCAGAGGGTCAGGAGTAGAGGTATGGCTTCATTCAAAGAGCACAAGGATAACTGTGCTTCAAATGGCTTGAAATCTTGTTTACACCATTTTATCCAATGGAAGAGACCACTGATACAGCAGTAGTGTTTCAAGGGAGCTTACATGGGTTCACTGTTTTAAAGACAGAGTTGAAATCAGTAGAAATCAATTGAAGGCTTATGAGTAGAAAAATGGTGTTAAACAGATGACAAGCAGTGGTACTATGATGATTCAAGAAGCTTTGTTTTTTATGTCCATAAAGGCCTTCTTCAAAGGAAATCTAAGGTTAAAATGTCCAAAATTTGAAACAGGCTCATCACAATGACAGGAAGGGTATGACAAAATATCTCAAATTCAAGACAACATTCAAAGAAACAAGGCATACCACAGTCATCAGACAAGACCTTTTACTTTACATAAAAACAAACTCTGTTGTTGTATATGATTGCATTAAAGGTCTTTAAAACCCTTCTCTTTGATAAACAGGTATAGGTCAAATCTGGGTGAGTGCAAATGAGATTCTTTTTCCACAGTCAAAAGGAAAATGTCAATAAAAGGTGCCTAACAATGTTTGACCAATTTCCACAATAGGCATAACAAGTCATCAACACCAAGAGAGTTGAAATAGTCAAAGTAAGTTTTAGAATTGTAAATCATCTCCTTCCAAGAGATAGGCAAAGGATGCATCAAAAATATTTGATATGGCTCTTGAGAAGTGTTCCTTTTGAAGGACAGAAATGGACAAATAGTGACAAAGATCTTGCTTTCAAGAAAGTTTCCTTACTTCGAAAAAGGTCATGACTATGGTGTCTTCAAAAAGAGGTTGGCCACGACATTGTTGTTATAAAAATTTATCAAATATGAGTCTTTACGATGTTTTAAAGGTAATGAAATAACAAAGACAGTGACTTATGTTTTAACATGACATAAACCTTTTCAAAAACATCTAAACCCTCTAAAGCTGAATACTAAAGAATTAAAGCATTTTTTCAAATTATAAAGGCGGAGGAGACCGTTTTAAAGGCCCCATTTGCAATTTCAAAAGCCTAAGCATACTCCACGAGCTTCTCACTGGAGAAGGAAATTGATTTCGAACAAGATTTCAAATTTTGAGGCTCAGAAAGCCTGCGCGGCGCGCCTGTAGGTTTGCGCGGTGCGCCTGTGAGCGCAAATACAAAGCACTTGAATTGCTGCGTGGTGTGCCTGTGCGCTCGTTCACCAGTGCTCGAAACCGACCCAAATACCTTGTATGCATGGTGCCCTCTGCTTGCAAATGTGCCGCTCCTTCATTGGCATCCAAAAACACATTTAAAGGCTGCTCCAACGACCAACCAAGGCCCATAAACATTCTTCAAGGTACTTCTCCACTGCATGGCAAATTTTGAAATTGAAGAAGGGTGTTTTTGCTGTGTTTTTCCCTAAGAGAAGCAGTGATTGAGAGTTAGGGCCTTTGATTAAAATCAAAGAATTTTTTTGTTGTGGATGTCAAGAAATTAGTGCAGTTATAGGAGAAGATGTTTTTATTAGTTTTGAGAGAGCCCTAACTGCCTTTAAAAAACAGTGATAGCCCACAGTTGCTATAAAGGGACAGAGTTAGTTTAAGAGGTCTTCAAATCAATATTTTAGAAGCATATTAACAATATTTTGTAAAGGCTTCTGTTTTTTAAGAACTCAGAGGGAAACAGTGGTTATAAGATAAAGGCCTGGTCATTTTAAAGAGGTTTATTCTGTGTTTAGAGATAGTAAAATTTGTGCAGCCCAAGGGTTCCAAAAACACAGTCTGTTGTGAAAAGTTTTCAAGTCAGTTAAAAGGTGTCTTGTTTGCTGTGTGAAGAGTAGTGAATAGAAAACGAGCAGTGTTTGGAGGAAAAGGTGTTTTTGTCAAAACAAAGGAGATCCTTTTTCAACAAGGAAACACAAACACATCTTTTTCAAAATCTTTGCCCAAACACAGTAATAAATTAATTTTGATTGTCATTTGACAAGTACTTGTTTGATTGGAATCAAAGAGGCACAGTGACTTATAAGGAGGACAAGGTGTGGTGTTGGGAAACCATTTCAAAGACCATTTGAGATAGATTTTCTTAGTCAACCAGCAAAGAGTATCCAAAACAAAATGTCTCCCAGGCAAGAGAGCAGAAGTGGCCCTCACAGGAGGTTTGAACCTGTTTCAACTGAGGAAGTAAATGCCCATTCTTTTGTTCTATTTAACTTTCATGAAGTTGGATGTTTAGATTTTTGTCAAAGGGTTCAGGAGGTGAAAAGCTATCTCCCCTTGACACATCTATGTGCTTTGAGATTGCAAGGGAAACATTTTCAGCTGGCAGGCTTAGATTTCAAGTTTTCTCCTAGATCCATTTCCAGAGCTACCAAAATCCCGTATGTCGAAGAAAAATGGTTTAAACAGAGCTACCTAGACTCTGAATAGTACAAAACCTTTTTGAAGCCGGAGCATCGAGATGCATGCCCATCCATCTTTCCTTTTTCATATCTGTTGACTAGCTATGCTCCCCTCATGAAGATAATCATGAAATATTTCACATGCGAGGGAAGGTTTTCCTGGGTCTATGCTTACCATGTCCGGTTGCTCATGCACTTCACAAGAGCCCAATTGTTAAACCTCCCATTTTTCCTCCATAGAAGGATTGAAAAAATGGCCTCCACTGTTCAAAAGAGACCTCCCTCTCAGCTGCCAGCTTGCCTTTTCCATCATTCCCTCATCAAGATTGTCATTCTTCATCAACTTGAGAAGAAGGGAATCTCTTGGGACACTTTCATTGCACATCTCGATTTTGCCACTGTTTCTTCATCCCATGCATCTCCTTCACCTTCCACTCAGCACCTTTCTCCTTCTTCTAGTAAGCCCATTCCTAAGAAGCTAAATTTTCCCATAATTGATGAAGAAGAACAACATGATGAAGAAGAAAAACACAGTGATGAAAGGCAGCATAGTGGTAAAGAAGAGAAACATAATGAGGAAGAAGAACACAGTGAGGAAAGGGAGCAAAGTGAAGAAAAACATAGTGAGGAAGAACATCATGATGAAGAAGAAAAACACAGTGAGGAAGAACAACATGATGAAGAATAAAAACACAGTGATGAAAGGCAGCACAGTGGTAAATAAGAGCGCCATGAAGAAGACCAAAACAGTGAAGAGGGAAGCCTTCAAAAAGAAATGCAAGGTGACAGTAAAAGCATTCATGAAGAAGGTCAAAATAGTGGCAAGGATGATGAGGGGAGTAGCAAGGGCAAAGAGCAAATAGAGCATGTGCTAGCTACCTCTCCTAGGCAAGGGGCCATGTTTTCTTCTCCAAAAGTGACAAAGCCCCGGACATCAAGAAAGAGAGTGCCTCAAACTATAAATCCAAATGTTACTAAAGCCCTCTGAAGCAAGGGGAGGTTGCCCAAGCAATCCATTGTCGAATTACCCAAGAGGAGGAAGACCAAGAAGGCCACCCAAAGAAAGGGAAAGGAGAAGAAAGAAAGCAGCCATGAGAAATAGAGGGACTTTGACATAATTCAAATAAACATTGATGATAGTAAAAATGAGGCCAAAATCCTAGAGTCTCTCTTGATTAATAGAGAAAATAAAATTCATGATCTAAGAGCGGATATAGAGAGGTATAACAACCTCATTCACTTTCTGCAAACACAAAACAAGCAGATGAGTGTCCACATGGTGGTGTATGAGACACGGGCTATCAAATATAAAAAAGAGGCCTCCAAAGCGCAAATTAAGTTGGAGGAACTCATGGGTGAGTTCAAGGATAGTGAGGATGAGGATCAGCCAAGAAGAAAGGGGCCAAGGACCATGGGACTTATAATAGCCTTAGAGAAATAAAAAGAGGAAGAGGTTGTCCTTTTCCAATCTTTTCCTCTCACTACTCACCAGTACATTTGGGGGAAATTCCGACACTTGGTTTCGACACTTTTGACCAAATGTCAGAAATTTCCCCAAATTTTTTCAATCCCACCTAAAACCGTTGCTATACTGACGTTTAGAGAAAAGTGTCGCAATACTGACACTTAGACAAAGTGTCACAATTGCGACGTATGGGGGAAGACGTCGCAATTGCGACACTATGCCCCAAAGCGTCGCTATTGTGACGACTGCCTCCAAACGTCGCAATTGTGACACAATGTCTAAGTGTCGCAATTGCGAAGTTTGGAGGCATCTGTCGCAATAGTGACGCTTTGGGGCATAGTGTCACAATTGCAACATCTTCCTCCAAACGTGGTAAAAGACCGGAAAAATGGTCGGCTTACAAAGTAGCGCGAGGAGTAGTTCATCGAGGCACCTTTGCGATTGCGCATAATTTGGAGAGAAAATAGTAATAATGAAAGAGGCTCCTTTAATTGCGTCTTTGATTTGTGAAGGTATGGATTGTCTAGCCTGCAATTCTATGCTATCGAGAAAGACTCGCAATCCTCTGGAAACAAGACTGTTGTGAAGATGCCTGGCGAAGAAACGGACATCGGGTTCACGAATGTTGATGAACACATCGTAGTCTGGTGAAGAAGGCACCAAGGAGGGTATTCTCAGTGAATGAGGGATTGTGTGTGTGTTCTGCATAAGAAATTGAGAAATATTGAATAAGGCCCTGTTAAAAGAGCAAGTATAACCACGCTCTGTCTATTAAAGGATGGCGGAATTTGCCTAAAGCTTACTCCCCACCTGTTTGAAGTAACAAACGTTGGTTTGTTAAGTGGATGATCGATGGCGTAGCTTGATCTCTATGGACAAGGAAGAAACCAGAGTTAATTGGCGTTGAAACTTTAAAGCGGAACCTTGAAGCAGAGATGAAACGGAACCGCGATGCATAAACAGTAAAGGTGGTATTTGGGAATGGGTTATGGTTTTCGCGCAGGTACACTAGTGGTAAGCTGTATTGAAATAAAAAATGCAATACCACAAAGCAAATGCCACGTGTCCCTAAGTGGATTTGCAAAACTGCGAGTTTCGCGTTATTTCTGAGCATTAACGCTCAGTGAGAAAAAAAAACGCAAAATTTCTCAGTGATCGTCCGATTAACGATTGGGGAGCGACGCCATATGGATAGTTGGATCTGCTCGATGTTTAAGCAAGGTGCTTTTATATGAACGTGGGCCCAAGCATCCGTTTATATGCCGTGATTTTAATTCAAATCGAAAACATAAAGGTGGTAGGCCTATATCAATGTGTTTGCGGAGTTAGCACCCATATGAAATATATGTGGCGCCGAGTAATATTATATAGGGTTCGGGGTTAATCATAATCAAGGCTTATGAAGTTGAATGGTATGATTAAATTTCAAGAAATTGTATATGCGTTAGGCCAATATATATATATATATATATATATATATATATAAATTTTCATAGTTGAAGGCGAAAGCTTGGTGGACCGTAAGTACAAGGTGAATGCCGGGTTAAATGATATATGTAGATTTACTATATATGTATGGGCTCAAAACCATATAGTGAAGGTAAAGCACTCCCACACAAGCAGTATACCTTGGGTGCATGGTTTTATAACCATTTGTGTAAAAGGGAAGTGAAATTGACTATGGTTGAGACCATAGGTTGAGCCTTTGACAAGAAGCTCCCAATAATACTCAGCACTATTTCGATAAAATAAATAAATAAATACATAGAAATAAAATAAAATAAAGATAAAATTAAAAATACAAATACAATTAAATTTTTAATTAAAACATAAAAATAAATAAATAAATAAATAGAAATAAAATAAAATAAAGATTAAAATTAATTAATTAATTAAATTAAATTAAATTAATTAAAATTAAATAATATTAAATTAATAATTATTATTTTTATTAAAAATAAAATCCAATATTTCATATCGTCACAAATGAACAAAATATTCAGCTCCTTCAGTTATTACACATTTTACCCCTCATATAGCACAAAATGATTCACATCTCCTCCTTCTGGCGTTCCCTTGCACCCTCGGTGCAATTGTTTGTTTATAAGATTATATGATACATGTGAGAGAAAGGTTTATTATTTATCATATATACATAAATTTTATCAATATTGTACATTTACACTTTTATGAGGTGACGTTATAAGTAAATTCATAAATATCTCTTTTTACTCCTCATTTTACTCCATGAATATGTTTGGAAATGAAATTTCAATAGATTAATTTTCTCCTAACCTATGTATCATCAATATTGTACATTTACATTCTTAATTATGAGGTGATGTTATAGGTAAATCCATGAATATCTCCTTTTGATCTTCATTTTACTCCATGAATATATTTGGAAATGAAATTTCAATAGATTAATTTTCTTGCTATTATATGTTTTACAAAGATATGGTAAGGAATTCTCTCTTGTTCTTCTTAGAAATAATTATATATAATTTATTTATTTTTCAAAATAGATTAAAAAAATTATATGAGAAAAATTATTAATTCATCAATATGTGTGTGTGTGTGTGTTGTGAGGAATAATTTCATAGTTCAACTTAATGGTTCATTATATAATCATGTGATCATCACCAATGATATATCTTAAAAAGAAACTAAAAAGCCATGTGTACAAAATCGATGTATGCTCTAGAGAGTGGTTCTCATATCACTATGTAAATTGTTGTATGCTACTTCAACAAAATTATAAGATAAACTATAATACACATCATATATGCACCATAACAATTGGTGCAGGGTAAAACCCACCTGCCACACCTTTGTACTCAATCCAATTTTCTCTATCAACTCTTCTAGCTATGGGAGTTTCCTCCAAGGATCATAATACCCCTAAGGCCTATGCCATGCCTTCTCGCATGTGCAACTTCTTCACTTGATGGTTCTAAACCATACTATAAGTCCCCACGTTCTATGGTCTAATCCCCATCATACCTATCAACATTCAACCACTCTTTACACACCCTGAATATAATGACTAGCCTACTCTCATTAATATATACCCCAATAAATACAAGCCACTTAGGAATTAAACCCAAAAACCTTGGGCTCACTCATTTTACATATTCGAATTGATATTCGTATGTATCAACTGCTCGACCCTCTCGTATTTCAACTGTGATGTTTAATGTATGTCGACCTTGTCAATTCGAACTCCATCACTTGGTTTCAACCAAACGCACGGCCATTCACATAATTATATAGTCATCCTTATTATAATCTTCGCCAATCGTCAAAGATCGTAACAAATCTCGACTTTAGTCTATAACTCAACGGTCATACATAAACCATTCTTGGCTCCACAATAATTTACCTCTCAATATGATGATCGATGGAGCATCGCGCCGGTTTGGAGGATCCAACGGACACAATGAAATCTCGCGTAACGAACACGCCCAAGGGTTAATCTGCAATGAGAACGGTTTTATAATTCCGCCCTCGGCCACGTGTCTCACGAAGACATATGTCACGTCCTTTTCACCAATTCTTCTTACCACCTCCAAACTTGTGCGATATCACCAATTTTCTAAACAGTGGTTTTACTATGCACTTTGGTCACGGTTCTGCCTCTTATCTTCTAGGTTCCATCGAGCTTTCTTTTATTGTACTCTGCCTCCGCTCCTTTGACTCGCATCTTCATGTACTAGTTTTTTTTTCTTCAATTAAGGACTCGCACTCCATGAGGTTCCTTCACACGTCGGTTCTATGTATGTGGTAGCACCGATCGAACCTTGAATCGAAGGCTCGAGCACAATTCTCTATTACACTGTGGGGAGATCCATAATTTGGACCTATGGACCCTCTCTACCATGGCATTTCCCACTGTATTACATGAGTCTCAACCACAACATTGCCATACCACTGTCCATTGCCACACCGTCCACTGTCATGGCACTTAACACGGGTTATCACACAACTTTATTCGTCCGACAATTCTTACACCAAGTTAAACTAATATCCAATGGGTTTGGGAAAGGCTAGAACCTCTCGCACAAAGGCTAGTAATTCAGGAAAGGACTTGGTTCCTCTTTCAACATACAGGACCCCATTAAACCACAATTATCGAGTATGTATTCCAGACTACTATACAGTTGATTATCGGGACACATAAACCATTAATGCCATAATTAACTCGACAAATTCACAATACCATTGAAATAAATCTACATTTATGCAGTGAAGTACTTACAACTTTGGCTCGACCTGATCTTCGAATTACTTGACCCTTCTCCTCTACTCTGTCTCTACGATAGTCCTACGCAGCATATGCGGTTCTCTATACAGGTCTGCCTTATTATGCCTATAAGGCTTATTTTTATAGAAACCCTGAATCAACTCAACTCCTCTAACGCTCAAAACTCTACATATCTCTAACTCTGAGACTAAACCTCTGATAGACAGAGACAGACTCCTAAAATTAGCTTAACTTCTAAAACAGACTCTCTCTTCAGGTGCCCGTTAATCATTCGGGCAGTTACATTTTCTTCTCTAATTAACTAAAAATAACTCAACTATGAATAAATACATGGGGAAATAAAACATGAGACCCCCCTTTACATTTATTTATGGACACAGGTTGTTTTGAGCCTAATGCCCCTGCATCAACAATTTCCATACAACTAATTTGTTTTAGGATACATGTGGCATTATAGGGGTAAATTCCATATGATGTGTATATCAATCTATTAGGTGTCTGTAAGTTGTGAGTATCTAATAAATGATAAGGAATATCCATACATCATGATCTTGTAATGTGATTATAAATTGTGTCTATAATTTCCATAAAATGTATAAATGATTTGTTTAAAAAAAATCAACACAATCAACCCTAAACAATGCTCATGATGTGGAATGTCATTAGCGAAACCAAAATGATGGTCACATGTCCCATTTCTATGGTAATGGTGATCATATATATGTTGTAGTGACACTTGATGAGTAATTAAATAAATCTCATAGTGTGACTCATTGTGCCATATTTTTTTTAAGCATGATTTGTTTTCCTAGTTTTTACTAATTTGTTAACATATTTTATTCATTTGGAAAGCTAATTAATGATGCTTTAAGTAATTGGGACCTAATGAGAGGTCATCTTCACATCTTCACTGAAATATATTGGTAATTGTAGTCACTATATGGACTGCACATGCATGCTACTTAAGAAAAATTGAAATATAAACTATAATACACATCTTATATCTGCCATAACAATTGTCATACAACTTATTTACTTCTAGATACATATGAAATACTTCAGGTAAATTCCATATTATGTGTATACCAATATAGTAGGTGCTGGTAAGTTATGAGGATCTAAGAAATGAGGGTATCCACACATTAGTGCCCTGGTGAATTTTTTGCATAATTTTCTATTTTTTGTAATTTTGTTGCTTGGATTTGTTATAGATTTCAAATAATACAATTATCTACCAATTGTTCTTTATAAAGAATAAGTACAATAAGTAGTCACCTAAAAGTGAGCCATGTGAAAATATTGGTAACATGAGTAACCTGGTAAGTTGTAAATGAAAAGTGAATAACATCCACTCACCAACAGGTGGCAGGCAGGGTTGGAATTTGGATTTCTTTTTACTCGTCACACAATTTTTTTTGACGTTTTGGTCATTATTTTTCTATTCAATAAACGTTACATTTAAAATTTTGCACTTCATTAGTGACGTTCTCATAATAAATTAACCCTTCACCAATAAAAGTTTGATAAAAAAAATTGAACGCTCTTCCATTTTCTTTGGATTTTGGAGTGTGATATATCTGTGTCATGGACTTTTAATACCTAAAGTTTCAAGAGAAATAATTGATTCTTGTCAAACTAATATTTCCTCAATATATTCTATGATCTACTAAAAATTACTTCAAAAAGAAAGTAACCTTCCAATATAAAGAAAAAAACATGAACGAGCTTTCCCTAAATTGCAATAAATTTATGTTTATTATTAATATTGCATAATCTGTCTTATAAAAATTGCATAATCGGACTAAGAACAGATCCTCAATGAATTTTTTATTGTTGTTGTGATTAAAATAATGAGCCAAAGAATGCTAAGGCACTCAAAGAAATCAATCTATGTATTATTTCTCACAAAATCATGTTGAGTAGTGGAGACTAAGCGCTAGATATTTTTTGTCCTCAATCTATCTATTAATTATGTCTATGTAGTTATAAGAATAACAAGCCAAAGAAATCTCAGGCTTCCAGAGAAATTAGTCTCTGTGTGCAGAAATTAATGATTATTGTTGACTAAATGTTATATCATTTGAAATTGCTGAGCGAAATTAATCAGGCCATGATGTACCATTTGTCAGTATCTATTTTCTCATGTATGAAAGTTGATGTACCATTGAAAGTTTAATAACTATATATATATATATATATATATATATATATAAATATAGAACTCAGGCTGAACATAGTTACAAAGATACCAAGAAAAGAAGAGTGCATGTGCATGATAACCTCTTTCTTGACAACCTATGAATTCCATTCTCAATGAAGACTCAAGACTCAACTGTATTGGATTGTGTATCAAAACAGTAGGAACGAATCAAAGTTCAATGAATGAATAACTTGATCGAGAAAATTTATAGGGAAAGGTAACTTGACTATCAATCTACTAAACCTCACTTCCATGATTAAAAAAACACCCCCACCTTCTCAGTGGTCCCATCATGGTCCACCTATTGAAAAACAACCAACAAATATTATTTTTTATATATTTTTGCATGGCCATTGGACAACGATTTACTATGGTTTTCCTACTAAATTCCAATGGATGATTGTTCAAAAATATTGAGAATTAGTTTAGTCTGAAGGCATAGCCAAGAGTCTTACTGGATAATTATAGATTACCTCTCCATTAGATGATTGTACATTTTTCATCTACTTTTTGACGTGAGTTTCAGTTGATGCTAGATCTTTGCCTTCTATTTCTTTAGTGAAGCTAAGAGTTAACTTTGATCTTACATTAATAACTATACTTGCATGAATATCCATGCTTTTATACTTCCCACTGTGGTCAATGTTGATGTATGGCCTTGGCCCATTGATCTTACAATTAACTCACTATTCATATTCAATTTTCTCCAGTTCAACCCAATAAAATAAGGAAAACAAAAAATGAAGTCTTGATTTTTCTTTCCAGTGCTCCTACATAATACAAATACTCTTAAAAAACAATTAATATATAAATTTTCATGATTCATGCTAAAATCAGTTTCAATTTTTTTAATGAATCTGCTTACAATTAATAGATTACATTTCTCACAGAATAAGAGATAATTTAGAACTATGATTTCACAATAATAAATTACCCTAGCAGTTCAAACTTCGAACATACCTTATGAAATTAAAATATGGCAGGTTAATGAGCCAATCTAGTTTCCTCGGAGCCAATCTTGAGCTCGGCCTAAGTCTGAATGCCTTGAGAGTGCGAGTGTAAAGAACTAGACGCCTAAAGCTTTTATTTTGTGCTTGTGTAATTCACTGTTTGACCATCAAGCCAAGCCACCATCTATATTAACACTACTTCATGTTGGGGTAGATTGGCATTCTAATTTTTTAGTGCTATAGCCATACTTTTTCACTGCTTCACTAATCACAACCTTGGAAGTTTGCAGGGCAACGAGATTTATTCTTTCTTTGGTGTTTTATGTAAAAGAAAGGATTTGTGAAATTTTTGTAATAGGAAGGGGAAAACTAAATTGATTCTAATTTTAAAATATCAATAATGATAAGTGGTAATTCCTTTATTAAATTCTTAATTTTGAGTGAGCCAAAAAAGTAACTTTCCTTACTTTTTGAGTATAGCCTTGCAATTGCGAAGAGGACTAGTGTTGCAAAATTATTGGTAAGTGGAAATTAAAGGCTGTAAGAACGTTTTTGAAAAAAATTCAAACGTCAAAATTAAGTCTTCTATCCTTCCTAGCATGTCACGGAAAATGGGAATCCGCAAATTCTAGTCGTCAAATACGTGCAAAATGCCTTATGGCGGGAAAAATGGAGGACTAGTCCTATGCTGCTACATGAGTTAGGGTTTCATGTGGTAGCAGGGAACCTTGTATAGTTTTTCAAGGATAGGAAAGGAAAATATTTCCAATTAATCATCACATGAAACTTCATCACCATTTGAAAAATGTGTCCTAATTTGAAACAATAAGACTACCCAACTATTTCATTATTTAATTTAGATTGTGTAATACAAAAAAATATCCTATATAACTTAAATAATGTAAGAACTTTTGCAAAAATTTAGTGGGGAGAACCTTCAATTACATTTATTTTGAAGATCCACTTGCATTTTAAGCCATTTTAATTAGTCTTTCATGGCTATTCTAGTAAAAATTTCAACCTCTTGTAGAAATTTGTTTGTCACTTGTATTAGAAATGAAAAAATCAAATGTATATAAAAATGATTTGAAATGCAAAAATCAAATGCATGCTACATAAAAATGATTTTATTAAAAACTACATTAACGTCTAATATCACACGCGCATTCGCCCTCAGCTCTTGCAGAACAGCATTCGCCCTCAACATTCACCCTCAGCTCTTGCAGAACAACATTTTCCCTCAGCATTCTCCCTCAGCTCTTGTAGAACAACATTCACCCTCAGCTCTTGCAAAATGGTAAGTTCTTACTGCAGGCCCTTCCTCCTATAGTAGGGTTGACTCTATTTGGGTTTTTTTGGTCAATTCCATTGGATTGTGTTAGGCTATAGGGTTCTCTCTAGATGTATTCCAATGTTCTTTCGGATGATTTTCAAAGAGGATGTGTAAGATGTGTTTTTGCTTGCATGAATTTGACTCCACCAGTTTCATGAAGTTTAAGCTATGGATTTTAGTTCGACAAACTCATCCATCTCAACACCCAATAACGAATTGCCCTTGGTCTGATCTATATTGAAGGTGAAGTGCAAAGTGGTAGAGAATGGGAGATCGAAAGTCATCAACTTTATCACAAGGGTAGTACTCCAGATCGAAAGTGATGAGCTTTAGTTCTCCATATTTGGGGATTTTCTGATATTTGGGGATTTTCTGATGACATACCAAAGTTCACATCCATACAACCATATCAAGGTCAATGTTGAGATCATTCTCATATAGATATAGGTCACTGATATATAGGGTTAATATCATCATCACTATCCATGGAAATCGAATGGTTACAAAATCTGTGATTTTGGTTGGCTCATTTATAATTATTACCCATTTACAGTAGAGCACAAAAACACTAAATATGGCCCGAGCAGAGCCTTTACAATAGGCAATGGAATTGTAGCTGCTTCATCAATAACCAATAGCTCCACTTGAGAAAACTTTTCATAATCTTGGGGCTAGATACATTGCAGAGAAAACAATTGTAGTTATCATTCGTACTCCAATATATTAATATACTTTTTACATTGAACTGAAGAAAGGGAAACAAGCAAATGCTAGCCATCATACAATGCTTTGACATAAGAGTTTTGAGTGATATACTTGAAAAAAGAACTCATCCACTGATATTTATAATCATTTGAGTTATTCACGTTAAACACAATGTCAAGAATCAAGATTCAATACCCTCTATTATCTTCATCACCCAATACAAGATTTAAATTTTTCCCAAAGAAATGCTTATTAAATTGGCAGCCATTATTTCTCCCTGCTTTAAAAACCCTACATTTAAATGAAAACAAGCATTGCATTTCAACTATAAAAATCTATTAGTGTTCAAGTGTAAATGTGTGCATCACTTGTGTAGGGTATTCCTTTTCCACTTTCACATTATCCAAGAATGTGTGCAGTACAGTTCATATTTTTTATGATTTAGATTATCTTCAAAAAGGAAAGGTAAATTATTTCCCATGGAAAAAGAAGATTTTCCCTTTTTACTACTAGAAATGGTACAACAAAGTTCCATTTCTACCCGAAACTCCTATGAAACAGGAACCAAATAAAGGCCATGTCCTCAATGGACATCATTTGACTTTGAAAATGGCCATTGCACCGTGTTGTTTCTTATATTACATCACGATAGTTTCTTAGGTCATTTCTTGTTTCTTGAGATGAAAAACAACCAAAGAAATCGTGAAGATCCTTTCAAGAAACAAATGACCATTTCTCAATCATATCTCAACTATTTTTTATTTTATTCAGTGGTTGCTTACTTTGAGAGAAATTTGACACTTTTATAAGGAATATAACATAAAAACACAAAATGGGAAGGAATTGATGAGGTAGATGACCTTAGTTGTTGTCAATTAAGAATTGATAATACACGATGCATGTTCTGTACTACAAACTAGATTCCTTCCTGGAGTTAGGACACAGAGTATTGAATCAAAGTTGTAGTTTCTAACTTCTTGTATTGGTTCATCAATCCTGAAATTCAGACATTGCATGTCTTCATTGCTTCATGTTTGAATAATTTGCATCATATCGTACAATAGGAAATTAGGAATTATGATTATTATTACTTTATGGATTTGTTAAGTTACTTTTAAGTTTGCATGGTTTAGTGTGAAATTATTCTAGTGTGCCCTTAGGCCCAGGTGAAGGAATGCCAAGGACTGAGAACCCTAGTTTTTAAATGGTATTGTTTCTTATACCCAAAAACCCCTCAACATCACTTATTATTAGTTCTTAAAAATAGTGTTGTAAACAATTTGAGAATTGATATAGCAAAATCTCGCACTTCTCAAGATAAATTCCTAAAGCTAAAGTGTGATACCATGTGTAATTCAATAGCCCCATTGTCACCTCGCCAACCTCTTTTCACTTCGGGCTAGCTCTCCTCCAACTCAAGGGGGGTTCTCCCTAGTAGATGTTAGGGATATAATGGCCCAACCAAACCAAGTCAAGAGCCCCATAACTCTCTATGTTTATTACTATCAATCAAAATATTGAACAATAGGGTCAGACATGCATCCTGAAGATAAAATTGCCAGGGTATTTTTGGGTAATTTCAAAGGGAAAGTCCCCAAACACATCTAATCAAGGAATTATAACGTGATTTCAAACATTAAATATCAACAAAATCCTTTAAATGATATTGAAAGGAAAAAGGTGATGGAAGATAGAAAGTTCCTTACTTAAATTCTCTAAGGATTTTTCAATAGTTGCTCCAAAAGCTTCACTTCAAGGCCCTTCAAGATCGTCTCCAACAATTCTATACCATCAAATTCAACAATGTTGCTCCAAAAATGTCCTCAAGGTCTTCACAACAAGTTTACTAGAAGTTGCTCCAACAATATATTCAATAAGGTCTTCATTGTCAACTCGTCTCTTGTTTGGGTGCCTTAATGTGCAATGACATGTTTCAAGGACTGAATTCAATGCAAGGCATATTTGAAACTCTAACTCTGTCGTCCGGTGTCTTATTAGAAATTATTTCAGTTTTCATTTTGTGTTTTCAAGTTAGATATTGTTTTCAAGTTTTTACATTTATAATTTTTTTGCAATGTGGCAGACTGATGAGAGCAGTGCAGGAACAACCGAGAGATGGGATGATCGCAGAAAGTGGCCAGCGGAAGAACATGTAAAGTGCCAACATTTCTCTATCTTCAGGTATTTTAGTTATTTACATAATTGAAATAATATTAATTTTGTTCAAATATGCAGACACCTAGCCATGGTACACCCGATGATTCCCTCTTTGAGGAAGAGCTTTCTTCATCCCTATCTCCAGTGTTCTTGTTGCGAAAAAAGGCACGAAATGCAAGGTCGGAATTTGATACTTTGATAGACGCGCCTCAAACACCTGAAACAGAAGAGAGGATAAAAAAAATTATGACCCAACTAGAAACATATCAGGTAATAATAAAAAGTCAAAAGGATATTTTTTTTGTTCTGCATGAGATGAATTGTGATAGTTTGATTTTTAATTTTTACATTGACTAAACTAACAAAAATTTCTTTTGTATGTAGCATTTTCTGACACTTGCTGAACCCAGTGTTGGTGGTAGTGGGACACAAGGGCAAGATATTTCCCAGCAACCCTCTCGTACACCTTCTACTCCTTTAGGTGCCAGCCAAGAAACACACCCTGCCCAAGCAGACACCCAGCCAACCGCTGAACGTGTTGGCAATGATGAGGCTGATATGGTCAACTACATTATTGCGTTTCCTGGAGCTACACGTGTCAGCTCCACAGGGACCATTAATGGCACGTTGTTGGTGAACGATGAAGGTGTCCCTATAAAGCACGCACAACTCCCAGGTAAATTTTAATATTTTAACTATTTCATGTACTCTATCTAAAACATATTTATCATGATTTTTATTTTTAAATTAATGATAATATCTTTTTTTTTCTGTGTAGGAAACAATGAGTTCTACAGGATTTTGGAGAGCCGTGCATTGGTAATTTTTGGCCCAACCATACGCACAAGGTGGAATTCCCAGAATTATCTAGAAGCCCTTTTTGGGGTTGGCACATTTGACAGAACAGCGGTGGCTCGGGTAGCCGGCAAATATTTGAAATATACCAGGGACACTTATAGGAAGCAATTGCAATTTAACCCTAGATATGAGCTTCCTCTCACAGTTCCAGAGAGTGAGTGGAGAGCACTCATCCATGACGAAAAAGAGAAAAGGGAAAAGAAAGAAGGAAAAATGCCAACTGGACCCGCAAGGTAAATTACAACTTTAATTCAATAGCTTTAATTTTCTCTATGTCTAAAATAAAAGTGTGCTACGTCATATCTGACTTCAATATTTTGATGATAGGTTGCCTGACACCTCTAAGGAAACCAAAGCTAGGATTGAAAAAAAGGGCCATCACAAGTTAGGCCAGGGCGGCTACTTGAAATTAGCCACAAGAATTGTAATTAAGTATCTAAACATCTTATAATTAATTGTATCGACTTCCAAAGTTTTTGTAATCCTATCAAATATGATTAAAAATACACAATCATATGTAATGTAGGGTGATGACTTCGGAACAGAAACTACAGAGGAAGATAAAAATATCGCTTTCCATTTCGACTATCAAGCCGTAGTTGAACGTCGCAGAAGCTTGGGGCAAGTCCAGAGATCCAGAATGCCTGATAAGGTAAAACATTAACCTTTCAATATGTTTGTTTTCATCCATAAATTTAATGTCTAACAACTTTGTTTAAATCAGGGGAGCAGCACTACCGACGATGCAAATAACCCAGTTTTAGAGCCAGATGTAGATGTTCCTCACGTGCAACCTGATCATTGTAGTGGGGACCAAGCCGACAATGCTACTATCAGTGAGGGTCATGACAGAAATTAATTTCCACTTATAATTTTTTCTAATTATACCTTGATGGTTGTCCTTATAATGTTTTTTTTTTAAATGACAGAGAATGTTTCCCTTGAGGATCTTACCACTAGAGAGGAAGACAGGGCAACAGTCCCAACGGCGACAACTGGTGCACCAGGTAAATAATCTCATTGCAATTTTTTTTATTAATATTACCGAACTAGTTCAATGATATTTAAAAACTAACAATTAAAATTTAATATTATCTGTTTTTGTAGGCGATGCCCCGTAACTGGATGAGACCAGACATCGTGACTACGCAACTAGGTCAGTAGTGCAGGTCAAAAGGCACGAAATAGGAGCAAAGCACGATGATGCCCCGTAACTGGATGAGACCAGACATCGTGACGTTAAAAGACAAACGTTACCATACCTGGAACGTTTTTTGCATTATATAAAAAACTCATTTATCATACTATTTTTATGTCAAGCATTAATTTCAATGTTTCCTTGCGTACTTTTTGTTGAATTGTTTTTTTATTAGTTATTGAATATTTTTTTTTATTCTCATGAAAGTAAAAAATGAAATATAGATTGGGTATTAGGGAATTGAGAGTGATGTGAGGGGGGGGAGGGGCCATAAGAGCTTCCACCTTCACGTGGTTGGCCCTGTTTAGTAGAGAATAATTTATTGGAGCGATTTAATCTTGGAGCAAACCTCCCTCGATCCAGCGTAGCAACAAAAAATTCATTGTTGACTTAGTTGCTACTCTTTCAGATCGTGGGAGTCTTGTTCCAAGTTCATGCGACTCCAATAAATTGTTCTTGAAACGAAGAGGAGCTTATTCAGGTATTTTTTGACATTTTCAACATATGTTCTAACATTATCATAAGAATGCATCTTAGAGTAAAAAATACTACATCAATTATTTGTATTTATTGTATAGATAATGATGGATTTTGATTGACTTGGCAGTGCAGGTACAAATCCTCTTGCATCATGAGCAATACAACTTGTCAACCAGGGTCATGTCCAAGATATTTTTGCTTGTGCGCTTGACCAAGTTCGTAATGTCACATTTTGTAAGTTCCTTTACAATTCATAATTCAATATTAAGCTTGTTCATGATTATTATCTAGGTTTTTTGTATGTGTTTTTTCATCTATTTGATTGTAAGCAACTCTGCATGTTTCGTGTTGTTCACTATGATTTCTCCCATTACCACTCCCAGGATGAATCCGACTTTATTGTTACATAGGTTACTTTATTGTTACTATGATTTCTCCATTTACTCTCACTAGGTGTCTATATCACTAGGTGTATCTATTTTAAAATTATAGTTTCAATGGTAGATAAATTGTTATCTTAAAATTATAGCTTTGATGGTGATACCTTGTGATTGATAATGCAGTTTGAAGCAGCTTTGGCTTTGACTAATATAGTCTCAGGAACGTCTGAGAATACAAAGGTTGTGATTGATTATGGGGCACTGCCTATATTTGTGGAACTTCTTACCTCTGGGAATGATAATGTTCGAGAACAGCTAGCACGTTTATTTTAGAGGCATAAAATTATTCTTCCCAACTATCTTTATATTTCTGTAATTTTGGAATTTGATTTAAAAAACTAGTACCCAACTTTGAGTTCAACTGGTGTTCGTGTAAGGTTGTTTGGGCTTTGGGAAATATTGTTGGAGACTCTGCAACATTTAGGGATCTTTCCCTCAGTCATAGAGCTTTGAGGCAGGTGCTTTCCCAGTTGAATGATACTGCCATAATTACAATGATAAGAAATGCTACATGGGCTCTATCAATTTTTTTCCATGGTAAACCCCAACCACTATTCGAACAAGTAAGCAGAATACATTTTCTGCCTCTTCTTCTTAGTTCGCAAATACTGTGGATTTTTTTTATAGATCTTGGTGCTTGGTAGATTTGGACGTAATATGGACCTAGGCGCTTGTTCATTACAATGACTCTGTCATCAGGTTTTAGAAAATGCTCAAAAATTTGGGTTTCACAAGGGGATTACCCTTGCTTGCAATTATCGATTATCAATCACATTCAAAAAAATTCTTTCGTAGCATTGCTAAGCTCTTTGTAGGTGAATTTCCTAGGCAATTTCACAATATATGAACTAAATTTGTCTGTCCTTTTCAATACTCTGCGCTTGTAACAAAACCAGACAAACAATCTAGTGGCCAATGCAACAACAACAACACCTCCTGTTGCAATGCTTGCAATTCACCCTCTCTGCACGCATGAATGACTATGGCACCCTCTTTTGTGAACAGGTACTGGAGCTGAAGGTACTAGTTTCCATTAGGATCGTGGAATTCAACATCCAAAATAGTATCAAATTCCACTGCAATAGTATTCCCCAACGAGGGCAACAGTTCATTGAGACCTATTGGACTCATCACCCCCAAATAGCCTCCAGGGCTACCCAGAGTGTGATCATCTGGAGCAATAAAAAATGCTGATCCATCCCCAATTGAAACAAGAACAAGACCCACTTTGGTTACAGAAAATGAGAAGCACGTTTTTAAAGAAGAAGAAACTTTTGTATTAGGGTCCATAAATCTAACTGGTCTATTGTACAATGCACTACCTTCACTTCAAATTGGTACTCCCAACTCCATGCTAAGGTTCACTATGCCATTCTTCAGATGAGCATCTTAACCTGAAGTTTGATTCCAAAAAACCCAATTCCCCTATTCTATGCCCAAGACCTCTGTTACAATGAGTAGAGTTCTAAGCAAAATACTTCACAATAGGAAGCAAAAGAAACATCACCAAATTGCTCGCTTTAGACTGATAATTTTCTGTGCGAAAATTCAACTGCGGATAGTAAAAACATAATATCAAACACAACCATTCCACAATGGAATTTGAACATGAGGATTTATAACCAGAGAAAACCCTCTCCAGGTTAAAAGGATTCCATAATGGCTTTAAGATTCTACTAATGAGTGCTTACAACAACATAGAAATTACTGTCACAATGAAATCTGTTGGAAGCAAAGCCCTTGTACAGTTTCTACATTTCCATAATGGAAGCAAGAATCTTGCTATCTCTCATGATCTGGTTCTGTGGTCAGATCCTTTGCTATGGCTGTCTTGTTCTGCTAAACGTGAATATGTCTTAGCTTTGGCTCTGGTTCTCATTTAGGATCATGGCTATCTGATCTTGCTATGGCTTTGACTATACAAACTTTTTCAATAGGAAAATGTTGACTCTGCTATATATAGGAGCTTCAATGGGTGCCTTCAAACTGCTCTACTACAGTATTTGCACTCTCAATGGACTTCTACAGCAATTGGCACCATCAATCTACTTTGTTACAATGATGGTTCACGTCAACAAACTGTGCTACAACCATTGGCACCATGAATCTTCTCTCTTGTTCGTCAAATGGTTGGCACCATCACCTGACTTTGCGCTCCTCAGGGTGATGACAGTGGCAAACACTTTTTTGGGCAGCTTTGTTTTGTCTCTAATTCAAGGTAGAACTATGTTGGCCTTGTTTTTTTAGTCCTTGGAACTTAGTTCTCTCATATTTTCCATCCTATCCCCAATTTTCTACCGAGAAAGACATAACTTCACGATATCAAAATTGACTATTTTTGGCCATTTATCTTTAGTAATGGTACAACTTTAATTTGGTGCATTCGTACAGTATCTGAAGAGCACTCTCAAGCTGTTATTCAGTATTTTAGCATAACTACTACATTTAACTACCATGCTCTAATATTTATATCAACCATAAGCATTCTTAAGGTAGTTCCACGTTTGTGAAGCAGAAGGAATTCTTCTGACAGCTTCTTATCATAGTGGTACAATTTTGTTCACAGTTTATCTTTTATAAACCTCCAATTTTCCAAACGTAGTAGAGACTACAATTTGCATCTCAAATTTTGGACAAATCTGTTTAGTATTCTACAGAAAATGCATTAAGAATATAGTGTTGTGTCTACTAAGCACAAATAACTGTTGTACTGAGTCATCTAAACATATTGACATCCTCATTTTATATTCCTTTTCTGTTTTCGCAAAGTTTCCTCTACTACGAAAAATGTAATTATATTAATTTTTTTCCATCGATATACGGATTGGATCTAATTAGATGTAAACCCTTGCTACAATGGTTCTTCGAATGGGTTATAATGTGCATTGTTATTTGTTTCTTTTGAAATACATGCATTACCACTATGCGAGATCTTTGCATTAATTTTGAAATGTTGAGATCTTTGCATTGAAGTTGCCTCTACTTGGTGGTGTCTCTAAGATTGAGCTTATCCAAAGGCAATGGATGTGCATCAGCAGTTGATTGCTCTTTGCTAGTACTGTAATCCAAATCCTCTAGCATGCAAATAGGTGCCGCAGTAATTATATCTAGGATTGATCGTTTTTTTCTCACCTTCACTTTAGGCTTGGAAAACTTTGTTCCAGATTTTTTAGCATTTGACTCACCTGATAGACAGTGATCTATGTGGGAATTTAAGGCTATATTGTATGTAGATGAGAAATATCTACAAACAGGACAAACCTTTGGTATCATGGCCTCTGGAAGAGATCCCGAATTCCCAAATTCTTCGTTCTTTAAAGGATCTGCCTTGCTCTTCTCCAAAGTTTGGATCTGCCTTGTAGGCTCCTGCTTCTTCTACACTGCTTGAATTGGAGCACCTCCATTATGATATCAAATCATCCACTAATATTTAATGACACAAGTCGCAGATGCTTTGATAGACTTTCATTTTGGGCACTTCACCGCGAACCAAGTTTTAAAATGTCACAACCCACTTGATATTTATCCCTAGAAAAAGTGTCACATGTGAAGATCAGGCTTTTGATGAAGCGAATAGCTTGGTAAAGAGAATTTTTTATTACTTATGTATTCGGCCCAACAATATAGATTTTGATGCACTATCATTTTTAACCATGTGCTGAAAAACATACAAAAAACTATGTTTTTAGTGAAATTTGAGTTCACAAGAATTGATGCCAGTCAAAATCTAGACCTTGCTCCCAGCTTACTGGTAAAAGGCGCTACTCATATTTCATGCAAGTAATGGAATGCTTTTTTCATTGTTTTATCTCGTCTTATTCGAACTTCCAAGTCTAGCATCAATGATTGTCTTATGCTTCAGAAAAATGATATTATGCTTTAGATAAGTGTATCTACTTCTTATTATACTTCTTAACTTCCAAGTCTAGCATCAATGATTATTTTATGCTTCACACATAATCTATTTTTCATTATACTCCTTGAAACATTTTTTATTAGTTGAATGAGACAAACTTAAAAGGAGTAAGCTAATATATTAGCAAAAGGATTTCTGTCACAAATCTAAGATTCTTATAGGAATTCAGTGGAAATTTCAGGCATCACCTGAGTAATCTTCAGTGTCTGCAAATTTTGACATCCAGAGAGAAGTTTGTTACAAAATTAGGCAGCTCCTACTTGAAAACATGTTGATGTTGGTGCGTAGCAATCTCCTTCATTTATAGCAATGTGTTGGAATATTTGAAAATTCCAGAATAACAATGGAGAGAGTAATACTCTCCTCTTCTAACACAAAGAAAATATTGAAATTTCTTCACTGGAAACAAAGTTCAACACTTTGAAAAATTTCTATTCCTTCAAAAAAAAACTCTTACAAATTCTTCCTCACTGAGAGGGATTACAAAATGTGACTGCTGCAAAACGCAGTGCACTCAAAATTCTTCTCTGTCTCTAAAAATACGCACTGTTGTGCTCATCAAAACACTTACACTGCTATTTTGTGTAATAATAAAATTTACAACTACATTCCGAAACAGGCTCACAGCCCTTTTCTTTTATATGCAACACATATATTAAAAACATAACAAAACTATGCAAATAAAAAATCTATTAAAATGCTCCTAGGGTCCACAATTTATAAATGTTTTAATATATATATGAAATATATATATATATATATATATATATAACATATATACGTCGCATTTAAAACAAAATATTACCAAAACCAGTGTGGAACCTTAACAAACAATAAAACTATTCCACCGCGCGTTATATAAAACATATAACAAAACCTTTTTCAAAACTTCAAACGAACCCTTTAGCCGTGGAGCCCGCCAGACTTCAAACGGCGATAAACCATAATTCAAACCAAATTCGCATTCCAAAATAACCTGCTGACGTCGGCCAATTTTTGTGACGCGAAAACCAAATGAATTATGCCCTATTCTTTTTTCGGGTCCGAATTTGGGCTGGCATACAGAGAGAGAGTTGTGACGCGAATTTCTTATCAAATTCGCCCTAATATTTTGCGGGTCTGGATTTCCACTGCGCAAGTGGCCCAAAAAAATATCCACTCCAATCAATTTATGCCACGTGTCCTCCTCTAGCTTGCCATGGTGCGAGACCACCAAACTTTAAACAAAACCCGCACTTCAATCAAAAGTTTCCCTGTTTCTATTTTAAACCTGTTTGTGAAATACAGAGCCATGTACTCTGTTTTCTATTTTAACCCTCTGTTTTCAATGTGCAGGACTGGTTGTTGTTTTCAAACCTTGACTCTGACTGTTCGAACATTTTGGCAAGCGCCCTGGTGAAAGAACTTCTTCAAACAAATATAGAAGGCGACTCTTAGTACAGAGGTAGGTGAAAGTAATATTTCAACAGTTGAGTCTCAAAATATATTAGTAAGGAGTATTATAGTAGTTCACACTTGTAATACTCACAAAGGGAACTCAGACAAACCATTATCTCTCCAAAACAATGGCTAAGATTTTCACAGTTGGTTTCTTCAGATTTATTGATGCCACAATACCATGTCTCTTTCAGATTACTTCAAATTCACTGAATACTTTCAAGAAATTATCATTATGAATTAGTCAAAACAGGTTTCAGCATATGACAAGGATTTATATGTATTGGATTTGGATAGTTTAACTACCACTTCGCACATTTCCTGGAGTGTATATGCCAAGAACTACTGCACTTTTAATCAGGTTGTTGGAAAATTTTGTTTCATATTTTGACATTATTAATGCCAACCCTGACTTGTGACTCTTCGAAATGAAGATTCAAACAGTTGAGTAATGTGGTTATTAAGGGACAAGAGTCAGATTATACATGTATCAAGGTAGGCTTGATTCAGATGAACTCCACCTGCAGATTACATATGTCTATCAACACTTGTATCCTTCAATAGTGTAGTTCGCAATACCATCTCATTCATTCTTTTGGTGTTCAAGATTCAAGATCAATAAAAATGCATGAATCTTTCTCAGACTCCTTATATTGTCAAATCATCAACTCTAAACCTTTTAACACCGTGCAAAAAAAATTGAGCACCTGGTCACTGGATTAAAATTTCTCGCATGGCTACATTGTGTATAAGCTTATCTTACCCCAAACATCTCCCACAAACCCCCATAAATAGAAAACAATGGAAATGGTTTGCATCCCTCTTATTTGAAAATTTCTAAGCTAACTTTATGGAATTTTTCTAGTTACCATAAACATATCTTGGTTGATGGGGTAAAAACCCACAGTCCCGGTTCTTCTCTCATTTTCAAACCTCAAGCTATGTATAGATGCCTTCAAAATTCATTCCCAAATTCAATTCTGGGAAAATTTACAATACTGATGCGGAAGCACTTTTCAATAGTTAACTGGTTACAAACCCAACCAACCTAGAAATTCAATCTAAAAGCTGCAAAGAGAACTGCATAGAGCTGCATAGGGAAGAGGAGGCCATTGTATCGAAGATCTGGCCAAGGACTAGGAGACTGTAAGAAATTTCATTTATATAAGGAATCTGTTAGTATTATATGTGCGTTGATTGAGTAAGTTTTCTGTGTGTGAATATATGTATGCATCCTGGTGAAAGATAATTGAAATCCCATGGAAACTAAGAAACCCTATGATGAGGTTATGTGCATATAGACTGGTTGAGTTCTTGGTGGAACATGAGCTAATGACTCAGGACTTATGAGCATTGGTGAATTCCACAGATAATTGTGTCAAATAGTTGGGGAATTTCTCTATAATCAGTTGTGTGAATAGAGGGTGAATTAGGTTAATGACATTCCCATGCGCCTGTGGTAGAGCAAGGAGATGTTGTGCTCGAACCTCCGTGAGCTAGGTAAAACCTCGTAATGAGTGTTGTGAATGTGTAGGTGATTGAATGAACCAAGGACCGGTGTATCGATTTGCAGAGTCGATACTACCCTTGTCAGAACCATAAGACATAAACTGTGGCATATGTAATGCGTCGTGTCTCCTCGAAATAGTCATGCCTGAGATCATTTGGTATGGTCGCGCGAAGGATGAACAACGAGGCAGAGTTCAATGGAAGTAAGGCGTTGGTAAGTGGGCGGACCCTGGAGTAAGAGTAGTCGAAACCTTGAGGACCACATAGTAGAGACAAGTTTCTGGCATATCGCATCGCCTTTGTACGGTAAGCGGTATTCCCCATTTGGACGCGATAAATGTCATAGGCTGACACGTGTCGGCCTTGAGCGGTTTTGAAAACCCACTCTCATCGTGAGTTAACGATCGTGCAACTAACTCGCTCGATATCCAGTTGGATCGTTGGATCGTCAAGGCCAGAGCGACGTATTATCCACCATTGGATGTGGAAAGGCCACTAGCGTTAGGCCCCACGCGTATATACGTCGACTATTGTTTTCCTAACTAAGGTTCAACGGAGGTATGTGTGGTTGTTTGCATTAACAAAATTTTATTCATATTTATGTGTCCAAGCCTCATATGAAGTCCCAGTTATAAAGTGAATGCCCTCACTAAAGGTTAGCGGGGTCCGATCTTATTATATGATTTTTTATTTCACAATCGAATTATGTTCATAACAATTGGAATGCCCACAATTCATAACAAATATTGGAGATTTACTGTCCTGTTTTAAAGTTTCATTTAAAAATAAAAAAAATGGAACCCGCCGTCAGAATACTGACACTTTGTAAGTGTCACTCTTCCGACGCCTTATAAGCATCGGTCTTCCGACGTTTTGAATGATTTCCATTTTCGTCGGTCTTGTGACGTCCGTCGATATTGCGACAGTTCTTCCTGGCGTCAGTATTGCGACACTTCTGAAAAGCGTCGGTCTTGTGACACTTTTGCAATGCGTCGGTCTTGCGACACTTTTGTACGGCGTCGAAATTGCAACAATTTAGAAACGTCGGAAGAACGACAGTATAAAAACGTCAGAAGAGCGACATTCAAAACGTCGTACCACATTTCGTCAGAATTGCGACAGTTTAAAAACGTCGGAAGAGTGACGGTTTGGGAAATGTCGGAAGAGCGACACTTGTTTGGAAGCGACGGAAAAAGTTTCGGTATTGCGACACTTTTTCAAGGCGTCGGAATTGCGACTTAATGGCGAACCACGTTTTTTCCGTCCTCGAACTGTCGCTCTTGCGACGACTATGTGTCAGAATAGCGACGAAGTGGCCGTCGGAAATTGGGCCAAATTTTCTAGTGACTTTATTCACCCAAGAGATAGAAAACAATAGAGAAACATGGATTGAAAGGGTGAATAACCACTTGGAGAAGAAGTTGGAAAAGGCCAATAGAGATTTGTACCTTCAAAGAAGAATGACCGGGCACTATAAGAAGCTTAATCAGTTCGCTCGACGGAAATTGAAGGCCACACAAGAAAGGCTCAAAAGAGGCGCCCAACACCAAAAATGAAGAAAGACATATCAAAGCTTCAAATTTTGGCCTTAGCTCCTCAGCATGTTTCTGAAAACCCTTGAGGGTCATGCTCACCAAAATTGGGCAAAATTCAACAAGTTTTGGTTTTTTGACATTTTTGGGCTTTTTGCTAAAAATCATGGGCATCGCCATTTCTGTTTGAGACATCCTCAAAGGATGAAAATGGTATCATTGGGTGCCATAATTTCAGGGGCATCTACTCAATAATTTTCAGATCAATTGAAGATGATTTTTTCCCCCAAAAAGGTGAAAAATAGTCACTTTTTCAACACTCTGCCCCGCATATCAGCAAAGTCTATTTTTTGGGCTTTTTGACACAGGTCAGTTTTTGATAGAATTATAGTGATCAGTTTGGAGAAAACGAAGCATTTTCAGAAACTAGAAATATAGTGCTTTCGAACGAGCCATCACAGACCTTGTTTTGACATCAGGAAGGCCTCCAAAAGTTGACCGCAAGACAGGGAACTTTCTGCTGATATATTTCTTAAGTATTTTTGTGAAAAATGCACTTTTCTGAAGTGGCTTTTCCTAATGTGCGTTTAGCCTTTTTTGGCCATGGTTAGTTAGGAAAAGTCAATATAATTTCATTTTTTAGCATTTTTAAGATATTTTGTGCCTTGGGCTTTGCAAAGCCTCAAGGACAAAATCAGATATTTTTGATGGGCCAATGAGCTTGCTAGTTGCACTAGGAGGTTTTCCCTCATCTTGGCTTATATATTCCAAGACACTTCATTGTAAACAAGGCTGAAATTGATGAATAGAGCAATATAGGTTTATAAAAGCTTGGAAGAAACACTTGTCTCATGCATTGGATAGTTTCTTGAATGTTTTTGGATGATGAAAGAGGACTGTTGTTGGATTCCTTGACTTGGTAAAATGGTATAGTGTCCCTCTATGTTATGCTTCTTATTTTTCATTCATATTCCATGCTCTTGCTTGCTATAAGACAATAGAGAATAGAGTTGAGACATGCCCTTGGAGGTACCTCAGATTTCCTATTTCTTTATAGCTTCTATGTTTTCTTCCTTCTTAGTCATATCAAAGAATCCTTGATTGCTCTTTGATTACTGAAGAAATTGTTTGCTTGTTTCATTTATGGTTTTATGCATGTTAAGTATGATTCACGATATGCCCTGCTTACTCATGGCTAGTCATAGCTCCACCTCTGAAACCTTTCTTTGATTGTTTGATTGTCTTAGTTGAACCAAGGAGATCTTGTACTGATCTTGCCCTTTGCCTAAAACTCTGCAATCTCATTTCAAAGTGCCCGATAGCTTGAAATACTATGCTTAGGAATTTCCTCATAGTGCTTTGAGTTATTTATTTGTCTTGATTGTCTTTCCCCAAAGTCTGATAGCAATTTCCTAAAGTTAGAGAGTCATATATCTCTATGTATTGCTTGAATGTTTATTTCTATGCATTTATCAGTTTATAGTTACATTTCTCATGATTAATGGTTAGCCCTACCATGTTTATGTTAGCTATTGAACTATTTATGTTTGAAAGCCTTTGTTCTTCACAAAATTATTGTCCATCCCACTTCATTTTACCTTAAGATCCATTTTACCTTGATCAAGTCGGCCCTTCAACATACCTTGTATCACCATCTAAAGCTTTCTTGACCTTTTCGACCCCATAGCCCAGTTGATCTGACATATTTTTATCTATCTTAGTCTTTGATCAGTTCATCCCTCAAAAACCTAAAAACAAAACTAAAAACCTACTTCATAACTAGCCTGAAATTAGTAACATAAGAAGAAAACACATAGATATCCCTTACACAAATAGAGAGAGCCCTCTCTGAGTCCAGGAAGGCTAGGTCCTTGGGCTCCAAAGATTGGTTTGATGTTACCCTGTCACTTGGCTTGCCAATCAGCCAAATCACGGGACCCTAACAGGGTCAGATCTGAACGAGTGGCAGTTGGTTATGAATGCGGGTGAGCAGTGAACGAACCCGGGTCAGCAATAAACAAGCATGCAAGGTCTATCCGTGGGTCACACGTGCACAACCTAGGTCACTACAAAACGGTCACAGAGTTTTTAGCTGAGCACTCGAGTGCTAGCCCATCCACCACGGGACCTCCGACCCATGACCATGGGCAGGGGGTTAAAACTTAACCACCGACAATTAACCTCCGAAACGTACGCATGTGAACGTGCCATAACACTTCCAGTTAAATTTAATGTTCCACCAATTTGAACGCATGGTTTTGTCAGGTCAGGCAGTTCGCATTTTTAGTGGAGTTATCTGCAGTCCTCCCATGTTTGGTGGAGGTTTTTTAGGCCAAACTGGACAAATCTTATTTTGATCATAACTTTCACATTACTGAACCTTTTGGAGCGATTTTTTTTTTATTTCAAGTATTCTTAGCATTTTGGAGCCATTAGAACAAGTTTCAGAGCCATCAGAGGTGTTCTTCAGCCATTTACACTTCAGAGAAGCTTGGGAAGCCATCAGGGCCTTAAGGAAAATGGAGCTGCATTGGACTACACTTCACTGTTTTAGGTGAAATCAGAGTCATTCTTAGCTTCCTTTTATGTTTTGAATCCATTTTCACAGCTGGTTTGGTCTGTTTAGGCCTTTTACTCATTGTATTACCAATTTGAGCATCATAATATATCAAGGATATGCCAATTGGGAGCCTTGGACCCGGAAAATGTAGCCTAGGAGAGGCGAACTGCCTCATCATGTTGTTGTGTGTTTATGGTGAAGTTATTCTGCAGTTTTCTTCAGATTAAATTTGTTAAAAAGTAAATTAAAACAACACTCCCTCACACCAAAGTTCATAAACAGTTAACAAAAACACTTTGTTTCACTTGCAAGACTACCCAAACACTTTGCACACTTAATTTAATGGACATGAATACTTTGAACAACAAAACAAATACTTTCATTTTCAGATCACCAATACAACCAAGCATGAATTAAATATTTTTTAGAAATCATTAATAAAAATGGGAAAAATGTGAGGTGAACTAGACAGAAATGAATGAACTTGAAAGGGCTATAGAGAACTTAGAAGACAACACTAATGATTCTTCTCTAACAGCCCAAAAGCCTAAATTTTTGGAAAGATAGGCAAGCAAGATGGTGAAATGAAAATAATAGGCCACCAAAATGACAACAGAAGGTTTTAAAAGGTTGTTGAAGGTAACTTCTAGGGTTTTCCAAGATAACAATGCTTCATTTCCTGAAGGGGAAAGAATTCAAAGAGTGTCAGTGTGAGGGAGGTAAATTATTCAAGTACAATTAATTGCCCTCAAATGGTCAAAGAAACAAAAGCATAGGGTTGATTTTTCAAGATGAAAAGCCAACATGATCATGAGGTTACTGTTTTATGACTGAAAGTGTCAAACTCCAAGAATGTCAAAGAGGGAAAATCAGTATGTCATAGGCACCTACACAAATTAGAAGTGACCAAAAGGAGGTAGCATGCCTGAGTGTGAAGACCATTTGGTTTGTCAAGACTGGTTATATCATGCCTAAAGATCAAATGAAAAGGATGAAAACAAGTTTCTCACTCACCTCTCAAAACAAAGGCAATTTGATCTCCTAGGTAAGAACAAAGAGGTTTTAAAAAGGCTGCCACCATGCAAGTTCTTAAGGTATTCAAAAATTTTTCAACATGTCCCAAGGATCAGAGGAAAGAGAGTAATTTCAAGGTTTCATGGCACTTATTAACTAAAAATTAATTGGAAGACCTAAACAGGCCAAAACACAGCAAATCATGTAGCTCAAACAAACATCTGCAAAATAAGTGTTGAAGGCATCAATAGGTCAAAAGGCGTCAAAATTCACCTTGTCAGCAACCTAAAGAACAACAAAGAAAAAGGTTAGAAGGAAAAGGGACCATTTTTATGTTTTCAAGTCACCCACTGCAAAAGGAAAAAGGAATATCAGTGAAGTGATAAAGAGACTAAAAAACATTATAAAGTGGGTTTTGATTTTAATTTATTTTCCCTAAAGGTGTATAAAGGCCATTTTTTCTCTCCTCCCATCTCATTACGCACATGCAAAGGAGTGAAAATCCTCAAGGAGAAAATTTCTGAGTTATTCAAATTTTTGGGCAAGGTCACCGGCGCTACGTTTTTGGGTCGGTGTTATGCTCATAGGACTCGGTGCTGCGTGAATAGGGGTTTTCTCAGTGCTTTTTTTGCATTGCGCTGCATGTATAGCGGAAGGCGCTATGTGTACAGCCGGGTGCTGCGCCCAGGCAGACCCAACACACACAGGAGCTCGGCACTACACTCAAAGGCCGACCTGACAAGCCTAACATTGCACGTAGAGGCCCGACTCACCCGAAACCCGTGCGGTGTTGCGCCTATAGGACCCGACTCACCCAGATTCTGCCAGGCACTGCGCTAATGCTTAAAGACCCTCCAAATTGAAAAAAGGTGCCAAAAAACTCAAGAAGCCCCCTCCAAACTACCTTCAAGACCATGCAAACAAATGAAAATTGGTAGGTGGCCTTTTTTCCCTCCTCCTCAAGTGGTTTTTTTGTTTTAATGATTAAGGGAAAATAATCAAAACCTAGTGCCTACAAACCCTAGGTCTTCATGGCAAACAACCCTCTATTTTGACCTCCAAGAAAAATTAGCAGTTAAGATGGGTGTCAATTAGGGAAATTAGACTTAGTCATAATTCTCCACCTCCATCTCACTCATTTATAAGAATTACCCTCCACCATCATTTAATTTCACTCCTATTACCTAAGTTTCACTAGCTATAATAAGTTTGTCCAAAAACAGCCCTAATCACCATGTCAGGAGCAGAAGACAGTGTCAGCAGTGAAGGAGGCCAAGTGCTTATGAGGCCAAAGCACAAGGGAGGGAAGGTCAATATATTTGAACCCCAAAGCACAGTGGATATTACTTCATCTTCCATGATTCTCACATGCTTTCAGAATGTGGGGTGTTTCCCATTTTGTGGGAGAGTCAAACAAGTGCAAAATAACCCAGAGCTTACAAGGTTATTCATCTTAACCTGCACAACAAACAATCAAGCCTTGCAGGGGTGGATTTTGAACTATCAGCGGATTCCATCTCTAATGCTACAGGTATACCTACTGTTGGTGAAAGGTGGTTCAAGAAAGAAAGATTAAACATGAGCTATTATGAGCCATTTGTCAAGACTAGGTACAGAGAAGGATGCAAGGCTATTTTCCCTTTCTCACACCCAAAATAGATGTTTGTACCCTTGATGAGGGTCATTATGAAATACTTTACCTGTGAGGGTAGGTACTCCAGACTCTACTCCTACCATGTTATATTTCTCATGCATTTCACAAGGGTCAAGATGCTCCATTTGCCCTATTACCTCTATAGGAGTATTGAAAATATGTCTTCTGTTGTCTAGAAGAGAAATAATTCCCAACAAATGCAGAGTTTGTTCCATCACTCCTTGATCAATATGGTGGTTCTACATCTGTTGGAACAGAAGGGCATTCCTTGGGAGGTGTTCATAGCCCATGAAGTATTCACAAGCCCTCAGCCACATTATCAGCCCAACATGCCCTCATCATCTCATTGTCTTCCCTCTACTCCTCCATCACCTCCTATTAACCATACCTCATCCTCTACACATGTATCCCCTCCTCAAGGAAAAATCCCTTCCTCATCTTCTCCTGATGCATCAGATGAAGAAGAAAGTGGCAGTGAACAAACAAGTGAAAATGAAGGTGAGGATGACAATGAGTCAAGCCAAAATGAGGATGAGGGTGATGATGAGTTGAGCCCACAAGAGGCAGAAAACATGGAAACAATGGAGGGTGATGATAGTGGAGATAATGAAGAAGTTGACAGTGGAAATGGGTCAAACAATGATGAACAAAAGATCAACAATGAGGCAGAGGAAATGGATGTAGATAATGATGATGAGACCAGTGATGAGGAGAGCAGCAATCACACTTAGCATATTGAGAATGAAGAGAAGGAGGACAACATGGGCACAAATGAGGCAGGTAACCAAGAAGCAGAAGATGATCTTGAAGAAAGCAGTGAAACTAGGAGCCCTAGAGATAGTCAAAACAGTGAGGCTCTTAGTCAAAACATAGATGAAGGAAAAGATGAAAAAGGAAGCCCAAATGAAGATGATGACTATGCAGAAAATGAAGAAGAGGCTAAAGATAGTCATGACTGTCATGAAAAAAGTCATGACAGTCATGACAACAGTAGAGACAGTGAACCCTACAGTGGGAGTGATGATGCTAGGGGCAGCAGCAAAACTTAGAGCCAAAAATAGTGAGGACAATGAGGTCCCTAGTGATACTAAGAGCTATAATGAATAAAAAGACACCACAATGATTACAAGAAAACCTCCTCCATTGACCTATCACAGAGGGGAAATACATGTGTTTGCTACCTCCAAAAGGCAAGGGACCATGACCTCCACATCCACTAGGCCACTAAACAAAGGCAAAGAAAAGTGAAAAGAAGAAGAAGAAGACCAGCATTTAGTTGAGAATGAGTTTTAACTCATCCATGTTGACAGTGATGAGGAAAATGAGGATAAGATCACCAGCATACTCCTTCAAAACAAAAATGCCCAAATCAGAGACTTGGAAGCAAATTTAGATAGGGCAAGGAACGTTATCCATTTTTATGAGATGGAAAACAAACAAATGAGTGCCCAACGGGCCATTTATGAGGCCAGGGCTATCAGAGCTCGGAAAGAGGCCCAAAGAGCACAAGTAAGGCTAGAAGAGTTTATGGGAAGCTATGAGGAAAATGAATATGAAGAAGGGCATACTAGGAGAAGACCAAGAACCATGGGTTTGAAGAAGGCTTTGGAAAAATAGAGAGAACAAGAATCAACCTTGGCAGAACAACTTTCTCTAGATGAGCTTCTTGCAATGGAGATAGAGCATGATTGGGAGCCATGGCTTGAAACAGCTAACATACACTTGGAGGCCAAGTTGGAGAGAGAAAATAAGGACCTTGATCTGCAAAGAAGGATGACCAAACATTATGCCCAGAGAAATCAAGTTGCAAGGACTAAACTAAAGAAAACCCTTGCCAAGATACAAGCACTAAAAGAGGAAAAATACCAAGCTAACCTTGGAGTCTTGGCTGAAGCTTCTCTATAGGTTTCTCAAACGCCATGAGGGATATGTCCACCAATTTTGAGGAATTTTTGACAATTTTTGGTTTTTTACAAGTTTGGAGGCCTACAAGCGCAACACCCCTGGCGCTACGCTTTTTCCTCAGGCATCCTCAGAGGGAGAAATTTACATTTTGGGAATCCTCATATCTAGTACAGTATGCTCACCAAATTTCAAAGCATTTGGAGCATTTTTGACCCCTCAAAAGGTCAAAAAACACCTCATTTTTCACCTTTCTGCCTCATTTTCAGGCTTGGCACTGCGCTCAGAGCAATTTTGGGAATTTGACTTTTTGGATAGGTTACAGGAGCTAAATAAGAAAACCAGGAGTATTTTTGGAAAGTATACTCAGCAAGATTTCCAACGGGCCATCACGGGGCAAAATTTCGACATCGAGAAGGTCACCAAAACTTGGTTGTAACGAGACCTATTTTCTGCTTGGGAAAGCGTTGCGCTTATGGACCTCACTGTGTTTTTTTGGCCAAAAGTAAAAAAAAAAACACTCATTAATTGCAAAATTATATTTTGATGTTTTTTGAGGCAAATTACTCTAAAATTAGGTTCAAGAAGTTATTTTGGCATTTATTTCATGAGATATTTTGTGCCTTGGGCCTTGCATGGTCTCTTAGGCATAAATGACATTTATGACTTGTTTTGACATTTTCAAACCCTCGTTAGGGTTTTTTCCCTCCTTTGCTGAATAAATAGAACATGAGGGCTTCATTGTAAAACATTGTCCTTTGATGACTTTTGAGAGAAATACATGGTCTTTTGAGTTTGAAGAAGAAATTGGTGTTGTGGAGTTTGTGAATGGCTTGCTTTGACTGATGATGGAGAAGGCTTTCTTGCAGGATCCCTGATCATGGTTAACGGTGATGTGTTCTTATTTAATCTTTGTGTTTCTCGTGTTTTCATTATGTTCATCCTTCCATGTTGCAGTAGTACAAAAGTTTTAGACTAAGACATACTGTTCAGAGGTACCTTCGATCTGTTGGTCCTCACTGCCTTTATGTTTTCCTCTGCTAGGTCAATCTAAATAATTCTTAGTTTCTCTATAGATCCACCCATTCTTTTTTATTTCATGACTGGTTCAATAAGGTAGCTTTCAAATATGTTTTATGGTTAGCCCTGCTTACTTGATGCTATTTAAACATTGTTCTTGAAATCTTTCTTTGAACTACTTGTTAGGTTTAGCCAAAGAGGTCATGTTTTGATCATGCCCTTTGTCCATGCTTGGGAAGTTGCCTTAAAGTTATTTTTAGCTTGATCAATGATGTTTAGGAGTTCCCTCTTCTTGGATTAAATTTATATGTTTTCTTATATGTTTTCAAAACTTGAAGGTGAAATCAATAGAAGTTAGGAAATTTTCTTGCCTTCTAATAGTTCACTAAATTGTTTATCTTGGACGTTTTTTTGCTTAATTGTAATCAAAGAGTTATTGGTTTGCCCTGTCTTATGATTATTTCCTTATGTTGATCAGTATTTAAGACCATATTTTTTAAAGGTATTTTCTTAAGGATTCTTAATTTTCCTTATACACCTACTATGCTCACAAACTTAATGTTCATTTCACTTCACACATACCTTAAAGATCCATTTGACCATGCTAGATTTTCCCTGTGATGCACCCCGATTCATTGTTTAACTCTCCATGACCTTTTTCATGACTCCATAGAACAATGATTTGAAGATCTGTCACTCCACCTATTATACTTGATCATCTTACCCAACCAAAACAAACAACAAATCCTACACTAAAAAACTAGCCTAAAATAAACCATCTAAAGCAAACAAGTTCACATCCTTTGCCCAAAATAGAAAGAGCCCTCTCTGAGTCCAAGAAGGCTAGGTCCTAGGACTCCAAAGACTGGTCTGATGTTACCCTGTGCATTTGGTCTACCAATCTACCAAATCATGGGACACTAATAGATAGCATTCTTTGTTGTAAAGAAGACTGCGACCCTATCTGGCTTACAAAAGAGAGTAATCATCAGTGGGAAATAATCTTAGAGGAAAAGGGTGGAAATATCTTTGGTGAACAACTTCTTACTCTGTGTGGGGCTTTATATTTAGTCATTTGCAATGGTTTGACTAGATGGGAAACGTCTGGTAATTTCACTTGCAATACTCACAATGGAGAAAGTGTAATAGACTATGTAATTTTCTCACATAGTTTGTGTGAGAAAATGGAGGAAGTTTTGATTAGAAATCAGCCCTGGGACTTAAAATTAGATCACAAGCCAATTTATTTAAGCTTCTCTTGGACTAGAGAGAAGCAGTCAGGGTAAAAAATTCAGTGTGTTCAACAAAATCTTCCAAAGGGCAGAATTATTTTCACTCCAGAAAACTGTAATACATTCAAATTAGCGCTAGAGATGCTCTTAGTGAAGGAGAAAATCCCATTCCACGACCTGCATAGTCACGAATTAACACATTTAATTCAAAGCGCACTTGCAGAGTGCAAAAGAGAAAAAAGTAATAAGTCTAAAAAAAATTGCTTTCCGGTCAATTCTTGGTTTGATGGGGAATGCAAAAAGGCAAGGAGAATATGGAAAGAGTCAAACAAGGATATCATAAATCTGGAAGTTTACAAGAAAATATTAAGAAAGAAAAAAGCTTAACTAATCTTCCTTGGGAAAAATAACCCCAAATTATTTTGGAAGGAGATCCAACCGAGAAAGATGCAAATTGAAAACAATATCACTGCTTCTAGATGGTTTTACTATGCAAGACAACTTTATGAGCATGATTCCAGGGTTGACCCTCCTCCCCTGGTTAACATTGATATAAAACTCTTCACGGTGCAAGAGGTAGAGATGGGTATCAAGAAGTTGGCTGTTGGAAAAGCAGAAGACTTAGTTGAACTCCAAGAAGAGTATCTAATGTGGGGCTTGAAAATTCTTGCACCTCACATTACAAAAAATTTCAGCAGCATCATACAACAGGGTTCCCCCACTGATTGGACAACTAGTTTAGCAATACCTCTTTTCAAGAGTGGTGACGTCAATAACCCCTCCAATTATAGGACCATAATGATAAACCCCTTGTTTGCAAAGTTATTTGGAAGCATGTTAGAAAATAAAATCAGCAAGTGGGTAGAAGAAAGAGATAAACATGCTAAAGGAAAAACAGGTTTTAGACCTAAACATTCCATGCTTAATCGTGGCATAAATTTAAGGTAGATCATCGAGAAAGTTTGGGAGAAAAAGGAAGAAGTCTTTTGTTTCTTTGTTGATTTCAGAAAATCCTTTGACACGGTTCCTAGGGATAAGATTTGGCAAAGAATGGAGGAACTTGGGGTTCCCAGGCATTTGAGAGCAGTTGTGCATAGGCTATATGAAGAGGTGAAAGTCAAGATTAAAACTTCAGCAAGAATTTCTAAAAATTTTAGAAGTGATATCGAGGTCAAACAAGGTTGTCATTTGTCTCCTACCCTCTTTGGTTTATATATCGACAAACTTGAAGAGTGGCTAAATTCACAAGAGGGTGGCAGTATACATTTGAGCAAGTTTGTTATAAGGCTTCTTTTGTACGCAGATGACCTTATTCTAATTGCTAAATCTGCTCTTGGTTTGCAAGAGCACTTACTTTTTCTTGAGAATTTTTGTAGAAATGTGGGGATGCAAGTCAATATCAGCAAAACGAAAGTAGTGGTTTTCTCTAAAAATAGAAAGCATAACCATCATAAGTTCTACTTTGAAGGCAACCTTCTGGAAGAAGTTGCGGATTAAAAATATCTCAGAATTTACTTCAACAGAAAGCTAAGTTGGGATGGATGTAGAAAGAAAATAACTTCGCGGGGTTGGAAAGCATTCTATGATTTTCAAAATAGGTGTAGAGAGGCAGAGTATGGGAATGGAAAACCACTCTAACTCTTTTTGGGCTCTTAGTGATTCCCGTGATTCTCTACTGTTGTGAATTTTGGGCCAGTGGTACATCCGTCATGCAGTGGAAACAAATTGAGAAAATTCAGAAGCGATTGATTAGAAACAAATTCAAAATATAAATTGCAGTTCCTTATGCTATCTTGTTAAGTGAAACAGGGGCTGCTCCAATTGAAGCAAAAGCTATGGTGCGGGTCATAAGGCATTTAAAACAAATTGAGCAAATGGAAGAGGACATATGGCCTAATGTTGTGGTTAATGACATATTGTGCACAAGAAAGAAGACTTGGATGCGGAAAAATAACAAATGGTTTAGAAAATGGGGCATTTTCTTGAGCAAGTGTCCCACAAAAATTAAGGAGATAAAATACTTTGTTATGGATAAGTTTCACAAAGGCACTTGGGAGAAGGAGTTAGGGAGAAATAAAATGCATTATGTTGAAGAGTTTAATTCCTCTCATAACCATCAAGAAAAAGCATACATAGGGGCCAATATTTCTTGGAGAGCCAAAATTCTTATCACTCAATTAAGGACTAACTCGCATCAACTCTGTTGTGAAACAGGGCATTTGAAAAGGCCAAAATAAGTGTGGGAGGAAAGAGTATGTATTTTTTACTCTTATGGAAAAGTGGAAACAAAAAAGCATTTCATTTTAGAATGTGAGGCCTTCACAGGGAAATTTATGCAAATATTTTGGTTATTATCTCTTGGCATATTCTTTTCAACAAGGGATTTGTCGAGAAGCTGAGATATTTTATTGTGAAACTTCACAGGAAAAGGGAAGAATTCAAAATACATATAACGAAACAATCTGCTATGAAATCAACTCCAAAAATAGAAGAAAAGAGAGATCAATGCCTTAGAAATAAGCCACTTCGAGGGGGAAACCTCCAATACATTACATAAATGAACAATTCTTGGATGATACAAATGACCAGAACCTCCTTCTATATATAGGAGTCTATGGGGTCACAATATAATCCTAGCCGACATAACAACAATAATGTAAGGGCATAATAATAACAATATTGGGGTTACAGGGGTACAACAATAACAATAAGGGGGGTTACAATAACAACAATAAGGGTCTACACTAGTGATATAGGGACCTAACATGCCCCTTTCCTTCAAAAAAGTGTTTTCCTCATTGCTTGAGTAGCTCTGGATGCTTCTGTATAAAATTCTCATCCTCCCATGTAGACTCTTCAGTGGGTAAGTTCTTCTCAAGTTCTTCCACTTGATGAGATACTCTGAAATTGATCGATTTTGTAACTATCAAGTTCTTGTTTCCGGGACTGCTTCAAGTTCCAATATGATTTTTCCTTCCTCATCAAGTTCTGGAAATATTGTTTGGACTGGAATTTTTTCACCTATAACCTTCTTTAAGCATGAAACATGGAAAATTGGATGCAATCGCGAAGAAGCAGGAAGCTCCAATTTGTATGCCATAGTACAAATCTTTTGCAACACCTTGTAAGGATCATAGTACCTTGGCGATAATTTATTATCCTTCTTAGCTTTCTTGAGGGAAATTTGTTTGTATGGTTGTAGCCTTAAAAATACCCAGTCTCCTACATCAAAATTTCTCTCGTTGCGATGTTGATCTTCATGTTGTTTCATTCGATTTTGTGCCAAAATTAGGTTATCCTTTAAGAGTTGGAGAAATTCTTGTTGATGCTCGATGTGATCTTCCACTACTTGAACCTTAGAATTTTCTCTTAAAGATGATGTGATGGATGGTGGATGATATCCATAAAGTTCCATAAATGGGGTCATTTTTGCTACAGTATGGAAGGAAGTGTTATACCACCATTCAGCAAGAGGTAACCACTTGATCCATTGTGTTTGATTATCAAGTACAAAACAACAAAGATATCCTTCCAAACATTTATTCACTATCTCAGTTTGACCATCAGATTAAGGATGATAAGATGAGCTATGAGCTAGTTGAGTACCCAAACAAGAAAATAATTTCGTCCAAAAATTTCTAGTAAAAATGGGATCCCTTTCACTTACAATAAACTTTGGGTTTCCATGTAGCTTTTGAATTGTTTCCATAAATTTAGTAGCAACTGTACTTTTTTTAAATGGATGAGATAATGCACAAAAGTGTGCATACTTGGTAAGTCTATCAACGACCACCATTATGACACTCTTTCCTTCGGACTTAGGTAAACCTGTGATAAAATCCATCGAAATCTCCTCCCAACATTGACTTGGAATGGTTAAAGGTTGTAGAAGACCCGGGGTCTTAATTGTCTCAAATTTATTTTGCTGGAAAACCAAACATTCTACCACAAACTTTTGAATATCAGATTTAAGGCCATCCCAAAAAAATTCTTTCTTCACCCTGTGGTAAGTTTTTAAAATCCCTGAGTGTCCTCCTAAAGGAGAAGTGTGCAATTCCAAAAGAATATTTTGTTTTAGTTGGGAATTTTTACAAAGATATAAGAGATCTTTGTACCATAAGGAATATTTTTTCCAACTAAATGTATCAAATGTACTAGGACCTTGCTACAACTTTTGAATGAGTGTCCAAGCTTCTTCATCCTTCTTCCATTCATCCCTTGCTTTGGTTATCCAATCTGGTTAGATAATAGAAATGACACAAAGCAATGCTTCCACATATTCATTCTTTCTTGAGAGTGCATTTGTAACAACATTTAGCTTCCCTTTTTTGTAGATGATTTCAAAGTCATAACCCAACATATTTGTGACCAATTTTTGTTGCTCTTCTAAATATATTCCTTGTTCCAAAAAGTGTTTAAGACTATCATGAACAGTTTTTACCTTGAAGTGTCTTCCCATTAGGTAAGGTCGCCATTTCTTTAGTGCATGTAGTATTGCTAACATTTCCTTCTCATAAATAGCTTTCTGTAAATACTTTCCTTTGATTGGACGACTTTCAAAAGAAATGGGTCTTCCTTATTGCATTAAAACAACACCAATTCCATATTGTCTTTCATTTTTTCATCGATCTTAGCTTCCATGTCATTCATCTTAGCTTCCATGCCAACTTCCATGCCATCCATCTTAGCTTCCTGTTGGCTCAAGGGGTCCTGACCCAGGTTCAGAGGTTAAGGTTTGCCACCAAACCCCTATACTACTGGCCCTTTCGACAGTGGCCTGCTTTCGCAGGCCAAAGTCTCATCTGAAGCAGTATGGGAGGGTGCTAGAACCAGGTCTCCACACCCTAAGAGAGAGTAGGTAATAGCACAGGCCAAAAATTATCAGATCTACACAGAAGGTCAGTTTGTAGGGTTCCAGAATGTAACCAGACTATAGCTCTTATTTAACATGGTCGCATCCACGTGTGTATCATCAATTATAACCATAAAACATCATAATCACAGCCAATATTGTCAATACATATGGTTCGCTTTCATTTACAGAGATGCAATCAGTAATTGAAGTAACAGTCACACCACAGTAATATACAAGATGTAGATACTTTCGTATAGAGATAAAACAGATAAGTTTGCAGCTTAACCAGACAATCTCAGTTCGCATTAATCACAACAGAATAGATTCAGTCAATATCAGATGTTCCAGCAATACTTCGCATATATTACTTATCAAAATCTTCTTACATCCCCCAAAAACCACCTGCGCACACAACTAGCAAGGTCTGCACACAGCAGGACAGAGGATCTCCGCACACACAGCCAGTAGGAGTCCTAACCCAACAACCCAATCCCAGATCTAGCAATCCGTACTTCGTATCAATCTCTATTCATTTCTACCTATCGACTCAAAAAAGGTTTAACTATTTATACTACTTTATCATATGCATCCAATGGTCCACAAACCGTGGTTTGTGGACTCTTGGTATACCCTTGACTCGCTTACAATGCATTAGGGGATTTGACCCGCCCCAAAACCCCTGCGCTAGACTAAATATAATAAAAAATATACAAAATGGACCAGATTCGCAGCTTTGTAGGAAACCATATACCAACAGTCCCCCAACACAATATTGTGACTCATCCCGAGTCACTGTGATGGTGGGGTCTCCACTTGTGCACATAGATCATTGACGGCTGCCACTAGCGGGGGCAGAACTTCTAGACTCTGGACCTTGTTCCATAGCTGTAGGGCTGTCTCTAGTAAGTGGGCACCCTGAGAAATCTGTCGTGTAATGGTGTTTGTAGCTACGGTCACCAGCGCAGTGCGCTGGGCTCGTACCTCCGAGGGTGTTTCAGGCTGCAATTTGGCCTGTAAGTCAGTGATTTTCTGCTCCAACTGCATCTTAATGACCTACATTTCTATCCTAGAAGCCTTCAACGCTGCGACCAATCCTTCAACTTTAGCCTAAGGGTGGTTGTGGTCGGGATCTCTTCTGTAACCTCTGTGCAGAGCTGGTGGATCAAGGTTTCGAGCTCCGCTTGTTGTGCGACAGCGAGGAGCACTTCCGCGTTTTGCTGTGCGATGGTCTTCTCAGCCACACCGAGTTGTTGGTGTACTTGCTAGTCCCGATGGTGAATCTATTGAAACACAACAATGTGGAGACCCTGCAATGCTTTGTGGGGCATCTGGGCTAGATTCAATTGCACCCTATGCCTACATGGAGCTGTACTCCCTAGTCAGGTGAAATGATGACAAGGGTGGCGCTAGGTAAGGAACAAAGACAACTTTCCTCTATAACTAGCGTTGAACTGCTAGATGTCAAGGGAGTTCGTCCCAGAACTATGCTGGTCTGTAGCGTATCTGTCTTTAATTTCAGGGTGCGAAGCTCGGCCTAGATGGTGTTGATCACAGCCTTCTGTTATTCGTTTAAAGCTACCCATTTCTCTTCCGTGTCTAGTGTGACTGAATCTACAATTTGTTCGAGATCTCCCTCAGTCAACATGACTGTTTCATCTCATTCCTTCTGCTGGGCACGCTTCTTCTTTTGGGGCCCCTTGATAGGCTCGCATGTTCGCTTTGTACCCTGGGGGGAGGTGGTACCTCCGATGTTTACTTCCTTCATACTAATATTTGGCTGCGAATCGACCTGGGTTTCGGCCGTGGTGTCGTTCGTGGTGGTCTTCTTTGGCTGTGTGTCCTTTTTCGCAGCTGCGCCTGAATCCTTCCCTGTACTCTTGCTCGAGCCTCCAGTATCCTTGATGATAATAGGTGGGAGCACCTGTGTCGTGCTAGTACATGTGGTGCTCCTTGCATCAGGTTTGAAGCCTATCTTCTAGGCAGGAGGCCATAACACAATCACACTGTCAATTTCCTCGTCTGTTACAATATAAGGAAGTGACGTCCATGTTTTATCCTTGTGGTCGTAGATCTGGATGTGGTGCATGATAACCTCGAATGATGCGATACTTTTGTATATGTCATATATTTTTGGTGGCAGCCGAGGTCGAGAATTGATGGCTTCTGCCATGCTACTCTGGAAGAGGACCCAGAAGACTTGGTTATCCTTTAGGCACTGTGCATCCTTGGAATCCCACAAATGGGCATACTGAGCCCCTTTTCACATATCTGGGTTGAGCTCAGGGATGACCAACTCCACAGGGGCCTCCTAGGTGACTAGGGCTATAAGGAACAGTAGCTGGGCATAGCAAAAGGATTTTCCTTGCTCCCAAGATTTGTAAACGTTGATCAAGAACTCATCACATAAGTATTGGGCCCAATTGAGGCAGACCCCCTTCGCACACTGACTTGCTAACCGAATGACATACACGGGGACAGTTGCAACCTGGCACTTTCGCATTAGCTTGCATGCTAATAACATGGTACCCATCTGTGTAGCAGGATCACTGATAGATTTGATGACGAAGCCCTGCGTATTTCTTTCCACATGGTAGGTCTAGTGCACATATTCAGTGGTTTCCCCCTCATATTTCTTGCCCACATGCTCCATAGGGTTCGGCCCGTTCATGGGAAGGCCCATAATCCTGTGAACCAACACAGCATCAATGGGGAATCTGTCCTAAATCCATAAGTAGCCATCATAAATTAAGGCGAGTAACTGTCAGGCCAGCCGATCCATGATGTTGTAGTGGCCAAAGTGTGGCATTTACAGTAGGTTCAAGAGCCCGAATCCAGCCAATCCAGATACCTAGTGCTAAGGAAGGACCGTGACCCCATCATTCGCATAAATCGTGTCTAAGTAGAACTCAGGGGCCAGCTCAGGGAAGGCTTCGTAATTCTCCAAGTCGTGATCGTTGAATTTGACCTCATGGAGCCTTCCGCAAGGGTCACTAAGGAAAGGGACCTCTCTCAGGGTTAGTGGCATTTTCAGATAGGTAATTAGGCCATTGAGGTTCTTTGGTGTGTGCATCGAGGGCTTGCATGGTCAAATGAAGGGAGGTAACTAGTTGATCGGATTGGCGGGCTGGGCTTCCTTTGACGCAGCCTGAGTCAGAGGCATTTCTCGTAGGGACTTGGAATGCCTTGGGGAATTCCTAGGCTTCCCCGCAACCCATTTCGTAGCTTTTGGGGGTTTCCTTGATCCTCGTGCTACTGCTTTTCCCTTCCTTGTGACCGACGTCAAGAGCACTTCTTCATCCTCAGACCCAATCTCCATTACTTCCTCAATTTTTGGGCCTGTAGGTGCCGAGGGTTCAGCAGGGTTAGTGGCCGTCATCCTAGTGCTGAAAATGAATCCAAACTCTGGGTGGCTACTGTCAGAAGGAGGAGGTTGATCAGACATGAATGGAACAGTTCAGACTCGAAAAATCTTATAGCTCAAGTTCATTTGAGACAAAAATGATAAGTTCAAGCTATGCAAGTGAGACGGAACCCTTATCTGAGCTATCTTTTCCTTTTTATAGTGCCTGTGGTCGTCCAACGGTAGGGTATACTTCACCTGTAACTTACCATCAGGAAAACGGTAAAAAATCCCCAAGATTTTCCCCATTAAATGCCAGCGGGCCGCTCCTTTCAATGGTAACTTCTGCTTTTTACCAGATGGTATTGTGCCAACGGCTAGTTTTTGCACCTCCTGTGCGCTTGGCATACTTGCTACACTTGAGTTAAACACCTGCACCTCTTGCGCATCTTCCCCCAACACAGGCTTGATTCCTAGGTACTTCAAAATCCAAGACATGTTTTCCTTACCTATGTCATCCCAACAGAACCGGGCCTCCTTCGTAAGCAAGTCTTTCAAAAGTGTTGTGATCAGTGCATACCCCCAAACGAACTTCCTATAATAACCTGCGTGGCCGAGAATTGAACGTAGTTGTTCCTTTGTCGAAGGAGTTGCCGGATATATGATAACTCTGCCTCCTATATTCACACCCCCAATCTTAGCCAACGTGGGGTGCGTCTCAAAGCTACCCATTTGCAACCTGAGCGGTCTGGTAACTGTGCGCATCCCGTCCAATTTTGAGTCAGACACAACTTGTGGATCATCCTTACCTTCTTTTAGGGCTAGGCTACGGTAGTTGACCATGCTTGGGACCCGTGTTTCCCATGTGGGTACTTCAGGTGTGACATATAGGTGCGATTCACCCCATGCTACATTGTCAATGTCCTGCAAAGCTGCGTCAAGCACCTCTGTCTTGCCTACTAACCTAAATGTTCCCAGAAATTCATCCTTCAACTCCTCCCAGTGGCGAGTGCACTGATGGAGCTCTGCATCTAAGTACCACGCGGTGGGAAGTGGTCCCAAGGCATGAATAAACAGATGAACCCACTCTTTGGTAGGCCTGTCGCACCATTGTTCTATCCAAGCGAACAGATATTCGCAGGGGTCTTCTGGCCCAAGGAATGTCTTGACTCGCACGTCAGATGGGGCCTCAAATCATAGGATCATCATATCCCGAAACTCCTCCCAATCCTGGAACGCCTCCTTATGCGTCTCCCACCATCGCGCAGGTGTTCTCTGCAGGGCTATCTTAAGGGCCCATCGCCTTCATTCCCTAGGAACCCCAACTTTGAATGCTCATAAAATTCCTTAATATTACCAGAACCATCAAAGCAGGGCGGATCTCTTACCTATGAAGATATACATCAAAAATTCCTTTTAATTCTGAGACATCGCAACGTGGATATGTTGTGCAACTGGTTTTTCCAATGTTCCAATTCTCCGTCTGAGTAAAAAAGAAAGTCACTATCCTTTTCCCAGCAGAGCATACTATCAGTCGTGGGGTTGATCCAATCTTCATTCTGCATAGTTATCTTGTAGATGTGATCTACCCCCTCGTCGCTACACACCGTCTCTGTATACATTTCTCCTTCTATAGGGTCTAAAGGGACTATCACTCGTATCCCTCCGTTCTCAAATACTATGCTTCTCTTCTTCAGGTTGATAATACCACCCATGTCAATGGCCCAATCCAATCCCAAGAGTGCTGGGTAAGGGTCCACATCTTCTACAATCTGAATAACTTCAAAGTCAGCTCGTACTTTAACTCCAGCAATATCTAATACCACCTTTGATAAACTTCCCAGTGGTACTATCTTCTGCTGATTAGCCATGCGCAGTTGGATAGTGGACCATTCGAGCTTCGGTTCGCCCATTCGCCGCCAAGTCTATTTAGGTAGTACATCTGCATCGAACCCTAAGTCAAGAATAACTTGATCCATCTCAAAATTACCAATTTGCACAATTAACCACATCTCCCGACCGGTGCGTCTTTTTTGTTCGTATAGTTTGTGTACATCTTTAACCTAAGTTACGACGTCGGTTTTCCCTGCGCAACCATTGAGCAGGGCTTGGAGGTTTTCTACAGCCTGTTGATTGCGTAGCAACTTCATGCATGCCTGTAGGAACGGTTTTACCTCGTCTCTGATCCCACTGTCTGGATCTGATTTTGTCAATTTGAGCACTGTCTACACTGGATACGATAGAGGTATCTTTTGTCTTCGGTAAGCACACCTCTTCTGGCTTAGTGGTTGCATTAGGGATCAGAGGTTTTTCCTCAGCTTTATCCATCATCCCTCCGGTGGTCAGACCGCTGTGTGTGATTATATTAATGCTTGGTCCCTCTTCACGTGGTTCCGCCTTTACCCGCTGCACATTTTGCGTAGCAGTTTGCTACTTTTCATGTACTTTTTCCATCAAAATCAGACAATCCTCGATCACGTGGTCCAACTGTTTGCAATATTTGTAGGATTGTCGAGTTGGGTTCGTGCAGTCCCTCACAAAATGACCTATTTCCCCGCAATTTTAGTAGATTAGTTTGCTTCGACCCCTGCCTGCACTTCCTCCTCGCCCCCTGCCCCTGCCTCAGGCTGGGGATCCTCCCATACCTGTGAGGGATCTAGGTGATGCAGGATCCGACTGTACCCTGTATATGCTTCCTCGGTCAATCAACAGATCATACGTTTGACATTTTTGTTCGTCATGGCCGACAGACCTACAAAACCTGCACCAATGTTGTTTTAATTTTGGGCCATATGTGGTAAGATGGGGGCAGTGGTTGGTATCATGCAGCCCAGCAACGCAGCAGTCATCGCACCATAACGCTGACCTGCATGATCCCGCAGCCTCCCTAGGCCGCAATGGGTTGGGCACCCCAGTCTGTATGTAGGTTGCAAGCAATGGATAGTTATCTTTAGTGTGGCCATTCACTCGGCACTTGATGCACCATCTTTCAGGGCTGGCCTCCGTCCCTCGCTCCTTGCGCAGATTTTGGATCTCCATGTGCATTGCTTCTAGCTGGCCCTGTATATGTTGGACGCCCAACTGAGTATCATCTCATGCATAACTTCCAGTTTCATGGTAGCTTCCAATGCTTTCTCTTGGGTGTCAATGGCTTGATGACCCATAGGTACCCGCAAGTGTGGTAGCAACATAGCAATGAACCACTTTATGTGTTGCCTGTCATCATAATGGAATCCCCCTTCTCTGATTGCTTTCTTCAATCATTGGTCTGCTTCCCATACTGACTCGAATGGTCCTTGTTTGCTATCTTTCAAGTCGTTTACTATTTGAGAATAGGACTTAGGTTTCTTGAACTATTGTTTTAACGTAGCCTTAATCTCATCGATAGTTGCGTTCACATTTTGGCCAATGTATCCTGTATACCAATCCAGAGTTCTCCCCTCAAAAGCAAGGGATAACTGGGTTCATTTTATCGTATCACTTACTACGTTCTGCACAGTCCACACTGATCCTACAACAAACCAGAACCGATCCATGTCTTTTTCACCCATGCCTTTGAAGGTAGGTAGCTTCAAGTGCGCAGCCATATCATTTTCTGGTGGGGGTGGAGGTGAGTTTTTACCCTTATGAGGGTTCGACGGGGGCGTCAATGGAGGATCGAACACAACAAAATTTCTTACTGGACTGTAAATAGATCAATCCCCTTCTTGGTTAGTTCTGTAGTACTTACCACTGCACATAGTGGCCTCACTCTGGTCGGAGCTCATTCACTACGTATGGCTACACAAAATGCTTTTTTCGCACAACAAATCAGTAGTGGCAATTTTTTCAAAAACTTACCCCGGAACCCCTTGAAGAACCTCCGCTCCACTTCCGAATAAGATACAGATTGATCAATTGCAAATTCTGTCATAAATCCTCCTAGCACATTGTCCACTCAATGGTCTATTGTGCGAGTAATGGATTTATCAGTCTTTTCTAGATGTAGAATCTGTTCAGGGGTCCACTGCGTAACCCGCTCGTCTTTCCAGTAATTCTGAAATTCAACTAGGTTTGTGAGCCACTCCTAGATCTCTATCACAATTATTACAAAGAATATCTCGTAGCTTTCCGTGAAAATATATTGATTCTTCCACTCTTCAACGGTTAACTTCTTACTACAGTTCTCCTTTACTGCAAATTCTTGAACTTTCTTTTCAAACCATTCATCGATTTCTTTTCTCTCAGGTTTCCAATACGACCTTGGCATCACCCGATCTCTCTCAAAATGCTCCCAGTCCCGACAACGGAACCATTTTTTGGCTCAAGGGGTCCTGACCCAGGTTCGAAGGTTAAGGTTTCCCAACAAACCCCTATACTACTGGCCCTTTCAGTAGTGATCTGCTTTCGCAGGCCAAAGTCTCACCCAAAGCAGTATGGGAGGGTGCTAGAACCAGTTTTCAGCACCCTAAGAGAGAGTAGGTAATAGCGTCAACCTGCAATTATTATATCTACATAGAAGGTCAATTTGCAGGGTTCTAGAATGTAACCAAAGTATAGCTCTTATTTAACAGGGTCACATCCACGTGCGTATCATCAATTATAACCATAACACATCATAATCGCAGCCAATATTGTCAATACACATGGTTTGCTTTCATTAACAGAGATGCAATCAATAAGTGCAGTAATAGTCACACCACAGTAATATACTAGATGCATATACTTTCAGATAAAGATAACACATATAATTTTGCAGCTTAACCAAACAATCTCAGTTCACATTAATCACAACAGAACAGATTCAGACAATATTAGATGTTCTAGTAATACTTCGCATATATTACTTATCAAAAGCTTCTTACATACCCCAAAAGCCACCTGCACACACAACCAACAAGGTCTGCACAAAATAGGATAGAGGATCTCCGCATAGACAACCAGCAGGAGTCCTAACCTAACAACCCAATCCCAGATGTAGCAATTCGTACTTCGTATCAATCTCTATTCATTTCTACCTATCAACTCAAAAAAGGTTCAAATATTTATACTACTTTAGCCTATGCATCCAATGGTCCACAAACCATGGTTTGCGGACTCTTGGTCTACCCTTGACCCGCTCACAATGCATTAGGGGCTTTGACCCCCCCCAAAACCCCTGTGCTAGACTAAATATAATCAAAAATATACAAAATGGACCAGATTCACAACTTTGTAGGAGACCATGATCCAACACTTCCAAACCATCCATATTAGCTTCCACATCTTTCTTCAAACCATCCATCTTAGTTTCCACATCTTTCTTCAAAACTTCCATTTCATTTTTTGTTGCTCTTTGCGATAGCAAAATTTGGTGCACTTGCTCTTGTAATTTTGATATCTCATGTTGCATTTCTTTGTCTTCATGAGTCATAGTAGAGCCTTATGATGGCTTAATGGGTGTTGAATTATTTTTAGAGGGCATTTTAGAACCCAATACTGATATCTATTCTTCAATATTCTCTTGGAATAAATTCAAATTAATTTTTCAAACAAGACTTATGTAATTCGAAAAAAATACACACCTTTTTCTTGCTTTTGTGGAGCTCGATATTGAAACCGAATTATCTCTGTGATTTCGGCTCTTCAATAACTAAAATTCATCCCTGTAGTATCCCTCTGAATATTCTTTCTAATTCCATAGGTTTGACTTGATTTGGATTCTGCAAGGCAAAGTTATGCCCAATATCCCACAATGACCTAATTATGGACTGGTTCAGTAGAGCGAACTTGTACGATGTGCCACGTGTCACTGTTTCCTCCTTAGGCTCTTAAATTGATACATAGAAAACTGTAGTCCATGTACTTGTGGCCACTTTTTACAGAATCCCAATCCAACGCTAAGAGAGAGAGTTATGATTCTTTTCCCACGATCACCTATTTGAGATGAAATTCAGGAGCCTAAAAAAGCCCTAACTTCCACAGATGATATCTCCTAAAATGTTGTGAAAAAATATCTGAAACTTTTACAAAACGTTCCTTAGGATTTCAGCTTCGCACTGTAAAAAATTCATCTTTTGAACCTTTTTAGAAAACAAATTATAGTGCAAATTCCACGATGACCTATTTTAGGTCAAATTCGGGAGCCTGAAAAATACCTAACTTCCACAGATCATATCTCCAAAAATGTTTCGAACCAAGATTTGAAATTTATATAGGACGTTCCTTAGGATTTCATCTTTTCTCTGTAAACATTTCAGCTTCTGAACCTTCATATAAAAAAATTTATAGTGAAAATTCTACGATGACCTGTTTGGAGCAGCGAAACCCTAGAATCTAAAGCTCTGATACCAAATTTTATGAAACGAGCTCCAAAAATAGAAGAAAAGAGAGATCAAATCCTTAGAAATAAGCCACTTCGAGGGGGAAACCTCCAATACATTACATAAATGAACAATTCTTGGATGATACAAATGACCAAAACCTCCTTCTATATATAGGAGTCCATGGGGTCACAATATAATCCTAGCCGACCTAACAACAATAATGTAAGGGCACAATAATAACAATATTGGGGTTATAGGGGTAGAAAAATAACAATAAGGGGGGTTACACTAACAATAATAAGGGACTACACTAGTAATATTGGGACCTAACACAATCTGTCCCACAGACTATCTTTAGTCTCGTGGAAGTTAAAATAACTTCTTATTCTTCTTCTCCATTTTCAAGAAAGCAAAAAGAATTTTTAAAACACAAATTTTTCACTACCCAGGAATCGAACCTGCGTCTGTACTGTGGCAGGGAAATATTCTACCACTAGTTAACACAAGATCGTCTAATGCATTGGGAAGGTAAAATAATCTTTGCAATTCATTCCTTTCTTGCAGCACATAAAGAAGCTATGCTTCAAAACTACCATTTTCAAGAAAGAAAAAACAATTTTAAAACTGTTGGATAGGCAGAGGATTCAAACACAAAATAATACAAGTATTTCACACATGAAACACACGAGCTGTGACTCTTCTATTAATCAACGAACTTAAATCTCACTCAATGATACAATGAACCTAGTGAAGGGTATTTAACCTAAATTGACATGCACACACTCGCGTAACTCAACTTGATCAACTCTCACTTAACTCACTCACCAAATATATCTATCACTCAACTCAACTAACTCACTTAATTGATTGTCTAACAATGCATGCGGGAGTTAATTAAATATTTTAACACTCCCCCTTAATTGTGACCGCTAAACTAAAACATTAACGCATGAAAACTTAAACATGCCTGCTGGTCTTTGTCTCAACTAGCCTTACAACACCAAGTTTCTTTTGTGAAACTCAAACAAATATACTGCTAATGGCTTTGTAAATATATCAGCCAATTGATCACTAGATTTACAAGGCTTCAAGTGAACTTCTTCTCTACTCACAAGTTCTCTAATAAAATGATATCTAGTATCAATATGCTTGCTCTTTTGATGAAACACACTATTCTTGGATAGTGCAATTGTTGATGTGTTGTCACAGTATATCGATGTTGATCCTTGTTGTTACTGCTTGAGTCCATCCAATACTCTTCTTAACCATACTTCTTGACATGCTACTGAAGTTTCTGCTACATATTCTGCTTCTGCTGATGATAGTGTCACAATGGGCTACTTCTTAGATATCCATGCTATCACTCCTGAACTAAGATGGAAAATATAATCTGATGTGCTCTTTCGATCATCCAAACTGCCTGCAAAATCACTATCTTTGTATCCAATCAATTCTTTCTTTTTTGTACTTGCATACATTATGCCATAATCTCTAGTTCCTGCTATGTATCTCAAAATTATTTTTCCAACACTCCAATGTCTGTCTTTTGGAGTCTCCATAAATATGGAAATCAAACTCACTCCTTGCATAATATATGGTCTTGTAGCTGTGAGATACATGAGACTAACAACCAATATTTTGAATAGAGTTGGATTGACATCTGCTCCATCATCATTACTTAACTTTGTACCTATTGCAAATTGTGTCGGTACATGTTTGCAATTATCCATCCTGAATCTTTTCAGCTAATCTCTAGCATACTTATTCTGGCTAATAAAAATTCCTTTTTCAAATTGCTCAACTTTAATGCCAAGAAAATATTTCATGAGACCAAGATCTGTCATCTCAAATTATTTCATCATGGTTGCTTTAAATTCATCTAACTCAAGATCACTTGTAAAAATCATATCATCAACATATAATCAAACAATCAGAATCTGTCCATGCCCATTTACCTTTGTGTATACGATAAGCTCAATGTTGCTTCTGCAAAATCCATTCTTGATCATGTAGCTGTCAATTCTGCTATACCATGCTCTAGGTGCTTGCTTAAGTCCATAGAGTGCTTTCTTCAATCTGTAAACTTTATCTTCTTTACCTTCAACTTCATATCCCGGAGGCTGCTGCACATAAATTTCTTCTTCTAGAATTCCATTCAAGAAGGCTGATTTTTCATCCATATAATATAATTTCCACTTGTTCTGAGATGTTTTCGCTATAAATGCTTTTACAATATCCAATCTGGCTACTGGAGAAAATGTTTCCCCAAATTCTATTCCCGGTTGTTGCGAGAATCCTTTTGCTACAAGTCTTGCTTTAAATCTGTCAATCTCACCTTTCTCATTCACCTTTGTCTTGTACACCCACTTCACACCAATAAGGTTTTTATCGTTTGGTAAATTAACCAAATCCCTTATATCATTCTTTTCAATAGAATCCATCTCTTCATCCATGGCTTGCACCCAATTTTCATATCTGACTGTTTCTTCAAACGAAGAAGGTTGAAATGCCAACAATGAAAAATTTTAACTAACATCCAAATCATCATAAATATCTTTCAGAAATCTCATCTTTTTCTTACCATCACTCGATTCATTACTTGCTTGGCTGCTTGGAGAATTTTGGTCTGTTGATCTGCTTGAAGATCCATGTTGCTCTAAAAATCTTGGAGTCCTTGCTGGTGTGACTCTGTTTGGTGTCTGCTCTCTTGGTTCTTGTTGCTCCCTTTATGCTACATCATCCTCCTCCATCAATGGTGCTTGTGCATTGGTTGGTGTGTCTATAGTCCCATTCCATGACTTGTTATTTGAACACAACATCTCTGCTAATTATTGTCCTCTTGGTGACAGGGTTATACAATTTGTAAGCTTTTGACTGCTCACTCTAACCAGTAAATATGCATTTTTCACTTTGATCATCTAATTTTCCTCTTATTTTCTTAGGCACATGTGCATAGGCTACACATCCAAAAACTCTGAAATGAGATACACTGCATGACATACCTAACCATGCTTCTTCTGGAACTCTGTTCATCACACTCTTTGTAGGAGATATGTTTATCACATAAACAACACATGCAACTGCTTCTTCCCAATACTAATTAGACAAGTGTCTTGCTTTCAACATGCTCCTTGTCATATTCATGATTGTTCAGTTCTTTCTCTCTGCTACACCATTCTGTTGTGGTGTGTATATGGTTGTAAACTATCTTCTGATTCCATGTTGTTTGCAGTACTCATGGAATGCTTTCAAATCATATTCTCCACCATGATCTGATCTCAATACCTTGATCTATCGATCACTTTGGTTCTCCACTAAGGCTTTGAACTCTTTTAACTTTGCAAAAGTTTCAGACTTCTCCTTCAGGAAGTAAACCCAAGTATTCCTGGTATAGTCATCAATAAAAGTGAGGAAGTAACAACTTCCACCAATTGAATGTGTCCTCATAGGTCCACACAAGTCTATGTGCACCAACTCAAGTGGTTTCTTTGCTCTATATAAAACTCCTTTCGAAAAACTTTCATGGTGTTGTTTTTCCAAGATGCAACACTCACAAGTGCTAGCAAGTTCTTTGATGGGAGGTAAACCTCTGACCATCTGTTTCTATTGCAACATTCTTAAACCAGAAAAAATGAAAGTGTCCAAACCGTAAGTGCCATAACCAGTGATCATTAGAACATGCAACTGTAAAAGTACTAACCTGGTCATTGTAGTTCATAATTAGAGGAAAGAGTTTGTTCCTTGTCATCTGCAACTTTGAAATCAGTTGATTGCTTGGGGATTTTTCATAAATAACACATTGTTTCCCCTGATAGATAACTTTGTATCCTTTCTGCGTCAATTGACCAACACTTATCAAATTTTGTTTGAGTCTAGGCACATAATATACCTCTAATATGGTCTTTGTCTCCCCTTACTTGGTCACAATTTTGACCACTCCTTTGCCATCTACATCCATAGTCTTGTCAGTCCCAAACTTTACCTTTGTCTTCACAAATTCATCCAAATTTGCAACCAAATTCTTGTTGCCTGTCATGTGGTTACTGCAACCACTGTCTAATAGCCAGACCTTATCAGACGGTTCATTCATGGTGTTGCATGCTAGAAACATGGAGTTAGTATTCTCTGTACTAACATTAGCTCTCTGATTTCCTTAATCAACTATCTTCTTCCTACAATCATGAGCATAATGACCAAATTTATTGCAATAATAACATTTCACCTTTGATTTGTAAAACCTTTGATTATTCATGTAAAAGCTTCTGTTGTTGCTTCTTCTACTTTAATGCTCATGCTCTTCTCGGCCATCTCTATGACCACCATAGTTTTCGCCTCGTCCTCTGCCTCTCGATCAACCTCTGCCTCAGCCTCTTGAAATATTAACTTGACTTTTAAAGGTAGTTTATAAAGTGGAATCCTTATTTCTGTCTATCCTTGCCTCATGCAATAGAAGTGATCCCATCAACTCATCAACTGTCAGTTTTTCCAAATCCTTGGCTTCTTCTATGGCTACTACCACAACATCAAACTTGGCATACAAAGATCTAAGAACCTTCTCAATCATTGTTCGATATTTAATATTTTCACAATAGATTTTTAACTGATTGATGACAGACATGACCCTATTCATGAAGGAATCAATGTCCTCTGTATCCTTCATCTGTAGACTTTCAAAATCTCTCCTAGTATTCTGCATTTTAACAATATTGACTTTGGCCATACCTTGATAGCTTGTCGCGAAAGTTTCCCATGCCTCCTTTGTTGAAGAAGTTATCATTATCTTCTGGAACATTGCTCGGTCCACTCCCTACTGGATAAGAAGCAACACTTGTGCATTCTTCCTCTTTTTTTTCTTCCATTTCTCCCTGTCTGCATTACTGAGGGTTCATTCTCCTGTGTCGGTTTGAGGTTCTGCAAACCCAAACTTGACATGATCCCATACATCATGCGCTTTTAGCATGGTATCCATTTTAATAGCCCACACATCATAATATTTCCCAGTGAAATAAGGAAGTTATGGCTGGAAACATGATGTGGCCATCTTGTTTCAAAAAAAATATTCTCGTATAAAAACCTTAAATTTCTCTTTTGGCTTTTAGAAACTTTGAAAAGCTCCTTTGAAAAAACCCTTGTATTTTTTTTCTATAATAAATCTTTTTATAAAAGAAATATATATATATAATACTTTTATAATGACCCTCTCTTTAAAAAAACACCTTTGTTTCAAAATCCTTTAAAAAGATTATTATAAAAAATACCTTTTTTAAAAAATATATTTTTATAAACTTCTTGTTTAAAATTCCAACTCTATAATTCATGTATGGTTTGAATAAGGCCTTTTTCAATTGTAATCTCATGTATGAGTGTTAATGAATGAACACGTGAACAAAAATACTTAAGTATGCTTTGAACCGAACCTTTTTTGAGTTTTATTCCGTACGCTGTCGATTCGACTCTTATTCTGCACACTATCCACTTATTTTAAGGTAAAACTGAATTGCGCACCCTCTGATGCGTAGAAACCGTGAAAAAAACCAGAGTTTGAGGAAATCGTAAGTTTCACGAAATATCCGTAGTTTCTCAAAGGAAAAGTTGCGAACCTCCGCATTTTCTGCACTTAAAATGTGCCGACCTGCGTGCTCTTTATTGGTGCAATGATTTTGCAAAAAAAAAATAAAAAAAAATTTGGCCTTCTTCTCTGGCTCTGCTCACCCACGGATCTTCTGATCCTTCCTCAGCTCCGATATTAATTTGTTGGATAGGTAGAGGATTCAAACACAAAATAACACAAGTATTTCACACATGAAACACACGAGTTGTGGCTCTTCTATTAATCAACGAACTTCAATCTCACTCAATTAACACAATGAACCCAGTGAAGGGTATTTAACCTAAAATTGACATGCACACACTCACATGACTCAACTTGATCAACTCTCACTTAACTCACTCTCTAACTCACTCAAAAATATATTTATTACTCAACTCAACTAACTCACTTAACTGATTGTCTAACAATGCATGCGGGAGGTAATTACATATTTTAACTCTCCCCCTTAATTACGACCGCTAAACTAAAACATAACTCATGTCAACTTAAACATGCCTGCTGGTCTTTGTCTCAGCTAGCCTTACAACACCCAAGTTTCTTTTTTGAAACTCAAACAAATCTACTGCTAATGGCTTTGTAAATATATCAGCCAATTGATCACTAGATTTACAAGGCTTCAAGTGAACTTCTCCATTGCTCACAAGTTCTCTAATAAAATGATATCTAGTATCAATACACTTGCTTTTTTGATGAAACACACTATTCTTGGATAGTGCAATTGATGATGTGTTGTGACAATATATCGCTGTTGATCCTTTCTGTTGTTGCTTGAGTCCATCCAATACTCTTCTTAACCATACTGCTTGACATGCTACTGAAGTTGTTGCTACATATTCTGCTTCTGTTGATGATAGTGTCACAATGGGTTGCTTCTTAGATGCCCATGCTATCACTCCTGAACTAAGATGAAACACATAACCGGATGTGCTCTTTCGATCATCCAAACTGCCTGCAAAATCACTATTTGTGTATCCAATCAAATATTTCTTTTATGTACTTGCATACATTATGCCATAATCTCTAGTTCCAGCTATGTATCTCAAAATTATTTTTCCAACACTCCAATGTGTGTCTTTTGGAGTCTCCATAAATCTGGAAATCAAACTCACTCCTTGCACAATATCTGGTCTTGTAGCTGTGAGATACATGAGGCTACCAACCAATCTTTTGAATAGATTTGGATTGAAATCTGCTCCTTCATCATCATTACTTAACTTTGTACCTGTTGCAACTGGTGTAGGTACAGGTTTGCAATTATCCATCCTGAATCTTTTCAGCAAATCTCTAGCATACTTATTTTGGAAAATAGAAATTCATTTTTCAGATTACTCAACTTCAATGCCAAGAAAATATTTCATGAGACCAAGATCTATCATCTCAAATTCTTTCATCATGGCTGCTTTAAATTCATCTAACTCAAGATCACCTGTAAAAATCATATCATCAACATATAAGAAAACAATCAGAATTTGTTCATGCTCATTTACCTGTTTATAAGGTAGGCTCAATGTTGCTTCTGCAAAATCCATTCTTGGTCATGTAGCTGTCAATTCTGCTATACCATGCTCTAGGTGCTTGCTTAAGTCCATAGAGCGTTTTCTTCAATCTGTAAAATTTATCTTCTTTACCTTCAACTTCATATCTTGGAGGTTACTGCACATTAATTTATTCTTCTAGAATTCCATTCAAGAAGGCTGATTTGACATCCATTTGATATAATTTCCACTTGTTATGAGCTGTTGTCGCTAGAACTGCTCTTACAATATCCAATCTAGCTATTGGAGAAAATGTTTCCCCAAATTCTATTCCTGGATGTTGCGAGAATTCTTTTGCTACACGTTTTGCTTTAAATCTGTCAATCTCACCTTTCTCATTCACCTTTGTCTTGTACACCCACTTCATACCAATGGGGTTTTTATCTTTTGGTAAATTATCCAAATCCCATGTATCATTCTTTTCAATAGAATCCATCTCTTCATCCATGGCTTGCACCCAATTTTCATCTTTGATTGCTTCTTCAAACGAAGAAGGTTGGAATGCCAACAATGCAAACTTTGAACTAACATCCAAATCATCATAAATATCTTTTAGACTTCTCATCTTTTTCTTACCATCACATGATTCATTATCTGATTGGTTGCTTGGAGAATTTTGGTCTGTTGATCTGCTTGACGATCCATGCTGCTCTGAAAATCTTGGAGTCCTTGTTGGTGTGACTCTGTTTGGTGTATGCTCTCTTGGTTCTTGCTGCTCCTTTTCTACTACATCATCCTCCTCCATCAATGGTGCTTGTGCATCGGTTGGTGTGTCTACAGTCCCATTCCATGACTCTTGTTCTTTGAACACAACATCTCTGCTAATGATTGTCTTCTTGGTGACAAGGTTATACAATTTGTAAGCTTTTGACTGCCCACTATAACTAGTAAATATGCATTTTTCACTTTGATCATCTAATTTGCCTCTTATTTGCTTAGGCACATATGCATAGGCTACACATCCAAAAACTCTGAAATGAGATTTGCTGCATGACATTCATGACAATGCTTCTTATGGAACTCTGTTCATCACACTCTTTGTAGGAGATCTGCTTATCACATAAACAACACATGCAACTGCTTCTTCCCAATACTCATTAGACAAGTGTCTTTCTTTCAACATGCTCCTTGTCATGTTCATGATTGTTCGGTTCTTTCTCTCTGCTACACCATTATGTTGCGGTGTGTATCCAGTTGTAAATTGTCTTCTGATTCCATGTTGTTTGCAGTACCCATGGAATGCTTTCGAATCATATTCTCCACCACGATCTGATCTCAATACCTTGATCTGTCGATCACTTTGGTTCTCCACTAAGGCTTTGAACTCTTTGAACTTTGTAAAATTTTCAGGCTTTTGCTTCAAGAAGTAAACCCAAGTCTTCCTACTATAGTCGTCAATAAAAGTGAGGAAGTAACAACTTCCACCAATCGACTGTGTCCTCATAGGTCCACACAATTCTGTATAAACTAACTCAAGTGGTTTCTTTGCTTTGTATGAAACTCCTTTCGGAAAAATTTCACGGTGTCGTTTTGCCAAGATGCAACACTCACAAGTGCTAGCAGGTTCTTTGATGGGAGGTAAACCTTTGACCATCTGTTTCTATTGCAACAATCTTAAATCGGAAAAATGCAAGTGTCTAAACTGAAACTGCCATAAACAATAATCGTTAGAAAATGCAGCTATAAAAGAACTAACCTGATCGTTGTAGTTCATAATTAGAGGAAAGAGTTTGTTCCTCGTCATCTGCACCTTTGCAATTAGATGCTTTCTTGGGGATTTGTCATAAATAACACATTGTTTCCCCTGAAAGATAACTTTGTATCCTTTCTACATCAATTGACCAACACTTATCAAATTGTGTTTGAGTCCGTTGACTTAATATACCTCTGCTATGGTCTTTGGCTCCCCCTGCTTGTTCACAATGTTGACCAATCCTTTGCCATCTACATCCACAACTTTGTCAGTCCCCAACTTTACCTCTGTCTTCACAGATTCATCCAAATTTGCAACCAAATTCTTGTTGCCTGTCATGTGGTTACTGAAACCACTGTCTAATAGCCAGACCTTATCAGACGGTTCATGCATGGTGTTGCGTGTTAGGAACATGGAGTTAGTATTCTCTGTACTAACTTTAGCTCTCTGATTTCCTTGATCACCTATCTTCTTTCTACAATTACGACATAATGACCAAATTTATTGCAATAATGACATTTCACCTTTGATTTTTCAAACCTTTGATTGTTGTGAAATATTCTGTTGCTGGTGCTTCCACTTTGATGCTCATGCTCTTCTCGACCATCTCTCTAACCACCATAGTTGTCACCTCGTCCTTTGCCTCTCGATCGACCTCTGCCTCAACATCTTGAAATATAAACTTGAATTTTGAAGGCAGTTTCCAAAGTGGAATCCTTATTTCTGTCTATCCTTGCCTCATGCAATAGAAGTGATCCCATCAAATCATCAACTATCAGTTTTTCCAAATCCTTGGCTTCTTCTATGGCTGCTACCACAACATCAAACTTGGTAGACAAAGATTTAAGAACCTTCTCAATCACTGTTCAATCTTTAATATCTTCACCATAGATTTTTAACTGATTAACGATAGACGTGAACCTATTCATGAAAGAATCAATGTCCTCTATATCCTTCATCTGCAGACTTTAAAAATCTCTCCTAGTATTCTGCAATTTAACAATATTGACTTTGGTCATACCTTGATAGCATGTCTCCAAAGTTTCCCATGCTTCCTTTGTTGAAGAAGTTATCATTATCCTCTGGAACACTGCTCGGTCCACTCCCTGTTGGATAAGAAGCAATGCTTTCGCATTCTTCCTCTTGTCTTTCTTCCATTGCTCCATGTCTGCATTACTGAGGGCTCGTTCTTCTGCATCGTTCTGAGGTTCTGCAAACCCAAACTTGACATGATCTCATACATCATGCGCTTTTAGCATGGTCTCCATTTTAATAGCTCACACATCATAATCTTTCCCAGTGTAAGAAGGAAGTTGTGGCTGGAAACTTGATGTGGCCATTTTGTTTCAAAAAAATCTTCTCTAATAAAAACCCTAAATTTCTCTCCAAAAAGGCTTACGTATGCTTTGAAATGGCCATTTTCCTGATCTTTCCTCAGCTCCGATACCAATTTGTTGGATAGGCAGAGGATTCAAACACAAAATAACACAAGTATTTCACACATGAAACACACGAGCTGCAACTCTTCTATTAATAAGCGAACTGCAATGTCACTCAATGAATACAATGAATAAATTGACATGCACACACTCACATAACTCAACTTGATCAACTCTCACTTAAATCACTCACCAAATATATCTATCACTCAACTCAACTAACTCACTTAATTGATTGTCTAACAATGCATACAGGAGGTAATTACATATTTTAACAAAAACACAAAGATATGCACCAGCCCGAAATCGAACCTAGAAATATGCCACTATTCTACCACTGGGGAATCTACAAACTAGCACAAGGTTGTCTAATGCGTTAGAAAATAATGTCTGCAATTCATTTCCTTCTTGCAGTACATAAAGGAGCCATGCTTCAAACGGTCGTCTAATGCATTAGGAAAGTAAACTAATGTCATCAATTTATTTCTTTCTTGCAATACATAAATAAGCCATGCTACAAAAATTAGTATTGCAAGGCCCAACCAGATTCGAACCGCTAATCTCTTGATTTGTAGTCAAATTCTCTCTAGCTTAGCTATAGGCCTAATTGCTTGCCAACAAACAAACTTGCCATTTATTCGTTATTTATATGGGTAGAACCCTGGATGGAATTAGGGTTTAAAATGACTGAGCTGCTTACCAACAACCGAACTTGTCGTCTATTCACTATTTATATAAATAGAACCCTAAATAGAATTAGGCCTTAAAAACAACCGAGCTACTTGCTAGCGAGCTAACTTGCCACTTATTAGTCCCTGGAAGCCCATGACTATAACGATCGATAGACGTTGACCCAATATTAATTTGGGTTGACAAACCAATGCATTCAAGGTTTTAACGAAAGTTTTAACAAAATTATTCTCTGAAACAATTTTTTACCTAAAGTTTCAATTTGGACCTCTTATTTCCCGCAAGAATGTATGGTTTTTGTGATTTTTATTAAAGCCTAGGAGAACCAACATTGATTTGCGTTTAAAACATTAAAACACTTGAACTAATGCTAACTTGAAAGTTGAAAGTTAGCATTAGTCTGGAACATTTAATGTGATTTTAAAAAAAAAAAATTAATACAAAGTTATGAAGGCATGCCTACTGCCTCGACCTGTAGATGTCTCCTACTTCCTCAACACCCTGTGTTAACCTACCTCACCTGCTACTTTAAAACCTGCCACATCAACACCTTGTGTTAACGTGCCTCACCTGCAGTCTCAATACCTTGACTTTTATTTGAATAGATGGAACATAATTTCACTCCAATCTTGAAACTTGTTCTGGAAGTGATTTCACCTTCCAATCTTGCAGCTTGTCTTGGAATTGATTTCATTGAACCATAGGTATACCTTTGTTTCTTCTGTCGTGGCTTCATATCATCAACTCGGCTCCAGATAGATGCCTACTGTGGCTTCTTCATATCCTCAACTCATCTCGAGATAGAGCCCTACTTCTGTGCTTTCTACTGCTATGCATATGGGCTGTCGTGGTTCAACTGAAACTACTCCTGGGCCGTAGTGGTTCAACTGAAACTACTCCATCTCCAATTGGATATGAATCACCGACTGAAACTACTCCATCTCCAATTGGATATGGATCACCGATACACATACACTTAATTAAGAAGGAATTTAGGTGGGGAACTTTAACAACAACTTTGGAAACTAGATTCTTCAAGGTGAAATACAGATTGAAGGAACTCTGGCGAAAGACATATTGAAGGAACGGGGACAATACACTAACAACGCATCGAGATTGAAGGAACGGGGACGATACACTAACAATGCGTCGACCTTGACACTATCTAGCTTTTGGTAATTGAGAAATTGATAGCTAGTTATGTAGTTCCACTGAAATGGTTACTGAGATAACAGCATTTTCCTAAACCGAAAGAAACCATACAAGCGAGTTCCTCCATTTTTTTGAATTAAGAAAGAATTATTTTCTTTCTTTTTCCAGCAATGAATTTGAATTAAGAAATAATTATTTGCTTTATTTTTCCAGCAACTTACCTTCCCTTAGTGCTAGGTCCAAATGTAGCACTTGATTCTGTTGGTTCTGGAAGCAAATATGCATATCTTTGTACATATGATGTTATTGACCTAGTACTAGCTAGTAAGATAGTGCACCACCAGTGGCAAAGGTAAAGATAGAAGCAACACCAATAACTACTTATCCAAAGGTAAAGGTAGAAGCAGCACCAATAACTACTTATCCACCGCTATCCAACCCCATAAGGTACAAAGCCAAAGCAAGAGAGTCATATATCTGGTTGAATATGCAGAAACAATTCTCTACGGCCTTCACTTCATTGGGTATTAAGCTCCTGGTCGTTTATTTAGGTGTTCGTCCCTCCAACGCTTCTTATCTATATGGGGTTACGGGTGAGTTGCATTCCCTTTATTTCTCCTTCTGCCCTGCTTGGTGAACCATCGACCCTTTCCTTTGAGGCACCAACTAGAGTTCCCATAGACAATGGAGAATCCTGCACTGTCCTTTCCATTTTTATAACCATACGCTGGTGGGGAGGTTCCATATGGAGATCTATATCTAGTTTACTAAGTTGATATTTTATCCAGTTCTATAAACATAACCAGAAAATCTCACAAAATTTCATATAAGGGTTCCTTTTGCATGAGCGATTGAGCTATTTACTAGTCTAATGCATGGTTCCTCTTCATAAGCCATCGAGATATTTATTAGGCTAATTCCTGTAGTTTAACTCATACACTGAGGCCCAACACCTTTGCTTTGATTTATGGCCATATTTGACTCGGCAAGAATCTAACCTCGACCAACTTTAATAGGAAAAATCGTAGGCTACCCTTGATAAACTTTAACAGAAAAAGGGCACCAACAAAAGGTACGAGGGATATGCTACCCTTGACCAGCTTTACAGAAAAAATAGCAGCAATGAAAACACTCAGGCACCCTATGCATGTTGATGTATCTCACAGTGACGAGTGGTTGGAAGATGGCCCAGGTGGTGTTGTAGTTGTGCACCTGTGCAAGTATGATACCATGTGTCGAAAACATGTCATGTTAAAATATGTTTAAAAGCTAATAAAATTTTGTAATTTATTAAAGAAGTGTTTGAACAAATATGCAAATAAGGCGGGGCCTTCATGTTACCTACATTATGTTTTAAATCCATCATAACTTTTTTAATTTAAAAGCGATCAAACCTTCGTTTATTGAATAAGTTTAGTTATTCTTGACGCATTTAAATACTTGAACAAATATGGCAGGGTCATCTTAAGAACATGTACAACTTGTAACTAAATTTCAAACACTGCAAAAAACTTATAATCCCATTCTCATTTTTGGGTTATTAGATAGCTGCAGGGCAGACACATTATCAGACACATTATCTTCTGCCATGATCGCATTTAAACATTAGATTATTTTGGGGTTGGTCGGAAACAAGCTATTTTCAGGAATATGTTATCCAGCTGAAATTGTCATGCAATTGTGCTCTTTTTTTCTAAACAGGGAACATCGTAATTTGAATTGTTGTCAAGATTGCAAAGGAAGAAACGAAGCAAGTCTCAAGATGAAAATGAATAATGTAAGTCCATAATTCTTTAGTTCTTAGGTTTCTAAAGTAGGCTTGCTTCTTGTGAATTTATGTTTCTGAATTAGCTTTGTATTTGTGAATTTTCAATAATGTAAGTTCATAATTCCTTAGTTCTTAGGTTTCTAAAGTAAGCTGCTTCTTGTGAATTTATGTTTCTGAAATAGGTTTGTATTTGTGATTTAGGTTCTTTATTAGGTTAGCTTTTATGTTGAAACAACTTTATTGAATATGGGTAGCATGAATTTTATTTATTCTGAATTTAATAAAATTTTCTATAGTTTTTCAAAATTACTGTGTTTTTTTCGAAGACATGATTTCTCAAATGATGGGTTTGTTGCATCTGTTAATATAGAAATACAGGTGTAGAAACCAAAACTACACTTTGTATTGCATGGCTTTATAAACCACTGGAGTATTGGCAACAGGGGAAGAGGCGATTCCAATACATAAATCCAAAACCTTATTTATTCACATTTAGTGAAGTGCAAGAAGCCACATCATGAGAACGACCATATTCGGAAAGGGGATTTGGGTGTTTGTACAAAGGAGTTTTGAAAACTGGAAAGGTGTGTGATTGTTCAAAACCGTAAATTACCAAATAATTTTTTTGGATTAAATAATTATTTAAATCACGTATTATTGATTATAGATTTGCTTTTATGGCTTCAAAAATTCCCTAGGAACTTGTTGTCCTAAAATTTGGAGGATTTACATATTGTACATTAGTCTATGAAACTATTTCAAGTTGAAGATAGACTCTTGCTATCTTTAAGAAATTTCAAGTTATTAAATAAAAGTGATGGATTGAGATAATTTTTAAATTGAGTGACTTCAGTGTTTTTTTAAAGGCGGTTGAATATGTGTTTTCAAATATTCCCTTTGATTTTCGTTAAAATTTTATACAACCTCTAATTCTTCAAAATGTTGTAGATATTCTGTTCATCTTGATATTTTAACATATGCACTTTATTTATCTGCAATTTATTTCCTTAATAAAACAGATTTGACTACTTAGTCTCCATTAAATTAATTTAATTGAACCATCTTCTGCAGCTCGTATCAATTAAACAAATGCATCCAAACTCTCTAATAGGAGTACAGGGCGAAACGGAATTCAGAATGAAAGTTGATCTATTGAGCAGGCTTAACCATCCAAACTTTATTTAGCTTGATAAGCTAATGTGCTACTGCTAACAAAAGTCAATGCCTTCTGGTATACTGGTTTAAGAGTTGCTTGCATTTCCACACATTTCTCTTTAGTTTCAACACACAAAAGTTCACTCCTGGTTGAATTCTAGTAATTAAGTGAAACTCTTCTGTTTTCATTTTCTAAATAAAGGGATTATTTTGTAATTCCATGTTGGGATTTCACACTTATTTTGAATATCCTCCATTGCATTTTTTTTTCTTTCGAATTGATTCCCTATGACCTCTATTTATTAATCTTAAAACCATGCATCTTTCAGTGAATTATCCCTCTAGAAATTCTTTATAAGGTGCTTTGTATAAATATTGTATTGGTTAACAAGTCACTGATACCATATCCATCTAATAGTGTCAATAAAAGCGTCTCTTTTGCGTTGATGTGGTTCAGCCTTATTTTACTGAAGAAACTTTCCAGATTTTCTGTATGGAGTTTGCAAGCATTTTCTCCCAAGATTGAGCTCTATTAGATCACAACATTAGGATAGGTTTATGCTTTGAATTGTAAGAATTGGAGGATTTTGAGTTGTGGTGTCTGCATGCAACTCCTGTAATCTTACAACTGGACCAAACTGCTTTCTTTTCTGAATATAGAAAAGAAGCTGGAAACTGTGTTGACATAATGAGGAAGTTTTCTTTTTCCAAGAAAATCATGGATGTTTGCATCTCCCTCCTTGGAAAACTTTTAACCTATCTCATTCTTGGGACAAATATCATTTGTTAAAAAGCTAGTGGCAAAATATGTCTTTCTTTGTCCTTTTTTCCTTTTTTCTTTTTGGAGAATTGCTTCAGGAAGCTACACAACTGGCTGTACTGCAAAGAGCAAACTTTATTTGGATCTGGTGCTAAGTTTGAGTGGTAGTTATTTTGCGAAGATAGCCAAGTACCTCCACTCGGCCTCATCCCTTTACGTGCATCACCAAGGGAAGGGGGTATATAGCTGGGGCATACATTTCAGCATCTACCTTCTCTACCTTGCCATGCCCGATGACAAACTTGCTAAATCCCCTGTCAAATCGACAGGGACTGCCACTGCTTGCAGTTCTTGTTCACTATTTATATAGATAGAACCCTGGATCTAATTAGGGTTTAAGAATGAGGGAGCTACTTGCTAGCAACCGAATTTGCAGTTTAGTCACTATTTATATATTTGATAGAACCTTAGACAGAATTAGGGTTTAAAATTGACTGAGCTACTTGCCAACAAGCGAACTTGCCGTTTATTCACTTTTATAAAGATAGAACCCTGGATGGCATTAGGGTTTAAGAACGACCGGGGTTTAAAGACAGATCAGGCTGTGATGTGAAGTGGAAAAAATGAGATGCATAAAATAAACAAATATGTTAATGATGGATGGGAGAGATATCCAAATCCATAGTTCTTTCCTGGAAACTATGACGTTCCATAAAGGCCACTAGGTAGGTTGGAACAGTTCGAGAAAGAGAAATGTTTCGGAAAACTTGAACGAGGCCGAACTGATGAACACATTTGTAAAAGAAAGAGGAAATTTCAATCAAAGAAGATAAATATCAGCTAATAGCTAGAGATTCAAATCCTTGGCGAAAGATTTTGGTATGGCCAATGAAAATTGGCAGGAAAACTGCAATTTAAATGGTCTAAGGAGACTGTAGTTTAAATCGCCTAAGCAGAGTGAAAGCCCAAATTGTTAAGTTACAGGACATGAAAGGGTTGATTTAATATTGGAGGTTATCTTACATCGTATAAAGAGAAATCTTTATCTTTTGATCATAGTTGATGTTCATTGTTACAAGTTCAGAAGATATGAACGATTCGTAAAAGATTATTTCTTTTTAAGTTGAACTTCTAGATGTTTAAGAATATGTCGTTGGATTAAAAGCGGAACGTTGATGGAATTTGGATTACGAAGAAGTACTCAAAAGGGAAATGGAGGGGAATTGTGAATAATTCAGGCTGTGTACATAACAGTGTAAGAATATTTATTAGAAAATGTTGGAGTTATGTTTGAATTTATTGATTGATAAATTATTTTATTAGATATCTTTTTGGGATTCAACTGCGTTAAGTAAGTCATTCATATGACCATTTCCATGAGAGGTAGTCATAGCTGACTAATTTCTCATGATTTTAGATAGTCCACCGGTTAAGCGCGCTTGAGCCGGAGGAGTTAAGGATGGGTGACCTCCCGGGAAGTCACCGGTTACGGAGTGCAAGCCGGAAGTGATGATTGACGCTATGTGATTCTTTTCACTAGTTTCAATCCCACTTCTTCACCCTGTGAGCATCACACGATGCAATGAGTGCTGATGGACTATTCAAAAATCATGAGAAATTAGTCGATTCTGTTTTACCTCATGGGTGGTCATACATGAATGACTTACTGCTGCTGATTGAATCCCAAAAAACTTGATATCTATTACCTGTGCCTTTGCGGAAACCCTCATACTTAAAATTATTTTATCTTTAAAAAAACATTTTTTGAATTTCACAATCTTGAAATTTGAAAGTAATAAATATCTTATAAATGGATTAGAAAATTTATAGGGAAGAAATGACATAATTATAAATATTGTTTCAATATTATTGTGAGAAGAAGAAATTAGTGTTAAGTGATTTATTCAAAAATTATGAGAATTTGGTGAGTTATTACTACCTCCCATGGAAATGGTGAGAGATAAATGACTTACTTAACTCACTTGAATCTCAAAAATGATTTCTAAGAAGAATAATACTTATATTTATTATCCATGTAAAATGATTTCTAAGAAGAATAATACTTATATTTATTATCCATGTAATGAAGTGTATGAACTATTAGCTTATTATGACTATGAACTATTAGCTTATTATGACTTAATTAGATATGGAAAAATTAATTATTATAAATGGCTTTGACTTAAAATGAACCATTAGCTTATTGTAGCTTAATTAGAGATGAAGAAACTAATAATTATGAAGAGCTTTGAAGACCCATGTTTTACAACTTTGAGAAACCACAACGAAGATATATTAATACTTATAAATTGTTCCATCTATTTCAACTACTAAAAAATTACTAGAAAAGGGCTTTACATTGAGAAAAATGAAATATGAAATGTGTTATTAAAAAGTTTATTTGTGGATAAAATATTTCATAAAAAATGTGTAAGAAATGGCCAATTGTTGACTTTTATGATGTAATGATGGAAAAAGTGGCATAGATATTCCATTGGAACAATTCCTCACAAGAGACTTTATAATGTTCTAAAATTTTAGAACATTGAAACTAATTTTCCTTAGATCTAATATTGATTAGTTACTAGTTTTGCTTGAACTTATGAAATAACTAAAACACAAATATGGAAAAGCATGCACATGAACACACCATCTACACAAATGAACACAAGATTTATCTTGAGAAACCAATATGACTGAAAACCTAGTTAGAAGGTGAAGCCTATGCTTTTCTCCACTATAAAATGCATAAACAAAAGAATGGGAAGTCGTTATGGAGTTATGTTTTCACATTTTGGCCAAACGATTGCTATAAATTCCTTCTCCTTTGTTATGCTCTTAAACACCACTCCTAGATGTTTTGCTTAAGTATGGAATCAATATAATGCTAAAGAATGGAATTCTTCTCTTCATAGTGTCCCATTATTTAACATAGCATGATAGACATTTAGTGTAAGCTTTTTGACTTCCTTAATCCTAAGTTGTGATAAGATTTGGGACCTTCTAGAATCTTCTTAAAAGTCCACATGTGGCTAGCTTCACATGTGTGAGTAATGGGGCTGACGTGGCATCCATTCGTACCATGGTGGTTAACAAGGTAAGTGAACTTGTGGGTGACATAACTTTTACGTATGTGATTTTTTTCATTATTGCAATGATCTTGATGTGTAGATCAATGTTAAGAGTGTCAACATATGTTTTGGACACTACAACCCCAAAAAACATCATTTGAAATCTCAAAATGACTTTGAAATGATATAAACCTTAATTTTCTATACTAAGGCTTATCACTAAAATGAATTTTAGAAACTAATTCCTCCAATTTTTACAACTCAAAATTAGATTGTATGATAATCTAATTCAAATCAAATCATACCTTAATCTTCAATAATATGATAAAACATTTGAAATCCAAACCAAATAAAAGAAAATAACCACAAAAAATAACAAAAATGAGCACCTACTCTCTTTATGTAATATTAATGGAAAAATCAATAACAAAGTTTAAATTAATAGATCTATTGGCTTTGGATCTCTAAATACCATATACGTGATATCAACTTAAAAAGATTAAAAATAACCACAAATAATAACAAAGATGTGCACCCACTCTCTTTATGTAATATTAATGGAAAAATCATAACCACAAATAATAACAAAGATGTGCACCCACTCTCTTTATGTAATATTAATGGAAAAATCAATAACTAAATTTAAATTAATAGACCTATTGGATTTTAGAAATAAAATAGGTGTATTTATAAGAGTGAAGTCTCTAAAAATCATGATTAAAAAAGAAGACCAAACATAAAGAATTTTGATAATGGTGAAATTAAATATGGAAAAATCATGGTAAGTGGGAGTGGGACTTTTAGATGATATTAAAGGTAAAATGTAGTGTTGAATTCATGGTAATTTTAGAACAACTAATACCTAATTCTTTATATATGCGAGAGGACTAAGGGGCTGAAAACTTAATTTGTTAATCAATTTAATGCTTTTAAAGTGATAAAAAGTATGTTTTTTTTTCTTTTCTTCGGTGGTGGTATTTTGTCGGGAGTGTGTTTAAAATGGGAAGTATAACCTCATAAAACAACATTAGATATTAGATATCTATTATGAAGCATCAAGTGTGAGTAAGATTCTATAAATATACTTTGGTTTGTTTTTATTCAAACATATTATGTACGATGATAGATAGAATTTTGTGTGTGACAATAATTTTTGAAGATGGTATTTAATGAAGTTCGTAGGAGTCTTAATGGGGCTAGGCTGACTAAAAATGGGGCTAAGCTGACTAAAAAGTAAAGATCTGTGTTTCATTTATTCGGTAAAACCAAAAAGGAACTTGAGAGATTGTAAGTGAGGTTTCTTAATTTTGTATGGAAGTTTATTATTATAAAATTTAGTGTTAATTAATTGTTAAATAGTTTTGTTTGCATTTTAAAGGGGTAAGTTTTTTATTTTATTTTTTTATAGATTTATTTTGAATTTCTAGAAAAACCCAAAAGTTTAAGTTTAAGTTTGATAACTAGATTATAGTATTTTTTTTTTATATGCGTTTGTGAGATATTTATAAATTTATAAGTTTAAGTTTAAGTTTGATAACTCGATTATAGTATTTTTTTATATGGATTTGTGAGATATTTATAAACTTATAAAACAACACTAGATATCTATTATGAAGTATTAATAGTGATTAATCTTATTTTGGTTTTTTTTAGTCAAATATATCAAGTATGATGATTGGTAGAACTTTTGGGTGTGATTTCAATCTTGGAAGATGATATTCAATGAAGTTTGTAGGGCTCTTTGTTAGTCTAATCTATGGGCAAATGTTAACATGATAATTTAATCAATCCTAGTGGTGTTCGTAAACTTAGAAGCACATGACTATATATGTAGAAAATTAGATTTAAACTTGTTGTCATGTTAAGAAATAGAAAATGATTATTCATCCTAAATATTAGTGCTGAAGTTTCTATGTTAACTAGTAGAAAAATTAAAATATAAAATTCTAAATTGGAAAAAATCAAGAAAGCATGAGACAAAACTATGATTTAACAACTCAAACAACTAAAAGAAACTAATCACACTTATTGAAAATAAAAGCACACTTCTTGAAGTAAAGGTACACTTCTTGAAAGTAAAGGCACACTTCTTACTTAAAATCTTTTGGAATATCAACCATGTACTAGTGTCCCAAAAGTTGCAGTTTCTTTGAATTCAAAGGCCTATAATCGTCGACTCTTGATTCTTGTACTTATTTATCTCGATTGATTCCAAGTATGAAAATAAAGGAAATATGCAAAAATGGAAAGAATACTTGAGTAAGTCTAGTTTGGTGGACTTGCATGCATTAGGGTCTTTTCTAGTGGATGGAAAATCCAAATATTTTACATAACTCATCAATAAGCTTGTTTCTCAAGACATTTACTAATGTATGAAAGAAAAATCTATAATTCCTTAATGCAAAACAGGTTGAGAAGCTATGCATTCACCGGGGTTCCAGTGGATGGACACAAGTGTTTTACCTAGTCTATCAATAAGATTTCCTTCAAGATAATTAACTAACCTATGAAAAAAGACATAATCCATTCATGAAAAATAACAAATCTATGATATCTAACAAAATAATAAAATTGATAACTTAAAACAAAGGATTATGCACAAATGTAGACAAGAGAAAGCATTAAAATGATGATATGAATATGCTGCTTGAAATTTCACAAAAGTAAAGGTTTGCTTGCATACATATGTACAAGCATAAAAATAAAACACATGAAACTATGTATCGTCATTTACAATTATGGACAACAAATGGAAACAAGTGCACATGCTATAGTGGGGCCCCTCCACACCTTAACTTCCATAGTGAAAGATACCAACTAATGAAAACTTACAAACGTTGCATGTATTATTGATAAAGACCTTGAAATTAGAGCTTCACTAATGAAGTTTCTAACTGCTAAGTTACAACTCAAATATAAGAGTCTGGGAATTAAAAGGTTGTTTGGCAAGATTCACTAGCTTTGCTTTTATACACATGTTTTGAAACAAGCTACTAAAATTTGTCTTTTAGCTAACAAAAAACTATTCTAAGTTTCCCTCTTGATAAATTCGGCCTTCTTGATGGCCAAGATTGTTGATAAAATCAAATTTTAGAAAATCTAGGAAAATTTCTTGAGAAAATATGTGTTCTAGCAAGTAGAGTTACCATGTTGAATAGACCTCTATGAGATTTTTTTGGTTGAACAAGGGGATATCTCACCATCTCAAGATCATGGGAAAAAAACCCATGTCCCTGTTTTTACCCAACTTTCCTACAAGTATTGAAATGAATGAGAATTTCCAAAAACTACTATTTTCTAGTAAAAATCTAGTAAAGTGGATTTACAATGCACACATTTTCATGAAATTTCCTAAATTAAAAATTCATAACAATATACTTTAGGGAGTGATTTATTCATAAAAATGAGTTCAAAATGTAACAATAGTGGCATGAAATAGGTTTATTAGGGATAGGATATGACATTTTATCATAGCCAAATATTGTCAAAGTATAGGATTGATATGCCCCTCAAGATGAAGATATGACATGTCCTCATGCTCAAAATTGTATCATTGTGTTTGTTATATTCTTTCCACGACCAGTCGCACACGCGATTGGGGGGGGAGGGGGGGGGGGGGAGGTGGGTGACAACCCTCCTGTTCATTGTGTCAGGTGCAGGAGGGGGGATATCGCCCCTTGCACAGGGTCTGGGGTAGAGCCCCAAGATTTTCTTTTTTGGACCCTATATTAGGTGGTTGGACCTACCTATGGTTTTTTGCATGGGTTTTGCACATTGTTTTCGGCATGATGGTTTTCTGTCCATGGTATTTTGTAGATTCGGTTAAGGGAACTACAATTATGTTCTAATCCAGGGTTAATGGATTGGGGTTTATGAATGCTTCAACATGCATATATATGTATTGTAACATTGAAAGGAAAATAATGAAAAATCAATTTGGTAGTCCCGGTTTTCGTATCCAGGGGAAAATATCTGTGTATATTTGTTTTTTGTTTTATGTTCTCGCCATTGTGTATTTTCCGTGTTAAGAATTCGTTTGTAGGTATAGGGTTAAAACCTACATTTGGTATCTAAGCTAGGTTCGGCTTCAAGGGTACGCCTTTACTATTGAGGGGTTTTGCTCAGGCTTGTGGTAAACCCTATTCAGTGGGATATTTGCGGGATCAATTCTTGCAGTAAAAAAAGATGGCAAGCAGCATAAACATAGATATTGAGAAATTTAATGGTTAGAGTTTTGAGTTGTGGAAGTTCAAGATAGAGGATGTATTGGTAGATCAATATCAGTGGATCGTGGTAGATATGGGTATTAAATCGATGACAATGTCACATGAAACTTGGGAGAAGTTGGATTAGAAAGAAAAGAGCACAATACGGTTGTGTATCTCAAATTAAATATTGTTGAATGTATGAGGGGAAGCTACGATGAAGGATTTGTGGGAAAAGTTAAGGACTTTGTACCAATCTAAGTCTCTGGTGAACAAACTACTCCTACAAAAAATATGTATAACCTGAGGATGAAGGATGGAGACTTGGCGACAGAGCATCTAAACGCCTTTAATACTATGGTAAGATAGTTTTTATATGTTGAGAAGATAAAGGCATTGGGGATAGATAATGTTGGAGAGTTATGCAAGAAGGAATTTGAAAAGTTTTGTAATAAGTGTGGTATAGCATGGAAGAAGAATACTCCATACACTCCTCAACAAATAGAGCTGCAGAAAAAATGAACATGAAGTTGATAGAAAAGGAAAGAATCATGCTTAGTGGTGTATGCTCAGAACAAGAATTCTGGGCAGAGACAATGGAGATTGCATGTTACCTAGTTAAAATATCACGTTCATCATCATTGGAGGATAAGACCCCACATGAGGTATGGACTAGTAAGAAACCCTTTATTTCAGATATGACGATATTTGGATATGATGCATATGTACATGTTCGAAAGGAGAAAAGAACCAAGTTGGATAGTAAATCTGAAAGGTGCATCTTTATTAGGTATAAGGATGGTTTAAAATGTTATAATCTTTGGAACCCAGAAACAAGGAAGGTTGTGTACAACCAAGATGTGGTGTTTAGAGAGGTCAAATATGTTATTAAAAATGAATTACTACCAAAGGAACCTGAGAAGATAGATTTTGAGCTAGAGGAGGATGAATCAGACTCTACAATAGAACGTGAATCTGAAGATGAAGAGCCTCAAACTCCAACATTGAGAAGATCAGTTTGAGAAAGAAGGAAACCAAAAAGGTATAGTCCATCTGCTTTGTGTTTAAATTTTGCTTTATCTATCACTGATGATGATCCCATAATTATTATGGAGGTAGTAGATTCAGAGGATGGAAAACTCTAGAAGAGGCCATGGTTGATGAAATGACATCTTTAGAAAAAAAATGAGGCTTGGGATTTGGTGGAGTTTTCGGCTGGAAGGAATCCTATTGGCAGAAAATGGGTGTTTAAGAAGAAGATGAATGCAAAAGGAAAGGTGGAGAAATACAAAGCCAGTTGGTATCAAAAGGTTATTCCCAGGTGCCAAGAATTTATTTTGGTGATCTTTTTTCCCTGTTGTGAAGGTAGCCGCTTCTATTAGATTACTTTTATCTATTTTTGTTGCATTTGATTTTGAGGTAGAACAGATGGATGTGAAGACAAAATTTCTTCACGGGGATCTGGAAGAGGAGAACTAAATGAATCAACCTGAAGGCTTTGCGGTGAAGGGTAAGAAAGAACTGGTATGTAGGTTAAAAAAGTCTCTGTATAGGTTAAAACAGTCACCAAGGATGTGGTATCATAAATTTGACACATATATATGGGGACTTGGCTTCACCAGAAGAAAAGCAGATCACTGTGTGTATTTTAAATTAATTGGTGACCGTGTTATTTATTTGGTATTGTATGTGGATGATATGTTGTTGATTGGAAATGACAAAGAAATTATCTAGGATTTGAAGGCCCAATTGTCCTCCAAGTTCAACCTGAAGGATCTTGGTGATGCAAATTATATTTTAGGCATGGAAATTAAATGAGATCGGGAAAATAGGAAGCTCTAGTTAAACCCAAGGAAGTATGTCGATACAATACTACAGAGGTTTATATGCAAGATAGTAAACCAGCAAAGTTTCCTATTCCTATAGGTGTAAAGTTATCTACTGAATAATGTCCCAAGACGCAAGAAGAGGAAGAGGACATGTTCCGTGTTCCATATGAAAGTGTATTCGGTAGCATGATGCAGGCAATGGTTTGTACTATACCAGACATTTCACATGGAGTGGGAGTATTGAGCAAGTTTTTGTCAAAACCAAGGAAGGAGCATTGAACATCAGTGAAGTGAGTTTTCAAGTATTTCATGTCACTAATGACTATGATCTATGCTATCAAGGAAGACCAATATTGGACATATTTTTGGAGATCTATGGATGTGTTGATGCAGAATGGGTTGGATATCTAGATCAGAGAAGATATACAAGTGGGTATGTGTTCAACCTATTTGGAGGAGCAGTCAAATGGATGAGCAAAAGATAGTCTGCAGTGACTCTTTAAACTATAGAGGTTAAATACATGGCATCCACTCATGCAAGTAAGGAATAAGTTTGGTTTCAAAGATTGTGTTCAAGTATCAGGTTGATAAAACGAGCTATAAGGATAGACTGTGACAACCAAAGTGCAATTTTCTTGGCAAATAACCCTGCTTATCATTCAAATACAAAGAACATTGATGTTCAATATCACTTTTTGAGTGATATGGTTGAGTACAAAAGGTGTTGTTGGTAAAGGTGGACACTTTGAAGAATATTTTAGATGCATTGACAAAGTCTATGGGCATCAAGAATTTTTCTTGGTGTAGAGAAAAAATGGGCATTGTAAGGTTGGACCAATGATTGAGCTTTCTTATGCCCACTTGTGTGCAAAATAAAACAAGTGGGATAATGTTTGGTGTGTGTTATATTCTTTCCATGACTAGTCGCACATGCAAGGGGGTCATAGGGGAGGCACAACCACTCCCCCCCCCCCCCCTCCTGTCAGGGGATTTTCATGAGAACAGTAGCCCCCTTGCACGGGGTTTGCGGTAGCGCCCGGGGAAACGTTTTTTGGACCCTATATTAGGTGGACGAACCTTTAGGCTTTTGTTATTTTCCTTCGATTCTTATTTATGTTGATACCGGTTGTATTCTTTCTTAGACACCATTAAATTTTCTTCTTCAAGTTTCTTATTCTCTTCCTTCAATATTTCATTCTCCTCCACCAAAGTTACGTTATGACTCATGAGAAATTCATTCTATGTCTTGATATATCGTTCCAAGACACTGATTTCTTCAATATATCTTTTTTAAACCTTTCTAATTTTCCTTTTCTTTTTCTTCACGGTTTCTTCATTGATAGTCATAATCACATGGGATTTACCTTTTCCTTTCTGAGGGGTATTTTTCACAATGTATGTAAGATAATCTTCAATGCGGTTATTTTCTTCCTCATCAATGAGAATATACTCCTTTGGCATCTTTGTGGGCATCTTTGTGTCCTTTGTTGTTGATGGTTGTTTTGGTTCCTTTTCCTTGGCTTCCTACAATTCAATATAGTCATATACCATTTTTTCCCCTCATCCACCTCTAAGAATATAGTTGTTGGCATTTTTTCCACCTTGGTAAATACTTGCCCATTTTTTTGTTCCTCTTAGCCTTGTCTTGTTGTGGAACTTATGACTCTTCTAGTATATGTAATGGGTCATATTCCGGTTGCTTGTAAATGTTGAGGTTGATGTGGAGATATCTCAACCATTTATTCTTCCTCCATGATTGGTTCTTCTTCATTGATATCCACAAACTATTTTGTTTTAGAAATTAGTCCCAAGTTTGTTCATTCTTTGTTATTTCCAATTATATAATCATCCTGATTAGGCTATGGTGGTATAAAATTTTGTTATCACTTCTAAGAGTTGTGCTATTACATGCTTAGATAAATGTATTATGAGATTCCCAATTATGGTACACGCCCCATCAAAAGTGTAAGAAAAAGCTTTAAAGACCACCATATTGTATCCATTAAATTTTGGAAGGAAACTTAACCATCCTTTCTACTATAGAGTTTTTATTGTGTCAACATGTAATTTAGATATCTCAAATTGAAGGGGTTCAACTCTTACTGTTATTGTTGAAATTTTGTGTAGCATTGTTATTATAATGCCCGATATTATTAAATTAATAAATAATAATGATAACAATATAATAATAAAATAATAAAATAAATAAAAAATAAAAAATAAAAATGAGAATATTAATAACTATATAAAATAATAATAAATAAAAAAGAAGATAATAATGATAAATAAATAAAATAATAAATAGTAAAGTGAGGTTTTGAATAAATAAATAAATAAAACTATAAAAAATAGTAAAAATGAAGTCAAGTTAATAAAAAATAAAAGAATAAATAAGAAATGGTCAATTATGAAAAAAATGAAATAAGGAACACTTAATAAAAAAATAGAAATTTGCATGATAACGCATGGATTGTGCACATAATGATTATCTTTCTATTTCTCGAACAAATTGACTTGTTTAATGAATGGGAATGAGGATGTGAGGCATTCTTTTCAGAGGAGAATTCTAGGATAGGAGGGCCAACTCTCTAAAGACATAGTGCAGCTAGGCCTATACATGGGCATAGAGTCATTCCCAAAATGTTGGTTATGGTCAGCTAGATCACAATGGTGTAACGATTCAAAATTTGTGTGACATCCCTTGGTTAAAATTTCCCTCTTATAAATAATTGTAATTATTTTTAAAATGGATGAGAGAGGGACACAAATTCGATTGCTTGAGGGAATTTTTGTTTTAAATATCAGTCCCGGTTGGTTTAGTGGGCTAATTGTGCCATAAATTAACTGGAATAAAAAGGGACAGGGGCAGGTGTCCTTTGGCTCCCATGTCAAGAAAGAACGGGAAAAAACATTAAGGTAGCATGAGTTGCATTGTCCATGAGGTTGTTGGACATTGGGTTCAACGCTCCCCATGTGTTTAACGACATGGACTAACCACCTCTCGTGGATCCTAACTCTAGAAATTGTAGCAGAGACTAGCGCCTGCGGGTTTTGGTCTAACGACAATCCTGATTCCAACAATTGATATCAGAGCAATAGGTCTCAAGTTCAAAACTCACCGGGCTCGTGTTGGGGGGGATATTGTTGGACATTGGGTTCAACGCTCCCCGCGTGTTTCTCGACATGGACTAACCGCCTCTCGTGGATCCTAACTCTAGCGATTGTAGCGAAGACTAATGCCTGCAGGTTTTGGTCTAACGACAATCCTGATTCCAATAGAGGTGTATTGCTACAGAATCGTGGGGGGAAGGATGGGAAGTTATCTTGTTTGGAAAAAGAAGGAGGATATGGATACAAGGAAATGAATTCATACACGCTCTCAGATGGACTCTCGTGTGGGCATAGAGGCATAAAGTGACAAATTCAACATTTAGAGCTATTGTGTGGGAAAGAATGCAATGTTTAGAATTTGTATTTAAGAACACATATTCGAGAGAGAGATCAAGTGGGATTTACACTGGATGAAACCCTAAAAAAGGGTACCAGTTGAGGAACTCTCTGAGTGAGGATTGTTGGGTGAATTGTTTAGGAGAGAGTGGCTTGCATGTAAGGTTGAAGAAACCACTGGAAGTTGGTAGATTGATGGACTAGAGGGATTGAAAGGATTCACTGTGATGCATATGAGGACTAAAATAACCACCAGGAATTCCCATGGAGCTAAATCTTTGGTGCTTGCCTCACCAATGAACAACCGGGAGAGTGATTTATTTACTCATCGACAACTGAACCACTGAAGAACCTTCCTTATAATGGAATATCTTCTCTAGAAAGTGAGATAAATTTATCTGTAGTGTGAGGTGTTGGTACATATGTGAACATGCCTTAATAGCATGATTGAAAAGTGTGTAGATGGTGGATGAAGGAAGTGTGGCCTAGTGCATCGTGTTTCAATTTTTTTATTGGGAACAAGCCTCAGAAGCACTCCACCTCAAGATTTGTAATCTACCTATGGAGTGACAGTTACAAGTAATAATGGTTGTATCTTGTCTATAGTTGGATGTGTTGACTAGATAAATCAATCTTGCGGATAAGATCGATCTCCCTAGTACCAAAAGGTAATCTAGCAACAAACAACCAAATAAACCTATCTTTCTCTAGACATATGCGATTTACAAAAGAATACTATAAAGGTGTTAAGGTCTTATCGTAGATCCAATGCTTGTTCGAAGTAGTTGTCCCTCGGTCACTTGAAGGAGTTATCTTTTATAGACCTGCAGTCACAAACAAGCAAACATTAAATAGCACCTGTATAGTAAATATTATAAATCATGTCTATCATGGTGATCAAGTAATCCATGAAATAAACAGTTAATTAACAGCTTATTGAGAAAAATGAATTCATTTGTATTAACTTTGAATAAAGAAAACCTTACAACCTTAGCCTTGATGTTGAACATGCCTTCCCAGGGTTTGAAGCAAGAATCTCCTCTACTCTGACAAGCCTTGCACTCTTCCAACCGAGACAGATAGAGGTATGTGATCTCTCCTCACAAAAATCTCAGTTAAATGAGTTTGAATCCCAACATCACTTAACCTCAAATAATTCTAAAGCTTGAACTCCTCTTGACGCTACCCAATGCCTCTTTTTATAATGCAAAAGAGGAGGTTTCAGTTCCAACTATGAAGGGATAGAATCCTCCTTCAAAGCGATAAGCTCCTCACATCAAGGGGTTAGCTCCTTAAGGTAAGGGATACATGAACCTCAAAAGAGCAGTTCTGCCACCGCAAGATTCCTTCCAGAGGCTTCTAGAATTTACTAAAAGTGAGCCTTTTGAGTTTACTTGTGCCTTTTTACTCTTTTACAGGGGTCCGCACCCATAACACAGATAAAGTGCATTCAAGTACGCAGGAGTCATGAACATTAGGTGCGGGACCGCAGGAAAGACAAAGAGAAAGTGCGATACCAGAGTTAAGGAGATTTTTAAGAAATTTTCTCTTATTTTCAAGGCTTGACATGAGGAATTGATGTGTTAGACTTGCAAAGGAGGAAGTATGAGTGATAATGAGCTTATACAAATAGCAGAATGCCAAGATGACAATTTTCAGTGCAACAGATTGCCCCCTAAAGTGCAAAGTCTGGAATAAATGAAGATGAAGTCTGTCATATATGAAGAGTTCAATACTTTATCATTTCAAGGATCACCCTGTGGGCACCCCAGTTGGAACCTGTAAAAACATTCAATGCAAAATATATATATATATATGTAAACATATCATCGCTGAGGTAGGCATTCCCATACTCAGATCAAAACTAACTAGAAATTGATTTAAACTGTTCTGATACAGGAATGATTTTGAAATACATCAACAGTATAGAAATGTGTAGACACAATATGGACGCAGCCATCTATTTATGAATATTCCACTGTATAAATGATAACAAAATTACTCGCATCCTGGATGGTAGAAACTAGATCCAGGGTCTTGATTTCAGCTTCTCGAACTAGTACGATTCTATCCATGTGAATGAATGTGTTGAAGTCGAACATGGTAGAAACCACTTGATTAGCAGTCAATGATGTAAAATGTTAACAGGTGTGAGAGTAACCACCAGTAATGTCAATGGCCTTAAAAGTACTCAGTACAATCCATGAGATGTGAATGATGGAGCTGAAGTCGAACATGTCATGGAATCATTCGATCGAAGGTCAATGATGCAACCTGTCGTCGAAAGCGAGAAACCTGCCATTAAGGCATGCAAATTTCAAGGTACTGACGATTTCTAGATAAACTTCCTAGATAATGAGTTGTCGTCGATAGGAAGCGATCCGTCGTAGTCAAGCCCACAACATGAAATCATAGATCAAGTTTTGAAGAAATATATTGGCAAGGACTGACTCAGGGATGGTCAAAATGGATGATAGATATTTTGCAGATGAATGGTTTATTTGAACTGTCCTTTTGAACACATAACGACACTGCAGATGGTTTGGTGACAATTGACCTAAAGATAATACCCATAAACTGGCTGATGACTTTCAATATGGTTTGATTAACTGTTAGGAAAAGGATTTCCCAACCCAGGTGAACAAAAGTGTCGTGTTCAAGAGTGGTGAACGGCTTTTCGAATAATCAAAATACAACAAACATGTTCATTTTTCTCTCTTTTCCCCCACCATTTCTGGCAAGTACCTCTTTATTTTTGACAAGCTTGAGGAGTATAACATTTTCTTGTTTATAAACTCATCCTTCGATGAGTCCAACTTAGTTTGAGATTCGAACCCTAAGAAGGAGTGGTTCATTCCTGTTTTGAAATTGAACAGGTCCTTTACTGTTAAATTTTAACGAGTCCAGTATAGGAGAAACTCGGTGTTTTTTCAATTTTAGGGAGTCAGAAGAAAAAACTTAAGAAGACTCCTTGAGGGTAATTTTTCGTAAATTTAGTCTCTCGAGCCCGAAAAAGGATAAAATAATGCAGGAGAGAACTCTATTGACCGTAATTAGTCAACGTATACCTTTTTCGTAAATAGTGCATTTCAGTCCGTAAAAGGGGTAAACTAACTCGTCAGAGGGTGAATAGATAACCCAAGCTATGGAAGAAATGTTCCATGTACTACGACAAGCACCATCAGCAAAACCAATGTAGGTTTGAAGAGATGTCAACATCTACAATATCAAGAGTAAAACTCAGATAAGCAAGAATAGTGATAAGAACACACTCTAAACTAGGCACGCTTTTCTAATATAAGACACACCAACAGTAAAGAATCTAATCTAATTAAAAATCTCCACACCAAGTTTAAGCATAATATCTCTTCAAATAAAGCCCATTTCTGGGTTTATCTAAAGGGACACCGTCGAAATCTATCAGCTCATAGGCCCCTTTTGCCAGCTTTCGCTTAACAATGAAAGGACCATGCCACATAGGCACAAATTTTCCAGCCCCTAGCTTATCATTGGCTTGATCGTACACTAAAACTAGGTCTCCTTTTGAAAAATTATGAGGTGTAACATCTCTATCGTACTGAGCCTTTATTTGTTTGACATGAGCTTCGTTTGCTAATGCAGCATTTCGTCGATTCTCATCTAGCTGAGCCAAGTACAAAAAACGCTTCTCCTCTTCAGACGTAGCTGGGAGTAATTCTATGGCTAATTTCAATGACGGAATTTCACATTCAATAGGCAACACAACTCACAAAATCTTCGCAGTTTTCAAAGGAGAAGTTGCGGACCTCTGCATTTGTTGCACTAAAAATGTGCGGACTTGCACGCTCTTTAATGGCGCAACGATTTTGAAAAAAAATTGTCGGCATTTTTCTCTGGCTTTGCTCGCCCACGGATCTTCTGATCTTTCCTCAGCTCCGATACCAATTTGTTGGATAGGCAGAGGATTCAAACACAAAATAACACAAGTATTTCACACATGAAACACGCGAGTTGCAGCTCTTCTATTAATAAACGAACTTCAATGTCACTCAATGAATACAATGAACCCAGTGAAGGGTATTTAACTTAAATTGACATGCACACACTCACATAACTCAACTTGATCAACTCTCACTTAACTCACTCACCAAATGTATCTATCACTCAACTCAACTAACTCACTTAACTGATTGTCTAACAATGCATACAGGAGGTAATTACATATTTTAACAAAAACACAAAGATATGCACCAGCAAGGAATCGAACTTAGAACTATGCCACTATTCTACCACCGGTGAATCTACAAACTAACACAAGGTTGTCTAATGCATTAGAAAATAATGTCTGCAATTCATTTCCTTCTTGCAGTACATAAAGGAGCCATGCTTCAAACGGTCGTCTAATGCGTTAGGAAAGTAAACTAATGTCATCAATTTATTTCTTTCTTGAAATAAGCCATACATAAGCCATACATAAATAAGCCATGCTACAAAAATCAGTATTGCAGGGCCCAACCAGATTCGAACCGATCTCTTGATTTGTAGTCAAATGCTCTCAAGCTTAGCTATAGGCCTAATTGCTTGCCAACAAACAAACTTGCCATTTATTCGTTATTTATATAGGTAGAACCCTGGATGGAATTAGGGTTTAAAATGACTGAGCTGCTTACCAACAACCGAACTTGCCGTCTATTCACTATTTATATAAATAGAACCCTAAATAGAATTAGGCCTTAAAAACAACCGAGCTACTTGCTAGCGAGCTAACTTGCCACTTATTAGTCCCTGGAAGCCCATGACTATAATGATCGATAGACGTTGACCCAATATTAATTTGGGTTGACAAACTAATGCATTCAAGGTTTCAACCAAAGTTTTAACAAAATTATTCTCTGAAACAATTTTTTACCCAAAGTTTCAATTTGGACCTCTTATTTCCTGCAAGAATGTACGGTTTTTGTGATTTTTATTAAAACTTAGGACAACCAACATTGATTTGCGTTTAAAACATTAAAACACTTGAAATAATGCTAACTTGAAAGTTAGCATTAGTCTGGAACATTTAATGCGATTTTTTTTTATATATATACAAAGTTATAAAGGCATGCCTACCACCTTGACCTACAGGTGTCTCCTACTTCCTCAACACCCTGTGTTAACCTACCTCACCTGCTACTTTAAAACCTGCCACATCAACACCTTTTGTTAACATGCCTCACCTGCAGTCTCAATACCTTGCCTTATATTTGAATAGATGGAACATAATTTCACTCCAATCTTGAAACTTGTTCTGGAAGTGATTTCACCTTCCAATCTTGCAGCTTGTCTTGGAATTGATTTCATTGAACCATAGGTATACCTTTGTTTCTTCTATTGTGGCTTCATATCATCAGTGCGGCTCCAGATAGATGTCTATTATGGCTTCCTCATATCCTCAACTCATCTCGAAACAGGGCCCTACTTCGGTGCTTTCTACTGCTATGCGTATGCGCTGTCGTGGTTCAACTGAAACTACTCTTGGGCCGCAGTGGTTCAACTGAAACTACTCCATCTCCAATTGGATATGAATCACCAACTGAAACTACTCCATATCCAATTGGATATGGATCACCGATACACATACACTTAATTAAGAAGGAATTTAGGTGGGGCACTTTAACAACAACTTTGGAAACTAGATTATTCAAGGTGAAAAACAGATTGAAGGAACTCTGGAAAAAGACATGTTGAGGGAACGGGGACAATACACTAACAACGCATTGAGATTGAAGGAATTGGGACAATACACTAACAACGCATCAACCTTGACACTATCTACATTTTGGTAATTGAGAAATTGATAGCTAGTTATGTGGTGCCGCTGAAATGGTTACTGAGATAACAACATTTTCCTAAACCGAAAGTAACCATACAGCCAGGTTTCTCCATTTTTTTGAATTAAGAAAGAATTATTTTCTTTCCTTTTCCAGCAATGAATTTGAATTAAGAAATAATTATTTGCTTTCTTTTTCCAGCAACTTACCTTCCCTTAGTGCTAGGTCCAAATGTAGCACTTGATTCTGTTGGTTTTGGAAGAGAATATGCATATCTTTGTACATATGATGTTATTTACCTAGTACTAGCTAGTAAGATAGTGCACCACTAATGGCAAAGGTAAAGGCAGAAGCAACACCAATAACTACTTATCAACCGCTATCCAACCCCATAAGGTACAAAGCCAAAGCAAGAGAGTCATATATCTGGTTGAATATGCAGAAACAATTATCTACGGCCTTCACTTCATTGGGTATTAAGCTCCTTGTCATTTATTTAGGTGTTCGTCCCTCCAGTGCTTCTTATCTATAGGGGGTTACGAGTGAGTTGCATTCCCTTTATTTCTCCTTCTGCCCTGCTTGGTGAGCCATCAACCCTTTCCTTTGAGGCACCAACCAGAGTTCCTATATGTAATGGAGAATCCTGCATTGTCCTTTCCATTTTTATAACCATATGCTGGTGGGGAGGTTCCATATGGAGATCTATATCTAGTTTACTAAGTTGATATTTTATCCAGTTCTATAAACATAACCAGAAAATCTCACAAAATTTCATATAAGGGTTCCTTTTCATGAGTGATTGAGCTATTTACTAGTCTAATACATGGTTCCTCTTCATAAGCCATCGAGATATTTATTAGGCTAATTCCTGTAGTTTAACTCATACACTGAGGCCCAAAACCTTTGCTTTGATTTATGGCCATATTTGACTGGGCAAGAATCTAACCTCGACCACCTTTAATAGGAAAAATCATAGGCTACCCTTGATAAACTTTAACAGAAAAAGGGCACCAACAAAAGGTACAAGGGATATGATACCCTCGACCAGCTTTATAGAAAAAATAGCAGCAATGAAAACACTCAGGCACCCCATGCATGCTGATGTATCTCACAGTGACGAGTGGTTGGAAGATGGCCTAGGTGGTGTTGTAGTTGTGCACCTGTGCAAGTATGATACCATGTGTCGAAAACATGTCAGGTTAAAATATGTTTAAAAGCTAATACAATTTTGTAATTTATTAAAGAAGTGTTTGAACAAATATGCAAATAAGGCGGGGCCTTCATGTCACCTACATCATGTTTTAAATCCGTCATAACGTTTTTAATTTAAAAGCGATCAAACCTTCGTTTATTAAAGAAGTTTAGTTATTCTTGACACATTTAAATACTTGAACAAATATGGTAGGGTCATCCTAAGAACATGTACAACTTGTAACTAAATTTCAAACACTGCAAAAAACTTATAATCCCATTCTCATTTTTGGGTTATTAGATAGCTGCAGGGCAGAGACATTATCTTCTGCCATGATTGCATTTAAACATTATATTATTTTGGGGTTGGTCGGAAACACGTTATTTTCAGGAATATGTTATCGAGCTGAAATTGTCATGCAATTGTGCTCTTTTTTTCTAAACAGGGAACATCGTAACTTGAATTGTTGTCAGGATTGCAAAGGAAGAAACGAAGCAAGTCTCAAGATGAAAATGAATAATGTAAGTCCATAGTTCCTTAGTTCTTAGGTTTCTAAAGTAGGCCTGCTTCTTGTGAATTTATGTTTCTAAATTAGGTTTGTATTTGTGAATTTTCAATAATGTAAGTTCATAATACCTTAGTTCTTAGGTTTCTAAAGTAGGCTGCTTCTTGTGAATTTATGTATCTGAAATAGGTTTGTATTTGTGATTTAGGTTCTTTATTAGGTTAGCTGATATGTTGAGACTTCTTTATTGAATATGGGTAGCATGAATTTTATTTATTCTGAATTTAATAAAGTTTTCTATAGTTTTCCAAAATTACTGTGCTTTTTTTTGGAAGGCATGATTTCTCAAATGATGGGTTTGTTACATCTGTTAATATAGAAATACAGGTGTAGAAACCAAAACTACACTTTCTATTGCACGGCTTTATAATACATTGGAGTATTGGCAACAGGGGAAGAGGCGATTCCAATGCATAAATCGAAAACCTTATTTATTCACATTTAATGAAGTGCAAGAAGCCACATCGTGAGAACAACCATATTCGGAAAGGGGATTTGGGTGTTTGTACAAAGGAGTTTTGAAAACTGGAAATGTGTGTGATTGTTCAAAACCGTAAATTACCAAATAAATTTTTTGGATTAAATAATTGTTTAAATCACGTATTATTGATTATAGATTTGATTTTATGGCTTCAAAAAATCCCAAGGAACTTTTCGTTCTAAAATTTGTAGGATTTACATATTGTACATTAGTCTATGAAACTAGTTCAAGTTGAAGACAGACTCTTGTTATCTTTAAGAAATTTCAAGTTATTAAGTAAAAATGATGGATTGAGATAATTTTTAAATTTAGTGACTTCAATGTTTTTTTTAAGGGTGGTTGAATATGTGTTTTCAAATATTCCCTTTGATTTTCGTTAAAATTTTATACAACCTCTAATTCTTCAAAATGTTGTAGATATTTTGTTCATCTTGATATTTTAACATATGCACTATATTTATCTGCAATTTATTTCCTTAATAAAACAGATTTGACTACTTAGTCTCCATTAAATTACTTTAATTGAACCATCTTCTGCAGGTCGTATCAATTAAAAAAATGCATCCAAACTCACTAATAAGAATACAGGGCGAAACGGAATTCGAAATGAACGTTGATCTATTGAGCAGGCTTATCCATCCAAACTTTATTTGGCTTGATAGGCTAATGTGCTGACAAAAGTCAATGCCTTCTGGTATATTGGTTTAAGAGTTGCTTGCATTTCCACACATTTCTCTTTAGTTTCAACACACAAAACCTCTCTCGTTGAATTCTGGTAATTAAGTGAAACTCTTCTGTTTTCATTTTCTAAATAAAGGGATTATTTTGTAATTACCTGTTGGGATTTCACACTTATTTGAATATCCTCCATTGCATTTTTTTTCTTTCGAATTGATTCCTTATGACCTATATTTATTAGTCTTAAAACCATGCGTCTTTCAGTGAATGATCTCTCTAGAAATTCTTTACTGAGTTGTCCTCAAATGCTTCATCTAGCAATGAAGTATTTTAACATCTAATCAACAAACAAAGTTGATGCAAAATGTCTTGCTGCTAACAAGAAAGTTGTAAGGTGCTTTGTACAAATATTGTATTGGTTAACATGTCACTGATACCATATCCATCTAATAGTGCCAATAAAAGCGTCTCTTTTGCGTTGATGTCGTTCAGTCTTATTTTACTAAAGAAACTTACCAGATTTTCTGTATTGAGTTTGCAAGCATTTTCTCCCAAGATTGAGCTCTATTAGATCACAAAATTAGGATATGTTTATGCTTTGAATTGTAAGAATTGGAGGATTTTGAGCTGTGATGTCTGCATGCAACTCCTGTAATCTTACAACTTGACCAAACTGCTTTCTTTTCTGAATATAGAAAAGAAACTGGAAACTGTGTTGACCTAATGAGGAAGTTTTCTTTTTCCAAGAAAATCATGGATGTTTGCATCTCTCTCCTTGGAAAAACTTTTAACCTATCTCATTCTTGGGACAAATATCATTTGTTAAAAAGCTAGTGGAAAAATATGTCTTTCTTCGTACTTTTTTCCTTTTTTCTTTTTGGAGAATTGCTTCAAGAAGCTACACAACTGGCTGCACTGCAAAGAGCAAACTTTATTTGGATTGGGTGCTAAGTTTGAGTGGTAGTTATTTTGCGAAGATAGCCAAGTACCTCCACTCGGCCTCATCCCTTTACGTGCATCACCAAGGGAAGGGGGTATATAGCTGGGGCATACATTTCAGCATCTACCTTCTCTACCTTGCCATGCCCGATGACCATCTTGCTAAATCCCCTGTCAAATCGACAGGGACTGCCACTGCTTGCAGTTCTTATTCACTATTTATATAGATAGAACCCTGGATGTAATTAGGGTTTAAGAATGATGGAGCTACTTGCTAGCAACCGAATTTGCAGTTTAGTCACTATTTATATATTTGATAGAACCTTAGATAGAATTAGGATTTAAAAATGACCGAGCTACTTGCCAACAAGCGAACTTGCCGTTTATTCACTTTTATAAAGATAGAACCCTGGATGGCATTAGGGTTTAAGAACGACCGAGGTTTAAAGACAGATCAGACTGTGATGTGAAGTGGGAAAAATGAGATGCATAAAATAAACAAATATGTTAATGATGGATGGGAGAGATATCCAAATCCATGTTGGAATTTTGAGAATTCCAAGAGAAGAGAATAGGCTCTCCTCCTAAACACAGAGAAGTAAAAAAAAACTATTGATAGGAGATAGAGTTTCCAGACTTTAAAACAAACTTCTATTACTTTCAAAACTGTTACAAATTCTTCCTCTTCCGAGAGGGATAACAACAAAGGTGACTGCTACAGACGCAGTGCACAGAAAACACTCTCTGTCTCTCAAGAACAATACTCTGTCTTCAACATTCAACACACTGCTGTGTATTTCATTCTACTTCTGCGCTGCTGTGCGAAACAATAAGACAAAACAATACAATACAGTTACAATGGCTCGCAGGCCTTTTTCTTTTTATATGTCGCGCATATATTTTAACATTTCGTAAAAAACTATATTAAAACTTAAAACAAAAATAAAACCAAATACAAAGGAAAATCCTTTGCGGAACTTTAAATTATGAAATGCCTGACGTACGAGTGGGGACCACTTCGCAGTCGGCAATCTGCAATCGGCAAATTTGTGATGTCAACAAAAAACTTGCACCGTGATGAAGTGCGATGTTGCGATTGCGATTGAATCGCATCGCAAACATCCAACGTAACCTGCTATGGAATACTTGTGATCCACATAAAAGTTCCGATTACGATCAGCTCTCGGATGCGATGGCGCATAAACTATGGCATATAATATGATCAGGTCCGACCTTCAATCGGAGCCCATAACAAAACTCCGCCGATTGAACCTTGCGATTACGCTGTTGCGATTGCAATAAGATACCGCCACGTGGTCTTGTGGACCCACGGGCCTCCGCTGTTGTGAGGGTGATTATTATATATGTTTTGTTTGTATTAAACGTTCCGCTTTGCGGAACTCTCCCATATCAACAAGACACTGCTTCAAAAACAAATCTGCGATTTGCGATTAGCGATTAAGTGGTGGGGACCACTTGTCCACCAATTCAAAAATTAAAAGGACTTCCGCCTGTTTCTCTTCATTCTGGTTGTTGAGGGCTTTAAAGCCCGAAACGACTGTTTTTAATTTAGTCTACTCCTCCGTAGACTGGAACTACGGGAAATCTTCATTCCGCTGCAAGACGGCTCTGTCCATCACCAAATTAAATTTCTTCTCTGCTGTTGTGGTTGCGGCCCATCAAGAATTTAATTCTTCCTTACGGATTCTCCATTCTTCTTCAATACAGAGTGTTGCGCACTCAATCTCTGTTGCTGCTACCTTGTACTTGTTTCTTCTTGTCACTTCCCAAGGCTGGCAGGTGACTTTAATATTTTCAACACTCCCCCTTAAAGTCAGCTGCTGGGTTATCCATCATACCCAAGCATTTCCTTAGAAATTCAAATGTCTTTTGTCCCAATGGTTTAGTTAAAATATCTGCATACTGCTCCTCTGTTTTACAATGCTGTAAAACAACTTCACCATTATTCACCAATTCTCTGATATAATGAAACTTTGTATCTATGTGTTTTGATCTTTTGTGAAACACAAAATTCTTTGACAATGCAATAGCTAAGCTATTGTCACAATAAATCACAGTGCCCTTTACCTGTTCTTGGCACAAACTTCTTAACATCCTTCTCATCCAAACTGCTTGACATGCTGCTGTTGTAGCTGCCACATACTCTGCCTCTGCTGTAGACAATGCTACAATAGGCTGTTTCTTGGAAGCCCATGAAATGGCTCCTGAACCCATATGAAAAATATAACCGGAAGTGCTCTTCCGATCATCTACACTTCCAGTCCAATCACTGTCAGTGTATCCAACCAATTTCGAATTTTCTGAAGCTGTATATAAAATACCAAATCTTTTTGTTCCTTTCACATACCTCAGAATTCTCTTTGCTGCTTGCCAATGTGCTTCTTTTGTCTTCTCCATAAATCTGGAAATTAGGCTAACAACATGCATAATATCCGGCCTAGTTGCAGTCAAATACATGAGGCTGCCAACTATGCTTTTATACAAACTTGGATCGAAATCCTTGCTGCTGTCATTCTTACTCAACTTTAATCCCATTACTGTGGGAGTAATTGCAGCTTTGCACTCCTGCATGTTGAATCTTTCCAAAACTTGATTCACATACTTTGCTTGAGAAATAAAAATTCCTTTCTCACCTTGCTCCACTTCTATTCCCAAGAAGTATCTTAATAAACCCATGTCAGTCATTTCAAATTCATCTTTCATGACTGTTTTAAAATTTTCAACAAGATAATCATCATTACCTGTAAAAATTAAATCATCAACATATAAGACAACAATCAATAACTTACCATCCTTTTCTTTGATGTAGAGGGTGGGTTCTCCCTCACACTTTTCAAATCCATTCTCCAATAGATAAGAATCTATTATGTTGTACCATGCTCTTGGTGCTTGTTTCAGCCCATAAAGAGCTTTCTTCAATTTACAGACCTTATGCTCTTGGCCTTTCTTCTCATATCCAAGAGGTTGTTCCACATATACCTCTTCCATTAAGACTCCATTTAAAAATGCGGATTTTACATCCATTTGATATACTTTCCATTTGTTTTGTGCTGCTATGGACAACACTGCTCTTACCGTCTCCATTCTTGCAACTGGTGCAAAAGTTTCTTCATAATCAATCCCTTGCTTCTGCTTATATCCTTTGACAACAAGTCTCGCCTTGTGTCTTTCTATTTTTCCTTCAGCATTGCTTTTGGTCTTGTATACCCATTTAACTCCAATGACTTCTTTACCTTCTGGTAGATCAACCAGCTCCCATGTTCTATTCTTCTCTATGGCTTTAATTTCTTCATCCATAGCTTCTATCCATTTTCTATCTTTAATAGCATCTTCAAAATGAATAGGATCATCAAATTGACAATACAAAGCAAATAAGGAATTCATACCTTCATCTGCTTCTCCTTGCTCATAAATTTCTCTAAGGCTTCTGAATCTTGTTCCTCTTTCACTTGGTGTAGTCGTGCTTGATGAAGCACTCGATTCTGCTCCTTGTGGTGTACTCGGTGAACCACTGCCGCTTCTTCTCAAGGGTGTTCTTACTGTCGCTTGAGGCGTCCCTTGCTGGCCTTGCGCTGCTGGAGGTTGTGCAATGGATGAGTTATTAATCTCAACCACATCTACATCATCTTCATCATGAGATAAATAGTTTTTGACATTGACTGTTTTCTCAATGCTTCCATCCCACGCTTCCTCTTCGATGAATTGCACATCTCTGCTAATTACAAACTTCTTTGTGGATGGGTTATACAGTCTGTATCCTTTGGAATCTTCACAATATTCAAGGAAAATGCACTTGTCCCCCTTACTATCCAACTTCTTTCTCAATTTGTCTGGAATGTGTGCATATGCTACACACCCAAAAACTCTCATGTGGGTGACTCCCTGTTTTCTGCCACTCCACGCTTCTTCTGGAACTTTGTTCATCACCGCTTTTGTGGGGCATCTATTCAAAATATATACATCACAGTCTGCTGCTTCTGCCCAATACTCATTCGGTAAGTGTTTCGCCTTTAGCATACTTCTCACCATCTCCATTATGGTTCAATTCTTCCTTTCAGCCACTCCATTTTGTTGCGGCGTGTACCTGGTGGTAAATTGCTTGTGTATGCCACTCTCTCTGCAAAAACGCAGAAATTCTTTTGAGAAATATTCTCCTCCTCTATCTGTTCTGAGGACTTTAATGTGCAGTCCACTCTGTTTTTCCACAAGAGCTTTAAAATGACGAAATTTCTGAAAGACTTTACTCTTATATTTTAAGAAATAAACCCACACTTTTCGTGTGAAATCATCAATGAAAGTCAGCATGTAATTGCTGCCCGAAACAGATGTTGTTTGCATCGGCCCACACAAGTCTGAGTGGATTATCTCCAAAGGTGCTTTCGCCCTTATGCTTTTCCCTGAAGGAAAATTTTCTCTGTGTTGCTTTCCCAAGATGCAGCCTTCACATAGGCTGTCAGGCTTCTCTATTAGTGGTAAACCTCTTACCATTCCTTTTCTGTGCAGCAAATTCAAGCCTCCGAAATTTAGATGTCCAAATCTCAGATGCCATATCCAATTTTCATCTTTCTCTTCCTTCTGGAAGGCTTCTTGAGTTACAGCTGCAACATTCTTTCCTTTTCCTTTCAAGTCAATGTTGAGCTTGAGTGGAAACATTCTATTGCTGGTCATTTGAATTTCAGCAATAATCTTCTTACTTGGAGGAATATCTTTTATGGTGCACACATCATCTTTGAATATAACATTGTAACCTTTGTTTATGAGCTGCCCAATGCTCAAAAGATTACATTTCAGACCTGGAACATAATACACATCAGGAACAAATTTTTGCTCCCCATTCCTTGCTCGAATACTTACTCTGCCTTTCCCTTTGACAGAGATTTTAGTATCAGTCCCTGTGGTCACTTCAGATTTAACTTCTTCATCAAGATTGGCAAACATTGCTCTGTTGCCAGTCATATGATTACTACATCCAGAATCTAAGAACCAAACATCATATTCTTTATCTTGTGCTACATTACAAGCTAACAGCACATTACTTGGGTTCTTTTCCTCTTTTGTTACATTAGCATTCTGCCTATTCTTCATGTCATTTTGCTTCTTTCTACATTCATTGGCATAGTGCCCATATTTCTTGCAATAATGACACTGGACATTGGATTTGTCATACCTTTGTCCTTGAGCATGTTGGTGTTGATGTCCACCTTGCTGGCTGTTGCATTGGCCATGGCTCTGGCTTTGATTGTTGCTCCTTCCATGTGAATGTGAAGAGCTGTCCCTTCCACCTCTATTCTGACTTCTGCCTCTTCCTCTTCCTTTTCTTTGACCTCTTCCTCTTCCTGAAGGCATCTGGGTCTTGAAGGCGTGCTCAAGAGATGAATGTTCATCTCTGCTCAATCTTTGTTCATGAGTTATTAGTGAGGCATGAAGTTCATCCACTGTGAATTGTGAGAGATCTTTGGTCTCTTCTATGGTGGTTACAATAACATCAAACTTTGAGGGTAAGCATCTCAAAAGTTTCTCCACAATCCTTCTTTCTTCAAGAGTTTCTCCATGGGATCTTATCTGATTGATAGTCCCAATCACATGTGTGAAAAATGTGTCAACACTGTCTGACTCTTTCATGCAAAGAGTTTCAAAATCTCTTCTCAGCAATTGAAGTTTTGCTGTTTTAACTTTCTCCATACCTTGATATGCAACTTTCAGAGTTTCCCATGCCTCCTTGGATTTCTTAGCTGCTGCTATCCTTGGAAACACACTCTCATTTACAGCTTGATACAAACAGAAGAGAGCTTTAGCAAATTTCTTCCTATTATTCTTCAATACATCTTTCTCTGCTTGAGTTAAGGCATTAAAAGCCTGCTCATCAGCTGGTTCTGTGAAACCATCTTCTACTAGTTCCCACAAGTCTTGTGAGACAAACAGGGCTCTCATGATAATGGCCTAATAATCATAGTTCTTTCCATTAAACTGTGGAAGCTGAACACTTCCAAGATTCATACCAGTGCTTGGTCCAGCCATTGCTTCTTAAACTGAACTCTGAACTTATACTTAAACAAATGGTCTTTCCTTTACTGAAAGAACAAAATCCTTAAACAATAAACAATTGCACTTTTATCTTTGAGAAATACCTGACCTTGACTACTGTTGAGCTTTTCACGCTGCTGGAGAGAAACGCTGCAACAAGTCTTCTTCTTCAGCTTCTTTGAAATCTTCAAAGAGCCTAGACTAGCTCCGATACCATGTTGGAATTTTGAGAATTCCAAGAGAAGAGAATAGGCTCTCCTCCTAAACACAGAGAAGTAAAAAAAAATTATTGACAGGAGACAGAGTTTCCAGACTTTAAAACAAACTTCTATTACTTTCAAAACTGTTACAAATTCTTCCTCTTCCGAGAGGGATAACAACAAAGGTGACTGCTACAGACGCAGTGCACAGAAAACACTCTCTGTCTCTCAAGAACAATACTCTGTCTTCAAAATTCAACACGCTGCTGTGTATTTCATTCTACTTCTGCGCTGCTGTGCGAAACAATAAGACAAAACAATACAATACAGTTACAATGGCTCACAGGCCTTTTTCTTTTTATATGCCGCGCATATATTTTAACATTTCGTAAAAAACTATATTAAAACTTAAAACAAAAATAAAACCAAATACAAAGGAAAATCCTTTGCGGAACTTTAAAATTATGAAATGCCTGACGTACGAGTGGGGACCACTTCGCAGTCGGCAATCTGCAATCGGCAAATTTGTGATGTCAACAAAAAACTTGCACCGTGGTGAAGTGCGATGTTGCGATTGCGATTGAATCGCATCGCAAACATCCAACGTAACCTGCTATGGAATACTTGTGATCCACATAAAAGTTCTGATTGCGATCAGCTCTCGGATGCGATGGCGCATAAACTATGGCATATAATATGATCAGGTCCGACCTTCAATCGGAGCCCATAACAAAACTCCGCCAATTGAACCTTGCGATTACGCTGTTGCGATTGCAATAAGATACCGCCACGTGGTCTTGTGGACCCACGGGCCTCCGCTGTTGTGAGGGCGATTATTATATATGTTTTGTTTGTATTAAACGTTCCGCTTTGCGGAACTCTCCCATATCAACAAGACACTACTTCAAAAACAAATCTGCGATTTGCGATTAGCGATTAAGTGGTGGGGACCACTTGTCCGCCAATTCAAAAATTAAAAGGACTTCCGCCTGTTTCTCTTCATTCTGGTTATTGAGGGCTTTAAAGCCCGAAACAACTGTTTTTAATTTAGTCTGCTCCTCCGTAGATTGGAACTACGGGAAATCTTCATTCCGCTGCAAGACGGCTCTGTCCATCACCAAATTAAATTTCTTCTCTGCTGTTGTGGCTGCGGCCCATCAAGAATTTAATTCTTCCTTACGGATTCTCCATTCTTCTTCAATACAGAGTGCTGCGCACTCAATCTCTGTTGTTGCTGCCTTGTACTTGTTTCTTCTTGTCACTGCCCAAGGCTGGCAGGTAACTTTAATATTTCAACGAAGCTTCGAGTAGATTCTTCAACTACGGCAATTAGACCAAACCTTGAGACGATAGAGATGCGTCTGCGGCCATCATTTGAACTTTAATATTTTCAACAATCCATAGTTCTTTCCTGGAAACTATGATGTTCCATAAAGGCCACTAGGTAGGGTGGAACAGTTCGAGAAAGAGAAATGTTTCAGAAAACTTGAACGAGGCCTAACTGATGAACACATTTGTAAAAGAAAGAGGAAATTTCAATCAAAGAAGATAAATATCAGCTAATAGCTAAAGATTCAAATCCTTGGCGAAAGATTTTGGTATGGCCAATGAAAATTGGCAGGAAAACTGCAATTTAAATGGTCTAATGAGACTGTAGTTTAAATCGCCTAAGCAGAGTGAAAGCCCAAATTATTAAGTTACAGGACATGAAAGGGTTGATTTAATATTGAAGGTTGTCTTACATCGTATAAAGATAAATCTTTATCTTTTGATCAGAGTTGATGTTCATTGTTACAAGTTCAGAATTCATAAAAGATTATTTCTTTTTAAGTTGAACTTCTAGATGTTTAAGAATATGTCGTTGGATTAAAAGCGGAACGTTGATGGAATTTGGATTACGAAGCAGTACTCGAAAGGGAAATGGAGGGGAATCGTGAATAAATCAGGCTGCGTACATAACAGTGTAAGGAATATTTATTAGAAAATGTTGGCGGTCGGAGTTATGTTTGAATTGATTGATGGATAAATTATTTCATCCAAAAAAACTTATCAATTTGAAGCTCACATTCTTGAAACTTGAAAGTAAAAAATATCTTATAAATGGATTAAAAAATTTATAGGGAAGAAATGACATAATTATAATATAATAGAAAGATTTTTTCGAAGAAGAAATTAGTGTTAAATAGATTATTCAAAAATTATGAGAAATTAGTGAGTTACTAGTACCTTTCATGGAAATAGTCATAGATGAATGGCTACTTAACTCACTTGAATCCCGAAAATGATATCTAAGAAGAGTAATAGTTGTATTTATTGTCGTTGTAATGAAACAATAAACTATTAGCTTAAAATGACTTAATTAAAAATGAAAAAATTAATTATTATAAATGACTTTGAATTAAAATGAACCATTATGAAGAGTTTTGAAAAACCATGTCTTCCAACTATGAGAAACGATAAAGAAGATATATTAATACTAATAAATTGTTCGATCTATTTCAGCTACTAAAAAATTACTAGAAAAGGGCTTCATATTGAGAAAAATGAAAAATGAAATGTGTTATTAAAAAGTTTATTTGTGGATAAAATATTTCATAAAAAATGTGTAAGAAATGGCCAATTGTTGACTTTTATGATGTAATGATGGAAAAAGTGGCATAGATATTCCATTGGAACAATTTCTCACAAGAGACTTTATAATGTTCTAAAATTTTAGACTATTGAAACTAATTTGCTTTAGGTCTAATATTGATTAGTTACTAGCTTTGCTTGAACTTATGAAATAACTAAAACACAAATATGGAAAAGCATGCACATGAACACACCATCTACAAAAATGAACACAATATTTATCACCTAATTAGAAAGTGAAGCCTATGCTTTTCTCCACTATAAAATGCATAAACAAAGGAATGGGAAGTCATTATGGAGTTATGTTTTCACATTTTGGCCAAACGATTGCTATAAATTCCTTCTCCTTTGTTATGCTCTTAAACACCACTCCTAGATTTTTTGCTCAACTATGGAATCAATATAATGCTAAAGAATGAAATTCTTCTCTTCATAGTGTCTCAATATTTAACATAGCACGATAAACATTTAGTGTAAGCTTTTTGACTTCCTTAACCCTAAGTTGTGATAAGATTTGGGACCTTCTAGAATTTTCTTAAAAGTCCACATGTGGCTAGCTTCACATGTGTGAGTAATGGGGGTTGATGTGGCATCCATTCGTACCATGGTGGTTAACAAGGTAAGTGAACTTGTGGGTGACATAACTTTTATGTATGAACTCTAATTGAGGTGATTTTTTTCATTTTTGCAATGATCTTGATGTGTAGATAAATGTTAAGAGTGTCAACATATGTTTTGGACACTACAACCCCAAAAAACGTCATTTGAAGTCTCAAAATGACTTTGAAATGATATAAACCTTAATTTTCTAAACTGAAACTTATCACTAAAATGAACCCTACAAACTAATTCCTCCAATTTTTACAACTCAAAATTAAATTGTATGATAATCCAATTCAAATCATACCCCAATTTTTAATAATATAATAATAAAACATTCAAAATCCAAACTAAATAAAAAATTCATAGATCTTTAAATACCATATATATGATATCAACTTAAAAAATTTGAAAATAACCACAAATAATAACAAAGATGAACATCCACTCTCTTTATGTAATATTAATGGAAAAATCAATAACCAAATTTAAATTAATAGAACTATTGGCTTTGGATCTCTAAATACCATATATGTGATATCAACTTAAAATGATTGAAAATAACCACACATAATAACAAAGATGAGCATAAATGATTGAAAATAACCACACATAATAACAAAGATGAGCATCCACTCTTTAATAGACCTATTGGCTTTTAGAAATAAAATAGGTGTATTTATAAGAGTGAAGTCTCTAAAAACCATGATTAAAAAAGAAGACCAAACATAAAGAATTTTGATAGTGGTGAAATTAAATATGGAAATATCATGGTAAGTGGGAGTGGGACTTTTAGATGATTTTAAAGGTAAAATGTAGAGTTGCATTCATGGTAAGTTTAGAACAACTAATATCTAATTATTTATATGCGAGAGGACTAAGGGGCTGAAAACTTAATTTGTTAATCAATTTAATGCTTTTAAAGTGATAAAAAGTATGTTTTTTTTTTCTTTGGTGGTGGTATTTTGTCGGGAGTGTGTTTGAAATGGGAAGTATAAGCTCATAAAACAACATTAGATATTAGATATCTATTATGAAGCATAAGTGTGAGTAAGATTCTATAGCTATACTTTGGTTTGTTTTTATTCAAACATATTATTTTGTGTGTGACAATAATTTTTGAAGATGGTATTTAATGAAGTTCGTAGGAGTCTTAATGGGGCTAGGCTGACTAAAAATGGGGCTAGTCTGACTAAAAAATAAAAAACTGTGTTTCATTTATTCGGTAAAACCAAAAAGGAACTTGAGAGAGTGTGAGTGAGGTTTCTTAATTTTGTATGGAAGTTTATTATTATAAAATTTAGTGTTAATTAATTGTTAAATAGTTTTGTTTGCATTTTAAAGGGGTAACAAAAAAAACTTGTTTTTTATTTTATTTAAGTTTAAGTTTGATAACTAGATTATAGTATTATTTTATATGTATTTGTGAATTTATAAAACAATATTAGATATTTATTATGAAGTATTAATGGTGAGTAATCTTATTTTGGTTCCATTTTAGTCAAATATATCAAGTATGATGATTGGTAGAACTTTTGGGTGTGATTTCAATTTTGGAAGATGATATTCAATGAAGTTTATAGGGCTCTTTGTTAGTTTAATTTATGGGTATATGTTAACATGATAACTTACCTGGTGGTGTTCGTAAACTTAGAAGCACATGACTATATATGTAGAAAATTAGATTTAAACTTGTTGTCACGTTAAGAAATAGAAAATGATTATTCATCCTAAATATTAGTGTTGAAGTTTCTTATGTTAACTAGTAGAAAAAATAAAATCTAAAATTCTAAATTGGAAAAAATTAAGAAAGCATGAGACAAAACTATGATTTAACAACTCAAACAACTAAAAGAAACTAATCACACTTATTGAAAATAAAAGCACACTTCTTGAAGTAAAGGTACACTTCTTGAAAGTAAAGGCACACTTCTTACTTAAGATATTTTGGAATATCAACCATGTACTAGCGTCCCATAAGTTGCAGTTTCTTTGAATTAAAAGGCCTATAATCGTCAACTCTTGATTCTTGTACTTATTTATCTCGATTGATTCCAAGTATGAAAATAAAGGAAATATACAAAAATGGAAAGAATACTTGAGTAAGTCTAGTTTGGTGGACTTGCATGCATTAGGGTCTTTTCTAGTGGATGGACAATCCAAATATTTTACATAACCCATCAATAAGCTTGTTTCTCAAGACATTTACTAATATATGAAAGAAAAATTTGTAACTCCTTAACACAAAACATGTTGAGAAGCTATGCATTCATCGGGGTTCTGGTGGATGGACACAAGTGTTTTACCTAGTCTATCAATAATATTTCCTTCAAGATAATTAACTAACCTATGAAAAAAGACATAATCCATTCATGAAAAATAACAAGGCTATGATATCTAACAAAATAATAAAATTGATAACTTAAAACAAAGGATTATGCACAATTGTAGACAAGAGAAAGCATTAAAATGATGATATGAATATGCTGCTTCGAATTTAACAAAAGTAAGGGTTTGCTTGCATACATATGTATAAGCATAAAAAGAAAACACATGAAAATATGTATCGTCATTTACAATTATGGACAACAAATGGAAACAAGTGCACATGTTGATATAGTGGGGCCCCTCCACACCTTAACTTCCACACTGAAAGATACCAACTAATGAAAACTCACAAATGTTGCATGTATTATTGATAAAGACCTTGAAATTAGAGCTTCACTAATGAATTTTCTAACTGATAAGTTTACAACACAAATATAAGAGTCTGGGAATTAAAAGGTTGTTTGGCAAGATTCACTAGCTTTGCTTTTATACACATGTTTTGAAACAAGCTACTAAAATTTGTCTTTTAGCTAACAAAAAACTATTCTAATTTTTCCTCTTGATAAATTCAGCTTTCTTGATGGCCAAGATTGTTGATAAAATCAAATTTTAGAAAATCTAGGAAAATTTCTTGAGAAAATATGTGTTCTAGCAAGTAGAGTTACCATGTTGAATAGACCTCTATGAGATTTTTTTGGTTGAATGAGGGGATATCTCACCATCTCAAGATCATGGGAAAAAAACCCATGTCCCTGTTTTTACCCAACTTTCCTACAAGTATCGAAATGAATGAGAATTTCCAAAAACTACTATTTTCTAGTAAAAATCTAGGAAAGTGAATTTACAATGCACACATTTTCATGAAATTTCCTAAATTAAAAATTCATAACAATATACTTTAGGGAGTGATTTATTCATAAAAATGAGTTCAAAATGTAACAATAGTGGAATGAAATAGGTTTATTAGGGATAACATATGATATTTTATCATAGAAAAATGTTGTCAAAATATAGGATTGATATGTCCCCCAAGATGAAGATATAACATGTCCTCATGCTCAAAATTGTATCATTGTGTTCACAATGTCCATTGTTTGGTGTTTTTTATATTCTTTCCATGACTAGTCGCACACGTGATGGGGGGGGGGGGAGGTGGGAGAAAACCCCCGTGTTCATTGTGTCAGGCTCAGGAGGGGGGATACTGCCCCTTGCACAGGATCCGAGGCAGAGCCCAAGATTTTTTTTTAGACCCTATAATAGGTGGGCGGACCTACCTATTGTTTTTTGCATGGGTTTTGCACATGGTTTTTGGCATGATGGTTTTCTGTCCATGGTATTTTGTAGATCCGATCAAGGGAACTACAGTTATGTTCTAATCCAGGGTTAATGGATTGGGGTTTATGAATGCTTCAACATGCATATATATGTATTGTAACATTGAAAGGAAAATAATGAAAAATCAATCTGGTAGTCCCAGTTTTCGGATCTAGGGGAAAATATCTGTGTATATTTGTTTTATGTTTTATGTTCTTGCCATTGTGTATTTTCCGTGTTAAGAATTCGTTTGCAGGTAATTTTTGTATAGGGTTAAAACCTGCATTTGGTATTTGAGCTAGGTTCGGCTTCAAGGGGATGCCTTTACTGTTGAGGGGTTTTGCTTGAGCCTGTGGTAGACCCTATTTAGTGGGAGATGTGCGGGATCGATTCTTGCAGTAAAAAAAGATGGTGAGCAATGGAAAGATAGATATTGAGAAATTTAATGGTCAGAGTTTTGAGTTGTGGAAGTTCAAGATAGAGGATCTATTGGTAGATCAATATCAGTGGATCATGGTAGACTTGGGTATTAAACCAACGACAATGTCACATGAAACCTGGGAGAAGTTGGATCAGAAATAAAAGAGCACAATACAGTTGTGTATCTCAAATTCAATATTGTTGAATGTATGAGGAGTAGCTATGATGAAGAGTTTGTGGGAAAATTTATGGACTTTGTACCAATCTAAGTCTCTGGTGAACAAACTACTCCTACGAAAAAATATGTATAACCTGAGGATGAAGGATGGAGACTTGGTGACAGAGCATCTAAATGCCTTTAATACTATGGTAAGCTAGTTTTTATATGTTGATATTAAAATCTCATATGAATATAAGTGCATCAGTTGGATGTGTTCTCTACCAGATTCATGGGATAGTCTAGTTGTTGAAATAGGTAACAATACAACTACCTTGAAGTTTTATGAAATAGTCTCATCCTTGTTGTCGGGGGAGAGGAAACAAAAAAATATGGAGGGCCAAAATGGAGATGCCTTGTCTATACGAGGACTGTACCAAAAAAAAAACAAAAATAAGTTCTCGAGTGAGAGATATAGATCTAGAGGGAGATCTAAATCTCTAGGAAAACTTGTAAGGTGTGCTAGAAATGCAGAAAGGGAGGACCCTTAAAAAAGGACTATAGAATCTAGATTTAAAGCTCCTAAGAAAGGAAAGGGATTTGATGATGCTCCTTCTACAGAGGTGAAAACCACCTCAGATGAAGGTGGGGATGTGTACTTGGCTTCTTCTTCAAGTACACATGTAGATCATGAGGCATGGTTGATTGACTTAGGTGAATCCTTTCACTTCACTCCCCATAGGAAGTGGTTCTGTGAGTATGGGAAATATGGTGGTGGTGATGTATTCTTAGGGGATGACAAGAAGGCCATAATCATCAGACGCGGAAAAGGAAAGTTGAAGTTGCAAGGTGGAAGGATTAGAACACTTCCTGGTGCTCTACATATCCCTGCATTGGCCAGAAATGTGATTTCTGTAAGCAAGATGGATGATGCATGTGTAGAAAGAATTTTTGATAAAGATACCTGCAAGATGGTTCAGGGAGCATTAGTATTGATGCGGGGAGTTCGGATTGGAACTCTTTACAAGCTTATGGGTAGCACTATTATTGATGGGTGAAATATTTTTGTGGTTCCTGAAGGTGGAGCTGAAAAATTTGTGGTCTAAGGAGAAACGACCAATTGTTTGGCATAAAAGGCTTGGACATATTGGAGAGAAGGGCCTTCGAATACTAAATGGTAATTGTATGGTAGAAGGTGTGTCTAATTTCTCTCTGGATTTTGATTTATGTTAAAATTGTGTATATGGGAAGAAGAATCAGGTGAGTTTCCCCTCTAGTGCTAAGAGGCGAAAGGGATATTAGAGCTTGTGCACAGTGATGTGTTTCGACGTGTGCTGGTTCCATCACTAGGTAACTCTATGTACTATGTGTCATTTATAGATGACTTCTCAAGGAATATATAGATATATTTCCTCGGGAATAAATCAGAATTCTTTGACAAATTTAAAGAATTTAAGGCTCTGGTGGAAAACCAAACAGAGAAGAAGATAAAGGTGTTGAGGATAGATAATGGTGGAGAGTTATTGAAGAAGGAATTTGAAAAGTTCTGTAATAAGTGTGATATAGCATGGCAGAAGACTACTTCATACACTCCTCAACAAACAGAGATGCAGAAAGAGTGAACATGACGTTGATAGAAAATGAAAGAATCATGCTTAGCGGTGTTTGGTTAGAACAAGAATTATGGGCAGAGACAATGGAGATTGCATGTTACCTGGTTAAAATATCACCTTCATCATCGTTGGAGGATAAGACTCCACATGAGGTATGGACTAGTAAGAAACCATTTATTTCAAATATGACCATATTTGGATATGATGCATATGTACATGTTCGAAAGGAGAAAAGAACCAAGTTGGATAGTAAATCTGAAAGGTGCATATTTATTGGGTTTAAGGATGGTTTAAAATGTTACAATCTTTGGAACCCAGAAACAAGGAAGGTTGTGTACAACTGAGATGTGGTGTTTAGAGAGGTGAAATATGTTATTAAAAATGAATTACTACCAAAGTAACCTGAGAAGATAGATTTTGAGCTAAAGGAGGACGAATCAGACTCTACAACAAAACGTGAATAAGAAGATGAAGAGCCTCAAACTCCAACGTTGAGAAGATCAGTTTGAGAAAGAAGGAAACCGAAAAGGTATATTCCATCTTCTTTCTGTTTAAATTTTTCTTTATCTATCACTGATGATGATCCCAGAACTATTATGGAGGTAGTAGATTCAGAGGATGGAAAACTCTAGAAAGAGGCCATGGTTGATGAAATGACATCTTTAGAAAAAAAATGAGGCTTGGGATTTGGTGGAGTTTTCGGCTGGAAGGAATCCCATTGGCATAAAATGGGTGTTTAAGAAGAAGATGAATGCAAAAGGAAAGGCGGAGAAATACAAAGCTTAGTTGGTAGCAAAAGGTTATTCCCAGGTGCCAAGAATTTATTTTGGTGATATTTTTTCTCCTGTTGCGAAGGTAGCTTCTATTAGATTACTTTTATTTGTTGTTGTTGAATTTTATTTTGAGGTAGAACAGATGGATGTGAAGACAACATTTCTTCACGGGGATCTGGAAGAGGAGAACTAAATGAGTCAACCTGAAGGCTTTGCGGTGAAGGGTAAGAAAGAACTGGTATGTAGGTTAAAAAAGTATCTGTATGGGTTAAAACAGTCACCAAGGATGTGGTATCATAAATTTGATACATATATATGAGAACTTGGCTTCACCAGAAGAAAAGCAGACCAATGTGTGTATTTTAAATTAATTGGTGACCATGTTATTTATTTGGTCTTGTATGTGGATGATATGTTGTTGATTGGAAAAGACAAAGAAATTATCTAGGATTTGAAGACCCAATTGTCCTCCAAGTTCGACCTGAAGGATATTGGTGATGCAAACTATATTTTGGGCATGGAAATTAAATGAGATTTGGAAAATAGGAAGCTCTTGTTAAACCCAAGTAAGTATGTTGATACAATACTACATAGGTTTAATATGTAAGATAATAAAATAGTGAAGTTTCCTATTCCTATAGGTGTAAATTTATCTACTGAACAATGTCCCAAGACACAAGAAGAGGAAGAGGACATGTTCTGTGTTTCATATGAAAGTGTAGTCGGTAGCATGATGTATGAAATGGTTTGCACTATACCATACATTTCACATGGAGTGGGAGTATTGAGCAGGTTTTTATCAAAACCAAGGAAGGAGCATTGAACATCAGTGAAGCGAGTTTTCAAGTATTTTCATAGCACTAGTGACTATGGTCTGTGCTACCAAGGAAGACCAAGATTGGACATGTTTTTGAAAATCTATGGCTTTGTTAATGCAGAATGGGTTGGAGATCTAGATCAGAGAAGATATACAAGTGGGTATGTGTTCAAACTATTTGGAAGAGAAGCCAGATGGATGAGAAAAATATAGTGTGCAGTGACTCTTTCAACTATAGAGGTTAAATAGATGGCATCCACTCATGCAAGTAAGGAATAATTTTGGTTTCAAAGATTGTGTTCAAGTATGGGGTTGGTAAAACAAGCTATAAGGATAGACTGTGATAGCCAAAGTACAATTTTCTTGGCAAAGAACCCTGCTTATCATTGAAATACAAAGAACGTTGATGTTCAATATCACTTTGTGAGGGATATGGTTGAGTACAAAAAGGTGTTGTTGGTAAAGGTGGACACTTTGAAGAATTTTTTAGATGCATTGACAAAGTCTGTGAGCATCTAGAATTTTTCTTGGTGCAGAGAAAAAATGGGCATTGTAGGGTTGGACCAATGATTGAGCTTTCTTATGCCCCCCTATGTGGAAAATAAAACAACAAGTGAGAGAATTTTTGGTGTGTGTTATATTCTATCCATGAATAGTCGCACGCACAAGGGGGTCATAGGGGAGGCACAACCACCCCCCACTATCAGGGGATTTTCATAAGCGCAGTAGCCCCCTTGCACGGGGTCTGCGGCAGTGCCCGGGGAAATTTTTTGGGCCTTATATTAGGTGGACGAACCTTTAGGCTTTTGTTATTTTCCTCCGATTTTTATTTATGTTGACACCAGTTGTATTCTTTCTTAGACACCATTAAATTTTCTTCTTGAAGTTTCTTATTCTCTTCCTTCAATATTTCATTATCCTCCACCAAATTTAGGTTATGACTCATGAGAAATTCATTCTATGTCGTGATATATCATTCCAAGACACTGATTTCTTCAATAGATATTTTCCGAACCTTTCTAATTTTCCTTTTCTTTTTCTTCATGTCTTCTTCATTGATAGTCATAATCACATGGGATTTATCTTTTCCTTTTTGAGGGGTATTTTTCACAATGTATGTAAGCTAATCTTCAGTGCGGTTATTTTCCTCCTCATCAATGAGAATATAATCCTTTGGAATCTTTGTGGGCATCTTTGCGTCCTTTGTTGTTGATGGTTGTTTTTGTTCCTTTTCATTGGCTTCCTACAATTCAATATAGTCATATAACGTTTTTTGGCCCTCATCCACCTCTAAGAATATAGTTGTTGGCCTTTTTTCCACCTTGGTAAATACTTGCTCATTTTTTTGTTCCTCTTGGCCTTGTCTTGTCGTGGAACTTGTGACTCTTCTAGTATATGTAATGGGTCATATTCTGGTTGCTTGTAATTCTTGAGGTTGATGTGGAGATATCTCAACCATTTCTTCTTCCTCCATGATTGGTTCTTCTTCATTGATATCCAAAAACTATTTTGTTTTAGAAATTATTCCCAAGTTTGTTCATTCTTTTTTATTTCCAACTATATAATCATCTTTATTAGGCTATGGTGGTATAAAATTTTGTTATCACTTCTAAGAGTTGTGCTATTACATGCTTAGATAAATGTATTATGAGATTCCCAATTATGGTACACACCCCATCAAAAGTGTAAGAAAAATCTTTAAAGACCACCATATTGTATCCATTAAATTTTGGAAGGAAACTTAACCATCCTTTCTACTATATAGTTTTCATTGTGTCAACATGTAATTTAGATATCTCAAATTGAAGGGGTTCAAATCTTACTGTTATTGTTGAAGTTTTGTGTAGCACCATTATTATAATGCCCCATATTATTAAATCAATAAATAATAATGATAACAATATAATAATAAAATAAATAAAACAATAAAAAATAAAAATGAGAATATTAATAACTATATAAAATAATAATAAATAAAAAAGAAGATAATAATGATAAATAAATAAAATAATAAATTGTAAAGTGAGGTTCTGAATAAATAAATAAATAAATAAAACTATAAAAAATAGTAAAAATGAACTCAAGTTAATAAAAAATAAAAGAATAAATAAGAAATGGTCAATTGTGAAAAAAATGAAATACGAAACACTTAATAAAAAAATAGAAATTTGCATGATAATGCATGGATTGTGCACATAATGATTATCTTTGTATTTCTCGAAAAAATTGACTTGTTTACTGAATGAGAATAAGGATGTGAGGCATTCTTTTCAGATGATAATTCTAGGATAGGAGGGCCAACTCTCGAAAGACATAGTGCAGCTAGGCCTATAGATGGGCATAGAGTCATTCCCAAAATGTTGGTTAAGGTTAGCTAGATCATAATGGTGTAACGATTCAAAAATTATGTGACATTCCTTGGTTAAAATTTCCCTCTTATGAATAATTGTAATTATTTTTAAAATGGATGAGAGAGGGACACAAATTCGATTGCTTGAGGGAATTGTTTTTTTAAATATCAGTCCTGGTTGGTTTAGTGGGCTAATTGTGCCATAAATTAACTGGAATAAAAAGGGACAGGGGCAGGTGTCCTTTGGCTCCCATGTCAAGAAATAATAGGAAAAAACATTAAGGTAGCATGAGTTTCACTGTCCATGAGGTTGTTGGACATTGGGTTCAACGCTCCCTGTGTGTTTCACGACATGGAATAACTGCCTCTCGTGGATCCTAACTCTGGAAATTGTAGTGGATACTAACACCTGCAGTTTTTGGTCTAACGGCAATTCTGATTCCAACAATTGGTATCAGAGCGATAGGTCTCGAGTTTAAAACTCACCCAGCTCGTGTTGGGGGGAGATTCTTGGACATTGGGTTCAACACTCCCTGTGTGTTTCACGACATGGACTAACCGCCTCTTGTGGATCCTAACTCTGGTGATTGTAGCGGAGACTAACGCCTACGGGTTTTGGTCAAACGATAATCCTGATTCCAACAGAGGTGTACTACTGCAGAATCATGGGGGGGAGGATGGGAAGTTATCTTGTTTGTCAAAAGGAGGAGGATATGGATACAAGGAAATGAAGTCATACACGCTCTCAGATAGACCCTTGTGTGGGCATAGAGGCATAAAGTGACAAAGGAAACATTCAGAGCTATTGTGTGGGAGAGAATGCAATGTTTAGAATTTATATGTAAGAACACATATTTGAGAGGGAGATCAAGTTGAATTTAACACTAGATGGAACCCTAAAAAAGGGTACTAGTTGAGGAACTCTCTAAGTGAGGATTGTTCGGTGAATTATTTAGGAGAGAGTGGCTTGCATGTAAGGCTAAAGAAACCACTAGAAGTTGGTATCTTGATGAACTAGCGGGATTGAAAGGATTCAATGCGATGCCCATGAGGACTAAAAGAACCACCAGGAATTACCATGGAGATAAATCTTTGGTGCTTGACTCATCAATGAACAATCGGGAGAGTGATTTATTTACTCATTAACAACTGAACCACTGAAGAACCTTTTTTATAATGGACTCCCTTCTCTATAAAGTGAGATAAAGTTATATGTAGTGTGAGGTGTTGGTATATATGTAAGCATGCCTTAATAGCATGATTGAAAAGTGTGTAGATGGTGGATGAAGGAAGTGTGGCCTAGTGCATCGTGTTTCAGTTTTTTTGTTGGGAACAAGCCTTAGAAGCACTCCACCTCAACATTTGATATCTAGCTATGGGGTGACAGTTACAAGTAACAACGGTTGTATCTTGTCTATAGTTGGGTGGGGATTTGAAGTCCCACTCTTAGTTGGAAAAATTTTGTATTGTTTAAGATAATTGCTTCTTATGCGCTTTACTCAAAATAAAATATGTTTACATTCCTGGTTGAAATGGTGTTATAAATGCATGCTACATGTCTACATTATTATTATCTACAAGATTGACTAGTATGATGTTTAGATACAAAACTCATAATCTCCACTGTTTTCATTTTTTAGTCTACGTTTTGAATCTAAATCAAGACTCATCTTCAGGACAAACCTGCAAAGAAGAGAATGGATTAGGGTGGATAAATAGAGGATCACGACAGTGTTTTAGGAATGCAAGATCTAAATCTCTTCTTTGAATTTTTATCCTTGTTTTTTCGAGATTACGAATCTCGATCCAAGTATCCCTTTCGTGCAGGGTAACAATCATAGATTGTAGGTTTCTGTGGTGTAGATCTTTAAATACAAAACTCAGAATCTCCACAGTTTTCATTTTTTAGTCTACGTTTTGAGTCTAAATCAAGACTCATCTTCAGGAAAAACCTACAAAGAAGAGAATGGATTAGGGTGGATAAATAGAGGATCACGAAAGTGTTTTAGGAATGCAAGATCTGCTTCTCTTCTTTGAATTTTTATCCTTGTTTTTTCGAGATTACGAATCTCGATCCATGTATCCCTTCCATACAGGGTAACAATGATAGATTGTAGGTTTATGTGGTGTATATATTTAGATACAAAACTCGGAATCTCCACAGTTTTCATTTTTTAGTCTACGTTTCGAGTCTAAATCAAGACTCATCTTCAGGACAAACCTGCAAAGAAGAGAATGGACTAGGGTGGATAAATAGAGGATCACGACAATGTTTTAGGAATGCAAGATCTGATTCTCTTCTTTGAATTTTTATCCTTGTTTTTTCGAGATTATGAATCTTGATCCATGTATCCCTTTTGTACAGAGTAACAATGATAGATTGTAGGTTTCCATGGTGTATATCTTTAGATACAAAACTCAGAATCTCCACAGTTTTCATTTTTTAGTCTATGTTTCGAGTCTAAATCAAGACTCATCTTCAGGACAAACCTGCAAAGAAGAGAATGGATTAGGGTGGATAAATAGAGGATCACGACAGTGTTTTAGGAATGCAAGATTTGCTTATCTTCTTTGAATTTTTATCCTTGTTTTTTTGAGATTACGAATCTCAATCCATGTATCCCTTCCGTACAGGGTAACAATGATAGATTGTAGGTTTATGTGGTGTAGATATTTAGATACAAAACTCAGAATCTCCACAGTTTTCATTTTTTAGTCTACGTTTTCAGTCTAAATCAAGACTCATATTCAGGACAAACCTACAAAGAAGAGAATGGATTAGGGTGGATAAATAGAGGATGACGACAGTGTTTTAGGAATGTAATATCTACTTCTCTTCTTTGAATTTTTATCCTTGTTTTTTTCGAGATTACGAATCTCGATCCATGTATCCCTTCCGTACAGGGTAACAATGATAGATTGTAGGTTTCTGTGGTGTAGATATTTAGATACAAAACTCAGAATCTCCACAGTTTTCATTTTTTAGTCTACGTTTCGAGTCTAAATCAAGACTCATCTTCAGGACAAACCTACAAAGAAGAGAATGATTAGGGTGGATAAATAGAGGATCATGCCAATGTTTTAGGAATGCAATATTTTCTTCTCTTCTTTGAATTTTTATCCTTGTTTTTTTGAGATTACGAATATCGATCCATGTATCCCTTCCGTACAGGGTAACAATGATAGATTTTAGGTTTTTTATGGTGTAGGTCTTTAGATACAAAACTCATAATCTCCATAGTTTTCATTTTTTAGTCTATGTTTCAAGTCTAAATCAAGACTCATCTTCAGGACAAACCTGCAAAGAAGAGAATGGATTAGGGTGGATAAATATAGGATCATGACATTGTTTTAGGAATGTAATATCTGCTTCTCTTCTTTGAATATTTATCCTTGTTTTTTCGAGATTATGAATCTTGATCCATATATCCCTTCCGTACATAGTAACAATGATAGATTGTAGGTTTCTGTGGTGTAGATCTTTAGATATAAAACTCGGAATCTCCACAGTTTTCATTTTTTAGTCTATGTTTCGAGTCTAAATCAAGACTCATCTTTAGGACAAAACTTCAAAGAAGAGAATGGATTAGGGTGGATAAATAGAGGATCACGACAGTGTTTTAGGAATGCAAGATTTGCTTCTCTTCTTTGAATTTTTATCCTTGTTTTTTCGAGATTATGAATCTCGATTCATGTATCCCTTCTGTATAGGGTAACAATGATAGATCGTAGGTTTCTGTGGAGTATATATTTAGATACAAAACTCAGAATCTCCACAATTTTCATTTTTTAGTCTAAGTTTTGAGTCTAAGTCAAGACTCATATTCACGACAAACCTGCAAAGAAGAGAATGGATTAGGGTGGATAAATAGAGGATCACAGTAGTGTTTTAGGAGTGCAAGATCTTCTTCTCTTCTTTGAATTATTATCCTTGTTTTTTCAAGATTACAAATCTCAATCCATGTATCCCTTCCGTACAGGGTAGCAATGATAGATTGTATGTTTCTGTGGTGTAGATCTTTAGATAAAAAACTCAGAATCTCCACAATTTTCATTTTTTAGTCTATGTTTTGAGTCTAAATCAAGACTCATCTTCAGGACAAACCTGCAAAGAAGAGAATGGATTAGGGTGGATAAATAGAGGATCACATCAATGTTTTAGGAATGAAAGATCTGCTTCTCTTCTTTGAATATTTATCCTTGTTTTTCGAGATTACGAATCTTGATCCATGTATCCCTTCCGTACAGGGTAACAATGATAGATTGTAGGTTTCTGTGGTGTATATCTTTAGATACAAAACTCAGAATCTCCACAATTTTCATTTTTTAGTCTATGTTTTGAGTCTAAATCAAGACTCATCTTCAAGACAAACCTGCAAAGAAGAGAATGGATTAGGGTGGATAAATAGAGGATCACGGCAGTGTTTTAGGAATGCAAGATCTACTTCTCTTCTTTGAATTTTATCCTTGTTTCTTCGAGATTACGAATCTCAATCCATGTATCCCTTCCGTATAGGGTAACAATGATAGATTATATGTTTCTATGGTGTAGATATTTAGATACAAAACTCAGAATCTCCACAGTTTTCATTTTTTAGTCTACATTTCAAGTCTAAATCAAGACTCATCTTCAGGAAAAACCTGAAATAAGGGAATGGATTAAGGTGGATAAATATAGGATCATGGCAGTGTTTAAGGATTGATGTGTTAATGTTTAAAGGCGCTAGGGTATCATGTAAGAATATTGTTATGTCACAACAATATTTAACATGGGAAGTCTTTCTTATTACAGTAGGGTGATTACGTTGATTACATTCTTTCATTATTATTGTTTATGTTACAATGTGGTAATATTGAGTATTTCCTCCTTTGTTATCCTTATTGACCTATAAATTTATATGGTGGTCTCCTCTATGTCTAAATTAGTAATGTATACCTTAGTTTTGGGTTTATATTCCCCTATTAGTAAGAGATCAAGCTAGAGCGAACCTTGTGTTTTAGTGTTGTGGATGGCACTGATTCTTGGGCTTCAATGAATTGATTTACATTCCTACACTTCACACAACGTTTCATATATACTATGCAAATAATGATGTGAATTCCTCAATGCTAGGCGTTATATTCTGTATGCGGTCTCGATGCTAGAATGATGTGATAAATACCTGTTTGAATGGCTAGTTATAGTACTGGTACTAAACTGGATTTTTCCTCTGTTAGTGTGAATATTTTATATACATATATTGGTTATTATATGATAGTAACCATATGGAACCTTTTTCATCAACCATAGGAACATGAAATTATTTTTATTACGATTCCAGGGTATCTTATCAGATATCCTCTCTCTTCGTTGGTCTTTTGGTTTGTCTATTTCATCTAAAGGTTCTCTAAGCCTTCCAATAATGTAGACCCAGGTCCTTGGGTCACTATTGTGACCTCCTCCAAGGTTAGGCCTAAGAAATCCTTGTTCTCCTTGCAGTGAAGGAGATTACTCCTTAGAACCTTGATGACTTGGCTTATGCTTCCTCGTTTGGCATGATGTTGCTTGTATTCCATATGTACTATGGGAATTTGTTTCTCCTATGGATGTGTACTCTTTTATGTGATTATGGTTATTTTTATATTTTTTTCCATGTTGATTTGATCCTTAAGTAGACCGCATACCTTTGGGAGGCCTCGATGAATGAGTTCCTATACTATGTCTTGTATCTATGTCATCAAGAATTTAGAGAAGGTATTATTGTAGTAAGCTCGAGAGAGATAATACCATAACATGCTTCATAAACCCCTAATGGCTATCGTTAGGCTATGGTACAATCCCATGCATTTTTATAACCACCTTAAATGATCCACAATTGAAATCCTTTGCAAATTACCCTATGTGGGTTCCATACAACCCAACTATGGGACAAAATCACCATGACCTCGACTGAGTGTATGTAACCGCACACATAAAACCGAGTGAGAGGAATATCCTTTCTCTTATCATCACCCTCTTAGCTTTATCCCTGATATTAGATGAGTTATCATGTGACACGATGGTTGGCTTGAAGGCCTGGTTGCTAGCATTAAGACCACAATGTGAGACCAAGAGCTAGAGCTCGTATGATCAATGAATGGGAATAAACGAGAGAAATTAATGGTCAAGGAGAAACTTGGGATGACTTAAGCCCAAAGGATATGTTATGGAAGCTCACAAATGGTTACGCAAGGGAGAGACCAGGCTAACTCAACACAGGGCTAGTGTGGCTGAGCTAATGGAGTGAAGAATGTCAAGGTGAGGAGGAGTCCTCATATTGGCCAATGGAAAGGCCTAGTATTCATGTAGAGGGGTTGTCGCAATAGAAAAATGACTTAGGACAAGGGCCAACTTCAATAAAGAAATGGCATGGAAAATTATAGGAATATATGTCCCGGAGTCTGTCTCTTGGAGGTAGCAATGCGCAACACCCAAGGGAGAGTCACGCTCACTAAGCTCCATACTACCATGGTAGGAGCATGGGTCGTCGCAGCTGATGAATGGGATATTGGGTGCAGTAGAGTTTTGGACCCACCGAGACATGTGAGGCCGAAGGTTGGTCCCTAGTAGTTTAAAGGAGAGATGAAGCGAGTTTAAAATAGAACAAGATGATGTAAGCCTGAGTTGCAGTGGCATACACATGAGCCCGAAAATTTATTCATTAGTGCAGGGAAGACCCACAAACAGGTCAACCCTGAAGTTTTTCCTCGTAGCTATATGTAAAGGTGCAAGGCAAGAGAGGTTCAGAGTAATGGTCTAGGGTGATAGGGAGTTTGGAAACATTTGAAATCCCATCATTTAAATTGCTCAAAGGACATATAATGCATAGGGCAGGAATGGTGGGACCCTGAACAATGAATGGGTCGGTAGCCAATATAGAATTGTCAGGTGGCATCGACATGTTGGTTGTGGTAACCACGTGGGTGCCATGTTGCAAGGCTAATGATGTCATTCCCTCTAATTTTCCAGAAACTCAAATGGTCTTATCTCTTGATCTGAAGGTCGGATTGAGGAACAAATTTATATCACTGGAAACATCTTACTGATACGAACACAAAAATGATGTCTAAATGAGGTTTTAAGTTTGTTGAAAAGATCAAAATTTTTAGACCCCATTTCTATAACAGTGCCTTCAATCTAGGGTTAGCATAATAACTATCCTCCTCCTAATATGTGTTTTGTAGGGGATTAGGAGGGGGTGTGTTACAAATTACAAGTAAGCTAATTCATCATTTTAAAGGTAAGTTATCACCTCTCATCGTTCTTGTACTAATTAATTGAATCTTCCTATGTTGATTATTAATGGCCTTGATTTTTTGTAATATATTATTGTATTTAATTAGGGTTTATGTCTCAGTCATTACACTTGGAGAAGAACTCTATGAAATATCTTTGTGTATTGACAATATAGAAATGGTGTGTACAAATTTATTAATTTTCCGTTTTTATTGAAAAGGAAAACAATTAAATGTTTAAAGCAATAAAAAATACCACAACATTTGTAATATCATTAAGCACCATGTGGGAAAAATATGATTTTTGAGTATATTTTCCTCTTGCCTAAGCAATGGTTTATTTTCAATTTTACTTTTTGACTGAGTAAATTGTGACTATAACAAGAAAAATACTATCTAGTTGGAATATAATTTCTTTGGAGCAAATATAGGTTTCAAAAGCTTAGTACTATCCATTTGTAGCCTGAGAAAAATTAACTTCCTATGGTTTCTTTCTAACTTTTCAAATTTGAGAGAAATTACTCTTTGTAGTCTCATTATTTGAGAAAATAAAATTGTAGCTACTTAAACTGTGAATTTTGGACCTTTGAGAAATCGTTGATTGATTGGAGACAATATAAAATTCCTTTAGTAGATTACTATGTAAACTTGGATATTTTCTGGGAAAACTATTAAGCATAATTTGAACAACATTTATCTCGATATCTCACGTAATTGTTTCTTTAGATTTCATGTTAACACATAGGTTGTTAACATAAAATCAATTTCTTTAAAATAGTTCCAATTTTAGAGTGAAACTTATTTCTAAGAACTTGATTTAATCATGAATGAAGTTGTTTTTCCTCTCTAAGAAGTCATTTTCCCTTTGTATATGGTTTAAAATACATTGAGCATGATTTTAGGTACAAGTTTTGAGCTAAATACTTTGTATTTTGTGTATATATTCCCTCATTCAAAGCCATAATTATACATGTGTTTTTTTATAACCATTCATAGTTCATTTTTAATCAAATTTCATCACCCAATTCCATTCATTTCCTTAAAATTTCGCAGCTTGACATACCTGTAAAACTAGCCTCCTCTATTGTTAGAATCCCTTGTGAATCTCCTTTTTCCTTGTGGCCTATGTATGTATTTTATTTCTCCATGAAATACCCAAGTTTTCACTCAAGTTTGTTTTCCAATTTCATGTTGATGACAGTTTTAATCATTGTGAACTACTATCCTATTGACTAGAAATGTGATGCATATGGATATAAAAAAGAGTGTATTTTAGGCTTTAAATTAGAGCATGTTTCACTTGTAACATTTCCCTTATTCGTGTGCCATTTACATCATGAATTTTCCATGCTATTGAGTCCTCAATTGAATTTGATTACTATGTCCCTAATTGAGATCATTTTCTATGATTAAGGGATAAGGTATGAGGAGAAATAGGATATAGTGGATAAGATAGAGAAATGGCATGAGATAGTGGAGATATAATGATAGAATAGGTTTATATGGATGTCACGAAAATGATAAAATAATAGTGGAAGATAATTGGTAAAATAGGCTATAGGAACAATTAAATTAGGAAAAATAGCATAAGTTAAATATGTATAATATATAACCTCGGGAGAAGGTTTTTATTTAGAAAACAAAATAGGATAGGATCCTTATTAATTATACAAAGTAAATTTTAAAAAATTTGGGGTTACCATACCACAAATTTTTTGAAATAGGTTGGTAATAAGGTAAAGGTATTTGTAATTTAATTTTAACATAAATTTCAATGAAATTTCAAACATTGTAAAATTTACCAAATCTTCACTTTCATGTTGTTCTTGACTTTGTATTTCTCCTTCATATTGATGATGGTCTTCTTGTTGCTGGCATGTTTGCAAAATTGAATATGTCCTTCACTTCTTTCCTTTTGAAAACTTTAGTAGGTCTTTAGATTCTTTGAAAAGGACTTCATGTTCTCCTTAGAATGAGAAAAATCTTGCTACTTCAGAGATGAATAGTATGCTAGTTGTACCCCTGTGTTGGAACAAAATTTTATATTTTGGAAACTTTTCAATAATAGAGTATTCAACTACAATAGTGTTGGGTGTGTTATATTATTTCAAGGAATAGTCGCACATGCAGTGGGGGGGGGGGGAATACCCCCTCCCTGTTCATTGCGCCGGGCATCGCACGGGGGTTTCCCCCTGCACAGTGTCCGGGGCAGCGCCGTGGAAAAATTTGTTTGGACCCTATTTTAGGTGGGCAGACCTGCCTATGGTATTTTTCATGGGTTTGTAGATGGTTTTAGGGCATGATGGTTTTCAACCCCTGGTATTTTGTACATCCGGTCAAGGGAACTACGATTATGTTCTAATCCGGTTTTAATATATTTGTGTTTATGAATGATTCAACATGTATATATATGTGTTGTAACACTAAAAGGAATATAATGAAAAAACAAGCTGGTAGTCCCGATTTGGGATCCAGGGGAAAAATATCAGTGTATATTTGTTTTATGTTTTATGCTCTCGCTATTGTTTATTTTCTATTTTTAAGAATTTTTTTGTAGATAATTTATGTATAGGGTTAAAACATACATTTGGTATTAGATTTGTTTCGGCTTCAAGGGGAATCCCTTGCTTTTGAGGGGTTTTTTCTCGGGCCTATGGTAGACCCTGTGCAATGGGAGATCTGTAGGATCGATTCTTGCGGTGAAAGAAGATGGAAAGCAGTGGAAATATAGAGATCAAGAAATTTAATGGTCAAAGTTTTGAGTTGTGGAAGTTCAATATGGAGGATCTGCTGGTGAATAAAGATCAGTGGATCGCATTAGATCTGAGTACTAAACCACCAAAAATGTCAGATGGATATTGGGTGAAGTTGGATCGGAAGGAAAAGAGCACAATATGGTTGTGTATCTCAGATTCGGTATTTTTGAATGTATCCGGGGAAGCTACAACGAAGAGTTTGTGGGTCAAGTTAGGGACTTTGTATCAATCTAAGTCTCTGGTGAATAAATTGTTCCTGCGGAAAAAATTGTATAACCTGAGGATGAGAGATGGAGAATCGATGACAGAGCATATGAATGCCTTCAATACTATGGTAAGTCAGTTGTCATATGTTGATATTAAAATATCATATGAAGATAAATGCATCATTTTTTTGTGTTCTCAACCAGATTTGTGGGACAGTTTGGTTATTGCAATAGGTAGCAATACAACTACCTTGAATTTTGATGAAATTGTCTTAACCTTGTTGTCGAAGGAAATGAGACGAAGAAATATGGAGGGCTAGAATGGAGATGCCTTATCTGTTGAGATTCAACAATATGATGAGCTTAGTGAAAATCAGTCGCCCTCACTAAGTGGGCCCGCAGGCTATTTCTACGTGCAAGTCTATTTTTAGACTATGTCTATTTTTAGACATGGTGATCATATTTCAGAAGTTGCAGGATGTTATTTGTGGATGGTTGGTCAAGTTGGAAAAATAGTTGAAATTATATTTTTATAATATTGAGCGAAGTCTATTTATATATCATCGATCTAAAAATAGATGCATGTTAGTTATTATTAGCTCTTAATAATAATCCGACAATAAACAACAACTTATTCTCTTGGATCACTTTATTTCAGTGTACATATTTGGAAAATCAGTGGGCTGAAGGAGTTATGCAATTCCTAGGGTTTACTGGTGGTTAATGCATGGAGGAATTAGTTAGAACTGAAGTGGAAAAGTTATGACAGAGTTGGAAGAGTAGTTCATGGAGTTGTTATTCAGTTTAACTCAGTTAGACTCAGTTGAGCTAGTTGTATCTAGTCTAACTGAATGATACACTAGTGAGAGAGGAGTGAATTAATTAGTTAATTAATTCACAAATAATAACTCATTAATCAACTGAACAAATACAACAGTTAACTACAGTGCATGTCAGTTCCAGTGGAGACCCAGTGGAGAGGTAGGTGAAAGGGTGAGATGGACTATCCGTTGTGACTATAGTGATGCATTAATTGCATGGCACACACATTGGAGTTTCCAATGAGGATTGCGCAGTCAAGGCAAGGGTAATTCAAATTCATTCAGAGCTATTCTTCAGCAAGGATTTCATAATGGAGGCAGGCTATCAGGTGGCAAGAAATCAGTGCATGGATTTGCAGATTTCTTCATGTTAGTGTGTGACAATTGATTGTACTGAGAGCTTGATGTACTAAGATGTGTATGATATTGTTACATGATCTAAATGATACATAATATATGTTATTTGGGGTTTTTAGCTCCAAGCTTTCCCGTTAAACAACTGTGTTATGTGCAATTGAGTTTATAATTTCTGCAAAAGATTAACAGTGGAAGGATTCTGTATTTAGAAATAAGATAAATATTGTTAGATCAGGAGAATCTGGATATATACATGCAAATGGTATATAATTTCTACATGGTATCAGAGTAGTGTTAATTCTTGAAGATTTCAATTGTGAAGAATTGTTGAGTTTTTGATGGTGGAAAATTCAAATTTTCTTCATAAAATTATTGGTGCGACAGTTGAGTATTAATTGAAATGTATTTCAATGGGTTGCAATTGGAGTATTCCCTTGATGGAAGCTCAAATTACATAGCCTGGAAGGACAGGATGGAGGCAGTGTTGGAGGATAATGGACTGAAGGAGTTCATTGATAGCGATGTTCCTAAGCCAGATTCTAGTGATGCTGTAGGACTTGACGCATGGCAAAAGAAGGTAGCAAAGACAAGAAGAATTATGTTGGAAGATGTGAAGGACCGTATTGTGTCCAACCTTCACGGGAAAGCCACTCCATTTGCAATGTGGAAGGCTTTGACAGATTTTTTCCAAAGTAGAAGCGCCAGAGGAAGTTGGCGCTTAAATATAAGCTCAGAAAAATAAAAATGGAGAAGGGCGACAGTATTCCAAAATATCTCACGAAGTTTGTCCACTGTAAGGATGAACTGGGAAGTGTGGGGATTACTTTTGATGATGAATACTTGGTGAGCTTGGCTCTCCTTGGGCTTCTGAAGAGTTGGCATAGCTACGAAGACTCTGTCAATGGACAGGAGAAACTGTCGAGATGGGAGCGACTTTGGTTGGATCTTGTGCAGGAGGAGATAAGACAAAGTACCAGGGATGGCTCTTCATCGATGAATGAATATTAAGAGAATTGCACTTTGGATGCCAAAGCAAGGAAAGGGAAGGGGAATAAATTCCCTTCAAAATCCGAAGCTAAAGGTAAGAAGCAGGATTTGTCCAAGGTGAAGTGTTTTCATTGTCACGAACATGGGCATTTCGCCACTAACTGCCCACAGAAGAAGAAGAACAAGAAGGCTGCTAGAGATACAACAGGTGAGGTCTTAGCCTAGCAATTTGAACTTGATTTCTCCTTTATTTCATGCTTGGTTTCAAGCGGAATTGGATCGATGTGGTATCTTGATAGTGGTGCATCTTTCCATATGACGGGAGACAAGGAGTTGTTCAGTGACTTGGAGGAGAAGGACCTCCAAATGCATATAGAGATGGGCGACGATGGTCGATACAGTGCGACCGACATTGGGATCATTACCTTTGAGAGGACATTGGGATCATTACCTCTGAGAGGGAGTCAGGTAATCCATTTCTGTTGAAAGAAGTTATGCATGTTCCAGGTCTGAAGAAGAACTTGGTCTCGGTCGCAATGTTGGAAGACAAAGGTTATGACATTGTTTTCAGTAAGGGAAAATCCTTCCTTCGACATAAACAATGGGTAAAACCAAGAATATAGGGATTTGAGTTAAGAATCTCTACAAGATGGAGGCAGATGGTTGCGCTACAATGGTGGGCAAATAAGAAGAAGTGGTGAGCCGGGATGAGGGCAAATTATGGCACAGGAGATTGGGCCATCTTCACCATGGCACTTTGAAGATTTTACAGCAGATTTATACTGTACTTCCCAAGGGTACTCTTGTGCAGTCAGATCAGTGCAAGGGATGTACTATGGGTAAGTTTGTGAAGACCACCTTTCATGAGAAGGAGAACTGTGCTTCAGTGATCCTGGAGAGAATTCACACAGATGTGTGTGGACCTTTCTCAGTTTCTTCAACATCAAAACACAGGTATTATGTTATTTTTGTTGATGAATATTCTCGTAGATGCTTGATCTTCTTCATGCAGAAGAAGAGAGAAACATTCTCAAAGTTTTGTGAGTTTAAAGCATTGGTGGAGAAGGAGTAAGGGAAGTAAGTGAAAGCTCTACAGAGCGATAACGGTGGTGAATATAACTTGGGCGAATTCAAAGACTTTTGTAGCAAAGAAGGAATTCAAAGAGAAATCATAACGCCTCATAACCCACATCAGAATGGGGTCGTGGAGAGGAAGAACAGAACGATCGTGGGTGCTACACGAGCTATGCTACATGACCATGGCCTACCGATGCAGTTGTGGGTGGAAGCATGCAACACTGCGGTTTATGTGAAAAACTGTCATCCTCATAGAGTACTTGAAATGAGTACACCTGAAGAAGCTTTTACTGGTAAGAAGCCTGATATTTCTCATTTGAAGATTTTTGGCTCATATGTTTACATTCATGTGACAAAGGACACCAGGAAGAAGCTGGAGTCGACTATAGAAGTTGGGATATTTGTGGGGTACACAGAAACACCCCATGATTATCGTGTGTATTTTCCAGACAGTCGGATGATTGTGGTGCGATAGGATATAAAATTCAATAAGGTGAAAGCCATGAAGTTGTCACTTGAGAGGGAGCTATACTTTCATGCAGATGAGGAGCTACTTGTTCCCAAAGATGAGCCTCTAGATGTGGATCAACCACAGGAGGATATTCATGGAGTGGAGGAGTCCATTCATCCAGAACCAAACATCAGACAAGGCAGAAAGCGTACCACAGAAGCTGAGAGACTGAAGCTTGATGCGGCATAGAATGTAGGATTCCCTACTTCATAGCACAGATAGAGACAATCACTTTACCGATTTACTGGATACATGGCTCTTATGAGCAGGTGTATCGTGACAGACCCATCTTCTTTCGAAGAAGCAGTGCAGAAGCCCACATGGGTAGATTCCATGGTGAAGGAGTATGACTCCATTGTCAAAAACAGTGCTTGGGAGATTGTTCCAAGGCTGGTGGGTAAATCAGTTGTAGGATCAAGATGGATCTACAAGGTAAAGCAAGCTGTTGATGGGAGCGTCGAGAAGTATAAGGCAATATTTGTTGCTTGGGGCTTCTCATAGATCGAGGGGATTGAATATGATGAAACCATTGCACCTGTCGCATGGTATTCTTCCATACGAACCATCCTTGCTCTCTCAGTGCAAATGGGTTGGCACATTCATCAGATGGATGTGAAGACTATGTTCCTTAATGGGATCATTGAGGAATAGGCGTAAATTGAGCATCCTAAAGGATTTGATATCTTTAGCAGCGAGTCGTATGTGTGCAGACTCAAAAGAGCATTGTATGGGCTGAAGCAAGCACCTCATGCTTGGTACACATGGATTGACAGCTATTTCACAGGACTTGGCTTCACCAAGAGTGAGGCGGATGCAAACCTGTATCAAATTGTGGTGGAGGGTAAGATTTTAGTCATTGTTCTTTATGTCTATGATTTAATACTAACGGGTGATGAGCAGTTGATACACTCATGCAAGGCTAATCTTGAAAAAGAGTTCGAGATGAAGGATTTAGGCCTCCATTATTTCCTTGAATTAGAAATATGGCAGTGGGAAGGTGAACTGTTTGTGTCTCAAGGCAAGTATGCCCAGGAGATATAGGAGAAGTTTCACATGCAAGGCTGTAAGCCTATAGCCACTCCCCTTTCGAGAAATTGGAGGAAAGAGGATGCTACATCGGCAGAGGTAGTGTATGTCACTATTTATCAACAATTGGTGGGTTCACTCATGTATTTAGCTAATACAAGACCGGACATATTCTATGCACTGAACCAACTTTCACAAGCGATGGTTAAGCTTACCAAGCTCTTTTGGAAGGCAGGAAAGCATGTCCTGAGATATGTAAGGGGCACATCTGAGTATGGCTTATGGTACAGATAGATGGATGAGGTGAATTTGCATGGCTTCATGGATGCAAATTGGCAGCCAGCCCAACAGACAGAAAGAGCACATCAGGAGGGATTTTTAGTATTGGATCTACGACAGTTTATTGGTACAATAGGAAAAAAATATCCGTGGCACTCAGTTCAGCGGAAGCATAATACATGGCAGCGAGTCAAGCTGCATGTGAGGCTATTTGGATGAGGAAGATCCTGGTCAGTTTGTTCGGTTCACATTTAGATCCTATAGTGATACATTGTGATAATCATAGTTGCATTAAAATCTAGATTAATCTTGTGTTTCATGATAGATCTAAACAAATTGATATTTGGTATCATCATATCATAGATTGTGTGCATCAGAAGATCATGTTGCTCTAGTACATTCCTACGGAAGATCGAGATGTAGATATTCTGACGAAGGTGCTCACCAGGAGCAAATTCGAATACCATAGAGGCAGGATCGGGGTGAAGGATAATCCCTATATTGTTGAGAGGGAGTGTTGATATTTAACAAGATGACGAACTTAGTGAAAATTAGCCACCTTCACTAAGTGGACCCACAAGCTATTTTTAGGTGCAAGTCTATTTTTAGGCTATGTCTATTTTTAGACATGGTGATCATATTTCAGAAGTTGCAGGATGCTATTTGTGGATGGTTGGTCAAGTTGGAAAAATAGATGAAATTATATTTTTATAATGTTGGGCGAAGTCTATTTGTAGATTGTCGATCTAAAAATAGATGCATGTCGGTTATTATTAGATCTTAAAAATAATTTGACAATAAACAACAACTTATTCTCTTGGAGCACTTTATTTCAATGTACAGATTTGGAAAATCAGTGGGCTGAAGGAATTACGCAATTCCTAGGGTTTACTGGTGGTTCATGCATGGAGGAATCAGTTAGAACTGAAGTGCCAAAGTTATGACAGAGTTGGAAGAGTAGTTCATGGAGTTGTTATTCAGTTTAACTCAGTTTATGGAGTTAAACTCAGTTGAGCTAGTTGTATCTAGTCTAACTGAATGATACACTAGTGAGAGCGGAGTGAATTAATTAGTTAATTAATTCATAAATAATAACTCATTAATCAAATGAAAAAATATAGCAGTTAACTACAGTGCATGTCAGTTCCATTGGAGACCCAGTGGAGAGGTAGGTGAAAGGGTGAGATGGACTATCCTTCGTGACTATAGTGATGCATTGATTGCATCACACACACATTGGAGTTGCCAATGAGGATTGTGCAGTCAAGGCAAGGGTAAATCAAATTCATTCAGAGCTATTCTTCAGCAGGGATTGCGCAGTGGAGGCATGTTATCAGGTGGCAAGAAATCAGTGCATGGATTTGTATATTTCTTCATGTTAGTGTGTGACGATTGATTGTACTGAGAGCTTGATGTACTAAGCTTTCTATGAGATTGTTACATGATCTCCATGATACATAATATATGATTTTTGGGGTTTTTAGCTTCAGGCTTTCCCGTTAAACAACTATGTTATGTGCGATTGTTTTTATTGCTTCATGTGTTTGCAATTGAGTTTATAATTTCCACAAAAGATTAACAATGGAAGGATTGTATTTAGAAAGAAGATAAATATTGTTAGATCAAGAGAATCTTGATATATACATGCAAATGTTATATAATTTCTACATTATCTGTATGAGGAAGGTCCCGGAACAGAAAAAAAAAAAATATTTCGAGTGGGAGATCTAAATCTCCAAGAAAGTCTATAAAGGTGTGCTGGAAATGCGGAAAGGAAGGGAACTTCAAAAAGGACTGTAGATCTAAAGCTCCTAAGAAAGGAAAGGGATCTGATGATGCTCCTTCTACAGAGGAAAAAAAAACCTCAGATGAAGGTGGGGATGTACATTTGGCTTCTTCTTCAGATACACATGTAGATCATGACGCATGGTTGATTGACTCAGGTGCATCCTTTCACTTCACTCCCAATTGGGATTGGTTCTGCGAGTATGAGAAGTATGATGGTGGTGATGTCTTATTAGGGGATGATAGGAAGCCTAGAATCGTCGGACATGAATAAGTCAAGCTGAAGTTGCAAGGTGGAAGTATTAGAAGACTTCTTGGTGTTCTTCATATTCCTGCATTGACCAGAAATCTGATTTCTATAAGCAAGGTGGATGATGCAGGTGTAAAAATAATGTTCGAGAAAGATACCTGCAAGATGGTTTGGGGAGCACTGGTATTAATGTTGGGAGTTTAGATTGGAACTATGTACAAACTTTAGGGTAGCACTATTATTGATGGGTGCAACAGTTCTGTGGTTCCTAAAAGTGGAGCAGAAAGCCTAGCGATCTCTGGAGAAAAGACCATGCTATGGCATCAAAGGCCTTCAGATACTACATGGTAATGGTATGGAAGAACATATGTCTAATTTATCTATGGATTTCAATTTCTGCAAACATTGTGTAAATGGGAAGCAGAATCAAGTGATTTTTCCTTCTGGTGCTAAGAGGGCAAACAAGATATTAGAGCTTGTGCATAGTGATGTGTTTGGACCCGTGTTGGTTCCATCACTAGGTAAGTCTGTGTACTATGTTTCATTCATAGATGACTTCTCAAGGAATACATGGATATATTTCCTGAAGAAGAAATCTAATGTCTTTGACAGATTTAAAGAATTTAAGGCTCTGATGGAAAACTAGACAGAGAAGAAAATAAAGTTGTTGAGGACAGATAATGGTGGGGAGTTCTACAAGAAGTAATTTGAAGAGCTTTGTAAGAAGTGTGGTATAGCACGACATAATACTACTCCATACATGCCTCAGTAAAATGGTGTTGCAGAAAGAATGAATATAACATTGATGGAAAAGGAAAGACGCATGCTCAGTGGTACTGGGTTAGGACAAGAATTCTGGGTAGAGGCAGTGGAGACTGCATGTTACCTGGTTAATAGAACACCTTCATTAATGTTGGAGGATAAGACTCCACATGAGGTATGGACTGGTAATAAACCCTCTCTTTCATGCCTAATGGATATGATGCATATGTACATGTTCCAAATGAGAAAATGACCAAATTGGATAATAAATTTGAAACATGCATCTTTATTGGGTATAAGGATGGTTTAAAAGGTTACAAGCTTTGGAACCCAGAAATAAGGAAGGTTGTGTACAATCGAGATGTGGTGCTTAGAGCGGTTAAAGATGTTGTTAAACCATTGAAGTCCTACCAAAGGAACGTGAGAATATAGAGTTTGAGCTAAAGGAGGATGAATTAGACTCTACAATAGAATAAGGTTAAGAAGAAGAAGAACCACAAACTCCAACTACGAGAAGATCAGTTCGGGAAAGAAGGTAGACAGAAAGATATAGTCCATATGCTTTTTTTTCAATTTTTTCTTTAACTATCATTGATGATGATCCTAGAACTGTCAGGGAGGGAGTGGATTCAGAGGATGGAAAACTCTAGAAGTAGGCCATGGTTGAATAAATGGCATCCTTGCACAAAATTGAGGCATGGGATCTGGTAGAGTTGATGGTTGGACGGAAGCCCATCAGGAGAAAAGGGGTGTTTAAGAAGAATATGAATATAGAAGGAAAGGTGGAGAAATATAAATCTCGGTTGGTAGCAAAAGGTTATTCCCAAGTGTCGGGAATTGATTTTGGTGATATTTTTTCTCCTGTTGCCAAGGTTACTTCTATTAGATTATATTTATCTGTTGCTGCTGCATTTGATTTTGAGGTAGAAAAGATGGATGTGAAGATAACATTTATTCATGAGGATCTGGAAGAGGAGATCTACATGGAGCAAACTGAAGGATTTACAGTGAAGGGTAAGATATAACTTGCATGCAGGTTAAAAAATTCTTTGTATGGGTTAAAACAGTCACCAAGGATGTTGTACCAAAAATTTGATACCTATATACGGGGACTTGGCTTCCCCAAAAGCAAAGAGGATCACTATGTGTATTTTAAATTAATTGGTGACCGTGTTAATTATTTGGTCTTGTATGTGAATGATATGTTGCTGGTTGGAAATGATAAAGAAATTATCTAGGATTTGAAGACCCAATTGTTCTCCAAATTCGACATGAAGGATCTTGGTGTTGCAAAATATATTTTGGGCATGGAAATTAAGAGAGTTCAGGAAAAGAGGAAGCTCTAGTTAAACCAGAGGAAGTATGTCAAGACAATAATGTAGAGGTCAAATATGTAGGATAGTAAACCGGTGAAGGTTCCTATTCCTGCAGGTGTAAAGCTATCTGTTGAATAGTGTCCCAAGACAGAAGAAGAAGAGGAGTATATGTCCCGTGTTCCATATGAAAGTGTAGTGGGTAGCCTGATGTATGAAATGGTCTATACTAGACTAGACATTGAACATGTAGTGAGAGTATTGAGCAGGTTTATGTCAAAACTAGGGAAGGAGCATTAGAAAACAGTGAAGCGGGTTTTTAGATATTTGCATGGCACTAGTGATTATGGTTTGTGTTACTAGGGAAGACCAAGATTGGAGAGAGTTTTTGACATCCATGGTTTTGTTGATGTAGATTGGGTTGGAGATCTGGACCAAAGAAGATATACAAGTGGGTATGTGTTTAGCCTATTTGGAGTTGCAGTCAGTTGGATGAGTAAAAGAGAGTCTGGAGTGGCTCTTTCAACTACAGAGGAAGAATACATGGCAACCACTCATACAAGAAAGGAATTCGTTTGGTTACAAATATTGTGTTCAAGTATGGGGTCGGTGCATCGAACTATAATGATAGACTATGATAGCCAAAGTGCAATTTTATTGTCTAAGAACCTTTCTTATCATTCAAAGACAAAACACATTGATGTTCAATATCACTTTGTGAGAGATATGGTTGAGGATAAAAAGGTGTTGTTGGTAAAGGAAGACACTTTGAAGAATGTTTCAGATGCATTGATGAAGTCTGTGAGCACTGAGAAGTTATCTTGGTGTAGAGAAACAATGGGTGTTGTAGGGTTGGACAAATGACTAAGCTCTCGTGTGGCCCCTGCAGAAAGAAAATAACAAGTGGGATAACGTTGGGTTTGTTATATTCTTTCCATGAATAGTCGCACGCGTGGGGGGGTCACAAGGGGGTGATAGCCCCTCTCTATTCATGCATCGGGCGCAATGGGGGGGTCATAGGGGGGGCAGGTACCCCCCTGCATGGGGCCCAAGGCAGTGCCCCAGGAAAACAAATTTGGACCCTATTTTAGGTGGGCGGACCTGCCTATGGTTTTTTGCATGGGTTTGCACATGGTTTTGGGGCATGATGGTTTTCAGCCCTTGGTATTTTTTAGATCCGGTCAAGGGAACTAGGGTTATGTTCTAATCCAGGGTTAATGGATTGGGGTTTATGAATGCTTCGACATATATATATATATATATATATATATATATATATATATATATATATATATATATGTGTGTGTGTGTGTGTGTGTTGTAACACTGAAAGGAATATAATGAAAAAAAAAACTGGTAGTCCCGATTTGGGATCCAGGGGAAAAATCTTTGTGTATATCTATTTTATGTTTTATTCTCTCGCAATTGTTTATTTTTTGTTTTGAAGAATTCGTTTGCAGATAATTTCTGTACAGGGTTAAAACCTACAAATAGTTTATAATTTTTTTCATGAAATATCCTTTGAGCTTATTCACACAAATTGAAAAATTATTTTGACAAATATTCTGCTAATATTATCACTCAATCTTCTAAATATTACTAAGGAATTTGAGAAAAAATTAAACCCTCGAGTAGATATTTTATTTGAAATTTTCATTAACCAATTACTTGTTTTTCTATTGAAAATTCAAGTTTATGTTGTGCGAAGAACTTGGATTTTCACAACTAAGCCTTTTAATTATTTTTTTTCCTTTTTCATCTCTCTCTCTCTCTGTAAAATTGTATTCTTTTTGTAAAAGTTAATTTTCATATGGAAGAGGGGTAAGAGTATTGTTGTAAGGACCCATAATCTACATCTCTGCTTTATGAAATAATAGGGAAATAAACTTTTCCTAATTCAAGGGCTTATTGTAAAGTTTAATTTTATGTCCATTAACCACAATTGAAATTCCTTCTTCGTCAATTAGCTTTATCTTATGACCCAAGCTAGTGAGTGGTGAATTTTCCTTTTGAAACCTTTGGATTTAGAATAAAAAATCAAAGCCCACTAACAAAATTTGAATTCATTTTTCTTAATGAACATAGAATGCCAATTTTATCTTTGTTGCTGGATTAAAGTAGTTTTTTTTTAATGCTTCCTGTCTCGTCTCATCTAACTCATTCAACTACATGATTGTTTCTTTTTTTGATTTTGATAGATCTAACCTTAATTTAGTTGGTTTTCTAAAGGTTTGAACTTGAAATCGAATGGGAATAATGATTTTCTTACCATATACCAATTCATAAGGATTAAATCCAGTAGTAAATTTTCAAGTTGTTCTATAGGACCACAAAGCATCTAGAATCCTTTATTGCCAGTTCTTCTAGTGTAGTTGGAATATCTTTGTCATGATTATCTCCAAAGTTTTTTTTGTTGGATGATAAATAATGAATTTTTAATTCTTTATCTGGTACTTTTACACTATGTCTTTCATAAGTTAAGAGGTAAAATGTGCTCCTTGGTTAGTGACATTTCTATGGGGAATCCAAATCTTACAAAAATGTCTAGAAAGAGAAAATTAACCATTGATTATTATGAAGCTCTTGATAATTATTTTTCTTCTTCTCACTTAATGAAATAATCAATACATACCAAAATGTAACTTTTCCCTTTTAATATGGGGTTGATAGGACCTATGAAATCTAGATCCCATTTTTCAAATGGCTTTATGAGAACTTGTGGCTGCAAGGGCATTCATTATAGGGTACATGTTTACCCATCCTTTGACAACAGTCACAACTTCATACATATTTACTAGTATCTTTAAAAATGGATGGCCAATAGTATCCTTGATGAGGTATCTTATAGGTTGTTCTCCTATTTGCAAAATTCCCACCGCAAGGTTCATCATGAAAAACTTTTAAAATTTGTAACATTTCATGTTCTCTTACACATCTTATAATTACAATTTTGGGTCTTGTTTGAAAGAGTTTTATTTTAACCAAGAATATATATTGATTTGTTTGATTATCTTTTTCTTTTCTTTTGATGTGAAAATGGGAAGACAAGTAATTTTCCACATGAACAAACTATGAAGTTTTAATAGATATAACAAACAATTTTTCATCTATACACGTATAAGAAGCTAGAATAATCTCACCGGGGTTATTAAGGTGTGATATAAAGTATGCCACTTGATTTTCCCTTTCGGGACGATCTGTGATAACGATATTTATCTCCTACAACAAAAATACATATGTTGTTATTCTACCATTTGTAATAGGTTTATTCATTAGTTACTTGATGGTAGAATGATTTGTATGGATACAAATTTCATAGATAGTGTCAAAACTTGTTAACTACATGCACAATTGCCAACATTTCTTTCTTAGTGTCAGGCCAGGAGGTAACTCCTCAAAACAAATTATGTTTTTACATTAATACTGATCATAAATATATACATGGAGGGAGATACTTTTGGGCTTCATCTACTAGTATCTCTTCATATTCAAATTCTCCTTATTTTCTATTTACACTATTTTACATGGATTACCTAATCCCAAAGATTAGGTGTCAACATTCCCCCACCTTAATCCTAATGGATGTTGGTGAATTCAAGCATCATTCTAAATCTTTAAAACTTTTCTCTTCCAAGCTCTTTGGTGAAGATGTTTGCAATCTTCTCATTTGTGGAAAAATGGCGTAGGTGAATTTTCTTGGCCTCAAAACAATGTTGAATCATATGGTATTTTGTATTGATGTGCTTTTTTCGATCATGGAACTTTGGGTTCTTGGCCAATTTTATTGCAAAAGTTTTGTCGATCCTAAGAGGAGTTGAATTCATTTGTTTCTCCTGCAAATATTATAGAATTTTATTGAGCCACACAATTTCCTTTTTTGCTTTAGATGTTTCTTCTAAAGTATGGAAGAGTTCCCTTAAAGTACTTTAGAAATATTTTTGCAGCAGACCAATGTCCCTCACAAGGCGTTTGCATAAGCCTGGAGAGGATCCAACAAAAAATGAAATGTTCAGTCTAGTAGTAGTTAGGTAGTTGAGACTTCCTACAAGCAGTCTATACTTTTTTGCATCCTCAAATTCTTTTCCCTCAATGGATGTGAGATTTAAGTTCTGTTCCATTGGATTAGTCAAAGGATTGCACTCAGCTATACCAAACCTGTTCAACATGTCTCAAATGTACTTCTTCTGAGAAAGGAATATAAACATTGGATGTTGAGTCACTTCAATACCAAGATAGTAGTGAACATATCCAAGTTAGTCATCTCAAAAAATTTCCTCAATTACTTCTTTATGGATGCAATGTAGCTCTCATTTTTCCCTGTCATCAAAATATCATCTACATACACCATAATATATAAAACTGTTTTTCCAACTTTCTTAACAAACAAATATGCATCATCAATATCATAATGTTTGAAGTTGAGTTTCAGAAGATTCTCAATTAAATTATCAACCAGGTTTGCGGTCCTTACTTGAGGTCATACAAGGATTTTACAAGCTTGCATACTTTGTGTTCTTGACCCTTCACAACAATTCCTTCTGGTTTGGACATAAAAACATTCTCTTTCAAATCTCCATTAAAGAAGGTAGTTTTTACATCCATTTGATGGAATTTCCAAACTTTTTGAGCTACCAAGGCAAATAGTATTTAGATGGTATCCCATTTTGTTGTGGGGGAAAAATTATCCTTAGATTCTACCCCTTCCTTATGTGAAATTTTTTTTTCCACAAGCCTAGCTTTGTTCTCATCAAGTGAGCCATCTACTTTAAAATTATTCTTGTAGACCCACTTGTAGCCTATTGGTTTGGTTTCTAATGGAGGATCAACCAGCTTTCAGGTGCCATTATTTATCAAGGCATCATATTCTTTCTGCATCACTTCTTTCCATTCATCATGAGAAGATAATTCTTTGAAGGAAGCTAGTTCAAAATATATAGACAAATTCGGTTCAAAATAATAAGAAACATCCATATCAACACGTGAATGAGAATCATCTACATAAACTCCATTTTTCCTGGTTGCGTTTCTTGTTCCTGTCTTTCCAACCTCATCGGGACGAACACTTTCAAGTGTATTTGTCATCCATTTTGGAGGACCTTTCTGAGATGGCCCAGGTTTCTAAGTTGACTAAGATGGGGCTGAATCAAGATTTAGTCTCCCAATTTTTTCAATCACATCACTCAAAGTGTCATTAGTAGTTGGAGCTTCATCTGGGGGAGAGAGTGCTTCAGAAAAATATTCCACATATTGATCTAGTGTAGGAATCCCCTCTTCAAGACGTGGAATCTCATTATAAAATTCTTTAAAAGTATTTGCATGTATGTCTATCCAAGTGATCAAGCTGCCACTCAACAACATTGTCAGTCTTGGAAGATTCAAGAAATATCACATCGCTAGATACTACAAACTTATTATTAAATTCATCATAGAGACGTTATGACTTGGAGGTATTTGAGTACTCCAAGAAGATACACTTACGAATCCTTGCACCAAGTTTGTTTATTTTTTCCTTAGGTATCAAGGCATAACAGGTGGAACCAAAGACCCTGAGATGCTTTACCGAAGGAATGTGTCCATACCACATTTCATAAGGAGTCTTGATTTTAATAGCATTATATGGACACCTATTTTTTATATAAACAACACATAGAAATGCATCATCCCAAAAAATCAGTTTAACATTCTTGAAAAACATCATGGAACAGACCATATTTATGATTGTCTTGTTCATTATTTTAGCTACTTCTTTATGTTGAGGATTATAAGTAACATTTGTTTGATGTTTGATCCCATGCCGACAAAGATAGTTTTCAAATCCATTTTGAAGTGTATTTTTTTACATTATCAGTGTGAATAGATCCAATATGAGATTGTGCATCATCTTCAATCCATGCATGAAAGTTCTTGAATGTTTGAAAAACATCATATTTATTTTTCAATAAATAAACCCAACACATTCTGGTGTAGTCATAAATAAATGTCATCATATGTTTATTTACATTTGCAGAAGGAAAAAGAATTGGGCCACATAAGTTTGACTGAACAAGCTCAAGTTTCCTATGTGCTTTGGAATGAGAATCATGGAAAGGTTGTTTGTTATGCTTTCATATAATACAAGCATCACATTTCTTAATTTTCCTAGGAATTGTAGGAAAACCAGTAACACCATTATTCTTCAACAAAAGAAGGCTTTCATAGTTCAATTGTCCAAATATAGAATGCCATAAAAGACTTTATGGAAATGTACCTTCATCATAGGGAGAACTATATGAATTTTTTTGTGCACGAGAAAAGGTACTTTGCAGCTTCAGAAGTATTTCTTCTCCTATCCTCATCATGACAAGTAAGTGATCTGATGCTTTTCTGACCTCGACCTTGCCATCAAATAAATGACTGGAGTGTCCTTGCTGACGGATTTGGACCAAATACAACAAGTTTCTCCTTAGCTATGGGAGGTATATAACATCATATTGAAGAAATTCTGGAATACTAGGTAGTTTGAGCCTGATGGGGCCAAGCCCTGATGGCTTGAGTTTTGACTTGTGTGAAAAGTATATTGATCCATCAACATTGTTAGTGAATTATTCAAAAAAATATCTACTAAAGGTCACTTGGAAAGTTTCTCTTGAATCAAGAAACCAATCGTATTTCCATGAAGCAAGTGAAGCATTGAATAAGTCTTTATTTACTCCAATGTTGTAACGTAGTGAGCAGATTCAAGTGATTTATCTTTCCCTTTGTCATTGGTTTTACCTTTGACTTCATTTCTTTCTTTCTCAATTATTTCCAAAGGCAACTTACATGTGGATGCATCATGTCCATCTCTATGGAAACGTATGCAATGAAGATCAAATTTTTCTCCCTGTAATTTCTTGCGGGCCCCTGCCTCTAAAATTCCTTCTGCCTCTTCCTCTTTGGCCACCTCTTCCACTTGAAGAATATTTTGCATGATTCTTATCTCTATGTGCAATACACATAAATTATTTAGGAGATTGAGGAGATGTATTCTTCCCAAAAACCTTCTCTCTCTCAACAAACTTATTCTCAAGGGATTCAAAGGTAATATCCTTGAGGTTTCCACTTGCTTTAAATGACACAAGGTAAGGTGAATAAGTGGTATATAGTGCCTTGACATAAGATATGAGAGTAATTTATATTTCAACACCATTATTTTTTATATCATGCATAATATATCTTACTTCTGATGCTAAATCAAGAGGGTCATCATTTTTTAATTCAAGTTTGAACAATTTAATCATCAATTGGACAACTTCAAGTTCAAAGTGTGAGCCATAAAATTCCTTCAAATTATTTAAGGCTTCAAAATAATTTGAAAATGGTGAAATATTGTGACTCACCTCTTCATTTACATATGTTGCAATTAAGGCATAGGCCTTGTTGTTCTTATTTTTCCAAATGGAAATCTCCTTATCTGAATTGCACTTTGCAGGTGCATTATCTCTTCTCCTTCACAAGCTCCTCTCCGCAACTCATTGAAAATGAGACTATTTTTTATCTTCCTTTACCATTCATGATACTTCTATTTTCCAGAGAGAACTACTCCAAAAATAGATATTAGTGAATGCATTTTAAAAATGTACTCTGATGGCAATATATTGTGAAAAAAAATGCACTTCTGGTGGTACTTTATGTAAAAAATACAATTATGGTGTGTGTGTATATATATATATATATATATATATATATATATATATATATATATATATATATATATATATATATATGAAAAAGGTATTATTTGGGGAAGGGTTATATGGGGGAGGTGGTATATGGGTGAGGGTGTATATGGGGGAGTTGTTAATGTGTGGGGTTATGAATCAGGGAAGGTATTAACTGTGCAATATAATGTATTAACTGTGCGGAGGAGTGACATATATTATAACTAGGAGAGAGTGACATATATTAACTGTGGAGGAGTGAGATATATTAACACTGGGAGTGGAGTGTGGAGTGTTACGATATGAAAAAGACGCTATAACAAGGGTTATATTTTTACTGATAAGATAAATGGCATAAGTCTTAAGGTTCTCCTTTTGACATAATGCTTCCCATACTACTATATCATATGCATCTATGGATATGTGAAACAGTAAATCCCAATTAGGCCCTCTTAAAATTGGCATTTTGGATAACTTTAAATTCTTTGAGCTTCTTAAAAGAAATTTGGCAGTTATCATTCCAATAAAATTCAATGTCTTTGGAAAGAAATTTGAACAATGGAAGAGCTATTTTAGTAAATTTTTGTATGAACTAATGATAATAAATGCATAATTTAGGAAACTTATTACTTTTCTTTGACTTGATGGAATTGGTAATTTAGCAATGATTTCAATCTTGTTTGGATCTATGATTATTCCTTCAACAGATATATGATGTCCCATTACAATCCCTTATGTTAAATTCATAAATCATTTCTCATTTCTAAGGGATAAGTTGGTTTCTAAGCATATTTTAAAACCTTTTCTAGGTTAACCAAATATTCTTCAAAATTATATTCATATTTATAATCATATTTCTTTATTCAATCCATGAAAATCGTTCTAATTCATTATTTGGTTAACCTAGAAAACAAAACAACAATTCTTCAAAAGTATATACTCATTCTTTTTAGGCACAATGACTAAAGGAGAAACATGTTTACTATCATAGATAAGGTAGATAAAATATATAAATAATTTTTGGAATTTGTCTTTCACTATCTCCTTATGTAGTGGATTCATTCATCTTTAAAGTTTTATTATAGGTTTTGTATGTTAATCAATGTAGATATGATGATTGCATATGCTAGGATGGATTCCTTGCATATATGTGTAATCCAAAGAAAATGCTTTTGAATACTTCTTTAATACTTTAATCAATTGGTTTTCTTGAGATGCTTCTAATGTTGAAGTGACATTTTCAAAGTTTTCCCTGATTCAATTTCATCAATTTTTCTATTTGAATTAGTCATTGAGTTTATAAGAAAAAATATCTAGAATAAATCTATAAAGAATTTGTTATAAAATCTTCTTTAAACTTTTCTCTAACAAATGATTTCTCTAACAGATGATTAGTGGCCATATGTTGATCCATTTTTAATTGTTATGCAATATATTGATTATAAATGAAATAATCTAACAAATTAAATTAAATTTATTGCATCCTTGAAATAAATATGTTGATTAATAGTGATTATTGGTTGACTTTCTTCTTGCACTAAATTTATTTCTTCAATCCATGAATATCGTTCTAATTCATTGAGTGAGTTAGTAGGGGGATATAGTGTAATTTGTTTACTTTCACTTCCCTTTTAAATTGTCATTTTTCTTGGTCTACAATTAATGAATGCATGAGTTGTAGCCAAACATGGTCTTCAGAGGATGAGGGAATGTCCACCCAAATTAAATTTAGGTTGTAGAACTAAAAATTCGACTAGATATTCCCAGGAATCCAAGGAGAGTATTAGATCTTTAATTACACCTTTGGATTTTATTCTTGATCTATCGGCTAATTAAATAATTGTACATTTTTCTTGAAGATTATATAAATTCAAACATTGCATTGTAACCATCATCATCACATTAATATATGCACCTAAGTCAATTAATGTACTTGGACTTGAAATATTGTTGATAATAACTGTTACCATAGGTATTCTAAGATCAATATATTTTTCAGTTTTAATTGTTTTTTACATTAAGCTAGCCAAGTTTCCAATAACATGACTTATAGACATATATTTATTTCTTTTACATTTTTCTTAAAATATGGTTTCTTAACTCTTTTTTCATAAATTGATATTTCCTTAATAGATTTCAATAAAGGAATTTTGACCAAAAAATAATTTTGTTGATTTAAGAAATCATGCTTAAGAAGGATCATTGGCTTTTCCAATATCAACCTATATGGAAAAGGAGGTGATTTGGTTGCTATTGATAGATCATGTTTATATTTTGGGATTTTGTGTGACTCATTTGTGCCAATTTTGTTAGGAATTTCCTTAATTTCTTCTTCTCCTTCTTTAATTATAGGAGATTCCTTTTGTAAATATTTACCCGATCATAAGTGGATATTTTTAACAGAGACATTTGCATAGGTGGGAAGTGCTCCTTCCTCAATGTTGTATACAAGTTTCTCCACTTTACTAATAGGATTAGCCACTTTCTAGGATGGTCGTTTTGTAGGTGTAGGTTGAGGTTAATTAGATGGAATCGGAAGCTTCTAAGGTTAGGTTATTTGTGGTACAAGAAATTTTTGTTGAACATCAGGATTTTTTGGTAGTTGGAATTGTTGAAAAGGAGGCGTTTGTTGTTGGTATGGATATTGAGGATATGATGGGTGCTAAGGTTTTTGAGGATTATATAGAGGTTGGTTTCCATAGGCTTTTCCTCGCTAACATTTTTTATAAGGTTGGTTTGGAAATTGTTGAGGAGGACAAGCATATAATGGGATAGGAGTATTTGCACTTGATATTGATAATAATGAGGAAACTCTTTAGGAAATCGTTGGGGGTCTTGAGACATAGTATAGATCAAGGCTTCTAAGGACTTTTTGGTGGTGCAACATAGTAGAGTGACTCTGATTCTTCTCCTTCTCTTCTATAGGTTTTCTTTAGCTCTGATATTCTTGTACAATTTTTTGTTGAATGTTTCTTTGCACAAATTCCACAAATTTTAATACTCCCCAAAGGAGATTAATGTAAATGATGCTTATTTATATGTTTAGGGAAAAATATAGATAATACTTCACTCTGTTCTTCTTTCCTCTGTTTAGCTTTAATGCATCAATTTGAGAGACAAGAGCATTAAAGAAGTCATTTTAAATGTTTATGCCTAAGTTCTGCTCTTGAAAATCCTCTCAAAACTGACTTAGTCACCTTTGACAGAGCATCTCATTATCCCTTACGGGATTTAGCTCTTCCTCAAGTGTATTTATTTCAATATTCAATAATTTGATCATAAGGTAAACGAGAAATATCACCTGCCCCATAAGATTAAGGACATATATATATTAGCCATCCTAGATTCCTTTTAAGAAAATTGTTTGGGTAAACTAAGGCCTTTTTTCTTTGGATTTTGTAGATTGTATGTAAATCTCTCTAAGTAATCTTCCATACTTTCATCCTCTTGTTGACTCATCCTAAAGATGTCTTCTTTTGAATTTAGGATCTACAATAAGGTTGATATTTTCTCAAAAATGTCTTTCTCATGTCATCCCAATATAATATAGTGGCTTCTTCTAATCCTATAAACCATTTTAGTGCATAACCTTTTAAAGTAGAATGGAATAGGAAAATATTTGTGGATCACTTGTGTAACCACATGTACAACATAAAATATCAAATTCAAACAATAAATCATTTGGGTGTTCAATAGGCATACCATAAAATATTAGAAGAATAGGAGGAGGAATATTCTTCATTTTTACCTCAACTCAGACTATAGGTGCATCTAAGATGGGAAATATAATCTTGAGTGTACCTAATGGTTAAAAACATGGGTTTTCTCTTTGCATGTCACATGATTTATTTTTGAGGGGGTATGGTATTGTACATGTGAGAAAGTAGTTGTTTGCAGAAATTAGTGTGGGACTGGTAAAGTACTAACACTCTCATTCTCGCTTACGGGCTAGAGAATGGGATAGATTTTATTTTTGGGAAAATTCCCAATTCCTTTGCTTAATTGCATGATTTTATGAATTACAAGGAATAGTTCACGATTTCAAGTCCTTGGTATGGCTCCTTTATGGATATTATTGGGCCTCACTTGATGTCTCCATTGGGTTGGGTTTACAAAACTATAATTGGCCTATTTACCCCAACTAATATTTTCAAAATGAGGGAAGTGCTAGGAGGGTTTACTTAGGATGTGTATTCCATCTAAATAAAATAAAATAAAATTTGAAGGTCCATGTTCATTTCTTAATTTTAAATTTGAATTCGTCATTTATTAGGTCTTTGGATTGTTTAGCCAATACAATTCAAATATCTGTTGCTTCTACATAAAGTGGATAGTTGATGTAGCCATCATCATCATCTCCATCCACTAGGACATTGTCTCTTGAGCGTCACCTCCATGTGGATGATCATTGTTATGACCTCAATTTAACTCACATGAGACATTCAAATGATTTCTTACAAGATTTATCATTTGAAAATAATATAGAATAATAATGCTACCTCCTCGCTACTTGAAATCACCTCAAAGAGCAGGGAAACAACTTTCAAAACTGGGTTTTCATACATTTGTGTAGCATTCCTTCATTAACACTTGCGAGAATTGCATGGAATATTCTTTGAAAGCCATACAACTATGTCTACAGAAGTGAGTGAGACTCCTCCAACGCATTTAAGGACTTTGGGATAATTCAAGCGACTCTAAGTTGATGTGAAAGATAAATTCAAGCTCTCGTCCCATTTATAAAGAGTAATTCGGCCTTTGTAATATTCCTAAATTAGCATACATCTAATTGGAATATTAATTTTTGCTCTTATCATTTAGTTATATGAATAAATGGGTGGGGAGACCCATAAATCTCTTTAGTAGGAATAAAATCCCTCTTAATGTGAAAAGGGATCATCTTCATAGCTAGATAAAGCACCCTCATGTGTGAACAGGGGCTAATGCACGTGGACAAGGTCAAGTTTGACCAAATCAACAACACTGGTGTGGAGGGAGTGGATCATTAATGAGAGATAGTGCAGTGCAAATGGGAGGAAGTCTCCATGATAGTAGAAACCCTAATGAGTGGGACCCAAGGTGAGAAGGCTCACATTGTTTATAAGGAGGGCAAAGCAGCCATAGATGGGGATGTTATTGATTATTTTTTTTGTGGTATGCATGACTATTTGCATTCTTCAATTGTTTAGTTGAGATTGTTCTACTGTTTAGCACCAGGTGTTCCCGAGCGGGAATCCCACCTCTTTCCTTGAGGTAGCCCCTTGGAAGAGTCTTGCACTATCATTTCCACATTTAGGCATTCTGGCCAAGCTTCAGTCTTCAGCTACATCATAGTTTTTGTTTAGATTTGTGTTGTGTTGCTGGGGTGTAACAGTGGAGGAGAGAGATCTCCACTTTATGAGCTTATTTTCCAGTGAGGGGACCATCCCTTCACCTATTGAGTTGATTGGGTGTTTTTTTAACTTATAGATCATTCTTTTAGCCCCATATCAGTAGTCATTCCCAGGGAGTGCGTAAGTCAGGGAGCAGAAATGCAGTGGGTAACTAAAAAAAGGTCGAAAATCCGAACTTAAAATCTGGCCAAACCATTTCTGGGTTTTTTGAGTAGAATCCGTGGTTAAAAGCGTCAATCATTCTGAGCACTCTAAAAACATTTGGCATATGGTTCTTCACCTTAGTAGCAATAGTTTCCAGTAGCAGTAGCAGTAGCAGCACAACTTTTCCAGTGCTTGATTTCTTTAGTGTATTTCAGCCATATTGTGGCTTGAGTGCATTCCTTTTGGAGCACTATGTAATTTCATTTGCTGTTATATATAATAATATGGCTCCATTTTTTTCTACTCATAGATTATGATGTCTTAATGTAATTTCCAGTTCCAGCATATTTTCGGCATTTTCTAGATTTTAGTGCTATGTTTCTATTTTGATTTATTTGGAATGTTGCATATGTTCTATATTCCTATCTTTTCCATTTTGGAATATTACAGTGGTATTAGAGCATAATCTTGGCTCATCCTGTGAGTTTCAGCCAATATGCTATAAGAAGAAGAAGAGATCTAAATGATGGAGGGAATGAGCTTTGTCTCATCACTTTTCAGATCTATGAAGAACCTCTCCAAGGAGGTTAAGCATATGAAAGAGGAGAGATATAATGAGACCTCCAGGGTTTCAAGATGAGGAAGTTCCATGTACTTCCTATTAGCAAAAGAAAGATATGGTATTGCACAGAGATCCAAAGAAACATATTATGCCCTTTTCTATTGAAGAAGAAGAAAAAAGGCATGAATATGGAGGACACTTAGATCATGAGATTCTAAGTGACTATCTTGCAGAATACAAATCTCAAACAAGGGCTTTCAAGGAGAATCTAACTCTCCCACAGTTCATTTAGCTCAAAGAAGAAAGAAGACGTTGCAGCAATAGATTTCTAGTGTCTACATTTGATGGGTCATCCACATGCACAACAAGAGCTTGGGAAATGAAGTTGGATGCACTTTTCCTGCTACATCCAATAGTAGAGAAAGAAGCTTTTGAGATTGCAGCGCTGCACCTTGAGGGTGAAGAAAAAATTTGGTGGTTCAGCCATTTGAGTCATGCAAGAGTGAATGCATATGTAGACTTTACTAAAAGGTTGATCAAGAGGTTTGACAAGAAGAAATCAGAGGAGAAGAGGCCTTCACCACCACTTGCTGCAGGAGCACTTGCATTAGGAGAGAGAACACTTGCACCTTTGCAAAGTGGTCATGATCTCTTGAAATTTAGATTCCCATGCACTATTTTGGAGATGCATGAGGAGGAGACTTATACAAGCGTTGATGCAGCCATAGAATATCAGCCATCTTCATCAGTAGTTGGGGAAGTCATCACACCGGTGGATGGAACCCTTGTAGCAGTACAAGATGTTCCAAAGCTTTACCAAGGTATGCACATGTTTCCACTTTCTGCTATTTCAACACATCATATGGAGGATTGTGGGAATATATCATTGCATGACCTAGGGGCAAAGCACATTTCTGATTTGGAGCAGTAGACTATCACTACGCTGAGGAGCCCCGATTTGTTCAAGGAGGAGATAAAAAGCCATCATAGTTATTCAGTGTTGAGTTGCATACAACTCTTGGGGTTGGAGTGTAGATTGTTGGAGGATAGGATGAGCATTGTCCTAAACAATGCAATGCAGAATTATGTGTTCAACATTGAGCATGATCTTGAGATAACAGATGCACCATCATGGAGATCAGCAGCAGTGATGAGTTTGGGGCCCAACTAATATTGAGACATTTTGATGACCAACACACTTGTGTAGGAGTGGATAGGTAGATGATTGATGGATGACATCTTTCATTATTATGATGGATACTTCTTGATGAGCAATTCACATCTAGTTTTTTCCTACATCTCATTTGGATCCTTATGGGGTCAATTTCATCATTGATGAGTGGTCTTCATTTGGAGATCTCCAGGGGATTGCATTTCAATGTCCCATGAAATGCAAAGATAGAAAACTGATTTGGAAGGATGGTATTCTCCATTGGAGGAATACCAATTTTGAGCATGATAGTAGACACTCACCATTGGTTGGATGGGTGATGTTGATGAGCAAGAGGATGGGAAGCCACATGTAGATCTATGACACAGGGCAACAGGAGGCAAGGCTGTGTTGGCTACTCTTGAAAGAGTTTGGTCATCATGTGACACATTCTATTTCAAAGAGTATGTTGTTGGTTAGGACTTGGCATGGAACTTGCATCATAGGGTAGCAAGGAGTTTGGGCGTATTGGGGTGATGTGATATATTTCATGTCAACCATCATATTTTTGCTCCATAGTTTATATGGTGATGGTGTGGGGAGGAAACAAGAGTTGTTGTTGCTTTGGAAGAACTTGGGAGAGTATGGGCTGATTTTCTCCTATATTTTTCATAATGTTGCAGGAGTAGGTGATGGCACCATCATGGTGCAAAGGGGCTACTCCTTAGCCTGGGAGGATCAAGAGGTACTTCCACTTGGAAGGAATCTCCCATATATAGCAGCATTATGCTTGATGAATTTGACATTTGGCATGTCAAGGGATGGAGCTATGAGATGACGGGAACCTTATTACAAAGGCCAACAACATTGTCACTTGGGAGCTTGGGGTTGTTGATGGAGTGTTCCCAGGATCACTTCACATATGATGCACTTGATGGAAAAGTAGGAGATGAGGGTGATGAAGTGGTGGATGGAGACATCTATTACCATAAATGATCTTCTTGACTTGGATCTCCAAGCATAAGAAGAATGATTTTCATGTAGCACATGGTTCATTCCTTTTCATGGGGCTATGTCATACCACTATGGAGGGCTCATTCATGGATATTATTATCAACCTACTCTCACTACATGGTAAGAATTGTGTTTTTTCACTTATTGATTATCTAACACGGTATTTACATTCTCTTACCATCTCTATACAGTGCATAGCTCCACAAGAGGGCAAGCCTCTATTTTGGCTTCATAGTCATTTTGGGACCAACATCAGTGATGGGGATAGCCATCTTTTGTATGGCTTTGGGCAAGTTTTGTACAATTATTTGTATGCTCAGTTGATAAAAAATGTCATTTACTATTTACTAGTAGATGATATGACATGCACAACTAGCAACTTGTTGGGAGATAGCTTACCATATTATGTTTTGCAACAATAGTTAGAAAAAATGCACTGTGACCACTTAGGAAACTGTTGGTACCTTCCATCACTACATGAAACCTTCAGTATCTTTCTCATTTGGATGCCATGTGGTGATGATGTCCTATTCATCATATATGGGGTGGTTTGGGCTAGCATGATTCATGACTCTAGAGAGAGGATCTTTGAAGATACAATTTTCGTCTTGCCTCTTGAAGGCAACATTATTGCAGCCAAAAATCAGCAGCTACTCTACACTTATCATAGGTGGAGAGAGAGACAGCATGGGATAGAAAATTTGGTCTATCAAGTTCAGCAATGCACCCACCTTCTTTGCAGGAGCCTAAGGTGGAGGAGTATTTCTATGAGTTACCATTTTGGAGGGTGCCTCATTTTCTATGGATGATAGCTTGGGGATGGGAGCTTGACATGTGAATGATGGTTCCCACTATATTTCAGATTCCATGCCTCAAGAAGGCCTCTAGACAGCATATTTTTGCCTCCATGGGTATTCCACTTTTTCATGATGATAGTTATTTGGGATTGTTAGCAAAAGCTAACTTGCATACTTGGGAGGAGAAACTTGGATATTTATTGATGAGACAACATATTGTTCCTTGGAGAAGCTTATCATATGAGGATGTTAAAGGAGGAGGAGGGGAGGCTCTTCAGTTATATCCTTGCATTTGCTTCAGGAAAAGAAACATTTGGGAGGGGAGGACTTTAATATTCCTGAATTAGCATACAACTAATTAGAATACTAATTTTTTCTCTTATCGTTTAGTTAGATGAATAAATGGGTGAGGAGACCCATAAATATCTTTAGTAGAAATAAAATCCCTCTTAACATGAAAGGGATCATATTCATAGCTGGATAAAGCACCCTCATGTGTGAACAGGGGCTAATGCATGTGGACAAGGTCAAGTTTGACCAAATCAAAAACGCTGGTGTGGAGGGAATGGATCATTAATGAGAGACAGCGCAGTGTGAATGGGAGGAAGTCTCCATGATAGTAGAAACCCTAATGAGTGGGACCCAAGGTGATAAGGCTCACATTGTTTATAAGGAGGGCAAGGAAGCCATAGATGGGGATGTTATTGATTATTGATTTTGTGGTCTGCATGACTATTTGCATTCTTCAACTGTTTAGTTGAGATTGTTGTGTTGTTTAGCACCGAGTGTTCCCGAGCGGGAATCCCACCTCTTTCCTTGAGGTAGCCTCTTGGAAGAGTCTTGTACTATAATTTCCACATTCAAGAATTTCGACCAAGCTTCAATCTTCATCTACAACGCATTTTCTGTTTAGATTTTTGTTGTGTTGCAGGGATGTAACAGTGGAGGAGAGAGATCTCCACTTTCTGAGCTTATTTTCCAGTGAGGGGATGATCCCTTCACCTATTGAGTTGATTGGGTGTTGTTGTAGCTGATAGATAATTCCTTCAGCCCCATATCAGTAGTCATTCTCAGGGAGTGCGTAAGTCAGGTAGTAGAAATGTAGTGGGTAACTCAAAAAAGGCCGAAAATCCAAACTTAAAATCTGGCCAAACCATTTCTGGGTTTTTCTAGGTTTTGTTATTAGAATCCATGGTTAAAAGTGCGAATCATCATGAGAAACCTAACAGCCTTTGGCACATGGTTCTTCACCTCAGTAGCAGTAGTTTCCAGTAGCAGTAGCAGTAGCATCAAAACATTTCCAGTGCTTGGTTTCTTTAGTGTATTTCAGCCACCTTGTGGCTTGAGTGCATTCCTTTTGGAGCACTGTGTAATTTCATTTGTTGTTATATACGACAATATGGCTCTGTTGTTTTCTGCTCATAGATTATGATGTCTTAATGTAATTTCCAGTTGCAGCGTATTTCCATCATTTTCTAGATTTTAGTGCTATGTTCCTGTTTTGATTTATTTGGAATGCTGCATATGTTCTATATTACTGTATTTTCCATTTTGGAATATTACAGCCTCCCAAAGTCCCTTCAAGAATTGGGAACCCATTTTGAATGAATATTTTTCACATTAAAACTAGTCCTTCAAGAGGTTAGGAATTTTTGTATAAGTGAAAGCCATGGGGAAATATTTAAGGAAGAGAAGTACTGCAAGGCCATACTAGAAGAATGAGATTAGAGATAATCTATCTTACTCTTAAATCTCAACCATCCATCACCATTATGCTTTTTTGTGTCTTTCCTCAAATAACAAAGAGTTATTCATTCACCTTTGTTAGAGAAGGATTTAAAGAAGCAAAAGGATCCATCCCAAGGAGACTGTCAGAGCCCACTTTCATTGAAATTTTCTTCCTAAGTGTTTTTACTTATTTTGTCCTTTTTCCATTCTAATTATATATGAGTGTTTCTCTTTCCCTCCAAATTCTTGTGTTTGAATGGCATTCCTATGATCGAACTAATAATTTAATTGCATGAATGCTCTATTCATTTTGTTTTTGTTTTTGTAATGTTCATATCTTGTCCAACATGTAACAATTATGTGTTTTTTATATTACAACCTAACTAATAAACATGATTTTTCTCACCCATGTAAGAAAATAGCCAACATAAATTGGTGACCCTACTTGGCTTTAGATAATTCCATTTCACTTATTATGTTATTTTTAGTCATTTTATAATCTCTAGTGACTTTCAAGAAGGGTAACTAACCTATATCTCCATTAAGCAGCCACCAGGCACTCTTAGTAGTTCCAAAAACGTGATTTTATGACTTGCGTGGTTGTTTCAGTTCATCTCACACAAGTCCTATGATAGAGAAGTATTTTTCCATGAAAATATTTTTGGGTAAATATATGTCACCAACAAAAAAGTTTATGATAATATGTATCATTATCTTGCCACATAACCTACGTGACTATATCTATTGAAACCAATGAGGGTTGACACAAATCCAAATTTTAGGACTTAGATAGTATAATCAATTAGCTTGGTAGTATGCCTCACTTTTACAAGAATTGTGGAATGATACTCTATGTTCTTTCTCATTTTCTTAGTGATTAACTAAATTAGCACATAGGAAGAGGAATCATTGTTCTCAGCTCTCTCCATGTCGATGGATTCTTTAGTTATTATTCCACATGGATGCATATATTAGAGTTTCATTTTCTATCACAAATCGCGCATAAGGGACCTAAAAGTATCATTAACTCTAGTATGCTTGATGCAGCGGCAACAATGGATTTAAATAAAGCCCACAATGGATCTATACAACCCAATAATCACTCCTTTTTCCTTTCAGAACTAAAAGTCTTTGAATAGGCATAAAAATATTTCTTTTCTCTTTCGAGTCCCAATATACCCTTTTAAACCATTCAAAACAACGTTTGAACGCCTTTTCCAACCATTTTATGTGTATCGCTACAACCCCAGATCTGGCCGGTCGGATGGCTCAGATCAATTCGCAGTATCTGCGGTTGGCAATGCGAGTCTCCAACTATCGGCGTTTTCCACAGCTCCGATGCGATGCCAATCGACGATCGCAAGTCGCAGTGGTTGGATGTCGCTACTCGTAAGTGATGTGATATCCACCGGACCCGATATCACTTCAAAGCAACTTTTACAATCCTTCGCGTCCGCACTCCTTTGTAACGTGATGCGATATGGAACACCTCTTCGGCCCGATGCGATGGGTTTACACGGACCCGATGAGTCCCAAAATCAATCTATATATTATTTCAAATCTGTTCAAAGGTTTCGCTAAGTGTTATTTTTTTTTCGCCAATTCTCTGTGTTAACGGGATTTTCCGCTCATGGACTTAAGCTATGCCAGATTTACCTTAACACGAGAATTCTTACAGTTAAGAATAAAAACACAAGGCCACAACCACTTCAATCAAATACATGGAAAATCAAACACTCAAGCCTCCACGGGCTCATCATACGATTATGCACACAACATTAATTTTATTCATAATATACAGAAGAACAAAGTCTCGGCCTTAAGCCAGATTATACAAGGAAATGACCTTTGTTACACAAAACAAAGTTCACGCACACACTCTGAGCTCTCACTCCACTCCAATCCTCTCCAACCTCTCGCTCATCACACTTTCTCCTCCTTTTATTACTCAAATAATTTCTCTAACAATATCTAACAGCAATCCTCTATCTCTTAGCTCTCATGCACACCTATGCTAACAACTCTATCTCTAAATCTAAAATAAGATAGTCTCTCATTTATTACAATAATAAATTATAAAAAACTATTTGAAAAGTCCAACCCTCTCAGTAAAACTGATTTTGACTAACATTCAATGAATTTGACCCTGTTTAGCCACAACATGTGAACAAGTTTTCACATTGCTGGCTAATCCCGATGCTCCTGCATCAGACTCCTGGGGAAGAAAAGACTTGTCCTTCAAACTTTCAGGACTTACTCCGTATTTCTGTAGTCCAGCTGCTGTCAACCAACTGGTATCTTCCATTGGCTGCTCCTTCCACTTGACTATATACTGGAAATATGTCTGGCCTCGGGTTTTCTTGGATATTCTTTGATCCAAGATAGCTTCAACTTCTTTCTTGAATTCTTTTGGTACTTGTTCCTCCCAATTCACAGTTTGAACTTCATCACCTGTGGCTTCATTCTACAACTCTGTCTCTGCCTCTCTGAATGGATACAAGTTTGCAACATTAAAAATGGGGGATATTCCAATCCCTTCTGGCAACTCAATCTCATATGCATTGGCTGAAAATTTCCTTTTAATTTTACAAGGTCCTATCTTCTTCATTTTCAGTTTGTTATAAGTTTTTGTAGGAAATCTCTCTTTCCTCAAATATGCCATGACTAAATCTCCTACTTGAAACTCCTTTTCTCTTTTTTTTTTCAGATCTTCTCTCTGCTTGTATCTACTACTGCTTTCCTGCAATTTACTTTTGACTTCTTCCTGTAACCTCTGCATTTGTTGGACAAAATCTTCAGCACTTGCACTCCTGGCTTCCTGTTTTCCCAAATCCCTAAGCTCATATACTCCTCTTGGATGCATTCTAAAGACAATCTGAAATGGACTCATTCTAGTGCTTTGGTTTGGTGTATCATTGTAAGTGAACTCAGCTTGAGCTAATGCCAAATCCCACTGTTTGGGATTCTGATGTACCAAACTCCTTAGTATATTCCCCAAGCTCCTGTTCACTACTTCAGTTTGTCCATCTGTCTGAGGATGGTACGCTGAACTAAAACTGAGTTTAGTTCCCAGTTTCTTCCAAAGTGTCCTCCAGAAATGCCCTACAAATTTAGTATCTCGATCTGATATAATACTTACAGGTAAACCATGCAATATTACAATCTCTGAAAAGAATAAATTTGCTATGTGTGTTGCATCACTAGTTTTCTTACAAGCAATAAAATGTGCCATTTTAGAAAATCTATCTACTACAACATAAATAGAATCGTTTCCCCTCTGAGTTTTTGGTAAACCCAGAACAAAGTCCATACTAACTACATCCCATGGTCGATCTGGTATGGGCAATCGCTGATATAGTCCTGTATTCTGACTCCTTCCTTTGGCATACTGACATACCCTACATTTCTCAACAAACTTTTTAACATCAGTTTGCATTTTGGGCCAGTAATAAAAAGCATTCACCTGAGCGAAGGTTTTATCTTGTCCAAAATGACTAGATAACCCTCCACTGTGCTTCTCCTTGATTATTTTCTCCCTCATGGAACATTTAGGAATACATAACTTGTTGCTTTTAAATAACAGACCTCCTTGTATAAGGTAGTCCATCCACTGACTTCTGTTATGGCTCACTAGATTCTAAACTGTTGTGTAGATGTCTCTAAAATCCTCATCATCCTTGTACATTTCTATCATTTCCTCAAAACCTACAATACCCACTTTAAACTCTTGCAAAAGAAAACTTACTCTACTCAATGCATCTGCTACTTTATTAGACTTACCACTTTTATGCTTTATTACAAAAGTGAAACTTTGCAGAAATTCCACCCATTTGGCATGCTTCTGATTTAGCTTTCGTTGGTTATTAATAAATTGTAAAGCGTGATTGTCTGAATATAAGATGAATTCCTTTGACAGTAATTAATGCCTCCACTTTTTCAATGCCTGCACAATAGCGTAAAACTCTTTGTCATAAGAAGAATATTTCTTTTTCACATCATTTAGTTTCTCGCTAAAATATGCTATCGGTCTTTGCTCTTGGCTCAGTACCGCACCAACTGCTACTCCACTTGCATCGGTTTCTACTTGAAAGACTTTCTCGAAATTAGGCAATGCTAGAATTGGCTCTTCTGTTATCTTCTTTTTCAGCGGATTAAAGTTCCTGTCTGTTGCTTTTGTCCATCGAAATGGATGGTTGACCTCCTTTATTGTCTCAAGGATTGGTGCACAAACTTGACTAAACCCTTTTATAAAAATTTTGTAAAAACTAGCAAGTCCATGGAAGCTTCTTACCTCAAATACACTTCTGGGAGTAGGCCAGTTCTTGATTGCTCGTACCTTCTCCGGATCCATTTTCAAGCCCTATTTGGAAACCACAAATCCTAAGTACACCAGCTCCTCTTTCATAAAACTACACTTCTTCAAATTGATTAGTAATTTTTCCTTCTGTAGAGTTTTCAGGACTAATTTCAGATGTTCTAAATGCTCCTCTTTACTTTTTCTAAAAACCAGAATATCATCAAGGTAAACAATGACAAATTTACCTGCATACTCCTTCAAGACCTCGTTCATTAGTCTCATGAATTTACTGGGTGCATTAGTGAGCCCAAAAGGCATCACTAACCACTCATACAGTCCACTATTTTTTTTGAAAGTCATTTTCCATTCATCGCCTTCCCGAATCCGGATCTGATGATATCCGCTTTTCAAATCTATCTTAGTAAAGTACCTGGATCCACTTAAACGGTCCATTAAATCATCCATTCCGGGCAAAGGAAATCTGTACCTGATTGTTATCTTGTTGATAGCTCTAGAATCTGTGCACATGCACCATTCTCCTCCCTTCTTCAGACTACGTACCGTTGGCACAGCACACGAGCTCAGACTCTCTCTGATCAGCCCCTTGTCCATCAGTTCCTGTACTTGCCTTGCAACCTCTGCATTTTCCTGGGGATTTAGTCTATATGCAACTTTATTGGGTAGACTTGCTTCTGGTATTAAGTTGATATGGTGGCTAACACTTCTAATCGGTGGTAATTCATTCAGTAATTCATCCACGATGATATCCATAAAATTATCTAACACAGCTTGAATTTCTTCAGGCAAATCGTTTAAATTCATAGAGGTTAAGATTACCTTGGGCCTCCCTACGATAGCGAAGTGCAACTCCTCACTTTTGTCGACCTCCTATAGCAATTCTTTACCACTTATCAACATGATACTATTTTCAGGCAATCCTTTATCAACATCATTCTTCACTGGCAACAACGTGTGCTTAGTTCCATCCTTCTCTATGGTATATGTGTTCCTTCTCCCATCATGAATCGCTTTCCGATCAAATTTCCATGGTCTCCCCAATAATATATGACATACATCCATGGGCATTATGTCACATAGGATCACGTCTTTGTATGTGCCAATCTGCATTTCCACATTACATTGCTCTGTCACAATGACTTGATGGCCCTTCTATAACTAAAACACTTTGTAAGGTGCAGGATGTGTCATCCTTGCTAACCCAATATTTTTCACCATCTCTGTGAACATAAGATTGTTAGTACTCCCACTGTCAATTATGACCTTACAACACTTACCCTTTGATTTACATGTGGTTCTAAACAAGTTCTTCCTTTGCACAGGTTCTCCGGTCTCCTTTTATGCTCTAAGAAAAGTTCTTCTAAATAGCAGTGATTCACCTTCTTCAGGTGGTTTCTCTTTCTCCACAAGTCGAGGTGGTTCTGGCTCTGCCTCAGTCACATTTTCACCCCTCTGGCTTGTTGATTTGTTATGAGGACAGTCCCATGACATGTGTCCCCATTCTCCACAGGTATAACACCTAACATCTCTCCCTCGCCCTCTTCCTCTAGGCGTGAATCTTCCTCTACTAGATTCACCCCTCTGTGGTGATCTGCCACTCGAACTTCCTGTTTCATGCCGATGTTGTGTTCCTCTGGATCTGGCAGCTCCTCTACCTCTCGCTGAGCTCTTTCCTCTGTTCCTTTGACTCTGTTTCCTCAATATTTTCTCCTCTACCTTCAGACTTGCTTGATAGGTATCCTCAACAGTTTTCAGACTTAACAAGCTAATCTCATCTTGTATTTCATACCTTAACCCGTTTATATATCTATCTATTTTTTCCACATCATCTTCTACATGCCCTGTTCTAATACTTAATCTATAGAATTTTTCTGTATACTCCTTAACAGACATTCCTTTCTATTTCAAATTTTGCAATTACTTAAAAATATTCAAATGATAGTCTTTAGGCAAAAACTTGGCTTTCAGTTTACTTACCATTTTATCCCATTGCTTGGTCTTAGATTTCCCTTTCCTCATTCTTGATGTCTGTACCTCGTCCCACCAAATGGTTGCATGACCCTTCAATCTAGTGACTGCAAACTTCACCCTCTTATTTTCCTCAACCTCTTCATAGTCAAAGTACTGATCTATGGATCTGATCCAATCCATAAGCTCCTCCGCATTCAGACTCCCTTCATACATAAGAATCTCCATCTTGGGTTTGCTTCCAACTTTTGCTAGCATCTTGAGGACTTTGGCGGTTTCATTGTCTTCTTCTACTTCTTCCACATCTGCAGCAGATTCTTCTGAAGAACTCTCGGCTCCATCATTAGGCACTCTTCTTTGGGCTATCTCCATTTTCTACATTCGTGCACACAAATTCCGCACTTCTTCTAACAGAATTGCATTTGGTTTTGGTCTTCCTCAACCAATTCCTCTTCTTGGTGGCGTCTTTGCTGCAAACACCTCTTTCTTCTGGCTTTGATACCAAAAATTTGATGCAGTGGCAACAATGGATTTAAATAAAGCTCACAATGGATCTATACAACCCAATAATCACTCCTTGTTCCTTTTGGAACTAAAAGTATTTGAATAGGCATAAAAATATTTATTTTCTCTTTCGAGTCCCAATATACCCTTTTAAACCATTCAAAACAGCGTTTGAATGCCTTTTCCAACCATTTTATGTGTATCGTTACAATCCCAGATCTGGCCGATCGGACGGCTCAGATCAATTCGTAGTATCAGCAGTTGGCAATGCGGGTCTCCAACTATCGGCGTTTTCCACAGTTCTGATGCGATGCCAATTGGCGATCGCAGGTCGCAGTGGTTGGACGTCACTTCCCGTAAGTGATGTGATATCCACCAGACCCGATATCACTTCAAAGAAACTTTTACAATCCTTCGCATCCGCACTCCTTTGTAACGTGATGCGATATGGAACACCTCTCCGGCCCGATGCGATGGGTTTACGCGGACCCGATGAGTCCCAAAATCATTCTATATATTATTTCAAATCTGTTGAAAGGTTCTGCTAAGTGTTATTTTTTTTTCGCCAATTCTCTGTGTTAACAGGCTTTTCCGCTCACGGATTCAAGCTATGCCAGATTTACCTTAACACGGGAATTCTTACAGTTAAGAATAAAAACACAGGGCCACAACCACTTCAATCAAATACATGGAAAATCAAACACTCAAGCCTCCACAGGCTCGTCATACGATTATACACACAACATTAATTTTATTCATAATATACAGAAGAACAGAGTCTCAGCCTTAGGCCAGATTATACAAGGAAATGACCTCTGTTACACAAAACACAGTTCACACGCACACTCTGAGCTCTCACTCCACTCCAATCCTCTCCAACCTCTCGCTCATCACACTTTTTCCTCCTTTTATTACTCAAATAATTTCTCTAACAATATCTAACAGCAATTTTCTATTTTTTTAGAGATCTAACAGCAATCCTCTATCTCTTAGCTCTCATGCACACCTATGCTAACAACTCTATCTCTAAATCTAAAATAAGATAGTATCTCATTTATTACAATAATAAATTATAACAAACTATTTGAAAAGTCCAACCCTCTCAGTAAAACTGATTTTGACCAACAGTCAATGAATTTCACCTTGTTTAGCCACAACATGTGAACAAGTTTTCACATTGCTAGCTAATCCCGATGCTCCTGCATCAATGCTTGTTATAACATCAGTTGTCACCTCTATATATTTGACAAATTATGTATTGGCCTTGAGAATTATTTTCCTTTCAGACTTGGTAGACTTCTTAAAAAACATTAATTTGAATTCCATACGCGACTCTGCCTTGACTTTTGCGCGTGCAGACGCAGGTCCAATCATATATGACCCGCGTATACAATTTAAAATATTAAAAAATATATAATCTCCCTATTAATTGGGCAGGGTTTATGGGTTTTACCTGAAGACCATCTACACCAACCCGTGGCCAAATTGTTTCCCAACTGAAAAACTGATTTAAGGAAGTATAAATACATCTCATTAGGAAGGCCTAAGGGAGGAGAGAGAATGATATAGATACTATAGCCTATTATAGCCCAGATCAAGTCTGATTATCCTTGTGCCTCTTGCACTTCCCAGGTTCAGGAAACCCTTGTTTCCTTGTGATGTTCACCTCCTTTATGTGACATCCTTTGTGCACCTTTTATGGAAGAAGGTTGTTGAGGCCTGGGTTGGACGGATCTAGAGGACGGTTTCGCTTGGAGCTGTGGATGATTTCAGGTGATATCTCCACTTTATTTTTACATACATCAATAAAAGAAGCTTTGTACCATTTATTATGTCATGTTATTATATGTTTTATACACATGTCAATGATCTTGTAATCGTTATTTCGTGATTCTTTTATGAGTTTATATGATTTAACATACTAACATTTAGGATATATATGTTGTACAACTAGTCTTTGTGCTTTGTCTTGAGTGAGTTGTAGGTTTTGAAGCACAAGGAGTAGCAGTGGGCTTGCACCCTACGGGAATGACCTCAAATGTAGGACATACGGGTAAGGTCACCTATCCCTAGTTTCCTAGTTTAAGCATTAGGACTTATAATTTGATTGCTTCTTGTGATTGTATGCCTTCCAATTTGTTAGGTCCCTCAGCCCAGACCTTAGGGTAGTTTTTCCCGCAACAATTCTCTTGATATTGCACAAAAAGTAACTATTGGAATAGCTCTCTTTGCACATTTTTCAATGTTGTGGTGTAATCATTCATTTTCAAAAATTCACAAACATCTATGAATCGATTAGGTGGAGTGAGTACCCTTAAAAGTTCATATATTTTTCATTTATTAATTTATTTATTTATTCTTTGCAAACATAATTTTGAGAGTAGTGTTAGTAGTTGCAACAATTCACAAATACCTAAAACTAGTTAGCCACATTAAGAACCATTTAAATTTGCATACTTTATGATTTATCAAATTTCTTAAAAGTTGTTGCAATTTTATTTTCAATCACTCTTGTATCAAAAATATTGTTGTTTTCCTATGTGAAGCACACATATGAAATATCTAAAGAGTCTTATTTATCCCAATATGCTTTTCATATTGTTCTTAGAAAGTAATATTTGTGAAATAGAAAGGGTGGGAAGTTTGAAATACATCATTTGTCACTTCACTAAGAAAATTATCTAGTTCATGAAACCTATTGATCCATTTAAAAAGTACACTTAATTCCTCCATTATAGATAAGAATTTGTTTTTGATAATGTAGGTCAATATCATAGGGATATGCATCCAAAATATTTCCATAGCCATTTCTTATTCAAAAAATGGTTTTCCTAGGAAGTTTGAAGATCCTTTAATTAAAGTGTACAAAATCAAGGGCAAGGAGCTAGTACCTAATGGGGTCATAAGTTGAGGTAAAGTTGTTTCTTCTAGTATTATTGAGCCACCTAGATTTTTTTTGATTAAGACTCTTGACTAATTGAGGCTGAGAGTCCTTTGTTCACACTTGAGAAAGATAGCTTAATGACCAAAATTATTATTTCTACCTAGGTGTCATTTGTGGGATGAATTTTCACCTAAGACATATAATGTTGGCCATTGGGAAATATCACTAGTTCCATTGAGACATACCCTAATACCTCCTCACTATAATTTACTATTGCATACCTTAATTATCCCTGCTTAATGGATTCATACCCCATCCATTGAAATTTTTTGGAATTTCCATTTACATTTTGAGTGGTACGTTGTCAGAGTCATAGGATTGTGCATTTTCATTTGAAAACATTATGCAATAAAAGTATATCTAGAATCTACATTTTGATCTATTAAAACACAATTGTGAACCAAACTGTTCACATATGAGTGATTATTCATTTGGAAACATGGATTTTGGACCCATAACAAAAGCATTTTTCTTAGTGGCACGACCCTTGAACCCCCAACTCGTAGTGATTCTCATGGATGGCATTGTGAAACATGGTATGTTTTCTCACATGTTAACTTAGCCATCTCCTCTTCTTCCTAATTTAGAAAAAATAGGACCCCTCATCAAAGTTGTATTTTCCACCCACCACTCAAGAAGAGTAAGAAGAAGACCACACGCTATAAGTGCATGTGGCATGGGGTTAATGCTAGTAATGGTAGATGAAATTGCAATCCCCACTTGCGCTATAGTCAAACCAAGTAGAGATGTACCACTATAATTATACCAATCACACTAGCTCATGTTGTGCACTCTAAGCTCACCTGTCCCATAAGTTCCTTGATATCACCTCAAATATAGTCCAATTATTTCATTTTGAGTGCACAAAGCATAATAAAAGTAATGTTACTCATTCCACTACCTCAAATTGACCCCTTCCCCCAAATTAATGCATTAGTCCATTAGGTGAGGTTCCATGTGTTATCGCAATATTAATTGATAATTTTAAGGTGCTGAAAGTTTTAGTGGAAATGCCAATTTGTAAAAAATAGCATAAAAGATCTGACAGATAAAATATAAGCACTATTGTGTATTTGTAAAATAAAAATCGCTGACAACCAAAGTAGCAGTGAAAATCTGTAAATTTGACAAATAAAACGCTAACAAATGGACGATCAATGCTCAAAGAAAATTTCAAGTTTGGATGGTCAAGATTAAAAGGTGTTGATGGGGCACAAATACGCGAAGGAGTGGGCACTTGATCAAGTGAGTATTGCCAATTAATATGTCAGTGACAAAAATCTGTTTTACTCTATTTTTTTCTGTAAAACATAGTAGCTTTGGGTGCAGATTCTAAACAACTGAAAATTGAATTTTCCAAAACTAAAAGAGGATTTTTTCGAAAACAAACCCATTAACAAAACCTCTTACACAGGTGTCACATTTTGAGAGATTAAAATGTATATTTGAATATTATTTTTCAAGAATTCACCAGAATTAATTTTTTATATACTTTGAAAAACACCTAATCTACTTTTAGTTGGAGAGCCACATCTCAGGCAACACCTTAGTATTCAAATGCACAATTTTGGTGAAGGATCCAACTCTAGCATTCGAGATTTTTTTGCAACTAATTCTATATTTAGTTTAATTTTAATTTAGGATTTGATTATGTTTCTAGAAATATAGAAACAATTTAATATATTATTTTCACTATTTAATAAAGCCTATGTAAGGCAACATGGATTCGGTTTTTGTTGAAAAATCTATTGCACTTTGTATATTTTGGAAGATTTTAATGAAGAAATCCTAAAGATACAGCAAAGATTCATGTGTTAGGTGTTTTGAATTTGTTTTCTCCAGTTTGATGTGTTTCTTCTTGCCATGATGTATTATCTTATAATTATTGAATGAAATAACATACAGAGAATTTTTTCATTGCAATTCTTTGTTTATAGATTCAATTGTTTACATTCCTCTTTCTAAATTTGGTTTTGGAATTCATATATTTGATGCTCCTTATCAGTGGATTGTTCTTCTCATATTATTCCTTTCATTGCAACAAATTAATGATTCATAATAGCTCAACTACCTTGCCTTTGTTGACAATTTTAGTGTGAACTTACATTAAGCAAAAATAGAATCCATCGCCCAATGGTGTTTCCTCTTCCCCATATTCCAACCACACCACCAAATTTTACATTAATCTGGACATAGACCATTTAACATACCTGCTACCATTGTGACCTAGAGAAGTTGAGTTTGAGGAGAGACCCCCCTCTAGATTGTGGTGATAACTTCAAGCCCAAATTGGTTAGATTTTACCTTGGAGTTTTCCCCCCACAACCAGGGTTTTCTCTAAGTGATAGCATTTTGGCATTGTTTTTGGGGAGCGAAAGTGAAATTTTCCTTGGGAGAATGAAAAGATTCAGATCTGATTGTTGATGGTGAACATTATTCAGACATAAGCAAGTCATTTTTTATTCACCTAACTACTCCATTTTCAAATACTCTAGAAGTCAAAACATTCATGGTGACACCACTATCTAAAGAATTCAGAGATTGAACTAAGCATCCAGTTTCCTAGTTAATTGAAATGACAGAGTATGTTGAAGATCATTTGTCTATTGAAGGTTTTAGGGAGTATTTTGATATGTTTACTGATGATCAAGTGGAATATGCTTTCTCAACTCTTTTACCTAGGTATTTCAAATTATGCAAATGTTCTGAGGAGAACAACTATTTTTTAGAATCATTTGTTGAAAAATTTGAGAAGGATATTGAAGTCTTAGATGCTCAAATCCAATCCCACCATTTTAATTGTCAAAATCACACTTTTGAAAACATTTTTTTGCCAAAATAAGAAAAGGATGTGTTGCCCTCGGTTGTCATGATTGAAGAATGTTTTGTTTTTTAACATCAATTTGAAAATTCATAGCTAAAATCATAAGTTGAAGAAGAAAACACATATGAAATATCCAACCATAATAATCAAGTCACAAAATATATTGAGGATCAACAAAGAAAATATGGTTTCTATGATCTTGAAATTGTCTGTATGGAAGGATTTTTCAGCTTAAATTTTCAACTATGTCTTCATTGTGAGAACTAGAAGTATCATCAGTTGAAATTGCCCTTACATGTTCCAGTTTTGATTTTACTAAAGAACAGTAAAGAATACATGGTATTTGAGCCTCTACTGGATTGGTTGCATTGGAATATTTGTATTATTTGATTGAGTTGTTATTTAAACAATTTAGTGTAGGTTGAGTGTGCAATAAGCTTGTTGGACAAGAATTTATTTTCATCCTGTAGTTTCAGTTTGGTTTGCAGTGTGATTGTTTGCAACAATGTATAATTTTGAGTTTCAGCATGGTTCAGTTGTAGAATAGGTTGGTTGCAAGTCACAATTCAGTTTGCAGGTTTTAGTTTGAGGTTGGAAATAGCCCAATGGATCAGGTCTCTGTTCTATAGGGGTTCTGGTTGCCATCTATGATCAACAAAATCCCTATAGAGCTAGTTGTTATCACAATCTTAATTGATAGTATTAAGGCACTGACAGTTTCAATGACAATGCCAATTTGTATAAATTAGTATAAAAGCATTGACAGATAGAATATCAACACTATTGTGGATTTGTAAAATAAAAATGCATTGAAAACCAAAGTAGAAATGCAAATATGTAAAATTGGAAAATTAAACACTGACAGGTGGACGATCAGTGCTCAAATGAAATTTCAAGTTTTTATGGTCAATATTAAAAGGCGCTGATGGGGCACGCGTCAGTGAAGGAGCGAGAACTTGATCAAGCGAGCGCTGAAAATTAATTTGTCAGTGACAAAAAAATGTTTTACTTTGTTTTTTCATGTAAAACACAACACCTTTGGGTGTAGCTTTCGAACAACTTGAAACTAATTTTCTAAATATGAAAGAGGATTTTGTCGAAAATGGACCCATTAACAAAAACCTCTCTCATTTTTTACACAAGTGTCATAGTTTGAGAGATCTGAATGGATCTTAGAAGCCTATTTCTCAGGAATTTGCCAAAATAATTTTTTTCTATATTTAGAAAAACACCTAATATACTTTCAGTTGGAGAGTCCCCTCATCAGATTCTACTTGGGAATTAAATAAACAGATGGCAGTTAGAACTAAATTCTCAAGAATCACCTTAGTATTCAAATGCACAATTTTGGTGAAGGATCAACTCCATCATTCGAGAAAATTTTGCAACTAATTCTAGATTTAGTTTAATTTTAATTTATGATTTGATTTTTTTTCCAGAAATATATAAAAAAATTGGTATATTATTTTTATTATTTAAGAAATATTATGTAAGGTAACAAAGGTTCAATTTTTGTTGAAAAATATATTTCACTTCGTATATTTTGGAATATTTTAATGAAGAAAGCTTGAAGCTATAACAAAGATTCATGTGTTGGGTGTTCTAAATTTTTTTTCTCTAGTTTGATGTGTTTCTTCTTTCCATGATGTATTATCTTCTAATGATTGAAAGAAAGAACATAAACATAATTCGTTCATTGCAATACTCTGTTTATATATTCAATTGTTTTCATTCCACTTTCTAAAGTTGGTTTTGGAATTCATTTATTTGATGCTCCTTCTCGGTGGATTGTTCCTCTCATATTCTACCTTTCATTACAACAAATTGATGATTCAGAATTGATCAAATACCTTTCCTTTGTTGAATATTTTATTTTGATCTTACATTAAGCCAAAATAGACTCAATTTCCCAATGGTGTTTATTTTTCCCCATATTCAAACCACACTAACAAATTTTAAATTAATATGGCCATATAACATTTAAAAAAATTGCTACAGTTGGGACCTAGGGTAGTTGAGTTTGAGGAGAGATCCCCCTCTGGATTGAGGGGCCAACTTCAATACCAAAGCGTTTAGAGCTAACCTTAGAGTTTTTTCCCCATAGCCAGGGTTTTAGCTAAGTTATAACACCATGCACCTCAACCTTAGTTATTCCCCTCATGTGGGTAACACCACCTTACACCAAATATATTTCATGACCAAGACATAATCATGTAGACTTGGGGGAACCCCTCCATCTCTAGTGTCACAATATTCACTAGGCCTTCTTCTCCTAAGGAAAATGGAATTGATTACCCACACCCCTTATAGACCATCACCATTGATTGAGACCAACATATCAAAGCATATATCTCACATTCCACCTTATTTCAAATACATATCATTATTACAAAATTTATGGTTCATTGATGTATTACATATTATGTGGCCTCGTCATTTACTATTTCCTCCTCAAATTGGAAACACCTACTCTCTTCCACTATTTCCCATCAATAACCGAGTTAAGAAAATTTGATGGTAAATTGTGTCCCCCCTACGGATCATTCCTAATCTCCTTATCGGGTTAGCTAGTAATACCATTTTGGTTGGAATTGTTTTCATGGTTGATTTGGTGGATTAAAATATCCTCCTTGGACAATATTAAATCTATGCCATGAATGTTTCAGTGTATTTAATTTTTTGGGTCATCATTTTTTAGATGAGGGATGCATTTTTTCCATTGATCAACTTGAATTTTATGATTCCCACTCACATGCATCACATGACATAATTTCATATTCTATTACTCAATTTTATTACATTCAATCTATGTCGACTACCACTAGTTTTGTAGAAACACCTATTAAATGTGATCCCATGGCTTTAGAACCACCTCGCCACCAATTCCCCCTAGAGGTTGGGAAGATTCATTCATCTTTCGGGAATCAACATGATTTCTTCCCCCACTCCCAAAAGAAAAAATGTCCCCTCAACCAAAATATTTCTATATGATGAAGAATTCTTTGATGCCATAACTTCTTTTAGTGGCCTTAAAATGAGAACCTCCATTTATCTTATTGTGACTATTTCTCTCTACACGAAATTATTTATCACTTACAGAAACTAAAAGTGATGGTTTTGTATTTTGATTTTTAACATTGGTAGTAGTGGTAATGGTATAAGGGGGATTATAAAAATTACATCTCCTATACCCAATTTGGGCAAGTTTTCTTTTAATGTGACACTCACCATTTGGGATTCCTAAAAATATTATGTCAAACCAACATAGATATGGGATATATTAAAACATTTGAACAATTGGAAATATGCATAGAGGCATAATCAAATTAATTTTTAAAATAATTTTTCATTAGTGTCTCAAGGAAATAATTCGAGCACATTCCATGATGAAACACCCATACACATGAATGCAATTTTATGATAGAGGTAAAGAATCTAAGATAATAGTCATTGCATGGACCGAGATAGATTTATTCATAACTTTCTCTATCCCACTTATGGTGATTTCCCCCAAATAATCCAACTCATAGCTAATCCACATAAAAAACTTATCTCCTGCAGAAATGGTATAATGTTGATGCCTCCATCTTTGTTATAATTGTGATTTTTAGTATTTCAAAGTGCGCAAATGTAAAGAACATGAATTATTTCAAATCATTGTATCTCCTTGTGATGAATTATAGGACATTACTATTTAAGATACTCGTAAACCAAAATTGGAAGACGTTAACCCCCCAACCAATGGAACATAAAGTTCCCTTTCAATTTCTTCGTAAACAAACCAAAATTTATCTTTATGCCCTATTAGGTTTCTCAACACTCCAAAAATTGAAATTGATTTGCTACATCAAGCACCAAAACGTTATTGTGTTGATTGACAATGGTAGCACCCATAATTTTATCTATAAGAGAGTGGAATAAGACACCCATTGTTATGTACATCCCATATCTAATTTTCCTATTATTATTTCCAATGATGGTATAATGATGTTAGTATGAATCTTTCGTCGTAAAAGACCACTTTAGCTACGCATAAAAAATAGCCCTAACATTAAGTATGACTGCCAATATCTTTAAATCTGTAGTTAGTTGATCCAAATAATGCTGCACAAATCCAGATCTAAGCATAAAACACATTAAGCAGTAAAAATGAAAGATGGCTCCATGGATCCAATAGACAAGACAAGAACGATGTATTTGAAAGAATTTTTTGTATTATATTAAAAGGGGGCACCTGAGAGGAAAAAAAGAAAGGTGTTTTCCAGTTCTCCTCAATGGGATGGGTTCTTGACAGTCCTCAACATTTCAGATCTAAAATTTCTCTCTCTTGTTGGTGTAGAAAACCCAGAAAAACATAGAACTCAGTGGGAGCTCACAAGGCAAAAATGGAGAAAATGTGACCAAGTGTATAGATCCAGAGTGATCTAATGCAATAAAAGGTGACTAATGAATGGGGAAAACCCTTCTATTTATAACAAAATATTAGGGCGATCTAGAACTTGGTGCATGAATAAAATATTATTAATCAAATTCTAGAATCACCTTTTAGGAATATTTTATTATATTTGTTGGAGGGAAAAGGATTTTTGACTTGGGTCAATTCCTTTATTTATAAATAATAAATAAATAAATGATTTATTTACTATTTTAAGGAAATGGTGGGAATATAATTAAACAAATAATGATTTATTTAATTATTTATAAATGATTTAGTCAAATTTAACTAGGAATATTATTTAAATAGGATTTAAATAATCTATTCCTAGGAAATAATCAAATAAATAAGGATTTATTTAATTGATTTCCTTGTTTTGGGTTAAATATGACCAGGAAATATAAGCAAATATAGATTTGTTTATTATTTCCTTTTGGGGTTTCCTGTTTAGACCATAAACAACTTAATAAAGGTGTTTTACTAAGTTATTTCACATAGTGAAATCAATTTTACTTAGGGTAAAATTGGTCTTACATGGTGTACTTGGGTTCATCTAATGATAATAGGTTAGATGACCAAAAAATGGTGTAACAAATGACATATGGGGGCTGACGTGAAAATGTGAAACTACAAATTAGTGAGTATTATTTCAAAACTCGCATGTTTTTTCTTGAAATTCGTGGTTGTGATATAATGCTTAAGGTACAATGGTTATGTTATTTAGGACCTACCACCATGAATTTCAAAGAATTATACATGAGCTTCACATAGTGAAGGGAAGAAATGTACCCTCAAGGGACTTACATTTGGTTCCCATAAAATTATCACCTTTCATTGTATAGAGAAATTGTTGAAGAAATACCACTCAGGTTTTATTGAATAGGTCAATGCTATATAAGTAATCGATACCACATTACAAGAGATTCACCCTAATTTGTAGTTGGTTATCTATAAGCATTGACGGGTATTTGAAACACCACAAGGTTCATCACCTTCATGTGGTTAGCATAAACATGTTATTACCCTCATTTTAGGTAGTCAACTTATCAATATACATCCTTATCATCACGTTCTTCATAGAAAAATGAAGTTAAAAATATCATTCATTAATTGTTGGATATGGGAATCATATGTCTTAGTACTCGACCTTACTCACCACTGGTGGTCACGATATTAAAGAGCTTGGTGCATGTGTTTTGATTTCTAGGCTCTTAATAAGTTGACCATCAAGGACAAATTTCCTATTCCAATTATTGATCACCTCTTGGATGAACTTCATGGAGACAATTTTTACACCAATTTTGACCTTCTTTTTGGCTACCAATAGATTATGATGAAATATGTACAAATACCTAATGCCGTTTTCATGATATATTGTAGAAAATCCACATAGATTCAACTGATCTTTTAATATGCTAAAACAAAATACTTGAATCTATACTACAAATTGCAGAAACCAATTACGATTGCATAATCACATGAAAAATAAAGAGAAATAATTTCAATCTCACAACACAAAGATTTATCTAGGGAAAACCTCATCTAAAAACCCCTCTATCTGTATATTGCATTGAGTCAAGAATATGAAACAATACAATGATTCTCTCAGGCTTGAGATCTCTCTGCACTATCTCTAACTGTCTCACTTTGATCCAAGTAAGTTTGGTCCAATACTCAACCAATTTCTTTCCTCTGGATGCTCATCCTTGCTCATGAAAACCCTAGGGAAATTGAGCCCTTATTCATTAGGAAATTCCCAATAATTGATTGTGAAAGACATCTAAGGAATCATGGTGACCTCATTCATGACCTGTACAATTTTCTAATTATACAACTGATAGTATGCTTCCCTTTAACTCCAATATCAATTGGGTCTTCCTCGGAACTAACATGCAACAACTATTTATAGAAAATTACCATTTATCTGATTGATCACTACTTGTGAATTAAATTAGATTTAATTCACTAGACCTCTCGCTGGCTCCTCCATCAGTTAGAACTATTCAAACCAATTTTAACTCAAATAATTAAGTTAAATAATTACAACTCAAAATAAAATGCAATTGGACCCCATAAAACTTAGAGTGAACTATACATGTCTCCAGTTTGACTCTCAACTCGAATTGATTGAGCTAACTAAGTCTTCCTAACTCAATTAACTTGTACAAGTTATCATGTGAGGTGGAATTGAATTTTCCTTATAATTTAATTAAGGGAAAATTAAATTATTAGCCTCTTCTTGTTGCCAATTTCAACACTCCCTCTCAACAAGAAAGTTATTTTCTTCTACCCCGATCATGCCTCTGTGGAACTAGAATTCGCCTCTTAACAGTGCCTTCCTCAAGATGTCTGCATCCTGCTCCTCTGTTGGAATGTACTCTAATGACATAATCCTCCTCTATACATAATATCTAAGATGGTGATACTAGATATCAATATTCTTAGACCGATCATGAAAAAATGGATTAACCGAGAGTTTGATGCAACTCTAGTTATCACAATAAATCACCGTCAGATCCATCTGCCGACCAAACAAACCAACAAGTATCTTCCTAATCCGGATGGCCTCACATGTTTCTTGAATAGAAACCATGTATTCTGCATCTGTTGAACTGAATGCAACTAATATTTGTTTCCTAGTGTACCAGGAAGTTGTTGCTGACCCCATGCTAAATATTTTGCCTGATGTTCTCTTCCTGTCAGATGGACTCCCTGCCAAATCTGAAAATTTGAAGCCTTGAAGCTTCACTCCCTATGTCCGCCTGTACCATATCTAAAACTCTGTAGTGCCTCTGAGGTATCTCAACACATGTTTTCCTTCCTTCTAAAAGATCTTAGTAGGCTTAACCATAGCTTGACTATGCTAGTTAACCGCATAGCATATGTCTGGTTATATGTTCACCAAATACATGAGTGAACCCACAAGCTTCTTGTAGATGGTAAAATCTACTATTTCACCTGAAGTGACATCCTCCTTCCTCCAGTTCCCCACTAGAGGAGTCTCCATGGGTTTGCTTCCCTCCATGTGGAACTTCTTTAGAATCTCATGCACATACTTTCCCTAAGATACAAATAGCTCCCTGTCTCTTTTCCAAATTTCCAATCCTAGGAAATAGTGCAAGAGCCCCATATCCTTCATCTCAAATTCTATTTCAAGATCCTATTTGCAAGGATTTATGAGCTGCTCATCACTTGTCAGAACCAAATCATCTACATAAAGTACAATGATAAAAAATTTACATTCTACCACAATATGGTAAAGGTTTGCATCTACATCACTCTTAGTGAATCCAAACCCAGTGAAGTAGTTGTCGATCCTAGTGTACCAAGCACGAGGTGCTTGTTTCAGTCCATACAATTCTCTCTTGAGTCTGCACACATGCAACTCTTTGTCGAAGGTCTCAAAACCTTCTAGCCGCTCAATGTACACCTCTTCCTCAATCACTCTATTGAGGAAGGATGTATTTACATCCATCTAATGTATCTTCCATTCCATTTACAATGAAAGTGAAAGGATGTATTTGATTGACGAGTACCTTTTGATTGGTGCAAAAGTATCCTCGTAATCAATCCCCTCCACCTGAGAGAACCCTCTGGCCACAAATTTGGCCTTGTGTTTCTCCACACTCCCATATGCTTCCCGCTTCACCTTGTAGACCCACCTGGATCCTACAACTGACTTCCCCTCCAATCTTGGGACAACTTCCCATGCATTGTTTCTGATAATGGAGTCATACTCCTCAACCACGACATCAACCCAAACTGGTTGTTGCACTTCTTCCTCGAAATAGGTTGGATCTATCTCTACACTCTCTCTCATAAGATCCATGTAGCTAGTGTACCGCTCTAGGGACCTTATCTGCTTGCGCTTTGATGTGGGTGCTCCCACATTCTCTTTAGCATCTAGCACCAACTTGTCATCATCTATGGTGTTATTCCTTCCTTCTCAAGATGTCTCTATGTGAGTGGGTGCTTCCACTCTCTGTTCCTCTCCTTGTGGTTGCTCCACATCTTGAGGTTCTTCTTTTGGAGCTAAGAACTCCTCAACTTCATGAAAATGAAGCTCCATCTTAAGGGAAATTTGCATGGCCTTCTATTCATCCAATTTCACGTCTATTTTTACCATTTCCGTCCTATGTGCTGGAAAGTACACCTGATGTTTGTGAGGTGTATCATTGTACCCCACAAATATTACCAACTCAATTGTTGGCTCTATCTTATTCCTTGCATCTTTGGTTACATGGAAATAAACTGATGAACCAAAAATTATAAAATGCGCCACATCTGGTTTCTTACCTGAAAAGCTTCCTATGGTGTACTTTTTTGTTATTTTGTGTATTTGGGGTAGCATCAGTTGTGCTCTAGGTCCCAAATTTTGAGGAAGGACTAGAGTTCACCTGATCTACAAGACCCAAAAATGGATTTGGGAAATTTCATCTGGTTTCAGAGATATTAAATAAATTAATTATTTTGATGTATTAAATAAAATAATTAAAGTGAATTTAATTTAACATGTGATGAAATTGTCTTAAGTCACAGGGATCAAGCTTTATTTTAATATTAGCCATTGATTCAAGATTTTATCATGGCTGTTGATTTGTCAAAACGAAAAGTATAAAGGGGTCATTTGTAAAGACACACAGAGGCAGAGCATTGAAGCTAAGCTAAGATTCTAGGGCGGGGTTGCTAAGAATTCTCAGAAGTGCTTCGGCTACAGAGAGGGGAATTTAGACCAAGGGGGTGACCTGATCTCGGGGTCTAGAATACACAAGAATCAGAGAAGAGATCATCTCAAGGACAACACAGATGAAGGCAATAGCAACAGTAGTAGCAAGGACAACGTATTTTTCTGGAAACCCTTCAGGGGTTACGCAGAGACCCTTAGGGGCAGCGTGGTGATTGCATCACTAATGCAGGAGCATCCTACTTAATTGTCATTTTGTATTTGGGTGATTTAGGGGGTGATGTTTTTTTAATTTTTTTATAAGTTATGTCAATTTAAAAAATAAATTGAGAGGAAAATCTGAGTGTAAGGTTTATTTTAATTATTCTCTTTTAAAGGGTGAAAATGTGAAGTTGGGAAACACTTTTTGCCCTTTTTTGACGTTGAAAATTGTAATTTTCTATGTTTTTCAACTTCAACTCCATTAAACTCATATTTTTATTGAAAATTATGCTTTGACATAAAAACAAGAATTGTAGAGAATTGTCTTACCTCCATACCCATATTTTTTTTTTAAAAAATATTGAAATATAGAGGGGTAAATTTCTTGTTTACTAACTGCATATACTTGAAATTTTCAGGCAAACATAAATAGTCACTTTATAATCCTTTACTTTTTTTAGGGAAGGTTATTCATTTTTGGGAAAAAAACCATAACATCATAATCTGCATATATTGCACTAGTGCACAGACTATTTTTCGGTAATTTTCGGATTAAATCACTATTTTTTATATTTTTTTGAAATGGACGAAGACAAAAAAACAGTGATGTTTCAGTACATTTTATCATCCTTTGATTTTCTTTTCAATGTGATCGTCAATATCAAAAATGAGAGTACCCTTTTGAAGTAGATAGGGAGAGGAAGTGCAGTATGATTTTTTTGAATTTTTTGGTGTCCTCATTTGAAAGTTATTGAATTTTCATTCAGTGCAATTTTTCTAACTATGAAATTCCACAGTGACATAGTTTAGTAAAAAATTAATAAAAAAATGAATTTTTTAATGAAACTCCACAAATCTCATATCATCAGAAACTAGATTCAGAGATGAATCTAATGGTACTTGGTCCGACATATAACATTTTGTTTTTGTAGGTGTTCTGCCCCTCCAAAGTTGCAGGTTCCTGAAAACTGCAAAATTTTCTGTGTTTTTCGTTGACCAGAAACTCTCGGCTGAGATAATGTCTCGGACGAGAAATTCATAAAACTCTCGACCGAGAGTTTAACCCACCTAAAGTTACATTTAAACGCACGGCCAAACTCTCGGCCGAGAGTTTAGAAAACTCTAGGCCGAGAGTTTAGAAAACTCTAGGCCGAGAGTTTTGAAAACTCTAGGCCGAGAGTTTTGAAAAGTCTAGGACGAGAGTTTTGAAAACTCTCGGCCGAGAGTTTTATTAAATTATATGTTTAGGGTAATTTCCTCTTCTTTCTTTATCCTTTTTATCTAATTTAAGATATTTATTTCCCTCTTTTTAGATATGAATTTGTAATACTTTTTAGTTAATCTAAATAGTTATTAAAATAATTATAATATTTATAAAAATATTGAAATATTTTTAATAAGTAATTTAATATTATCTTTAACCTTTTTAATTTTTCTTGAATACTTAAAGAGTCCCCTAATAACTAATTAACTAATAATTATTTAATCTCCTTAACAACTAATTAAATAACTAACTCAATAACGACTAGCTTTCTAACGACTATAAAGGAGTTTATATGTTAGGGGTTTATATGTTTAAGGTTTTATATGTTTAGGGTTTAGGGGTTTATATGTTTAGGGTTTAGGGGTTTATATGTTAGGGGTTTACATGTTTAGGGTTTAAGGGGTCAAATGGGTTAGGGGTTTTGGGGTTTAGGGGCTTAAATAGGTTAGGGGTTAACGGGTTAGGGGTAATGGTTAAGGGTTTAGAGGTTTAGGGTTTAGGGGGTTAAATGGGTTAGGGGTTAGGAATTAGGGTTTAAGGGGTCAAGGGTTAAGGGGTTAGAGGTTTAGGTGTTTAAGGGGTTGAATGGGTTATGAGTTGGGAATTAGGGTTTAAGGGGTTATAGGTTTAGGGTTTATGGGGTTAAATGGGTTAGGGTTGGTTTAGAGATTTAGGGGGTTAGGGGATTTAGCAGTTAAGGATTTTAGGGGTTAATGGGGTTAAATGGGTTAGGTTTTTAGGGGTTTAGGGTGTTGAATTGGTTAGGGGTTGGGAATTAGGGTTTAAGGGGTTAGGGGTTAAGGGTTTAGAGGTTTAGGGTTTAGGGGGTTAAATGGGTTACAAGTTTAGAGGTTTAGGGGTTAGGGGATTTAGCAGTGAAGGATTTTATAGGTTAGGGTTTTGGGGGTTAAATGGAATCCACACTTAAATGGGTTAGGATTTTAGGGGTTTAGGGTGTTAAATTGGTTAGGGGTTGGGAATTAGGGTTTAAGGGGTTAGGGGTTAAGGGTTTAGAGGTTTAGGGTTTAGGGGGTTAAATGGGTTACATGTTTAGAGGTTTAGGGTGTTAGGGGATTTAACAGTGAAGGATTTTAGGGGTTAGGGTTTAGGGTTTTGGGGGTTAAATGGAATCCACACTTAAATGGGTTAGGTTTTTAGGGGTTTAGGGTGTTGAATTGGTTAGGGGTTGGGAATTAGGGTTTAAGCGGTTAGGGGTTAAGGGTTTAGGGGATAGGAATTAGGGTTTAAGGGGTTAGGGGTTTTGGGGTTTATGGGCTTAAATGGGTTAGGGGTAGGGGTTAAGGATTTAGAGGTTTAGGGTTTAGGGGTTAAATGGGTTAGGGGTTTATAGGTTTAGTAGGGGTAAATGGGTTAGGGGTTAAGGGTTTAAAGGTTTAGGGTTTAGGGGGTTAAGGGTTTGGGGATTAGGAATTAGGTTTTAAGGGGTCAAGGGTTATGGGTTGGGAATCCATACTTAAATGAGTTAGGTTTTTAGGGATTTAGGGTGTTGAATTGGTTAGGGGTTTTGGGGTTTAGGAGCTTAAATGGGTTACAGGTTTAGAGGTTTAGGGGGTTAGGGGATTTAGCAACGAAGGATTTTAGGGGTTAGGGGTTAGGGTTTTGGAGGTTAAATGGAATCCACACTTAAATGGGTTAGGTTTTTAGGGGTTTAGGGTGTTGAATTGGTTAGGGGTTTTGGGGTTTAGGGGCTTAAATGGGTTAGGGGTAGGGGTTAAGGGTTTATAGGTTTAGGGTTTAAGGGTTAAATGGGTTAGGGGTTTAGAGGTTTAGTGGGGGTAAATGGGTTAGGGGTTAAGGGTTTAGAGGTTTAGGGTTTAGGGGGTTAAGGGTTTAAGGGTTAGGAATTATGGTTTAAGGTGTCAAGGGTTATGGGTTTGGAATTAGGGTTTAAGGGGTTAGGGGTTAAGGGTTTAGAGGTTTAGGGTTTAGGGGGTTATATGGGTTACAGGTTTAGAGGTTTAGGGGGTTAGGGTTTTTGGGGTTAAATGGAATCCACACTTAAATGGGTTAGGTTTTTAGGGGTTTAGGGTGTTGAATTGGTTAGGGGTTTTGGGGTTTAGGGGCTTAAATGGGTTAGGGGTTAACGGGTTAGGGGTAGGGGTTAAGGGTTCAAAGGTTTGGGGTTTAGGGGTTAAATGGGTTAGGGGTTTATAGGTTTAGTGGGGGTAAATGGGTTAGGGGTTAAGGGTTTAGGAGGTTAAATGGGTTAGGGGTTAGGAATTAGGGTTTAAGGGGTCAAGGGTTAAGGGGTTAGAGGTTTAGGTGTTTAAGGGGTTGAATGGGCTATGGGTTGGGAATTAGGGTTTAATGGGTTATAGGTTTAGGTTTTAGGGGGTTAAATTGGTTAGGGTTGGTTTATAGGTTTAGGGGGTTAGGGGATTTAGCAGTTAAGGATTTTAGGGGTTAGAAGTTAGGGGTTAACGGGTTAGGGGTAGGGGTTAAGGGTTTAGAGGTTTAAGGTTTAGGGCATTAAATGGGTTAGGGGTTAGGAATTAGGGTTTAAGGGGTCAAGGGTTAAGGGGTTAGAGGTTTAGGTGTTTAAGGGGTTGAATGGGTTATGGGTTGGGAATTAGGGTTTAAGGGGTTATAGGTTTAGGGGGTTAGGGGATTTAGCAGTTAAGGATTTTAGAGGTTAGAAGTTAGGGGTTAATGGAGTTAAATGGGGTAGGTTTTTAGGGGTTTAGGGTGTTGAATTGGTTAGGGGTTCAGAATTAGGGTTTTAGGGGTTAGGGGTTAAGGGTTTAGAGGTTTAGGGTTTAGGGGGTTAAATGGGTTACAAGTTTAGAGGTTTAGGGGTTTAGGGGATTTAACAATGAAGGATTTTAGGGGTTAGGGGTTAGGGTTTTGGAGTTTAAATGGAATCCAAACTTAAATGGGTTAGATTTTTAAGGGTTTAGGGTGTTGAATTAGTTAGGGGTTTTGGGGTTTAGGGGCTTAAATGGGTTAGGGGTAGGGGTTAAGGGTTGAGATGTTTAGGGTTTAAGGGTTAAATGGGTTAGGAGTTTAGAGGTTTAGTGGGGGTAAATGGGTTAGGGGTTAAGGGTTTAGAGGTTTAGGGTTTAGGGGGTTAAGGGTTTAGGGGTTAGGAATTAGGGTTTAAGGGGTCAAGGGTTATGGGTTGGGAATTAGGGTTTAAGGGGTTAGGGGTTAAGGGCTTGTAGGTTTAGGGTTTAGGGGTTTTATGGGTTATGGTGTTTTAGAGAGAGGTTTAGGTGGTTATGAGAGATAGTGCTAAAGAACGATTTTAGGGTTGGGGTTAGGCTTTGGGGTTAAGCCTTATCCACACTTAAATGGGTTAGGTTTTGTGTTTAGTGGTGTTGAATCGTTAGAAGTTGGGGTTTCGGGCTTCAATGGGTCTAAAGACCAAGTTAGGCAGGTTAAGGGCTTGTGAGGTTTAGGTTTAGGTTAAATGGGTTGTGGGCTTAAAGGTTTAGTGGGGGTAAAATGGGTTAGGGGTTAAGGGTTTAGAGGTTTAGGGTTTAGTTAAATGGGTTAGAGTTAGAATCTGTTTAAGGGATCGAAGCGGTTATAATAGGGAGGTTTGTGTTTAAGGGGTTGAATATTATGGGTTGGGAATTAGGGTTTAAGGGTTATAGTTTAGGGTTTAGGGGGTTAAATGGTTAGGGGGTTGGTTTAGAGGTTTAGGGGGTTAGGGGATTTAGCAGTTAAGGATTTTAGGGGTTAGAAGTTAGGGGTTAACGGGTTAGGGGTAGGGGTTAAGGGTTAAGAGGTTTAGGGTTTAGGGGGTTAAATGGGTTAGGGGTTAGGAATTAGTTTTTAAGAGGTCAAGGGTTAAGAGGTTAGAGGTCTAGGTGTTTAAGGGGTTTAATGGGTTATGGGTTGGGAATTAGGGTTTAAGGGGTTATAGGTTTTGGTTTTAGGGGGTTAAATGGGTTAGGGTTGGTTTAGAGGTTTAGGGGGTTAGGGGATTTAGTAGTTAAGGATTTTAGGGGTTAGAAGTTAGTGGTTAATGGGGTTAAATGGGTTAGGTTTTTAGGTGTTTAGGGTGTTGAATTGGTTAGGGGTTCGAAATTAGGGTTTTACGGGTTACGGGTTAACGGTTTAGAGGTTTAGGGTTTATGGGGTTAAATGAGTTACAGGTTTAGAGGTTTAGGGGGTTAGGGGATTTAGCAGTGAAGGATTTTAGGGGTTAGGGGTTAGGGTTTTGGGGGTTAAATGGAATCCACACTTAAATGGGTTAGGTTCTTAGGGGTTTAGGGTGTTGAATTGGTTAGGGGTTCAGAATTAGGGATTAAAGGGTTAGCGGTTAAGGGTTTAGAGGTTTACGGTTTAGGGGGTTAAATGGGTTACAGGTTTAGAGGTTTAGGGGGTTAGGGGATTTAGCAGTGAAGGATTTTAGGGGTTGGGGGTTAGGGTTTTGGGGGCTAAATGGAATCCACACTTAAATGTGTTAGGTTTTTAGGGGTTTAGGGTGTTGAATTGGTTACGAGTTTTGGGGTTTAGGGGCTTAAATGGGTTAGGGGTTAACGGGGTAGGGGTAGGGGTTAAGGGTTTAGAGGTTTAGGGTTTAGGGGTTAAATGGGTTAGGGGTTTAGAGGTTTAGTGGGGGTAAATGGGTTAGGGGTTAAGGGTTTAGAGGTTTAGGTTTTAGGGGGTTAAATGGGTTAGGGGTTAGGAATTAGGGTTTAAGGGGTTAGAGGTTTAGGTGTTTAAGGGGTTGAATGGGTTATGGGTTGGGAATTAGGGTTTAGGGGTTATAGGTTTAGGGTTTAGGGGTTAAATGGGTTAGGATTTGGTTTATAAGTTTAGGGGTTAGGGGATTTAGCAGGTTAGGATTTTTAGGGTTTGAAGGAATTAGGGGTTAACGGGTTAGGGGTATGGGTTAAGGGTTTAGAGTTTTAGGGTTTAGGGGTTAAATGGGTTAGTGGTTTAGAGGTTTAATGGGGGTAAATGGGTTAGGGGTTAAAGGTTTAGAGGTTTAGGGTTTAGGGGGGTAAATGGGTTAGCCCAGTTAGGAATTAGGGTTTAAGGGGTCAAGGGTTAAGGGGTTACAGGTTTAGGTGTTTAAGGGGTTGAATGAGTTATGAGTTGGGAATTAAGGTTTAAGGGGTTATATGTTTAGGGTTTAGGGGGTTAAATGGGTTAGGGTTGGTTTTGAGGTTTAGGGGGTTAGGGGATTTAGCAGTTAAAGATTTTAGGGGTTAGAAGTTAGTGGTTAATGGGGTTAAATGGGTTAGGTTTTTAGGGGTTTAAGGTGTCTAATTGGTTAGGGGTTGGGAATTAAGGTTTTAGGGGTTAGGGGTTAATGCTTTAGGGGGTTAAATGGGTTACAGGTTTAGAGGTTTAGGGGGTTTAGGGGATTTAGCAGTGAAGGATTTTAGGGGTTAGGGGTTAGGGTTTTGTGGGTTAAATGGAATCCACACTTAAATGGGTTAGTTTTTTAGGGGTTTACGGTGTTGAATTGGCTAGGGGTTGGGAATTAGGGTTTAAGGGTTTAGGGGTTAAGGGTTTAGGGGTTAGGAATTAGGGTTTAAGGGGTCAAGGGTTATGGGTTGGGAATTACGGTTTAAGGGGTTAGGGGTTTTGGGGTTTAGAGGCTTAAATGGGTTAGGGGTTAACGAGTTAGGGGTAGGGGTTAAGGGTTTAGAGGTTTAGCGTTTACAAGTTAAATGGGTTAGGGGTTTAGAGGTTTAGTGGGGGTAAATGGGTTAGGGGTTAAGGGTTTAGAGGTTTAGGTCTTTAAGGAGTTGAATTAGTTATGGCTGAATTAGTTATGGGTTGGGAATTAGGGTTTAGGGGTTATGGGTTTAGGGTTTGGGGTTTAAATGGGTTAGGGTTGGTTTTAGAGGTTTAGGGGGTTAGGGGTTATGATTAAGGATTTTAGAGGTTAGAAGTTAGGGTTTAATGGAGTTAAATGGGTTAGGTTTTTAGGGGTTTAGGGTGTTGAATTGGTTAGGGGTTCAGAATTAGGGTTTTGGGGGTTAGGGGTTAAGGGTTTAGAGGTTTAGGGTTTAGGGGGTTACATGGGTTACAGGTTTAGAGGTTTAGGGGTTTAGGGGATTTAGCAGTGAAGGATTTTAGGGGTTAGGGGTTAGGGTTTTGGGGTTTAAATGGAATCCACACTTAAATGGGTTAGATTTTTAAGGGTTTAGGGTGTTGAATTGGTTAGGGATTGGGAGGGGGGGTTTTTTGAGGTCGGGGGGTAAGGGTTTAGGGGTTAGGAAATGGGGTTTAGGGGTCAAGGGGTTATGGGTTGGGAATTAAGGTTTAAGGGGTTAGGGGTTTTGAGGTTTAGGGAGTTAAATGGGTTAGGATTGGTTTAGAGGTTTTAGGGGTTGGGGGATTTGGCGATTGGGGGATTTTTGGGGTTAGAGTTAGGGGTTTTGGGGTTTAGGTGCTTAAATGGGTTAGGGGTTAACGTGTTAGGGGTAGGGTTTGGGGTTTTAGGGGTTAAATGGGTTAGGGATTTAGAGGTTTAGTGGGGGTAAATGGGTTAGGGGTTAAGGGTTTGAAGGTTTAAGGTTTAGGGGGTTTGGGTTTGAGGTTAGGAATTAGGGTTTTAGGGTAGGGTTAGTTTTCTGCAATAATATAATTCTCCAATCGCATACACTTTTTCTTGGAATGTCACACTTAACATTCCTTTCCTTTTCAAATAATATTCTTTATCCCCTTACATCCATACCTAGGAAAATAGACTTCATTTCAATTTAATCTTATTAAACTAAAGTGGAAGATAAGAGGACCCATTCCAAGAAGGGCATCTCACTCAATGTTCAAATAATATTGTTCATTCCCTTACATCCATACCTAGGAAAATAGACTTCCTTTCAAGTTAATCGTGTGAAATTGAAGTGGAAGATAAAGTGACCCATTCCAAGAAGCTCATCTCACTTCAAAAATTTCTCGAGATTTCCAAGAATTTATAACAATATTAAGGTGCTATGCATTGTCTCCTTTATCACCTCATTGCATTTAGTCAATTGTTTTTTAAATTTAAATTTATTCATTAATTTCAAAAAAAATATTATATAAATTATATATAGTTGTTTTTATTTTGATTTATGTTTTGTTTTATATAAAATATTTTTAGTTTTTTATATAACATTGATATTACAAAATATTGTAACAAATTTTATTTAATTAAATCTTCATGTATTTTTTATCATTAATAATAATAAAATAATTTAAAATAAAATTATAATTTTATTATTTTTTATCATTTTGTAATTTTAATAAAGTACTATTTAAATTATATAAAGTACCAATTCTAACAACTTAATAATTTTTGTGTTTTATTATAGGAATAAAACTCTCAGATGAGAGTTGAAAAAACTCTAGGATGAGAGTTTTTCAAACTCTCATCCTAGAGTTTTTCTAACTCTCGTCCGAGAGTTTTTTTAACTCTCGTCCGAAAGTCTTCCCGAGAGTTTCCGTCAATAAAACTCTCGGACGAGAAAATGCATAACTCTCGTCCGAGAGATTTTTAACTCCGGTTAAACCCAATAAAACTCTCGGACGAGAGTTTTTAAAACTCTCGGTCGAGAAATAGAGTTGACTATTTTCTCGGACGAAAAATTAAAAATTTCTCCCAAATTCTAGCCGTCTGCCAAAAAGTGTTTCCCAACTTCGTGATTTCACCCTTAATAAATTGACAATATCAGTGGAGTTGAGTTGTATAGATATTTTGGGGATTATGAACTCCTTAAATGGAACTTAGTTGAGTCAAAGGAGGGATAAAGCTATTTTAGAATTTGGTTGAGTTTTTGGTGGAGGAAATGATGGATTGAAATAAATCCACAATTATGTATAAATATGAGGTATGTGTGAGGATGAAGGACAGAGAGATATAGAGAGAAATGGTGTGAGAGTTATGTAAAGGGGCAAGAGCCGAGAGGCCAACAAATGTAATACTCAGTTAAAGAAGGGTTGAATCTGAAATTTCTTATTGTATTTATGCAAGTATTTTGTTTGTGTTAAGCTCTCTCTTCTTATATATTTTATATTGAATCTAAGCAGATTTTATGAAGATTTTGGATGATAATTTTATGTAAAGGGAACACACACTCTAGTGTGTGCAAGATTTTGATTTATGCAGAATATCTACATCATTTGGTATCAGAGCAGGAAGATGTCTGCCTGTTGTGGGAGTAAAATTGGTTCTAAGAGTATTGTGTGTGCTGTTGTGAAGAATGCAAGTGCAAAGGGGCAACCAATGAAATATTTGGCCCATGAGAAATTGATACAGTCATTATTACTGTAGTTAAGAAATCGTTCCATGTACTCGCTCTCGGTTCTATGTTTTTTTATTTGAATCTGTGATACATCATATATATGCCAGGGATGAGTGTTGTTTAATTGTAGGAACAGATGTGCGATTGTAACTAATTCTGATCCGAGAATTCAACCCTTGTAAACCACACAGATGGAAGCTGCTTCAGTCTAAAATCTCCACGCATCACCAGATCAATCCTAGATTTTCATGGGAAGTAGTAAGTGTATTGTTTTGACTTGGACATGAAGGCTGAGTGCTAAGATTGTGAAGTGGCAAGTGGACTAGTTTGGACTTGGACATGGAAGCGAGTTTTGAGATTGTGAACGGAATTTGAATGCCATTGGCGTCAATGTGGATTGGGAAGTGAATGGTGCAAGTCTGAATGCGAAGGCGAGAATTGAGCCTGCGTGAGATGGTGAACGGTATGGTGGACGCACATAAAAGGAGCCTGTGTAATGTAAGAGAAATTTGGGAGAGCGTAAGAAATATGCTGTAGTTGTGAGATATGATGAATTTCAATCGATATTGGTGTTGAATCCTTATATAAGGAGTTCATTGATTATTGTATTGGTTGGATAGAGATGTTGTAGAATCTGCACTATATATGCTATGATTTTAAATGAACAATAGTTAACAATTTCCGATTTCAAAATAGTGTTTGATTTAAATGGTTGTTGCAAAGTTTTACTCCTGAGTAGATTATTCTAGCTTGACGATTTTGAAGTCACTATATTGACTTGCGAAGAACAGAGTGATATCAGAAGGCATATAACATCAAACGCCGAGAATTTTGTTAATATGAAATTTTGTTGTTGTGTATATGACTGTATTTCATGATTGTGTATAAGCTAGAAAATCATGTAGAATTGCGTACACAACATAGTAGAATATGGATGGTAATCCATAAAAGTATTAAGATGATCAATGAATAACATATTGAATGGAAAGCGGAATTTGAAATGCATGTTAGTGTGAACTGTATCCTTTTCCATGCCGAGAAACCTAGCATTTGCTTGTTGTTTTAACTCTCAGCAAATTCATTATGGAGCAAACTTTCATCATGATCAAGTCCGTAGGGTGAAGCGTGGATTGATTGGAGAAATTATATCCAGGTCTTTGAGAAGAAGGCCTTCATTTTGAAAGGTCTAAAGATGGTGGAGATTTGAAGCTAAATAGAGCAACGGTAAATGTGCTATGGGCGCAGAAGGTAAATCATAATTTTTATTGTTATTTCATGGGTGATAACATAGTTTTAGTATTAATGAAATTCCACTAAGCTTGTGTTAATTTTTATTAATGCGAGTATGTCAAATTTTGTTATAAGAGTAAAATCTGAAAGGAAAATGCTACCACATAAAGATAGAAGGATGAAATGTTTTGATTAAGTAATGTGGATTTTCACCACGCTAAAGTGTATTGAACTCTTGGGACATGTAGTATAATATTAATGTGGGTAGATGTGGTTGGGACTGCATCATCTATCAACATATGAGAACACATGGTTTGGAGATCATGATTGATCGTTGCTTGTAGTGCATGTGAAAGTGTTCACATTGTTCTTTTCAGAAGATAGTGTGGTTTGTGTTTGTTGCTGCCGGAGAAATATGTTGATGCCACTATGTTAAAAGAAATTTTTGGAAAATTCCTATGAAGGAATTGTTTTTTTCACTGAAGAGAGATGATGTTGCATGAGAACCATCACTGCAAAGAAGGAGTTGCATGGAAATGCAGGAAATCTGTCTGTGCTAAGATGGTAAGCGTGTTGAAGAGGTTATGGTATGTTTTTTTTGTATAATGTCAATGAAGGGCATGCGAATATTCATAGTGATAAGAACGACATAGAGGAATAAATTCCGGAGAGTTGAAATTGCAAAGAAAAGGCTTAACCTTGAAGGGAACGTAAGGTATGAAAATTCATTTCCAAAAGGTATTTTAAATGTTGAAAATTAAATGCTTTATTTTATTTTCATCATAAAATAAATATTGGGAAAAGTGCATTGCATTTTGATTTAAAGGCTTAAGTATCATGTGAGTAAAAGAAAGTGATAATGGGAGATGATATAATTAGTGACTTATGATATTATCACAAGAATGGAGTATGAGAGAGAGTGAAGATTTTACATCATGAGAATGTATTAAGGGTGGATGTTCATTGGTATTGTATAACTTGAATTAGAGTCAAAACATCCACTATTGTAATTATTGGGTCGAGCTTGGAAGTCAAATAAGATGTTAAGGTCAAATGAAGAAAATTGTATAGCTTGAGTCAAGTTAAACCATTGAGTTATTGTATAAAAGGGTGCATTTTTCATCCAAGATGAAGAGTTGCTGTCAATTCTGGAGTCAAAAAGTCCTAAATCAAGTCAAAGGTTTGAATGTAATTAGGTTCATGATCAGCGGAGCTTGACACCCAAAGAATTTTCTCATTATAACACATGAAATATTGTAGTTGTTGTTTTCAGCAAAGAGAAGCAAGAGAGTTTCCCAGAAATGATTCCAAGACAGAGAATCAAAAGATTCCAAGAAGTCAAGTGCAGGAAAAGAGCTTGCATTGCTAGATAGCAAGTATGAAGGCTTGCTGAAAAAGGGATTGAATGAAATCCACAAGTAAACAGATGAAGTTCACAAAGGAGGAGAAGATGACTGCTGATAGTCATTTTAGAGGTTTTGAGAAATACCACAATAGAAGAAATAAGAAGGAAGATGCCAAGGAAAATGGCATATGGAAGCAGTTGAATGATGAATATTATGAGAGGGAGAAGGCTGAGATAATAGTTCATCTTGATTTATTAATGGAATTGTTGCAAAGAAATACGAAAGACCAGAGACATGGTTGGACCATGAGGAATAAAGTGAAATGGAAGAGACTACAAGTAAAGAGGAATCAACAGGGAAATATGCAGTTAACAGAAGAGCTAAGAAAGCTCGAGTAGATGATAAGTGTGAAATTGAGACGTGAAGAACTCAGAGAAGCTGAGTTAGAAATGGAAGTTTCTATTTTTGGACTAGAGCAGGGTGAAATTCTGGGTGAAGAGGATAATGAGAAAGATCTCATGGACTATTGGAATAGTTCAGAACAATTTGAAGATATGCTGACAAGGGAAGTAGATGAGGCTATGAAGCCTTGTATTTTTAAATCTCATAGTTTTTGTGTGTTTGCGGGATGTGAAAAAGATGGTGGACAGTCTGGTGAAACTGTCACAAAGATGAATGAAGCTCTTGAGGTGAAGTATGATGGAGAATGCCTTTCAGAGGAGGAAGGTACTGATTTGTTGCAGCAGAAAGAATTCATAGATGAATTCATGTTTGGTGTAAGACAACTAGTTGAAGTTGTTATGGAGCAAAGTCATAATGAAAATGTTGTAGTGATATTCCAAGGAGGTAAACAAATTAATTTGTTTAATGAAATTGATGAAATAATTTTGCAATGTGATGATATAGAAATCGGGATACCTCGGGATTATTTCCAGAAGAAGAATGAAACTAAGAATGAAGGTTGTGATGAAATGCTGGAAAGATTTCACATGGAAATAGAATTCTTGGAAAGATAGCTCAAGGAACATGAAGGAGAAGTGAAGCTTGTCGAATCTGATAAAGAAGACATTGCAGTTGTCGTGCATGATAAGGAGGAAAGTTTTCTAAATTTTATAGAGTTAAGTGAATTCTTTGACTCTTCAAATAATAATGTGGTTGTAGGAACAGGAGGCGACATTAATAAATATGATGTCGAAATCAGAGAAATTGAGTAGAAAGTATTTGAAGATGAGATGAAAAATCAGGAGCAGGAAGAAAGTTATGTCCTTAGAGACATAAAGGAAATAGAAGTATTAATCCAATAGGATAAATACGAAAGCAGCTAGCAATTCAAAAGAGGATTTGCTGAAGTCTAGAAGTTCTATGATGAGAGATTGGTGCTTGCAGCATCAAAGAGGCCGAAAGGTCTTGTATTTTTAAAACTAATAATTTGTTGATGAATGCAGGTACATTACTGGATGATAAATTTGTTACTATAGGGGCATTCAATGAATATAGTTGCGATCAAGGAGAAGTTCTTGATTATTCTTCATTTCAAAAATTTGAGTGTTCAGCGCAGCTGGAAACAGAAGCATCAAACAAAGAGGAATTACTCTAAGAAATTGGCGAAAGAAATTGTTGGAGAGGCCGATGGAATCCAGTTGATAGAATGAGTGATGTTGATGTATAGCCAGTTCGAGATTCTTTCAAAGTTTGGAGACTAGGAGAATGGGTATCATCATTTCTACACAAGTCTGTAATTCCCAAAATAAATATGATGTGGTATGGAAAAGCGAGAGCTACATTCAATAGTATTCTGAAAATACTATTCTGGGAATTTTGTACAAAATTACAAAATGGAGTTGATACTTTAAAAGACCATTGACAAAACAGAGTTTGGAATCCTGGAGGTAGGAAGTCATTGAGACTTGTGGCTATCTCATTATTACAGAAAAGTGACAGGCCTCATAGACAGGAGTCTATGGAAACTTCTCTACATAGGGAGTCTGATGCAGGAGCATCCTGCTTAATTGTCATTTTGTATTTGGGTGATTTAGGGGGTGATGTTTTTTTAATTTTTTTATAAATTATGTCCATTTAAAAAATAAATTGAGAGAAAAATATGAGTGTGAGGTTTATTGTAAATATTCTCTTAATAAATTGAGAATATGAGTGGAGTTGATTTGTATAGATATTTTATGGATTATGAACTCCTTAAATGGAACTTAGTTGAGTCAAAGGAGGGATAAAGCTATTTTAGAATTTGGTTGAGTTATTAGTGGAGGAAATCATGGATTGAAATTAATCCAAAATTATTTATAAATATGAGGTTTGTGTGAGGATGGACAGAGAGATATAGAGAGAAATGGTGTGAGAGTTTATGTAAAGGGGCGAGAGCCGAGAGGCCAACAAATGTAATACTTAGTTAATGAAGGGTTGAATTTGAAATTTCTTATTATATTTATACAAGTATTTTGTTTGTGTTTGACTCTCTCTTATTATATATTTTGTATTGAATCTAAGCAATTTTTATGAAGATTTTGGATGAGAATTTTATGTAAAGGGAACACACACTCTACTGTGCACAAGATTATGATTTATGCAGAATCCCTTCATCATTCACCCATAATGGGGTAACGCAGTCCCTTCCAGAGCAGTGCTGAAGGTTTGGAGGCCATCCAAGGCTGACACAGATCCCATCAAGGGCTTCAGAGGATGATGCAGTGTCTTTCAGGGGCAGCACTGGGGTTTCTAGGCCTAGATCTGGCTGAGTTTTGTAAATCCTATTTGAGGGTGTGGATCAGTCATTATTTTTGGTCTTATATCATCCAGGAGTTGTAGATCTAGAATTTTCTCTGTAGGGTTTTCCAGATCTGGAACCCAGAGTTGTGTATTCAAAAATATTCTTAATAATAGAGCCCTCCAGCATCCAGAGACCGGTTTTCCCACATTGGTTTTTCCGGGGATAGTTTGTCCAAAAATAACTGTGTCACTTTATCTATATGTGCATGTGCTTATTCTAGATTTGAATTGGTAGATATATGTTCTGTGTTTTCTTTGATGTTAACTTGAATTTATTCAGTTGATAACTTGTATAAGTAGGAGAAGCTTAACTAGATTAACAGTAATAATTTCTGCATAAGAATTTTTTAACATTCATAAATTTCTACATGGTATCAGAGAAATTCTGGATCTATAAGGGTCACCAGCTGAATAATCTGAAGGATATAGCTGCAGAAATTAGCTGGAAAGGCAACAGAAAAGTAGATCTGAAGGGACAGCGCGGTTTTTAGGAGTAGATTCATGTAGAGGGAAGGGTGACGTTGTCCAGCGTTGTGTCCTGGAAATCCCACGCAATTACTGCGCAGAGGAAGCTCAGAAACAACGTTGGTTGGGTCTGAAGCCAGCTAGTGTGATTCATATATGAGTTTGTCAGATCTAGAAAAGACTGTAGAAAAACTGCAAAAATTCAGAATAGCTGGTGGGGTTAAATTTCTGAAGTTTTCATATTTTTAGCCTTAGCACAAGTGACAAATATTGGGAAGAGATTAGCTTCTCAAAGAGTTTATTGCCAAAGGAAACTTGCAGTTTGATTAGGGGATCAAAGAAGAAGCCGAATCATAGTTTATTTGGTAGATTTCCAAGGAGGGAAATCAAGTGTCAGAGGGAGCAAAGGGTGCCCATTTCGTAAAGGACCCTAGATCCAAGATATCTAGCATAGAGAAGAGGAGCTCAAATACATTCTCAACAAATGGCTCCTCATGGACTGTGTGATCAGGATAGGCTAGAGGGCCTCTCAAACTTTTCGGTGTGGAAAGCTAGGATCTTGATTTTCCTTGAGGCATACAGTCTAAGAGACCATGCAGAGCAGATTCTGGCCACACCGACAAATGCGGATATCCTATAGAAGCATAGAGAAGCTGCTGCCAAGCAGCTGATAATGGACAGTATCAAGGACCATATTGTACCACACATAGCTGAGAAGAAAACAAATAATGAGATGTGGAAGGCCTTGAATTCCCTGTATGAGGGAAAAGTATTCCAAAGAAAGATGTTGTTGGAGGCCCAAATGAGGTCATTCATGATGAGCAAGGGAGAAGACATCGAGCATTTCCTCTTTATATTGCAGTCAATCAGGGGTCAGCTAACTGCAGCAAGTGAAACTGTATATGATGTAGTGATATTCAGGACTTCCCTCAATGCAGTCATGGATGAGTGGGAAACATTTTTCCAAAGTATCTTGGGAAGAGAGGACCTCCCAGATTGGGACAGCTTGTGGTCAATCCTGCGGCAAGAAGAACTACACAGATTCACCAAGAAGCAGCATAAGCCTGGGTTGAGAAAATTCAAGAAGGAAGAGGAGGAATATGCAACCTTGGCATCAAAGAAGCAGTCGAAGAAGAAGAAGGATCTTTCAAATATCAAGTGCTTCCAGTGTAGTGAAATGGGACATTTCGCCAACCATTGTCCAGAAAAGAAGAATGACAAGGAAGCATCTTCTTCCAAAGCAGCAGTGGTAGATGATGGGTCTAGAGATGATGTAGCCATGAGTGCTCATGAACCACGAAGGTGGGGTGTCATGGACATGTAGAGGAGCTACATGGAAGTAAGGTAGGATCCTTGAACAACTCATCTCTTAGATCAACAAGTGAGACACAGCAACCTTAAGATAGTAGCGGGACAAGTGGAACAGTGGGTGCATTAGATCACAGATGAGGCAAAGGAAGAGGTAGATCTAGAGGCTGAGAGGAGCAGCATAGGGCAAAGAAATAGCAGCGTAGAAGCAGTAGTAGCGTAGAGGTTGATGTGACTTCAGCAGTGCAGAGAATTACTGCTTACGCAGTGCAGAGCTGCAACAGTGAAGAGAGCCTTAGAGGGACAGTGCAGTGCAACAACAACGTGATAGATTTCATCACAAGGAGTTGATGTGACTTCAGTAGTGCAGAGGGAGTCTGATTACGCAGGCAGAGCTGTAGTTGTGCATCGTTCTTTATATTCCAACACAAATTTGTAGCCTATGGAGCTTTAATGATTAGGTTGTAGCCCATCTGACTTGTCTGTCAAAGACTGGGTAGGAGATTCAGTTATTTCTCTCAACAACTGAAGTTGCAGTGCAGCAGATTAGCAGTGGCAGTGCTATGAGCAGCACATATGCAACATATTGAGAGAGAGCTGCAGTACAGTGGTTGAGTGGCAGTGGTAGAGTCATGGGTAGTAGTATATAATGGCAGCAGTGGTGCAGAGTTGAGTGGAAAGAGGCCAAGATTCAGCAGTACAGAACCAGTGCCCAAAATTATGTAATGCATAAGTGTGATGTATTGCTAGAGCACACCCTTGATGCTAAGAGGGAGTGTTGAGATTTTTTGTATTTGGGGTAGCATCAATTGTGCTCTAGGTCCCAAATTTTGAGGAAGGACTAGAGTTCACCTGATCTACAAGACCCATAAATGGATTTGGGAAATTTCATCTGGTTTAGGAGATATTAAATTAATTAATTATTTTAATGTATTTCCTAAGTTAAAACTTAGGAAAATAAAATAATTAAAGTGAATTTAATTAAACATGTGATGAAATTGTCTTAATTCACAGGGATCAAGATTTCTTTTAATCTTAGCCTTTGATTCAATATTTGATCATGGTTTTTGAATTGTTAACGAGAAAAGTATAAAGGAAAGGCTTGGGGTCATTTGTAAAGACACACAGCGGCAGAGCACTGAAGCTAAGCTGAACTTCTAGGGCAGGGTTGCCAAGAATTCTTAGAAGTGCTTCAGCTGCAGAGAGGGGAATTTAGACCAAGGGGATGATCTGAACTCGGGGTCTAGAATACACAAGAAATAGAGAAGAGATCATCTCAAGGACAGCGCAGAGGAAGGCAGCAGCAACAGCAGTAGCAAGGACAACATATTTTTCAGGAAACCCTTCAGGGGTTACGCAAAGACCCTTAGGGGCAGCGTAGTGACTGCGTCACCCATTTTGGGGTAATGTAGTCCCTTCCGGAGCAGCGCTGAAGGTTTGGAGGCCATCCAAGGCTGACGCAGAGCCCAGCAAGGGCTTCAGAGGCTGAAGTAGTGTTTTTTAGGGGCAACGCTGGGGTTTCTAGGCCTAGATCTGGCTGAGTTCTGTAAATCAAGTTTCAGGGTGTGGATCAGTCAATATTTTTGGTCTTAGATCATCCAGGAGCTGTAGAACTAGAGTTTTATCTATAGGGTTTTCCATATCTGAAACCCAAAGTTGTGTAATCAGAAATATTCTTAATAATAGAGCCCTCCGGCAGCTAGAGACCAATTTTCTCACATTGGGTTTTTCCGGGGATAGTTTGTCCATAAATAACTATGTCACTTTGTCTATATGTGCATGTGCTTATTCTAGATCTAAATTGGTAGAGATCTGTTATGTGTTTTTCTTTGATTTTAACTTGAATTTATTCAGTTGATAACTTGTATAAGTAGGATAAGCTTAACCGGATTAACAGTAATAATTTCTACATAAGAATTAAGATTAAGAAATTTCTACATACTCATCCCAAGAATCTGATGAGGACTTCTATTCTGCACAAATATTGTCATGTTTCATGCTTAAGTCCACAGATGCAATAGTAGGCCCTGATCATGCAACATCACTCATGCTGCTCCCATAATAATTTTTTTCTTCCTTTCTGCAACCCCATTTTGATGTGGGTTATGAGGTGCTATCAATTCCCATCGAATTCCTTCTAAAGCACAAAATTTCGTGAATTCATTTGAGACATATTCTCTGCCATTATCGCTCTTGAGAGCCTTCACCTTCTTCCCTATATCTTTCTCGACAAATGCTTTGAACTCACAAAACTTTGAGAATGTATGATCTTTCTTCTGCACGAATAATATCAAACACTTGCATGAAAAATCATCTACAAAAATCAAATAACACATGTGTTTTGTTATGGAGGCTGTCAATAATGGTCCACACACATCTAAGTGAACTCTCATGAAATGTGAATTTGTTGTTTTTCCCAATGTACACCCTTTGCATGTATCTCGTTGCTCAATTTCACCCTTGGGAAGTCATGTAGAAATATGGTAGATGATCTTCAAAGAGCCATGGTGTAGATGATCCAATCCTCTATGCCATAACTCACCAATGTCTCAGCTCTACACCTTCTCTTCTTTCGTGATCAAGGAAACATTGTCTTCTACATCCAATTTGTAGAGGTTCTTTACTTGAACCCCAATCTTCTCTACCTGTCTCGTGGCTTTGTGACGAAGGAACACCTTTCCTTTGCTAAATATCACATCATAGCCATGGTATTCCAACATAGCAATTGAAACTAAAAACTTCTTTAAACTAGGAACACACATGAAATTTTTTAATGTGAGAGGAGTATCAGACTCCCTCTGAAAGGTAAATGTACCAATGTCAGGCGCGCTATACCTCTCGTCATCTCCTATCTCGATGTGCATCTGGAGATCCTTCTCCTCCAATCTACTGAAGAATTATTTGTTGTCGGTCATATGGAATGAAGCTCCATTATCAGAGTACTATACAAAACCCATCACCGATGACACCATGCATGCAATGAGAGTGAAATCCAACTCGAACTGTGGAGCAATTTCTTCACCTTATGCTCCTCCTAAGGGATTATTTCCGATCTTCTTGTGCAGAAACTTTGTAGCATAGTGTCCAAGATCATGATAGTGAAAAATTCTATCTTTAACAAGTCTTTATTCTTGCCTGCCTGACCAGAATATGATTTGGAATGAGATGCCTTCCATGTCCCTTTCTTTGCCTTTCCAACCAAGGAACAATTCTCCTCAGCATTAGTCTTTGACGAGGATCCATATATGGTATTCTGTCAAATCTCTTCTTGTACCAAGTCAGACAACAATCGCTCCCACTTTGGTATCTTCTCCCTCTCATTTATCAAATCCTGGTAGCTATGCCAACTCTTGGGAAGTCCTTGAAGTGCTAGGCTCACCAGATCATCCTCAACAATTGTCACACCAAAAATTCCAAGCTCATCTCAAAATTGAGTGAACTGCGTCAAGTATTTTGGTATCGTGTCGCCCTGCTCCATCTTGATTTTTCTGAGCTTGTCCTTCAATTCCAAATTCCTATGGTCGATGTTGTTATAAAACAATTTTTTTAAGGCCTTCCATGTATCATATGGATTTTCCTTTCCATGAAGGTTAGAGACAATATGATCTCGAACTCCTTTTAACAAAATCATTCTTTCCTTTGCTACATTCTTCTTCTATGCATCAAGGTTTTGATCATCTCTTGTTGCGGGCCTGGGAATATCACTGTTTATGAATTCCTTCAGTATGTTATCCTCCAAAATTGCCTCCATCCTATCCTTCCAAGCTATGTAATTCGAACTATCCTTAAGGGAATATTAGAGTCTCAATCCACAAAAAGACATCATGATCTGCTGCAGGTCCTGAAGAATAAATCTGCAAATTCAATTCACCTATTCAAAAACAAGCTTTTATTCTTCTTATCTATAATGATTCCTACTATGATACCAAGTAGAAAATCCACATAGATTCAACTGATCTTGTAATATGCTAAAACAAAATATTTAAATCTATTCTACAAACTGTGGAAACCAATTACGATCGCATAATCACAAGAACAAGAAAGCGAAATAATTGCAATATCGAAACACAAAGATTTAGTTGTGTATTGCATTAAGTCAATAAAATGAAACAATACAATTATTCTCTCAAGCTTGAAACCTCTCTGCACTATCTCTGGCTGTCTCACTCTGATCCAAACAAGTTTGGTCCAATACTTAACCAATTTCTTGTCTCTGGATGCTCAACCTTGCTAAAGAAAACCCTAGGGAAATTGAACCCCTATTCATTAGGAAATTCCCAATAATTGATTACGCAATACATCCAAGGCATCTTGCTGACCTCATGTATGACCTGTACAATATCCTAATTATACAACTGATAGTATACTTCCCTTTAACTCCAATATCTACTGGGTCTTCCTTAGAACTAACATGCAACAACTATTTATAACGAATTATTAGTTATCTTATACGAATTATTAGTTATCTTATCGATCACTACATGTGAATTGAATCATATTTAATTCACTGGACCTCTCACTAGCTCCTCCATCATCTAGAACTAGTTAAACTAATTTTACCTCAAATAATTAAGTTAAACAACTAAAACTCAAAATAAACTGCAACTGGACCCCCTAAAACTTAGAGTGAAGTCTACATGCCTCCAGTTTGACCCTCAACTCAAATTGACTGAGCTAACTAAGTCTTCCTAACTCAGCTAACTCGTACAAGTTGTCATGTGATGTGGAATTACAATTTCCTTCTAATTTAATTAAGGGGAAATTAAATTAGAAGCCTCTTCTTGTTGCCAATTTCAACATATGTGAAGGTCATTATGAATTTTAGTGATGCCTTTTTTCCTTTGCAATGCTCCATCAACCTTCTAAAGCCTCATGAACAAGATCTTTTGACGATTCCTACCTATTTTCTAATATTCTTTGATGATATTCTTGTCTACAACAAAGCATGGGCATACAACATAGAGCATGTTGATATTGTCTTGCAACTCCTATAAGACCACCAACTATTTGTAAAACACTCAAAATATATATTTGAGGTTGAATACGTGGGCCAAATTGTAATTCAAGAGGGAGTATGAGCTGATCCCAAGAAACTCATTGTTATGTGATATTGGCCCTTTCCCAAAATCCTAAAGTTTGTGAAAAATTATATAAAAGTTGTTGTCCACTTAATCATACTACTAAAAAAGAGTGCCTTTGTTTCGAATGAGGTTGTTGAGTAGGTCTTCTCAACTATAAAGGGTGCCATGTGCATGACTCTAGTTCTAGCACTACTAGATATTACTAAGACTTTTGTCTTGGAAGGTGATGCCTCTAACAAAGGTTTTTGAGTGGTATCGATGCAAGAACGATACCCTATGATAGTAGTTACATGATCATAATTTGGGTAAATCCACATATGAGAAAGATATGATGGTCATATTGCATACAATAGAGACTTGGAGTCCATATGTCATAGGGAGACGTTTCCAAATAAAGACTAACCATCATAGTCTGAAGTACTTTCTCGAATAAAGGTTACGCTCACTAGAGAAACATAAGTGGGTCACCAAGCTACTAGGGTATGATTTTGAGATTATTAATAGGAAGGGTAAAAATAATATTGTAATTGATGCATTATCCCAACAATTTGAAGAGGATGGATGCCTCTTTTCTTTGTCTTTACCCACTCTAGGTTAGTTTGAGGAAGCTTCTTAAGAATGGTTGGAAAATGACACCATCATTGAAATCCTTTACAAGCTTGAGGAAGATCTCAATTACTTTCCTAAAGAGTATACATGGCACCAAAGACATTGGAATATAAAGAATGCATTGCTTTAGTAAATAAATTTTACTTATGCTAAATAATCTTAAAGGAGTTCCTTTCATCATGTACAATATATCACTCTGGATTTTATAAAACATATGAAAAAACTAACTACTCACATTTGGGAGGGATTAAAAAATTGACATCTAGGATTTTGTGGCCACTTGCCAAAGAAACGATGTGGAGACAATAAAGATACCAAGGGCATTACTACCAGTACCGATACTAACACAAATATGGATTTTATAATGGGATTTCTAGGTGTGGGAAACAAATCCATGATCATGGTGATGGTCAACCATCTCTCTAATATGCTCAATTTTTTTCCCTACTACATCCTTTTACCCCCTCCTTAGTTTCAAAAGTTTTCCTTGATCAATTTTCTAAGTTACAACATGTCCACTTCCATTGTCTTAGATTGAGAGCCTACTTTCAATAAAAAAATTTGGCACAAACTATTTAAACTAAATATAGGTTACCCAACTAAAAATGAGCATTGTGTATCATAGCTAATCATATATTCAAACTAAAGTGATCAACAAGTGCTTTGAAACTTATTTGAGATGCTTTGCCTCTAAAAAACAACACTAATGGGCACAATGACTTTCTGTAGAATGGTGATACATAACTTTATCCTAAAACTACCAAAAATGCCCTCATATGAAGTGGTTTACGGAAAAACCACTGTCAGTCACTTCACATTTACTAGGCACTTCTAAAGTTCAGGGAATTGATCACAAGCTTTATATTATAGAAGCCATATTTCACACACTAAAGGATAATTTGGTTATGGCTCAAAATATAAAGAAGTAACAAACAAACCGACATCACTCTAAGTGTTATTTTGTTATAGAGAATCGCGTGTTTCTTTACCTTCAACCCTATAAAAAAAAATCACTCAAAGACAAAACACCTCATAAATTAGCACCCAAGTTTTATGGACCCTATGAGATCATCCACACATTGGACACTGGCCTACAACTTACTAGCTCTTCCAACCCACTCCAATATTCATCTAATATTTCATATGTCTTATCTAAAAAAGGTCATGGGATTAAAGTGTAAGAGTGTAAGGTGCAAACCAACTTACAAGTGTTTGAGGAAAAATGCTTCATTATGCTTCAACCATTAACACTATTAAATATCATAGAGCATTAATTATATTAGGCCTTAAAATTTTACATATTTATTATAGTTTAAGGAAAAAAAATTAGAAAAATACTCCAAAAATTGTTAAAATCTTATTAAAATATAATTTGTACTTGTAATCAATAAATTGAAAAAAAACTGTTGATTAACATTAAATACACTTAACTTGAAATTTACTGATCTATTTATGTTTATTAAAAATGATTATAAAATATACGCGTTTGTATCATTATTGAAATGTAAATTAATAATGTCCAGGATTTAAACTCACTTTCTATACTTTTATAATTTAAATTGTAAAATTTAAAAATTGATTCAATTTTATTTAACACTATCTCTACTTTACAATTTAATGAATTGTTAAAAATTACACACATTTTACAATGTTGATTACTTTAGAACACACTTTATATCATTATAGATCATAAAAAACATGTCAAACATTTGATTTGATGTATAATTTTAAGTAGAAAATTTGCAAGTATTTATTTTGTTCTGCACAATTCTAAAATTCCAATGACAGTATCAGATTATTGGGTAAATCGATTCCATGGACTCGCAAAAACCCAACCACAATTTAAATTATTTAAAAAAAAAAAATAGACATGGGTTTTCTTGTAAGTTTAAGCTTATGTTGCCGCCATTGCTTTTGGGCATTTGAATTTTAATAACTTCTCGATTTGTATGAAGCACTATTCGTCCGGGAATGGACTCCTTCTAATGTTTCATTTCATTGAATTCACATCAAATGAATAAATAGAACAGTGTATGCTGATGAACAATAAAGAAATCGCACTCACGTTTCAATATTAAAATACACACAGCATGAAAATACAGCACGTCGTTAACGGCGTCTAAACTAGTAGTGGTTACACCTAAAACGTGGGGAAAGAAAATCTAGTTAGAGAATAGTCAGAACGCTAACGTCTGCGCCGTCTTAGCTCAGCTGGTAGAGCGCGTGGCTTTTAACCACGTGGTCGTGGGTTCGATTCCCACAGACGGCGCCTAACTATATACTACTCTTCCAAATTCCATATGTAGTATTTCACTTTAGTTTCTATTTCAACTTTGCACAAATGTAAAGAGGTTTCAGCTCTGTATTTCATCTCACTTTATATTTCAACTCATAAGGTTTCAGTTTGTATTTCAACTCCATAAGTTTTCAGTTTTGTATTTCATCTCAGTTTGTATTTCAACTCCATAAGTTTTCAGTTTTGTATTTCATCTCAGTTTGTATTTCAACTCTATACATATTACCATATGTATAGACAATAATCATAATGCAGAGTCTGTAATTCAACTCTTTACTCATAATGCAGAGTCTGTAATTCAACTCTTTACATAATAATCACAATGCAGAGTCTGTAATTCAACTCTTTACATATATAAAGAGAATAATCATAATTCAGCGTCTCTAATTCCACTCTTTACATATGTAAAGAGAATAATCATAATGCAGAGCCTCTAATGGCAGTCCAAAAAAAATCGTCTCATTTTTATAATCCTCTTACATAAGCGTACTACTTGCTCCATATCTTTCTTACTTTGAAGTCGTGAGAAAGTTTTATAGAACAATATTAAATGAATTACAAAATCTAATTCACTTTTATAAAGAAGGTACTCACTAACCCCTTTTTTATATGGATAAAATGCTATTATGATATCTGAATGGAGTGAATTACAAAATCCAAACCACTTTTATAAAGGAGGTATTCATTTTTAATTTTTTTTAAATGGATAAAGTGGTACTATGATGTCTGAATGGAGGATAAACAAAGCTTCCATTCAAATATCATGGTACCACTTTATCCATAAAAAGAAGAGGTTAGTGAGTACCTTCCTAATAAAAGTTGATTGGATTTTGTAATTCACTTAATGTTGTTTTATAAAACTTTCTTATGACTTCAAAGTAAGAACACCTATTTTCAGATATCATAGTACTATTTTATCCATATAAGAAGAAGGGGTTCATGAGTACTTTTATGATGAAACTGGATTTTGTAATTTATTGAATGTTGTTTTACAAAACTTTCTTATGACTTCAAAATAAGAAGGATATGGAGCAAGTAGTGTGCTTTATTTGCAAGGATTATAAAAATGACACGGGAATTTTTTGGACTGCAATTAGAGGCATATGCATTATGATTATTCTCTTTACATATGTACAAAGTTGAAATAAAAAATGAGATGGCCACGTTACAAGATGGTACTATGATCCTTCAAAGTAAGCATTTTCTAAGCAATTTTTCAAGAAGTTGCATTTGATCTTAGAAGTCATTTCATGTCATATGTTCTTTATCCAAAAGGAAGAGTTTGACAATATCAACACATGTTGTGCCATTAGCTCTTAGAAAGATGGCTTTGTTGAGGTTTAATTTTGCAATATGATACTAAAATTTTCATTGCTTAGTTCATTCTTTAAAAGCCCTTATTTTCATCATCATTTGGTCTTCCAATTGTTTAAAAAAAATTTATATGCCTCACTGGTTAAAGAAGAGGCGAGGGTGATTTGGTTAAGAGGTGAGGAATGATTTTGTTTCATGAATGATCAATAGCTTTTTAGTATGAGGTACTTAATGGATGAAGGTAGAGGTGATGATTTCTTTGGATCTAAACCATTAATATATTTGTTTCAAAGCACACTGCCATATTTAATCTTCAACATTGAGGAGGTCCCATGTATGTATGATTTCTTTTACCCTTAGAAATAAGCATGTGATCCCTAATACCTAGTTCACCATGAAAAATAAGAGCACACGTTGTAGTCCAATCTTCATTTCCTTTAGAGCAATCATCATGGAGTTGATATAATCGATCATCTAATTGAGTCTGATATTGCACTGGAATCATGGTCAAACATCTACTGAAATCCCAAGCATGCATAAAAAATAAGTTGCATGCATCAAAATTTCAATCATTTATATGTTCAAAAACACACAAAAAATCACTCTTGGAAATTATCACATGTATGCCATTAGCATAAACATTGACAAAGAATTTGGGTATTACACCAAAATGTCAATGGTTTATATGGTTAGAAAACAATCTGCACACAAAAAATAACTCAGAGAAATTATCAAATTCATGCCAATAGAATAAAAATTACATAAGGAACCTTGAAGGCCACTTCTCAAACCCTTAAAGAATATAAATAAAGATGTGAACACATTTATAAATGACGATAATGTTCTAGTATGTGTTTAGAAATACTCCATGTTTTGAAATGTCATTAAAGTTATAGTTTGCATCTAAGATAATCCCTCTAACCTGCTTGTAATCCATACAACTCTCTAGAATATTGAAATATCCATGCAAGAATGGTGGCATGATATTAATGACTATTAGCTTAGAAAAATAAAATTAAAGTTTAAAAGAGTCTTATGTCAGGAAATGGAAAAACCATTGTTGGATCCTTGTGGCTTCACGCGAAGAGAATAAACAAAATGAAATGTAGATCTCAAGATGGAGAAGAGAGGGAGTCCAATACTTGAGTTGATCAAGATAAATGTCAATATCCAAGTAAAAAGGTGTAATTTGAATATTTTTTTGCCGATGAGAGTGAGTTTATAGTTTTAAGTAAATGATGTCAAGCTCTGAGATGACAATAACTTATGAGAACAAGCTAACCAATGTGATTACTACCAGATGCTGCTTATGGAATCTAATTGGAGGTCCTTAAACATAGTTGTGTTTCATAAATTACTTTGTCTATGTGGCAGTGGCTGGCTATTAAAAAAATTGGATTGTCCTTGTGCAAAATATACCATAGCTTTTCCGGAAACAAGGGAGAGATACTGTAAGAAAAATGTTTAAACATATTCTTAATATTTAAAAAGAAATAGGTGATTTTGGTCAAAATTGTCATTGATTTCAATGTGAGCACTAATGAAAATAATAAGGGCATGAATGATTGTTGAAGATCACATATGGAGTCCTAATGAAGAAGCCCTTGCTCTAATAAAACCCTAGCTATATGATGTCCTTTCTCTTAATGAAGAATCCCTAAACCTTTATACATTGATTCATAATGATGATACCTTGCTCTGATTTTAAGGACTATCATGAAGAAAAATATTTCTATTAACATTTGAGACATCATCTTACAATAACTCTTTCACTAGCTTGTAGAGGATGCTTTCCCCTTTCCAATGATCCCTTACTCATCCTCCAACTCCCCTTACTATAAGAGAAAATGATTTTTTAAGATGATATAACATACTCTTTACTCTATCTGGCCTAATCCTAGGTATACAAGTTGACCTCACCTCCAAGAGACATGCCCCTTCATTTAAGGTCAAAATTTGTATAAATAAGGCTTCAAACTCTTCATTTCATCATCAATTTTCAGTGAAGATCACCACAGGAATATAAAGCAATAAGAAGATTTCACAACTCGTGAAATAATGAGGCCGAGGAGGAAGTGTTTGGGTTAAATATGATTGGGTTATCTTTGAGGCCTCAAACTTGAAGAAGTGAAGACCTGGAACCTTACAAAGTCACTCACTGAACTCAGATTGTTGACCAATTCTGGAAACTCTGAAAATATATGAGAACAGACCTATAACAAACCTTTGGATTACTGATTTTTTGTGAATACCTTAGCTTCGGATCTAGTCACCTGTGAAAGGAATATTGAGCTCAGATATGTGTTTGGGAGCTCAGATATGTAAGAATAGTCACAATAGACCTGTGGAGGAGGAATATCCTAAGGATTATGACCTGTAGAATTACCTCAAACCCTTTTCAGTTTCATTTATGACTTGTATATTTGAAGGATTGCACATCGGGCCTTTAATTACAGAGCTATCTATGTTAAGATCAAACTGTTAACTCGGATAGTGGAGGGCTTAGAGTTTAAGTAATTTTTTCAGACCTAGAAATGTGGCAGTTTCTGTGATAAGGCTCCTCATGCTTAGACAGGAAAAACAGTAACCTCAAACCGCCTTCAAGCTTAGATTGTTATCATTGAGGTGGCTTAGATTTGGGTGAAGGTTCAAACTTATGTAAGGGCTATTGATCAGTCCTAAATATTGAATATACTCGAACCTATTAGGTGTTGAAACATCGTTTGGAGCAAACCTTGAAGTGAAGTAATTAGAGCCTTGGATAGTGTAATATTCCCAAATAAGGAAGCATCAATATTTGAACACAATAATGGAAAATCAATGTAAAAATATAATAGACCAATATGGAGCCATTTTATTATATATATCAACAAAAAATATGTGCAATACAATGAGGCACAAGTCATACAACATGAGCTAACAAGCATCCAATGAATAAACCCTCTCAAAAATGAGGTGTTGCTACTATAGAAAATGTTAGAGAGCTGCTACAACGCAGTCATAATCATCATAACTACAACAGGATATAATATAGTGATGTAAAAATAATGATGTATGCCTCAAAAGATATTATACATACAGATCTAGGCCCTATATCACCTTTCTAAGACAACCCAAGAGGGTTTCTGGAAAATACACACAAAAATACAAATATGAGATGCAACCCTAGGGCTGAAGGTTTGTTGCAAAAATGTAAATGGGAAGATGTGGCTAAAGCTGATGTAGAATTATGTAGCTCTTCTCCAATAGATCCTCTAGATGAAAGGTTATCCCCTCCACTGAAGAAATCACCCCCCATATCATATACTGCAACCACCTCCACAACTCCTCCCTAAAATAACACAATTTAGGACTGAAACTGCGCTGTAGGGGATAAAAACACCTTGGCCTAGTGAAAAATGTAGCAATTAAGCTCAAGGGCCTTCTTTACTGGCCTCCCAATGGAAGGAAACCTTCCTCCACTGAAAAATAGATCAGAATTAACCCAAATCAACTCTCCATTGTTGCACCCTGCAACACAACACAACCTTCAATAGAAACTGTGTCATAGAAGAAAGATGGAGCTTGGCCTGATGCCAGAATGTGGAAATGTAGCCCAAATACTTCTCCTGAGTGGGCACTCGAAGTCACCTGAGGATGAAGGTAGGATTCCCACTCGAGAACACACTTGTGCTAAATAGCATTGTAGTCTCCGCTAAATAGCTGAAGAGAGCAACAACTCATACAGACCACAAAATGAATAATCAAAATCATTCCTTCTATGGCTGCCATCCCCTTCCTTATATGCTTGGTGAGTTTCCTCACCTTGGGCCCCACTAATTAAATCCACTACTTCCATGCATGGAATCTCCCTCCAAAACTACACTGTCCCTCAATGAATTCCACTCCTTCCATACCCACGCTGTTGATTTGATCAAATTTGACCCAGTCTACATGCTCCATCACTTTTCACACATAAGGGTCGTCAATCCAGCTACTTAGATGACCTCCATTCACATTTGGAGTGATTTTATTCCTACCATGGAGATTTAAGGGTCTCCCTAATACCCTCTTATTCTTCTAACTAAGAAGAAAAGACAAAATTTATTATTCCAAATAGCTTGCTAATTGGGAATATTATAGTCCTCCCCTCCCAAATGTTGCTTGTCCTCAAGCAACTGTAAATGTGAGTGCTGCAACTCTTCTCCTCCTTCCCTTGTGACACCTCCATGTGATGCGATCTCCTAATGAACCAAGTGTCCCCCAATAAATCAATCCATGAAATTCTCCTCCCAAGTTGATCCGAAAATGGGTTGGATAACTTGTTATTCTTTTCAAGAACCTCCCACTCAGTTAAACAAATAAAAGATCTAGCTTATACTTGACATTTGCGGAATTTATGCTTGAAACAGGCGTATGATTTTTAATTGTATAAGTGCTTTAAGTCCATTTTTTTTTGCTAAAATTAAACATGTGTAACAACAATATAATTCAGCAAATAAACATCGACACATAACAACAAATTTAATCTAGGAGTTCACCTGAATATCGTGGGCTAAATCTCCTTGATCTATTGTCATCTTGACTAGGCTCTTTGGGATTATGGAAAAATTTCTTTTACAAGTTCCACACTTAACTCCAATGGTTATTGAACTAAACCAATGGGCTTACAATACCATCTATATCCCTGTCATGGCTGTCATCACTCTACAAACAGATCTAGGCTCCCTTAGACTTGATTTCTTCTGTCGGTGCACTTGAGCTACATTGAGCTTCTCTATGGAACAAAATCCCTCATAATTCTATTTCTATCCCCAAAATCTCACCTACTATCTCCAACACACATCAGACACCAAAAATAGTCTGATATTTTTCACAAAATTAGCACTGCATCCCCAAACTAGGCCTCCTTTGACAATTGACCCTAGGCTGCCCAAAACTTACCCTGTAGGTTATTGACCTTCAAAAGTCTTAAAATGGCTCTGAAAATCCCTTCATTGGATTCACAATTCCAAAAATAGTCAAAATAGACTATTGGTTTACTGAAATTGGCCTTCGGCTGCTCTGGTTTTGCCTCCAACACCTATTGGCACCCCCTGGCACTAGGGTCATTGAAAAATTATTTGTGGCTTCTCGAGCTCTAGAAGTCCTAAAAAGCTTCTAAAAAATCCTCCAATGTATTCATAAGTATCAAAACAGTTATAAATGACTATTATTTTTCTACATAAGGTCTCTAGCTGCCCTGGCTAGGCTCTGAACTGCTGTTGGCACTTGCTGGCCCTAGTGGCCCGTGGAACTTCACTGAAGAACATCAGCTTTAAAAATTCCTCTACAGGCTTTAAAAACCACACCATTAGTTTCATAACATCTAAAACATCCAAAATTGACTATTGGATTTCTGAATAAGGCCTCTAGCTGCACTGGCCAGGCCTCAAACTGCTGTTGGCCCATGGTGGCCTTAATGGACCCTAGAACTTCTTTGAAGCCAAAACCGGCTAAAAAGTTCTCTGATGGCTCTACAACCCTAACTAACAAGTCTAGAATGTCTGAGATAGTCGAAATTGACTATTGGCACTCCAAAATTGGTCGAATCTAGCTCAAGATAAAGCCTGAACTCATTTTTCCCAATGACACCCAAAAAAGCTCCACTAATTGTGGAGAACTGGACTTAACTCCAGTTAGATTCAAAAATTCCGCAAAAAATGGTGGGCACTCCAAAATGACTGCCAAAATAACCGATGGCAATAAACATTAACCGTTTTCATGTAATAGCTGTAATTTCACGCGGAGGTTTCGTGGTTGGGGTTAAGGTTTATTGCGATGGTTTCAATCTCCCTGTTCACATGCCTCCACAATACCCGCGATGTCAACCATTAACTGAACCTCCAGCGGAAACCGTGTGATAATGGTTAATAATAGTTTTTCCATGTGACATGTTTAAATGACAATCTGTGAACAGTTACGGCTTTAAGCCTTGGGTCTGGTCACGGGCCAAGGTCGTATGGGAGGGGCTGGCCCCTCCAAAACCCCAAATGGAAAACCATATCTCAATAAATAAAACTGTTAGCCCATATGTGGTAAGAACTAATGCATATCCGAGCGGTAAGATTCGGGTGCTACAGGCAAGAGGTCTCATGATCAAACTTGGCTGGCTCCAAAATATTTTGCAACACCATCATGGGCCACGTGGCTGCCTCCGATCCTACCACGTGGTGGCATGTGATTGGTTGAAAAATCCACTTTCAAACCATTATCCAATTAAATGGTGCCACTTGTCTACATATGATTGGTTCGAATGGAATATTCTAGGGAATATTCCAAGATTATTCCCTGGAATATTCTCTTTCTTGAATATTCAAAAGACCATTCAAACTTGGTTAAAGTCCATAAATTGCAGTTTACTAGACTTCCAAACTGCGATAACTTCTTCATACGGTGTTGGTTTTTTGAACTGTTAATGGCATCGGAATTAAGAAGACGAGATCTATCTGGTCGCTCAGGTTCGGCACACTTTTGAACACTTTCAAATTTGAGATATCACTTAGGTCCTTGATCCAGTTTTGATCAAACCTCCCCATTGGGAATATTTTGGACCATAAAAGACTGATATACTGATCTATACAGTATATGAGAGCACATCACCCTCTTCTTTTCAGCCTCCATACACTTGTCTTGCATGGTTAGTGCCTTTGAACCACAACTTGAAGGTAGTTGACACTTCCCTTCCTGTATCCGCTTTTCCTCCTGTCAAGAACTGTCTTCCTTGCACTCACTCGAAAATTTTTGGTGAGAAATTTACAGAAGGTAGCTGACAATGCTTCCTTGATCATCGATCCAAAGTGGCTCAAACAAACAAGAGATTATAGCATAAAACATGCATACATAACTGAAATTTGCATATGTACAAATGAGTGTATGTCTTACTGTGTCAAGAAGTCAAACCAATTCTTACCAAGCCACTTCCACGGTGAATTTTGTTGCTGCAAATCTTCTTCATGTGAAACATCCATTCTCACATCAATGATGGAATCCTTGGTTCCACCTTCACCAGTATTTCTATCCTTTTGCTTCAAATGCTTGGGATGATTAGTTGGATGCAATGTCCAACATTGGGAAACAACATGTCCCCTCTTCTGGCAATGTGTGCAAGTCGTATGCACCTTCTTTGCAAGTTTCCTTTGCCTCAAATGCTTCATGTATGCCTTCATCCTCTTCCATCATCTCGAAACATCATGGTTAAATGTACCACAATATGCACAACAACTCTTTCTTCCATTTAAGCATGCATAATTGTCATGCCTTGTAGAAACATAATCAACTTGACTATGGGAAGAATTATACCACACATGTTGCCTTGAATTTCCATCCTTTTTTCCTTCTTGAGGAGATTAACTTGTAGAGGTTCCAGCTTTCTCTTGAAGACTAAAATTAGTGTTCATGTCTTGAAAACTGTTTGAACTCGCATGCTCGCCATAAGTTGCATGTCTACAATCTTCTTACTGCAACATAAGCTTCAAATAATGGCAATCAACTTGAAAAAAAACTTGACATGTTTGTGGTTTAGAACTTGGAACAAAAGTTCTCTTTGAAGTTGTCTCACATGCCTTCATGACTTTGGTATTTTCGCCATTAGATTGAACATAACCAGGACCAAATTTCTTAGGTCGTTCCTCAACCAAAATAGGATCAATCATGCCTTGTGCATGTTTTCCTAAACCCTTGCCTTCATAGCCCATTTTAAACATTAACTTGGACCCTCTACCTCTAATGTGATTTTCAAATGAACCAACACAACTATCTAAAGAGGAAACTAAAGACAAATTTGAGTGAATTACCTCTGCTTCACGCATGTTCTTGGTCAAGGCCTCTTGGGCTTGGAGCTACATCTCCATATCATGCAATCTTTGAAGAATTTCTTCTTTCTCTTGCTTCATAGAAAACAATTTCTCATGAAGTCCAGTGCTTTCTCTTTTATCTTCAAACAGAATCTGCACCATGTCCTTCAAGATGTAGAAGTCTTGCTTCATGTCTTCATCGAAGAATCTTGTGAAGGAGGAGGATTTTGAAACCTCACTTGATGAAGTTTTCATTATGAAAATGAACAAAAAAACTTCAAAAAAACTCACAAAGCTTTCAAAACAAATGACAGATATTTTGAAACAAAATGGCTGTAGAGTCAAGCTCTTATTCAAGCAACCTTTTTGTAAACAAACAATCATCAAGAGGGTTTTGCTTCAAGGGTTTCCTTGATGTCCTTTGGGTAAGGAGAATGCATAAAACCCTTCTTCCTTCTTTCCCTCTCCTGGACTTAGCTATCAGTAGCTTTCCCTTCACCTCTAGCAAACTCAAGCAACAGTTAGTTTGCAAACAGTCAAACAGTCAAATCCTTTACACTGTTTAAACACCTTTCAAGTCAAACAAGAAAGCTAATGCTCTGTCAATCAAGAAACCAAGTGCTCCGATACGAACCTAATCTGAAAATGGGTTGGATAACTTGGTATGCTTTTCAAGAACCTCCCACTCATTTAAACAAATAAAATATCTATCTTATACTTGACATTTGTGGAATTTATGCTTGAAACAAGTGTATGATTTTTAACTGTTTAAGTGCTTTAAGTCCATTTTTTTTTGCTGAAATTAAACATGTGTAACAAAAATATGATGCAGCAAATAAACATCAACACATAACAACAAATTTAATCTAGGAGTTCACCTAAATGTCATGGGATATGTCTCCTTGAGCTCTTGTCATCTTGACTAAGCTCTTTGGGATTATAGAAAATTTTATTTTACAGGTTCTACACTTAAATCAAATGGTTACTGAATTGAACCAATGGGCTTAGAATTCCATCTATATCCCTATCATTTCTGTCATCAGTCTGCAAACAGATATAGGCTCCCTTAGACATGATTTCTTCTCTCGGTGCACTTGAGCTACACTGAGCTTATATATGGCACAAACTCCCTCAGAATTATTTTTATGTCCCTGCAACCTCACCTACTGTCTCTAGCACACATCATGCACCAACAATAGACTGATAATTTTCTCAAAATGAGCACTGCATCCCCAAACTAGGCCTCTTTCTACAGTTGACCCTGGGCTGCACAAAACTTCCTTGTAGATTCTAGACATTTAGAAGTATTCAAATGGCTCTAAAAATCCTTTCATTGGATTCAGAATACAAAAAATAGTTAGAATAGACTATTGGTTCACTGAAATTGGCCTCCGTTTGCTCTGGTTTCGCCTCCAACACTTGTCGGCACCCCTTGGCACTAGGGTCACTAAAAACTTCTCTGTGGCTTATCAAGCTCTAGAAGTCCTAAAAATCTTCTGAAAACTCCTCCAATGGATTCATAAATATCAAAACAATCAGAAATGACTATTTTTTTGCTGCATAAGGTCTTTAGCTGCCCTGGATAGGCCCTGAACTGCTGCTGGCACTTGCTGCCCTAATGGACCCTGGAACTTCATTGAAGCATCTCGGATTTTAAAATTCCTCTAAAAGCTCTAAAAACCACACCATTATTTCCAAAAGATCTGAAACATCCAAAATTGACTATTGTATTTTTGAATAAGACCTCTGGTTGCACTGGCTAGGCCTCAAACTGCTGTTGTCCCATGGTGGCCCTAGTGGCCTCTATAACTTCTCTGATGCAAAAACTTGCTCAAAATTTCTCTGATGGCTCTGCAACCTGTTGGTGTCCGGATATGAACAATATTCAACCCTTTTTCTTCATAAATTATCAACCCGAGGGCGTTAGTTATTTCAAGACTAACGAGACAGTATATGCAGGGGAAATCACATGACCTGCTGTAGATCACAGGCTTAAATCCATAAACACACATGCTACTGTAACATCAATTAAAATAGATTGTAGAATTAAAAATAAATTCACAGCAATTGAAAGATTAAATTGGAATAGCAGTAATGAAATCAAACTAAAACATGAAAACAATAAAAAGAAAGGGAAATGCAACACCTGATCAGAAGAGTGGGCCCAACTCTTCTGATCACAAATTACAGGTGAAACAACAAGGTGTCATGCATTCAATTAACTGCAGAATATATTGTTACAAAATCGGTATGTAATGGGCTTAACCTCGATTCACAGCCCACAAGCCCTCTTTATACAAATCTTTCAGAAATCAAAGATTTCCTTCAGCAACTTAATATTTACAAAAATATACTTTGTTACAACAGTAACCTAGTTGCCCAGAAGAAAACCCTAAAAAATCCTGAAATAACACTATTGTAAAAAGTATTTTGTTGCGTTGTAGCAGCAAGTGAAGATAACGCTGGAAATTAGGAGTTGTTCCATGACTTCACAGTTGTAACCTTCCCGCTTTGGCCGAATCTATAAAATATCAGAGTTAATATTGCAAAAAGGTAAAACCTCCATGAAAATTACTTCATTAGTCAAATATCTCATGAAAGATAAAATAAAGGAGTTTACCTCATGCGTTTAAGAACAATAATGGTACAAAGAGATAGAAAGATGGGATAAAATGGGAGAGAAAAGTATACAAATCCAGTACCCAACATCTCCCCCCAACTGGTCTATCTGCATGTCCCCATGCAGCTCTTCGTCTCCTCAGATCTGGGTTGGACTAACTGTGTCTGACATGGAGCTGTGTGAGATCATATTCTTCAGCCATTTCCGTCCTAGGGGGTTTATAACCTTTCGTCAGAACAACATCCTTCCACCAATATAGGTCAACGTTGTATGCAGGGGTATGTTGCTCAGCAGGCAACCAAATAAGGGGAAACTGAAAGCTCAGCCCCATCCATCTGACCCCACAAGTCTGCATGCATGTTGTTGGGGTTCCTATGTTTTGGCAGATTTGGAAATACCAAAAGATAAGACAACATCAAACCACTTTGGGACCTCAGGATCTAGCCCTCCTGGGTCCTGAGAGGGATCTCTCTATAAATACAAAGAAGGATATATCTTTGAAGCTCAAAATGAGATGTTAGGCTAGCTATGAAGCACAAAGGGGGTCTAAAATGATTTGGTTGGTTGGTTGCTGGGTTGAGTCATGAGATCACAAACTGAGAAAGTAATGGAAGAAAGGAGTAGAGAGGTAGGACGTTTCGGTAAAAGAGGATAGGTTAGAAGTGTGCCATCCATTGGGCTATGGAGTCATGAAAGGGAATTACTTGAAAACAACTAAGCAAGGCTTCTGTTGAGCCCTAAGATTGTTCTTTCTTCCATCATACTTCACTCCATTTTCTTTTGTCCATTGTTATCCCAGGCTCAAATGATCAATGAAATTAGTTAAAATTACTTTAAGAATGAATATCATGGCTAACTTGCTAAGTTTTGTGATTTTGTCATTGTAATACATTTTGAACTGAAACTAGCTACAGAATGCAGACATTCCGTAGCTAGTTGCCAATTCTGTAGTTGTCTTCACGTTCAAGCATGTTCCAGGTGTCCTCTCAGGAAAAGCCACACATGGGTATATTCCACATCATGTCCTCAGCGTTTGTTGCTCACCATGAAGAATGAATGGAATTATGGACGTGGTTTTGTACGTGGGAACTCACACAAGGAGGCAGACTCCTAATAGGACAAGGACAGTCCAGATGTCCTTTGTCACTTTACGCTGCCATCTTTAGAGTTCTAGTACGATTTTGATATGAAAAGACAATGATCCCCGTATTATCTCAAGTTCTGTTATGAAGATTTGTTATAAATGTACTCGGGAAACCGAGAGACAAGTTCTAGATTTTGATTAGATTTCGTGGATTGACTGCTATATTTCTGAAAACCGAGGATACTCTGTTTTAAGTTATTTTCCTTTAATGAAGAAGACAACATTTCTCTGAATGCGTTGAGTTGATCTTGAGTTAGATTTCGTGCTACTCTGGTGGTAGAGGGCCCCTGCCTCCTGAGCGGCTTTACTTTTTGCAATTTAGATAAGTATCTTAGTTTGTTTTCAAGTTTTTGAAGTTTGCATTCATAGTTAATTTCATTAGTCATTATAGCTATACTTGTTCTAAGAAACTCTTCCAAAAGATCATTATAATGAATGAGAAATGGCTGTAGTGTTATAGATTTTATTTGCAATTCCTTTCATTCATTATCACAGTTAAACTTACTCTAGTAAACTCTTCCAAGATATCATTATGATGACTAAGGTATAACTGTGATACTGTAGGATTCAGTTGCTTGTTTACAATAAGTAGTATAGCTAATCTTACTCTTAAAAGCTCTTCCAAAACATCATAACAATGAGTAGGAAATAGATGTGATGTCTTAGTTTTTAATTGTATTTGCTTTCAGTTTTCATGTTTGCATTCAAATGCATTGAATTGTACAACCAGGATTGTTCTAACAAGCTCTTCCAAAATACCATTCATGATGAACGAAATAGGCTGTAGAATCCCATAGATTAATTGCATGATAACTTAGTTAGGGCACTCCGGAGGCAAATTGCATTTAATTCATGCTCTGTTATTTCATTTCAAGTTTGATAATGGTTTGTTAGTTTAGCACTGTTTATTGTAGACTTTAGCACTCTAGTTCAGTTCTAGCTTAGCTCACTGTATTTACATTCCACGTTTAGTTGCCATCCATTGCATATTAAATTGCATTAGTTGTTAAACTTAAATACCACGGCCTTCATTATTTACAAAACTTCTTTTGTTCCAAACCTATATTAACTCATAATCATCTGGACAGAAGATAGTATCAGTCCAAGGCCTAGAGTACTTTTGCAACCTTTTTACCATTTCACAAACAAGCCTTTCCTCAAAAGACTATTCTAAAAGGAAATATATAACTTTTGAGTAATATTTAGTGGTGTTAAACTAAGTTGCAGAATAGAATTAGGAGCTAGTTTTAGAGTAGAGACCTTATGATGTTACAAATATTCTTTTCCAAATATGTTTCAATAAACCTTTAATCATGGATGAGATGTTGTATCATTATAAGTTGATTGTTTAATTGTTTAGTTAGAAGAATTTCTTTTTACACTTAGCTGCCCATTTCTCAAGCTCTTCCAAAATATCTTTAATGAAAGAATTGGACAAGTTAAGTTCATGTTGTGATTTATTTTCAAGCTACATTGCTTTGATGCCAACTATGTTCTGTTTGTCTGTTTAGTGGTATTGGCTATTATTACACACTTAGCTACCTATATCCGGAGTTTCCCACCAGATATATTTTAGAATGAAACTGAGAAAAATCAAAAGATCATAAAACACACAGACACAATGCAGAAGAAGTAAACACCTGCACATACAAGCACCACATCAGAAGAAGCACAACCCCCGTTGGAAAATTAAACAGAACTCAATTTAGGAGACTAGGTTGAGCACAAACAGCTTCCAGAGGGAAATTCATCTATACTAAGGGATCTTTTAGCTATATGGTGGAATGGAACATTAAGAGTGAAGATGAAAGAAGGAAAGAAACCCAATTTTTGTTTATAGATCAGGTCAGAGGTCATTTAACTCCAGACCTACTTGGACATACTCAAAGGCAGCATTCGATGAAGTCACAAAGGGGGTAGCTTATAGATCGGACCAGAGGTCATTTAACTCCAGGTCTGCTTTAGCATGCTCCAAGGGAAAAACAGAGATAATATTTGACACAAAGCTAGAGTCTATCGATCGGAGAAGGAATTTTAACCTTCCGTACTTTGACACCAGCTAGGATATCTGTTGAGTCTCAAATCTGCATCTTTCATATACACCGTTTTAGACCTTTTTCATTCACCTGAACCTTCCAAGTTGTCAATATCATTTTATATTAATTGTAAAAGAGCATCTAAAATGGTTTTTAACTATATTTTGTGTCTGTTGTTTGATTTAGATTTTTGCTCATTTAGCTGCGGAATCTTGCCACTTTCCGCAGCTGCTGCAACTTTCCGCAGCCATTTTGTGAAAGTTTATGTTACAGGTGTCTTCAGGAAAAATGAGCCACATGGGCAAGTCAGAAATGATGTGGATATGGATCGTGTCCTATTGGCTCGAGCAAATTCACTTAAGGAGGCTGTGGTCAAAGGTGGCCAAGTGGAAGTCAACCGTAGAGTCCCACGGTGACAGGACTCTATTTCTCATCACGAGAAGATTTGTATGACCGTTTCTAATTTACGGGAGACACATCAACACCTGTACACGACTCCATAAGCCGAATCCAACATCCACTCTTCATAGATTTACTCTTCACTGTGGCCATGATGCTGGATCTTTGGACGTGATGGTTTACGTGTCTCTATCAGCACAAACTTTAGGGAATTAGTTATATTACCTTTGTTATAAATAACACGTTTGCATACGCATATTATATTAGCCTCTAGATAGCTCTGTAATTTAATTACGTTGCCACTGTGCCGTAATATCATCTCTCTGTTGTGACTGCATTTTAATATATAAGAAGACTCTGTTTCCAAGCGTAATTCGTATTTGAAGGCTGTTGCCCGAGGCTGGTGCAGAGGGCCCCTGCACACGCTAAGGTTTTGTGCATTATTGTATAGTTTCTTGTTTATTTCTTTAAGTTCATTGTACCATAATTCATTCACGTGTTTATACATTGCATCTTTCATGGTATTTATGCTTCATTTCTGTTTATAATCTTTCATGCTTTACATCTTACTTCTGTCCATAATCTTTCATGTTTTATGTTGTTGTTAACTGATCAGTGTTCTTGTTTCAAATTACAAATAGGCAGCCCGGGCATTTGCATATCTTTTGACTAATGACATGGAATCAATATTGTTCTGCTGCTAATTTATTTTTCTTAGTTTTTGTTTAATTTCAGTACTGCTTTGTTTATTTCAGTCTTGCACATTTGTTTCCATAGTTAGATTTAGATATATTAAATTTCTCATGTCATTTTCAGTTACCTCCGAAAGCCACAGCTGGACTGATGGTGAGGGATTGAAGTATGAGTGTGTAGTTTGATATTAGTTTACTTTCTGCAAGTTAGATATATTAAATTGCTCATGTCATTTTCAATTACCTCCGAAAGCCACAGCTGGACTGATGGTGAGGGATTGAAGTATGAGTGTGTAGTTTGATATTAGTTTACTTTCTGCAAGTTAGATATATTAAATTGCTTATGTCATTTTCAGTTACCTCCGAAAGCCACAGCTGGACTGATGGTGAGGGATTGAAGTATGAGTGTGTAGTTTGATATTAGTTTCTTTTTCTGCAAATTAGATATCAGATTGCTCAAGTTGTTTATGGTTACCTCCGAAAGCCATAGCTAGACTAATGGTGAGGGATCAGGATATAAGTTCATGTAATTTGATTTAGATTTACTTTGTTGCAATTCTTGGATTTCTTTAAGCATAGTTTCTTTTGTGTTTAGACAGCAACAAGGATGATTTGGTTTTCATGCTCAATAGTTCACTATTTGATTTATTAGGCTAGCAGCACATTTTCATTTCCTTTCAAGTTTTGTCATTGTATGTTTCAAATTCCTTTTGAAGTTTGAAGTTGGTAAATCATTATAAAGGATATCATTTCCTTGAACAATCATAACCATACTTGTTTTTATTTTAGAATTTCCATCTCACATTAGAAAACCAAAAACGACAAAAAGGTAAGAAATAGGTTATCTTGCACATATAGTGCGCCACACTTCATCAGCTTACGAATCTCGGATTGATAAATTAATGTAGCAATTTAGGACACACTAAATTGACCAAACATTTTGGCGCCGTTGCCGGGGAAGTGTAACTAGGTAACCTTATTTCTTACATCCAAAAAAAAAAAAAAAAACACAAAAACAAAAACAAAAACTTCAATCACCTACTATACTCACTATATCATGTGGTGCAGTAAGAGCCACACATCCACATCATGAATTCATATTTTTGTAGGTAGAAGAAGAGGTGACAAAGGAGGTTAAAGAAATGGATGGAGATGATGACAATGAGGGAGATCCTTTTGGATTTCCCATTCAAGAAACTGATATCAACGTTCAAATGAAAAACATCCATCCATCTGTACTTCCTAACTTCAAAGGTATGAGATCAGAAGACCCAGAAACCTTTCTTTTTGAATTTGAAATAATTTTTAGATCTTATGGCTACTCATTGCACATGCAAAAATTGAATTTGTTTCCGGTAACATTGAAGGATAGAGCTCTTAGATGGTTCATGACTTTAGGAAAAAATTCTATAGGGACATGGGATGATATGAAAAGAGTATTTTTGGAAAAATATAAAGGTTATTGCATGCACCATGACCTTAGAAATGAAGTCTTTAAGATGAACCAAAAAGAGGATGAAAGCCTAGAAGATTTAGTGGAGAGATTTACTTATAATATCAAAAGATCTAAATTGTATAATTTAGGATCAGATGCATTAAAAACTCTCCTACTAAATGCTATAAAGGATGAATGGATTGATCTTCTCAATATTGTGGGAAAAGGAGATGTCTATCGATTTTCATTTCAAGAAATTTGTGAATTATTCAAGAACATATCAAGAGGAAAAGCAAAGTGTGTAAGATCCCCTCAAGATCCATTTATGGCAATAGTAAGTAAGTCAGCATCAAGATTGGTAAGTCAAACTGAACCTAACAATTTGCTAAACATTCTTGGTAATTTAAATGAACAAACTGACATGCTAAGAATGCAAAATAAGAAAAAAGTTTCTTCATTTATATTTTGCCTTAAGTGTAGAAAGAAACATGCTTTGCATGAATGTCCACTTGATAACATTAAAATGTGTAAAATTTGTGCAGGATCACATACTACTGAAGATTGCCCATCATTACCAGGGTTGAAGGAAATTTACCAGAAGAATAATGGAGCAAATCAAGCACAAGAGAAACTTTGTTATGTAGCTCCAAGAGGACTATGGCAGCCTCATCAACCCAATATGATGCAATATCCTTATGCACAGTTTCAAGGTTATGCACAACAACCTCAAGGTAATTGGAAAACACCCTTGCCTTGGCAACCTTGGCCATCTCAATCCCAACCTCAAAACCAATCTTGGCAACAAAGTTGGCAAAGGCCCTATCAAGGAAATCCATCATATCCTCAATCTTTCCCTCTCTATCCTCAATACCATGATCAATGTTATCCATACCTTTTACCTCCACCACAACATCAATATCATCCTCATTTAACCTCAATTCAACCTTTTCCATTACCATCCACACAAGCACCCCAAATATTTCCCACTCCACTACCTCCACAACCATTTCATATCCCCAACAATAAAACACCTCAATCAACTTACAATTCTGAGGTATTGCAAAATGATTCACCAGCTGTCATTGAAGAACAACAAACAAAAGAAGAAGACTCAGATAAGGTCCAAGAATCAGGGATGTCTATTGATAAAGAGGAGATATTGGAACCAGAGATTGAAAAGTCTCATGCATGCCTATCACTAGATTCTATGAATGAAGATCACATCTCCGAAGACTTGCATTTCATGATAGAGGAAAGACAAGGAAGACAAGATTACATTGAATCTTGGTTCAATTCAGTCATTGGATCTCAATGCTCAATTATTCAATATCTTCTGACATCATCTAAATCAAGACAGTTGGCATCTCATATACTAGTACATGTCAAAGAGTATCTTTCAAACCTGCATATGAGTTTATCTATCATCTTGTTACAGACATGGTTCCATTGGAAGTACTCATATACTTGAACAAGATTTTCTTTTTCAAGTAGAGTAGGACATTAAAAAAATAAAAAATAAAAATTGTATAAGCCTGAAAACCAATCACTGATTGGCAGTCTTATACAGAAAATATAGGGTGAAAATCAGGAACACCTGACACTCTATATTTTCCAAAAAAAAAAATCTCTCTTTCATTTCACAAGTTTTGTGACCACCCACTCCATTCCATTCCACTTCATTTCACTTCATTTCACTCCATTCCACTTCATTTTATCTGTTTCATTCCATTTCACCAATAAAATTCTTTTTCATGACCATTTCCATCTAGTCATTTGTCATCCGTTCATTTCCATTCACCCAAATAATAGCTGTATCAGTTTCCGCAGCTGACATCTGTTTCCGCAGCTGACACCAGTTTCCGCAGCCAGAAGCAGATTCCGCAGCTACCACTCTGTTTTTCAAAAGAATGTACAGCCAGATGTTATTTCCACAATTATGAAATCAAATGCAGATATGAGAACCAATTATGAAGACATGGGGCATTCAAGATATCAATGAGGAGCAACTAATTGAAGACCAAGGAAAAATGGCAAGAATTCCAAGGTATGAGTAAAAATTTATTTCAAATGGCATTTAAAACACATTTTTATATCGTTATAGACCATAAGCTCCATTATGTGCAATGATTATATTGACAAACTCCGTAACCACTCCATGATCTCTGTACAATCCTCCCACAACCCTTGCATTCATTCTCAAACGGTCCCATAATTAAACCTCCGATCTTCACTCGAACTCCGATATTCCACCTGTGATAATGAGACGTAGTTGATTTGACTACGGCTTCTTTTCAGCCACTTGAAATCCATAGCCATTGTATAAATGTGCTTACATTTATTCTGCAGCCACCAAATTTTAAACACTGCCGGATGTGTTATACTCTTCCTATTGTTCTATTAATCTCACAGCCAAATTTCCGTCGTGCTCACATAACCCTTCTCTGTTCCGCTTCGTTCTCTGTTACGTTACAATCTATATATCCACTCTCTGATATCTACCTACAGTCATTGTGTTCATTTCCGTTCATTCAGCCGTTCTACTTCCATTGAACCCTCCTCACGCAGGCAAGTTTTTAAAGAGCAGAAAGGAGGATGGGTAAATTGTTAAGAGCAGAACCAGAAGGACCTAAATTCATGGAAGGATATCCACAAGTCAGGGATATACTGAAGAAGGAAAAGTGGTTGCGGTTTATCCAAAAGTTTAGAGGCTACCATAAAGAAGTGACAAAAGCTTTTGCAAGGTCATTCAATGACCTGGAGGTAGAGATTGGAGACCTTAAGTTCACAGTGAATGAGGCATCTATAGCATCTGCCACATAACTTCTTCAAGAGGGTGAACATTGGTTTAAGAATAAAAGCATTAGTGATGAAGCGTGGAGAGTAATTCTACATAACCCAGGTATGGACATAACTATTTTTAAAAATAGGAATTCCTGTTCATGCTTTGAAAGAGGAATGGGCTACTTTGCTGCTAGTTGTTCAAAAATTTATCACCTGTGAAGGCCATTTTAGGTCAATGTATATGTACCATACCAGATTGCTGATGAATTTTCTAGATAATCAGACTCTTAATCTGCCATATTTTCTATTAAATAGTTTGAAGAAAATGTCTGTGACTGTTCAAAAGAATTTAGGGGATGTAGAACCCCATCTATATCACCATGGTCTTGTAAAAATTTTGATTGAAAAACAATTAAAGGAGAAGAAGGAGACATGGGAACAATTTTTGATTAGAAATTTCTTTGAGGAACCTCAAGAAATTACTGAAGGTAGCACATCAAGAAGGAGTAGGAGAAAAAGAACAAATGATGAAACTCAAAGTACTCCTACTACTACAATTGAAAGAACTAGTAGGGAAGAGAGACTATCAAAAAGGAGGAAGAAAGAAACCAAGGGTAAAAAGCCAATAACATCAAAAGAGAGAAAAAGTATTGAAGCTATGCATCAAACCCCTTCTTCCGAAGAAGATCATCAAGTGTTATCTGAGAGATTGGTTCATCTTCAAGAGCAGTTATCTATAGCCAAGAAGAAAGAGAAAGGAAAACAAAAGCAAAAAGACAGTGGACCACACCGTGTGAGAAGAAGTTCCAGGCTTAAGGGGAAGTTGAGGAAAACGCAAACGAAGGGACCTCATTTTATTGATTTGGGAGAAGAAACATCTGAACAATCCCCAGCTGACCATAGTCCATATCACTCTCATTCAGTCAGTGAACCTGTTTCATTTCATTCTCAGTCAGACATTGAACATAGTCCATCCCATTCTCAGCCAGATTTTGAAGACAACTCTCCTTCACGGAATTTTGGGGACATACCAATAAAAATGACACCTGATATAGACCCCAAGCGGCAAGAAACATATGATTACATAGAATCTTTAGAAAAAGTAGCTACAGGTCCCAGTACTTCATCCATTCAGCCTCACATATCACAAAATGATCTAGTCCAATCACTGAAACAAGAAGTCTTTAAGCTAGATCTTTTAAATAGACATATGAAAAATGAAAATGAGACATTGAAGGAACAAAGCAAATTGGACAAAATCATTCATGATAATACCATGCTACATCGGGGAATATGGCAGAAGAAGAACAAGAAATTGAAAAAGAAATGCCAGAAGTTAAGCAGAGCACTGGTTAATATCAAATTCAGATGCTTAATGAAGAAACCTAGGATGTTAGCAGCACCAAGGAAGAGGAGGAGAGGATTGGATGTACTGGCTGAAGTGTCAAGGCATATGAACTGAAGAAGTATTATCAAAATTTTGGTTGCATGAGGACATGCAACACCTTCACAGTGGGGGTATCTTGAGTCTCAAATCTGCATTTTTCTTATACATCTTCCTAGACCTTTTTCATTCACCTGAACCTTCCAAGTTGTCAATAGCATTGTATATTAATTGCAAAAGAGCATCAAAAATGGTTTTTAACTATATTTTGTGTCTGCTGTTTGATTTAGATTTTTGCTCATTTAGCTGCGGAATCTTGCCACTTTCCGCAACTGCTGCAACTTTCCGCAGCCATTTTGTGAAATTCTATGTTGCAGGTGTCTTCAGGTAAAACGAGCCACATGGGAAAGTCAGAAATGATGTGGACATGGATCGTGTCCTATTGGCTCGAGCAAATTCACTTAAGGAGGCTATGGTCAAAGGTGGCCAAGTGGAAGTCAACCGTAGAGTCCCATGGTGACAGGACTCTGTTTCTCATCACGTGAATATTTGAATGACCATTTCTAATTTACGGGAGACACATCAACACCTGTACATGGCTCCATAAGCCAAATCCAACATCCACTCTTCATAGATTTACTCTTCACTGTGGCCATGATGCTGGATCTTTGGACGTGATGGTTTACGTGTCTCTATCAGCACAAAATTTAGGGAATTAGTTATATTACCTTTGTTATAAATAACGCATTTGCATACGCATATTAGATTAGCCTCCATATAGCTCTGTAATGTAATTACGTTTCCACTGTGCCGTAATATCATCTCTCTGTTATGACTGCATTTTAATATATAAGAAGACTCTGTTTCCAAGCGTAATTCGTATTTGAAGGTCATTAAACTTTATAATTGCGCAGGGCCCCGCACACTACCGACGTTTTCAGCATTATTTATGGGCTTTTCTTGTTTATTTCTTTAAGTTCATTGTACCATAATTCATTCACGTGTTTATACATTGCATCTTTCATGGTATTTATGCTTCATCTCTGTTTATAATCTTTCATGCTTTACATCTTACTTCTGTCCATAATCTTTCATGTTTTATGTTGTTGTTAATTGATCAGTGTTCTTGTTTCAGATTACAAATAGGTAGCTCGGGCATTTGCATATCTTTTTACTAATGACATGGAATCAATATTGTTCTGTTGCTAATTTATTTTTCTTAGTTTTTGTTTAACTCCAGTACTGCTTTGTTTATTTTAGTCTTGCACATTTTCTTCAGTAGTTAGATTTAGATATATTAAATTGCTCATGTCATTTTCAATTACCTCCTTAAAGCCACACAAAATGGGATCGTATGGTGAGGGATTGAAGTATGAGTGTGTAGTTTGGTATTAGTTTACTTTCATAGTTAGATATATTAAATTGCTCATGACATCTTCAGTTACCTCCGAAAGCCACAACTGGACTGATGGTGAGGGATTGAAGTATGAAGGTGTAGTTTGATATTAGTTTATTTTCTGCAAGTTAGATATATTAAATTACTCATGTCATTTTCAATTACCTCTGAAAGCCACAGCTGGACTGATGGTGAGGGATTGAAGTATGAGTGTGTAGTTTGATATTAGTTTCTTTTTTTGCAAATTAGATATCAGAATGCTCAAGTTGTTTATGGTTACCTCCGAAATCCATAGCTGGACTAATGGCGAGGGATCAGAATATAAGTTGATGTAATTTGATTTAGATTTACTTTGTTGCAATTCTTGGATTTATTTAAGCATAGTTTCTTTTGTGTTTAGACAGCAGCAATGATAGTTTGGTTTTCATGCTCAATAGTTCACTGTTTGATTTATTAGGCTAGCAGCACATTTTCATTTCCTTTCAAGTTTTGTCATTGTATGTTTTTAAATTCCTTTTGAAGTTTGAAGTTGGTAAATAATTATAAAGGATATCATTGCCTTGAACAATCATAACCATACTTGTTTTTATTTTAGAATTTCCATCACACATTAGAAAACCAAAAACAACAAAAAGATAAGAAATAGATTATCTTGCACATATAGTGCGCCACACTTCATCAGCTTACGAATCCCGGATTGATAAATTAATGTAGCAATTTAGGACACACTAAATTGACCAAACAATATCCAAGCAACAATCCCGAATTCATACATCAGCTAGCAGCGAATAACAGCTGCTACACTGGTTAAATTACAAGAATTTTCTCTTAGATTCACAATCAGCGGAAAACATTGAAGGTAGGGAGATCAGAAACATAGGGTACCATGTGAGGGTAAATCCTATGCCAGATTTCTGATGCGTACCAGAAGAAAATGAACAGCATGAAAAAATGTAATAAAACAGTGTAAGAGAAAACATCACCCGTAGTAATAGACCAGGATCCTGTGAAATTTTCTTGATTAATTGATGCAAAACCAGTCACACACACTGAGCTCAATGGCTGATTACAGTCCCAACTTTCTCCTCCCAGCCTACTACATTACAAACTACTCTGCTACCCTCCCCCCAAAACTATTCTAACAGCTAAGAAAATCCCCCTAACAGCAACAACAACAACAATGACAACAACAAAACAATGAATATTACAAGGGTTCTTATAGGAGACTGAGTGATAGTGGGAGTATATGTTTCATTTAATTTGATTCATTAAGATAGAATGGTAGAAGCGTTCACGCCCATATTGCTTAATAACCTTGCACTGTACTCTGTAGTATGATTCAAAGATCTCTGTCAGGTCGATATTGACCTCTAATGTTTCTTGAAGTCCTTCTGGCTATTTGGAACTCTGCGCTGCCTTCTGGAATAAGTGAACTGGATGGAAGGGTCTACAGGCCACTCCATACCTCCATAACTACTGTTTGACAGTCTTAAAGAAGCTTCTATCAGTGAAATACAATTAAGGGCTCGAGGAGGCGTGGAGACTTCTGTAGGAAGGTGTCCTTTTGGAGAAACGGTGCTCTGCTGACATTAAACACAGATATGGCTTGTTTCATGTGCTTAGTCTTCAAACTGCATCTTCATCCTTTGAACGCGGGGTTAAGTGTTAAGAATTCAATAATTGGCATTAACCCCTTTAATCCCTGCTACTGATACATTGGCCGATGTTGAAATGGCCTCTCTGCGCTCTGAATCACAGCGACTGTGATCATGGAGACGGAGTGAATTTCTCACTCTCTAAACCCTGCACAACAGGATAAATCTGTTAAAAAATCACAGGGGTGGCGGAAGAATGCTTTGAAGGCCTGGAGGAATGGTGGCACAATAGAGGCAAATGCTGAAAGAATGGTAAAAAATGGAACTAATGAAGGTTTGGGGTAAGACAGGGCGCAGACCGCCCGATCATATGTTGGAGTGGTGATCAACGGTCGGGAGCAAATGGAGGAGTTAATAGTCAAATCGGTGGAGAAATAAAAATTTAGTGCTAAAACACCAAAGCTTTAACCTTGGGGAAATACAATGGAAATCACAAAAAATGAATGAAGCGAGGCTTATGATGTGGGACCCGGCATGGGCAGAGGGCGATTAGATATGAATCGTTGGATCTCAGGAGGAGATCAACGGTGGTGATTAAGTGACGAAGTTAGAGGAGGTTCCGATGAAGAAATATGGATGGGGGCGAGATGCAATGGAGGCCGTCGATCTAGATCGAATGGATGATCATGATGGAATCAGAAGATCGCAATCGGGGGAGGTAGTGGGGAACACATTCAAGAACTTCCGATTGGCGATGCGCGAATGAGCACTAGCCGTCCGATCTAGAACAAGATCGACGGCAGAGACTCAATTGACAGGGAGACAGATGGGGGTAAATGAGTAGAGCGGGAGAAATAAGGGCCATCGGATCTAAGGGAATGAACGTCGGAGATCAGATCGGGACTTGCCAATCGGCTGATATCAAATGCGATGGGATGGGCGCTGCAATGGTGCGATTATGCACCAGCCGTCGGATCCAGCAGGGAGATCAACGGTTAAAATATGATCGGAGGGGCAAAAGGGGAGGGGCAACAAGCGCTTGCGATCCACACTAGGCCGTTAGATCTTTTCAGATCAACGGCGGAGCTCGTTGCAGAAGCTAATAGACCACAGTCCAATCGCATCGGGGAAAACAGGCGGAACAAAGAAAATGCACCCCGAGAAACTTCCGATTGCGATAAGCGTCCAAGGCTTAAGTGCTTGGTCTCAGGTGCAGGGCATATGGGGAAGTGGTTTAAGGGGGCTAGCTGAAAAGGGGCTTAACCTGTTACAAAGTAAAGAGTGGGTTTTTCAGCTGAAAAAGAGGATTTTAAGGCTAAAGAGGGAATCGGTAGAGGGAAAAAGGGGTTATTAAACCAAACAAAGGTATTTGAGAGGTTTAAAAGGGAATTTGGATGATTAATGATGGATTAATGAGGAATTAAGAGAGGGGGAAAAGGTGAAGAAACAGAGGTTAAGTGGGGATGAAATAAGAGGGAAAAGGCCTTTTTGGGCATTCTTCTTCACAACAGAGAGGCTTTTCTCATGGAAACAGCAGTGAGGATTTATCAAAGGACAAAGGCACAATGAGGCTTCAAGGATGATGTGTTTTCAGAGGAAATGCATGCCTTGAAGGCTCAAAAAACATTTTAGCACCCTGTTTTCTCATCAAAAAATTCATGGGGGGCTAACAGTGGCTCCACATGGGGATGGCTTCTTCTTGAAGGAGTCAAGAATTCAGAGAATTATCTTTGGTGTAGGCCAGATGCCTGATGCTTGAACCACCATTTTTTTTGATTTCAGCTGCCACAAACCATGAATACACATATCATTAGCCACATTACTCAAACAGCTACCTACCCAAACTAAATCCTAACATTTTTTCTTCTGGGTGTTTTTGGACTTGCATACCCTTTACATCATCAACTTTAACAAACAGGAAAAATAAACCTATTCTATTTATACCCTTATTACTCCATGAGACCAGATAAAACTGTTGGTCTCATAGTTTCTCTACCTAAACTATATCTTCTAGGATTAAACTGTCTAGCATAATTCTTCTCTACATTCTAAGACAGAAATTGAAAAACAGTCAAGCCAGGATTCGACTGTTTGACTTGCTAGACTTTGCAGAAATTAAAAACAACTGACTAAATTCTCACAAGCTGAGCTTATTTGAGATTCCTACCTACTCTACTCTACTTGGAAATCTCTAATGCTCTAGGTGATACAATAATGCCAGTGCAGCCAGTCAAGCAGCAACAAATAGGATAGAAGCACTGACTGCTCATCAGAGACAACCACAGGGTGCTCTGCAGGTGGTTTTTCAAAAATGTGGTCACCATCAGTGGTGACCTCTCCTGATGAATCTAGCCCTGGCGAAGGATCAATGATGGAGAATTTGAACTAATCAGGGCCTCCATATACTCTGCCAGAGGATCAATGAACACATGATGTACACTTTTTTCTTTCAGGCCTTCCATGACTGGCAGGGTGTCTTTATCCTGGGCTGCTTTTATTTCTGCATCTTCCACTGTGTCTTCAATGTGGCTCTTGAGAACCGGATCATCTTCGTCTTGTACTTCGAAAGGCAGTGGAATCTCTTCTTTTTTAGGAGGAGGGAGACTTTCCAAAAAGGCTCTCGGGTCTCTGAACTGATATGATTTTCCTTGTGAGTTCAGAAATTTGATCTCAACTTCATATCTTTCAACCACCAATTCTAAGAAAATTTTCCTGAGCACGGGTTTGAATTTTGAGCTGAGAAGAATAGCCCTTGGAAGGTCTTCCACCTCCAGTTCTACCAAGTCACTCAAAATTGTATCACGACACTCTGCTATGAAACTTGGATGCAATTTTGAAAACTGCTCAGAGTCTTCCATTGTTGAAGTGACTTGGTCTTTAGCATGGATGATGTTGTATTGCGACATGGTCTCCCAGTGGAGTCTTGTGAACACACAGATAATCAGCGGCCTACTGATCACCAGTGCAGTATTTTAATCATTTAGGAACTGTGGAGTCACCAGGTGGAGGATTTAATATTTTACTGTCCACCACAGTGATTTACCAAATCAAAGCTATAGGTCTCTTCCCCAACAGAGTCTCCATAATTTTGGGATTCCTATGTTTTTTTTCAGATTTGGCAATACCAAAAGATAAGACAACATCAAACCACTTTGGGACCTCAGGATCTAGCCCTCCCGGGTCCTGAGAGGGATCTCTATATAAATACAAAGAAGGATATATCTTTGAAGCTCAAAACAAGATGTAAGGCTAGCTAGGAAGCACAAAGGGGGTCTAAAATGATTTGGTTGGTTGGTTGCTGGGTTGAGTCATGAGATCACAAACTGAGAAATTAATGGAAGAAAGGAGCAGAGTGGTAGGATGTTTTGGTAAAAGAGGATAGGTTAGAAGTGTGCCATCCATTGGGCTATGGAGTTGTGAAAGGGAATTACTTGCAAACGACTAAGCAAGGCTTCCAGAGGGCAAGTCATCTATACTAAGGGATATTTTAGATAGATGGTGGAATGGAACATTAAGAGTGAAGGTGAAAGAAGGAAAGAAACCCAATTTCTATCTATAAATCAGATCAGAGGTCATTTAACTCCAGACCTGCTTGGACATACTCAAAGGCAGCTTTCAGTGAAGTCACAAAGGGGCAGCTTATATATCGGACCAGAGGTCATTTAACTCCAAGTCTGCTTTAGCATGCTCCAAGGGAAAAACAGAGATAAGATTTGACACAATGCTAGAGTCTATAGATCGGAAAAGGACTTTTAACCTTCACTGCTTTGACACCAGCTAGGATATCCAAGCAACAATCCTGAATTCATACATCATCTAGCAACGAATAACAGATGTTACAATGGTTAAATTACAAGAATTTTCTCTTAGATTCACAATCAACGGAAAACATTGAAGGTAGGGAGACTAGAAACATAGGGTACCATGCGAGGGTAAATCCTATTCCAGATTTCTGATGCATACCAGAAGAAAATGAACAGCATGAAAAAATGTAATAAAATAGTGTAAGAGAAAACATCACCCTTAGTAATAGACCAGGATCCTGTGAAATTTTCTTGATTAATTGACGCAAAACCAGTCACATACACTGAGCTCAATGGTTGATTAAAATCCCAACTTTCTCCTCCCAGCCTACTACATTACAAACTACTCTGCTACCCTCCCCCAAAAACTGTTTTAACAGCTAAGAAAATCCCCCTAACAGCAACAACAACAACAACGACAACAACCGAAGAATGAATATTACAGGGGTTGTTATAGGAGACTGAGTGATAGCGGGAGTAGTTGTTTCATTTAATTTGATCCATTAATACAGAATGGCGGAAGAGTTCACGCCCATACTGCTTAATAACCTTGCGTTGTACTCTGTAGTATGGTTCAGAGATCTCTGTCAGGTCGATATTGACCTCTGATGTTTCTTGAAGTCCTTCTGGCTATTTGGAACTCTGCGCTGCCTTCTAGAATAAGTGAACTAGATGGAAGGGTCTGCAGGCCACTCCATACTTCCATAACTGTTGTTTGACAGTCCTAAAGAAGCTTCTGTTAGTGAAATACATTTAAGGGCTCAAGGAGGCGTGGAGACTTCTGTAGGAAGGTGTCCTTTTGGAGAAACAATGCTCTGCTGACATTAAACACATATATGGCTTGTTTCATGTGCTTAGTCTTCAAACTGCATCTTAATCCTTTGAACGCGGGGTTAAGCGTTAAGAACTAAATAATTTTCATTAGCCCCTTTAATCCCTACTACTGATACACTGACCGATGTTGAAATGGCCTCTCTGCGCTCTGAATCACAACGACTGTGATCATGGAGACGAAGTGAATTTCACACTATCTAAACCCTGCACAACGGGATAAATCTGTTAAAAAATCCAAGGGGTGGAGAAAGAATGCTTTGAAGGCCTGGAGGAATGGTGGTGCAACAGAGGAAAATGCTGAAAGAATGGCGAAAAATGGAACTAATGAGGTTTGGGGTAAGATAGGGCGCAGACCGCCCGATCATATGCTGGAGTGGTGATCAGCGGTCAAGATTCGCAAATGGAGGAGTTAATAGTCAAATGGGTGGAGAAATAACACTTTAGTGCTAAAACAACAATGCTTTAACCTTGGGGAAATACAATGGAAATCACAGAAAATGAATGAAGCGAGGCTTATGATGTGGGACCCGGCATGGGCAGAGGGCGATTAGATATGAACCGTTGGATCTCAGGAGGAGATCAACGGTGGTGATTAAGCGACGAAGTTAGAGGAGGTTCTGATGAAGAAATATAGATGGGGGTGAGATGTAATGGAGGCCATCGATCTAGATCAAACGGACGGTCACGATGGAATTGGAAGATCACAATCAGGGGAGGCAGCGGGGAACACATTCGAGAACTTCCGATTGGCGATGTGCAATTGAGTACCAGCCGTTTGATCTGGAACAAGATTGACGGCGGAGACTGAATCGATGGGGAGACGGACAGGGGTAAAGGAACGAAGCGAGAGGAATAAGGATCGTGGGATCTAAGGGAATGAATGGCGGAGATTGGATCGGGACTCGCCAATTGGCTGATATCAAATGTGATGGGATGGGCAATGCGATGGTGCGATTATGCACCAACCGTTAGATCTGGCGGGGAGATCGACGGTTCAAATATGATCAGAGGGGCAAAAGGGGAGGGGCAACGAGCGCTTGCGATCCACGCTGGACCGTTCAATTTTTTCAGATCAATGGCGGAGCTTGTTGCAGGAGTTGATAGACCACAGTCCAATCGCATCGGGGAAAACAGGCGGAACAAAGAAAATGCGCCCCGCGAAACTTCCAATTTTGATAAGCACCCAAGGCTTAAGCGCTTGGTCTCGGGTGCAGGGCATATGGGGAAGTGGTTTAATGGGGCTAGCCAAAAAGGGGCTTAACCTGTTACAAAGTAAAAAGTGGGTTTTTCAACTGAAAAAGAGGATTTTAAGGCTAAAGAGGGAATCGGTAGAGGGAAAAAGGGGTTATTAAACCAAACAAAGGTATTTGAGAGGTTTAAAATGGAATTTGGATGATTAATGAGGGATTAATGAGGAATTAAGAGAGGGGGAAAAAGTGAATAAACAGAGGTTAAGTGGGGATGAAATAAGAGGGAAAAGGCTTTTTTGGGCATTCTTCTTCACAACAGAGAGGCTTTTCTCATGGAAACAACATTGAGGATTTATCAAAGGACAAAGGCACAAGGAGGCTTCAAGGATGATGTGTTCTCAGAGGAAATGCATGCCTTGAAGGCTCAAAAAACATTTTAGCCCCATGTTTTCTCGTCAAAAAATTCAGAGGGGGCTAACAGTGGCTCCACATGGGGATCGCTTCTTCTTGAAGGAGTCAAGAATTCAGAGAATGGTCTTTGGTGTAGGCCAGATGCCTGATGCTTGAACCACCATTTTCTTTGATTTTAGCTGCCACAAACCATAAAGACACATATCAGCAGCCACATTACTCAAACAGCTACCTACCCAAACTAAATCCTAACATTTTTTCTTCTGGGTGCATTTGGACTTGCAAACCCTTTACATCATCGACTTTAACAAACAGGAAAATAAACCTATTCTATTTCTACCCTTATTACTCCATGAGACTAGATTAAACTGTTGGTCTCATAGTTTCTCTACCTAAACTATATCTGCTAGGATTAAACTGTCTAGCAGAATTATTCTCTACATTCTAAGACAGAAATTGAAAAACAGTCAAGCTAGGATTTGACTGTTTGACGTGCTGGACTTTGCAGAAATTAAAAACAACTGACTAAATTCTCACAAGTTGAGCTTATTTGAGATTCCTACCTACTCTACTCTACTTGGAAATATCTGATGCTCTAGGTGATACAATAATGCCAGTGTAGCCAGTCAAGCAGCAACAAAAAGGATAGAAGCACTGACTGCTCATCAGAGACAACCACAGGGTACTCTGCAGGTGGTTTTTCAAAATTGCGGTCACCATCAGTTGTGACCTCTCCTGATGAATCTAGCCCTGGTGAAGGATCGATGCTGGAGAATTTGAGCTAATCAGGGCCTCCATATACTCTGCCACAGGATCAATGAACACATGATGTACACTTTTTTCTTTCAGGCCTTCCATGACTGGTAGGGTGTCTTTATCCTGGGCTGCTTTGATTTCTGCATCTTCCACTACATCTTCAATGTGGCTCTTGAGAACTGGATCATATTCTTCTTGTACTTCGAAAGGCAATGGAATCTCTTCTTTTTTAGGAGGAGGGAGACTTTCCAAAAAGGCTCTCGGGTCTCTGAACTGATATGATTTTCCTTGTGAGTTCAGAAATTTGATCTCAGCTTCATATCTTTCAACCACCAATTCTAAGAAAAATTTTCTGAGCACGGGTTTGAATTTTGAGCTAAGAAGAATAGCCCTTGGAAGGTCTTCCACCTCCATTTCTGCCAAGTCACTCAAAATTGTATCACGACACTCTGCTATGAAACTTGGATGAAATTTTGCAAACTGCTCAGAGTCTTCCATTAGTGAAGTGACTTGGTATTTAGCATGGATGATGTTGTACTGCGACATGGTCTCCTAGTGGAGTCTTGTGAAAAAACAGATAATCAGCGGCCTACTGATCACCAGTGGAGTATTTTAATCGTTTAGGAACTATGGAGTCACCAGGTGGAGGATTTAAGATTTTACTGTCCACCACAGTGATTTACCAAATCAAAGCTATTGGTCTCTTCCCCAGCGGAGTCGCCATTATTTTGGGGTTTCTATGTTTTGGCAGATTTGGCAATACCAAAAGATAAGACAATATCAAACCACTTTGGGACCTCAGGATCTAGCCCTCCTAGGTCCTAAGAGGGATCTCTCTATAAATACAAAGAAGGATATATCTTTGAAGCTCAAAACGAGATGTAAGGCTAGCTATGAAGTACAAAGGGGGTCTAAAATGATTTGGTTGGTTGGTTGCTGGGTTTAGTCATGAGATCACAAACTGAGAAAGTAATGGAATAAAGGAGCAGAGCGGTAGGATGTTTCGGTAAAAGAGGATAGGTTAGAAGTGTGCCATCCATTGGGCTATGGGGTCATGAAAGGGAATTACTTACAAACAACTAAGCAAGGCTTCCAGAGGGCAAGTCATCTATACTAAGGGATCTTTTAGATAGATGGTGGAATGGAACATTAAGAGTGAAGGTGAAAGAAGGAAAGAAACCCAATTTATGTCTATAGATCATGTCAGAGGTCATTTAACTCCAGACCTGCTTGTACATACTCAAAGGCAACTTTCAATGAAGTCACAAAGGGGGCAGATTATAGATCAGACCAGAGGTCATTTAACTCCAGGTCTGCTTTGGCATGCTCAAAGGGAAAAACAGAGATAAGATTTGACACAAAGCTAGGGTCTATAGATCAGAGAAGGACTTTTAACCTTCCCTACTTTTACACCAGCTAGGATATGCAAGCAACAATCCTGAATTCATACATCAGCTAGCAGCGAATAATAGCTGCTACACTGGTTAAATTACAAGCATTTGCTCTTAGATTCACAATCAGCGGAAAACATTGAAGGTAGGGAGAGTAGAAACATAGGGTACCATGCGAGGGTAAATCCTATGCCAGATTTCTGATGCGTACCAGAAGAAAATGAACAGCATGAAAAAATGTAATAAAACAGTGTAAGTGAAAACATCACCCGTAGTAATAGACCAGGATCCTGTGAAATTTTCTTGATTAATTGACACAAAACCAGTCACATACACTGAGCTCAATGGCTGATTACAGTCCAAAATTTCTCCTCCCAGCCTACTACATTACAAACTACTCTGCTACCCTCCCCCCAAAACTGTTCTAACAGCAAAGAAAATCCCCCTAATAGCAAAAACAACAACGACGACAACAACCGAACAATGAATATTACAGGGGTTCTTATAGGAGACTGAGTGATAGTGGGAGTAGATGTTTCATTTAATTTGATTCATTAAGATAGAATGGTGGAAGTGTTCACTCCCATACTGCTTAATAACCTTGCGCTGTACTCTGTAGTATGGTTCAGAGATATCTGTCAGGTCGATATTGACCTCTGATGTTTCTTGAAGTGCTTCTGGCTGTTTGGAACTCTGCGCTGCCTTCTGGAATAAGTGAAATGGATGGAAGGGTCTGCAGGCCACTCCATACCTCCAAAGATGCTTTCTGATAGTATTAAAGAAGTTTCTGTCAGTGAAATACATTTAAGGGCTTGAGGAGGCGTGGAGACTTCTGTAAGAAGGTGTCATTTTGGAGAAACGGTGCTCTGCTGACATTAAACACAGATATGGTTTGTTTCATGTGCTTAGTCTTCAAACTGCATCTTCATCCTTTGAACGCGGGGTTAAGCGTTAAGCATTCAATAGTTGGCATTAACCCCTTTAATCCCTACTGCTGATAAACTGGCCGATGTTGAAATGGCCTCTCTGTGCTCTGAATCACAGCGACTGTGATCATGGAGACGGAGTGAATTTCTCACTCTCTAAACCCTACACAATGAGATAAATCTGTTAAAAAATCCCAGGGGTTGCGGAAGAATGCTTTGAAGGCCTGGAGGAATGGTGGCGCAACAGAGGCAAATGCTGCAAGAATGGTGAAAAATGGAACTAATGAAGGTTTGGGGTAAGATAGGGCGCAGACCGCCCAATCATATGCTGGAGTGGTGATCAACGGTCGGGATTCGCAAAGGGAGGAGTTAAAAGTCAAATGGGTGGAGAAATAACACTTTAGTGCTAAAAAACCAAAGCTTTAATCTTGGGGAAATACAATGGAAATCATAGAAAATGAATGAAGCGAGGCTTATGATGTGGGAATCGGCATGGGAAGAGGGCGATTAGATATGAACCGTTGGATCTCAGGAGGAGTTCAACGGTGGTGATTAAGTGACGAATTTAGAGGAGGTTATGATGAAGAAATATGGATGGGGGTGATATGCAATGGAGGTCGTCGATCTAGATCGAATGGACGGTCATGATGGAATCGGAATATCGCAATCGGGGGAGACAACGGGGAACACATTCGAGAACTTCCGATTGGCGATGCGCGATTGAGCACCAGCCGTCCGATCTGGAACAAGATCGACGGTGGAGACTCAATTGGTGGGGAGACGGACGGGGGTAAAGGTGCTGAGCGGGAGAAATAGGGGCCGTCGGATCTAATGGAATGAATGGCAGAGATTGGATCGGGACTCGCCAATCGGCTGATATCAAATGCGATGGGATGGGTGCTGCGATGGTACGATTATGCGCCAGCCGTCGGATCTGGCAGGGAGATCGACGGTTCAAATATGATCAGAGGGGCGAAAGGGGAGGGGCAACGAGTGCTTGCGATCCACGGTGGACCGTTAGATCTTTTCAGATCAATGGCGGAGCTAATTGCGGGAGCCGATAGACCACAGTCCAATCGCATCGAGGAAAACAGGTGGAACAAAGAAAATGCGCCCCGTGAAACTTCCGATTGCGATAAGCGCCCTAGGCTTAAGCGCTTGGTCTCAGGCGTAGGGCATATGGGGAAGTGGTTTAAGGGGGCTAGCCGAAAAGGGGCTTAGCCTGTTACAAAGTAAAAAGTGGGTTTTTCAGCCGAAAAAGAGGATTTTAAGGCTAAAGAGGGAATCAGTAGAGAGAAAAAGGGGTTATTAAACCAAACAAAGGTATTTGAGAGGTTTAAAAGGGAATTTGGATGATTAATGAGGGATTAATGACGAATTAAGGGAGGGGGAAACGGTGAAGAAACAGAGGTTAATTGGGGATGAAATAAGAGGGAAAAGACCTTTTTGGGCATTCTTCTTCACAACAGAGAGGCTTTTCTCATGGAAACAATAGTGAGGATTTATCAAAGGACAAAGGCACAAGGAGGCTTCAAGGAGGATGTGTTTTCAGAGGAAATGCATGCCTTGAAGGCTCAAAAAACATTTTAGCCCCCTGTTTGCTCGTCAAAAAATTCATAGGGGGCTAACATATGCTACGAAACATGGCATCCTCTCTAGAGTCCATGCAAAGTTAGGTGCCCCAAATGGTTCTCATTCTTTGATGGCTGAGGCTGACAACATCCACCTTCTCTGACAACTGTCCAGCGCTTCCTCACTGAACAGTGTAATCTGTCTGACACATAGGTCAGCACACCATTTCTGGGTTGGAAACATGTGTTCTTTATGCCCCTCAATCTATAGAAATGTGTAATTCTTATTATAAATGTTTGATGACTTTCCATGCTCCTTCCTCATCATTAGCGGCCTTATGACTTGGTTCTCTTCGAACGTATCACATGCCTTTCTCCACTTAATCTGATTGATGGTATAGGAGGTAAAAGCTCTTAAATGAATTTCCCCCATGAATGGAACGAGGTTAAAAGAACGATCCTGCCTCAAGAAGTACCCATGAATATAGAGCTCGCACATTAAGTGTTGTCCTATGATATCATGAATTTTATATATACAGAGAAATTGAATAGGGTCCTAAATCTCGTACCAGATCTCCTTATATATACCTTCAAGACAAAAGAAAAGAAATTGTTCATGAAGGAATAAGTCATAGCTATGTGCAGGAGTTCTGCAGGCCATTACCTGTTGTGCCAGAGAGAACATCTTCTCCTTATCTAATTGCAACATCTGCACTTGTTCTTCCAATTATTCTATTCTTGCCTTCTGTTTAGCTTGCTTCAGTCGCGCCTTATCTAACTAGTCTATGTATCCTGTGACGATTCTGGCAACCTATTCTCAAACCCGAACTGTTTCTTTCTTATGGTCACTCGTAGCAGACTACCACTTCTGGATCTCAACGGCCAAGAAAAATTCTCGACTTTCAAACAACTCTTCAATCGGGCCAGTCTATGTAGTTGTGGAGGAGACCTCAATTTTTGGCTTTACTGCCCTCCATTTGTAGATTTTTACCTTTTTTTTTCAACCGGGAAACTTTCCTTTTCAACTCCCAAACCTCCCTTTTCAATCTCCTGGTTTCACTGAACTGCAGTTGATACCTCTTCTTGAGAGGGAATCTTCTTTTCTCGCACTGTTCAATCCATTCCTGTTTGACAATAAATTCAGTTTCTAGGCCTATGACAGGCTTAGGAGGGGCGGAATGCTGCCGGTATTCATTAGGGGAATTTTGAGGTCTAAAATGGGCCTCCTAAGGAAATTATAAAATAATAGTGGAAATAATAAAATAAGATTTGATGGCATCATCAAATTTTAGAGGGAAAAAAGAAAAAACTACCTTTTTCAGCACATATTTTCAACTTATCTCCCAAATGTTTTGCTAAAATTTCGAGCAGGAGTACTCGTTGGATCCAAAATTTAATTCCTCATCTAAGGAATACCATGTTGCATACTTTCGATGGACCCTGCTACACAATAAATGAGAAATACATGAAAAATGTGATTGCAATCACGCTTTTTCATGTATTTCTCATTTTTCGAGTAGCATGGTCAATCAGAAGTATGCAACATGGGTACTCCTTGGATGATGAATTAAATTTTGCATCGAACGAGTACTCCCACTCAAAATTTGAGTAAAAACTTTGGGAGATAAGGTCAAAATACGAGTTGAAAAAGTAGTTTTATTATTTTATTATTTTTTAATTTTTTTACCCTTTTACTTAAAAAATGGTGAATCACCCCCCATGGTTGACATCATCATCTTGAATCCTATTGGTTCTTATAAAGTTTATTTTGGTTGTACATTTTTCTTAGGAGGCCCATTTTAGACCTCAAAATTCCCCTAATGATCAGCTGATTCTTTTGTTGAGCCTTTCTGGCTGGGCTCTCTATCTTTAGGGGCTTCTTCCTCTATATTTACTTCAGGGACTCCTATCGTCTGGTTAGCATTTCCATCGACCATTTTGTGTTCTGGTGTTTCCATAGGAACCCCATATTCTTTGTGAGCCTCTGAGTGCTCCAACAGAGATTCAACAATGACTAGCCCGATATTGGCCATGTCAACAAATTTAAGCACTGGTGGAACAACTATTTCCTTCATTAATCGTTGGGGTGAGCGGAATCCCCTCGCCCCTCTAGGAATCATAGATTGGAATGGAGAATGGGGGACAAATTCATAGCCCTCATTTCTAGCTTGAGCCAGATTTTCATGCATTACTACCTCAACCGGGGTCGATGTTGTTTCTTGTGGGGTAGCATCGATTCCGAAGCTTGTTTTCCTTCTTTCCTCTCACTCTTTGTTCATCATTTCTTCTTCTAGGGTCGATACTAGTTCTTGTGGGACAGTATCTACCTCTCGGTTTATTCCTTCTCTTCCTTCCTGTTCCTCATGAATTGATTCTTTTTCCACAGTCGATACTAGTCCTTGAGGGACAACGGCGATTTCGCGAGTTGACTCCTCCTAATTTCCCTGTTCTAGCCAAATCGGGGGTGGTTCTTGTGTGGCACCCCCACTTTTTTCAACATCCATATCTGCTTGGGAAGGTGATGTTTTTTATTGCAAAAAAACATCACTTTCCATTCCTCTATCTGCCATTTCACTCCCCTATTCTTCATCAAAAAAAGTCGATGACTATATGATAGTCTCGACTTCATGCACGATATCCATAATTCCTTCATCTATGGGCTCCTCAGGCGAGGCTGGTTCTTGTGTGGTAGCCTCGACTGTGTTGCCAATTATCTCCTCTATTCTCATTTCTTCAGACTATTCCTAATCAACCCCCATTTCCACTTCTTCGGGTTCCCCCTGATCAACCTCCATTTCCATTTCTTCGGGTTCCTCTTGATCAATTCCCTCTGAATGTTCTTCTTCTGCTAAACCAACTGGAGAGACTGGTTCCTCTTCTCTGGCAGAAATAACAGCTTCTATCTCTTCTTCTGAGGATCCACGGAGTTCTTCCCAGGAGACCGAACTTTGTTTATTGCATGCATGACCAGTAAGTGCACCAATCCATGGTTGGAGAGCACTGCCGGCATCTGGCGTGAACGTTGAGCGGAATATGCCAATGTACTGCAACTGTTCCAATAGGAAGAAGGGAATATTTAAGGCATGCACCTGAGCCTGTGGAAATCGAAGGTGCGTTAGAATTTTAAAATGATACTTAAATAGAGTTATGGTTCGACCTTCACAAGTTATGTATTTCATTACAAAACGCGCGACTTCGTTCCAAGGATACTGCACAGTCTTGCACTCATATCCTTTGCCCAATTGAACGACACTTTCCCTTGCCTGGAAGAATAATTCAGGAAACTCCGAGAGAGAAACTCTCCGAGAAAACCATTGCTACCCTTGCTATCTCAGCCCACTAACCTCTACAATTACCTTTTTTGTGACAGGAACTTCCAGTCCTCTGACCCGCGAGTGATTCTCGTCTAAATTAAGTGCAAAATCCATTGTAATTCCCCTGTCAAACCCCTGCAATCTGTAGAAGTAGGTATCCCATCCTGCATTAACAAATATTTTCCATACCTTTGGATTACTGCGAACTGAAGCTGTGTTTTCCATCTCATGCCGCACAACCAGGCCACCCAGATTGTGGGGACTTGTAGCAGCACTTCTTGGAACAACAGACCATTAGGCGAAATGGTGGATACCAAATTCGGAAAAACAACATGGTGAAAATGAAAGGTAGTAACGGTAAATACAGATGGTAATTCTTAGAAACCGAGAAAAATCATAAAAGAATATGGTAAGTGTAATGAATAAAAATAGTAATTATTTCGTATGGAGTGGAAAAGAGGTATTACGAATCCCAATACGTATTGAATAATTATACAAAATGTTGATAGGGATTGTAAGGTGTACCACAAATGGACTGTCATAATGATTTATGAGGTCATTATTACACCATCCCTGATATATGACGGCACCCCCCTCCCCAACCTAAACTTTTTCCATCCACGACATTAAGGTCTTCACATGAGATGTTTAATTAAATCGGTAAAAGTCACATGGAGGCGTACCTGGTGGCCTACCTGGATGAAGTGATGGTTTTTAGGATGATGACACAGTAATGATGCGGATGGAGTAATATTAGTACGAGTAGCAGCATTCGGAGTAATAGCATCTGGAGTAACGACATCGAGTAGCAACATCTAGAGTAACAACGGTGCGAGTAATAGCATCAGGTGTAATAGCATCTGGGGTAACATCAGTGCAAGTAGTAGCATCTGGAATAACAACAATGTGAGTAACAACATCCGATGTAACAACATCGAGTAGCAACATCCGGAATAACAGCAATGCGAGTATCAGCATCCGGTGTAACAACATCTGGGGTAATAGCAGTGCGAGTAGCAGCATCCGGAGTAACAACAATGCGAGTAACAACATTGAGTAGCAGCATCTGGAGTAACAACAGTGCGAGTAAAAAAATCCGGTGTAACAACATCGATCGAGTAACAGCATCAAGTAGTAGCATCCAGTGTAACAACACCATGAGTAGTAGCAACTGAGTAACAACACCATGAGTAGCAGCAACCGAGTAATAGCACCATGAGTAGCAGCAATCGAGTAATAGCACCATGAGTAGCAGCAACTGGGTAACAACACCATGAGTAGTAGCAACTGAGTAACAACATCATGAGTAGTAGCAACCGAGTAACAACACCATGAGTAGCAGCAACATATACTTGGAAAGTTTTTTTCTTTGATTTTTACTCCTTAGTAGTAACTCCTGCAAAAATACAACAAGATAAATAATATAATTCTTTATTCTTTATATATATATATATATATATATATATATATATATATATATATATATATATATATAGATATATTTCAAGGCAAGGATGTAGAGGAAGATTTCCCTGCACTGATAACCTTCAAACCAGATTTCTCAGAGAGGTGTTTGATAAAAGAATCCTTAGAGGTCGGGTGGTGGTATAATCTTAGGCGATGTCCATTGACTATGAATGAAGCACGTGTATCATCAATTGTGACTAGCCTGACTGTTCCATTATCAAATACAACGTCCACCTCATAAGGTCCCATCTAGCGAGTGCAAAGCTTTCCCTTAAAATCCTTAAAGCAGGAGTCATAGAGCAGTGCCCAATCTCCACTTTGAAACATCTTATTCTTAATAAAATTATCGTGCCATTTCATTCTCTGCTGCTGAATAGCAATAGTTCTCTAAACAGCCATTGAAAATATTTCATCTAGTTCATTGAGTTGGGCCAGTTGGTGTTTCTGGGCATCTGATAGATCCAAATCAACTTCAAGAGTTGTTTTGAGCATACTAATTTCAAATTCTATTGGAAACAACAGGGATTTCCCATAAACCAACTCGAATGGTGAAAACATGATTTTATTTCGCCATGTTGTTCTGTATGCCCAAAGAGCTTCAGGCAGCTTCTGAGCCCATTCCCGACGATGGTATGCCATAGTTTTTTTCAATATATTTTCCAATGTTTTGTTTGTGCTTGCCACTTGTCCATTCGCCTAGGCGTGGTATGGAGACGTCACCCTGTGCTTGACCCCATATTTCTGCATGAGCTTTGCTATCATGTGTGATGTGAATTGTGCTCCTCCATCTAAAGCAATCTCTCTTGGATTACCATAACGAGCAAAAATTTCTTCAAATAGAAAATTTGAGACCACCTTCTCTGTTGCTTTCGTAACAGCTTTGGCTTCTACCCACTTAGTCACGTAATCAATATAGACCAATATGTGGACCTTTTGCTGGGAGGGTGGGTTAAAGGGTCCAACAAAGTCAATATCCCATTTCTCAAAAGGCTTGAGGACTACCTGTGCCTGCAAAGGCATTTCATTAGCTCAACCAGGCTGCCCCATACGTTGGCAACTATCACACCTCCTGACATAATTATGTGCATCACGAAAGATAGAAGGCCAGTAGTATCCCATTTGTAGCACCTTATGGCCCATTATTTTGTCTGCAAAATTCCCTCCATAAGGGCCATCATGGGCAGCTTTCAATACTTCATAAATATCATCCTCAGACACGCAGCACCGAATCTTCTTATCCGCTCCTGTATGAAAAAGGCACCCTTCCATCCAAGAATATTGGGCACTGTGATGAATAATTTTTCATTGTTCCCTGTATGACAAATGAGGAGGCACTTTCCCTATAGCAAGATAGTTAGCAATATCTGCATACCAAAGAGGTTTATTAAAAACTGCAAAAATATATTCATCAGGAAAACTATCTTCTATAGGTGTGCATTCGTCATTGTTATCCATTCTATAGAGGAAATCAATGATTGCATTATATTTTCCTGGTTTGTATACTATTGTAATATCAAACTCTTGAAGCAATAGAAACCAACTTGTAACATGGCCAGGAGTAATAGGTTTATTCATCAAATACCTGATTGTTGTGTGATCAGTATGGAAAAAAGTAGAATTCCTGGTGATGTAGTGCTGGAACTTATTGACAACATAAATGACATCCAGGAATTATTTTTCTATCACCGTATAATTTAGCTCAGCAGGAATTAAATTCTTGTTGACATAGTAAATTCATACGGTGTTTTGTGTACCTGCTATCTTAAAACAGAACCTACTGCTGTCTGAGAAGTATCAACATGTATGTGAAACAGTAATGCCCAATCAGGTCATCAGAGGATTGGAGTTGTGCAAACCAACCCTTTAATTTTCGTGAAAGTTGTCTCACAGTCTCCAGTCCACAAGAATTTTGCATCTTTTGTTAGCAATTGAAAAAGTGGATGTGCTATTTTAGCAAAATTTTCTATAAAGCGTCTGTAATAACCAGCACAGCTAATAAAGCTACGTACCTGTGTGGGGGTTTTGGGTACCTGGAATTGTAATATTACCTCTACTTTAGCTGGATCAACTCGAATTCCAGCAGCTGAGAGAAAATGTCCCAATACTACTCCTTCTTCCCTCATCATATGAAATTTAAATGTACTTAGAGATACATGGGTCTACTTACATCTTTTGAGTACTTTCTCCAGATTTTCCAATCCTTCCTCAAATGAGTTTCCATACGGAGTAAAATCATCCATATAGATATCAACGCTATCATTGACCAAATCCGAAAAGATTCCCAAAATTTCCCTCTGGAAGGTGGCAGGAGCATTACACAGGCCAAATGGGAGGACCCTGTATGCAAAGGTTCCCCATGGGCACGTGAAAGTTGTTTTATCCTGGTCTTCTGGGGCTATCTAGATCTGGTTATATCCACTGAATCCGTCTAGGAAGGAAAATAACTTCTTCCCAGCCAAGGTATCTAAGACTTGGTCAATGAATGACAAAGGGAAATGGTATTTTTGAGTTTCCTTATTCAATTCCCTGTAATATACGCAGATATGCCATTTACCACTCTTTTTAGGAACAATCACTAGCAGAGATATGCATTGACTATCCGAGATGGGGTAAATGAATCCTACATCCAATATTTTTTGTAATTTTTCTTTGACAATGTTCTTGAGAGCAGGGTTCATTTCCATTGGGGTTGTATTACAGGGCAGAAATATTCCTTAATATAAATATGAGTACATAAGTTAGCAAGGATCCCCTTCATGTCGGTATAATCCCAGGAAAAATCTTCCCGATGATCTTGAAGGACTTTCAAAAGCTGTTTTGTCTGGGATTTAGACAGGTTTGGATTGATATTAAGTGTTTTCCCTAGTTCAATCTCAATTTGGATATTATCATGGGATGAGGTTACACGAATGTCTTCATTGTCATCTTCTGGTTCAATTTTTTCTTGTGTTTCACAGCTCATAGAAAATTCTATAATTTGTCGAGTTGAATTGAAAATAGAACTGGAATCATTAATAAAAGCGTTAATGGAATCATCCTCGGTTTCTGTTTTAATTTGAAGGGTCTGCCCAATAGTGAGGACTAGTCTAACTTCTTCATTTTCAGGTTCAGGCTCTTCTACATGTAGAGGTTTCTAACTGGTTAATAATTTTTCAGATGGGCTAGGTTCTGCAGGAGGATAAAGAGTAAGATTATTTGTAACTGTCCCATTTGATATGATCATATGCCCAGACCAACACCCTATGTAGGCGTTTGCAGTTGCGAGCCAAGGTCTTCCCAGGATTAATGGGTGACCACCAACTGAAGACCGAGTTTGTAATACAAGGAGGTCCACAGCGTAATTTCATGAATCTACTGAAATAATCACATCCTCCAATTTCCCTATTGGTTTAATTGTAGACCTGTCTGCTAGTTCCAGGATAGTAGGGGTTGGTTTAATGTTTCCAAGACCTAATGTGTTCATTGTTTCAGAGGTGATAATGTTGATGGCAGCTCCCAAATCTACCAGTATGTTTGGGATTTCAATCCCATTGATCTGTACTGTTAGAATCTGGTTTCCTGGGTCTCCATATTTTACAGGCATGATCTTTCCTAACATGATGTCAGAGAATCTTCCCATCAAATGAATAGTTAATGGATCCTTAGGTTTCTTCCCTGGTTTCTTAGAGCAGTACTCCTTAAGGGTATTTGCATATATAGGTACATCCCTCATAGCCTGTAGCAAGGGTATTTTAACAAAGAGATTTTGCAGTTCCCCTAGGAAATCAAACTCTGCTTGAGGGTTCAGTTTATTCAAGGTCAATCTTTTAGGATATGGAGGAGAAGTTGACTGACCTTGATTAGGAATAGATTGGGGAGGTGTCTGATTCATTATGTTTTGATCTGATTTATCCCCAACTATCCTCTAGTCTAGTTTTGTATCTTCACTATCAATCTGTTCTATAATAATAGGTTAAGTGGGTGCATTTACTACCCGCCCATATCATAGTTTTATCTCATTAAGTCCTGCGGTATAAATGCTATAAGATGGAAAGTTAAGAGTGTCTGTTTGTTGGACCCCTTTATTATTAGGATTTAGATTGGTCTGTATAGGAAGATGGGGTCTAAGGGTTGGGTTCCTTGGAGGTACATTGGAGGGCAACTGATGTTGCTGTTGAGGCATAGACTGAGGAAACTGACTAGTAGGAGACGGTCCATGCCAGTTCTTATTCCATGAAGGATTCAGACTGGCCTGGGGAACCCATTGTTGCCAAGGGGGATACTAATATTGAGACCACATAGCTAAAAAAGGTGTTGATTGGGACCCATATTAAAATGATTAAAATACTGAGATGGGTCCTGAAACATACCTAGATGCATAGTTGGTGGTCAGGGTTTCCGTGGATTTTTCTGCCCCATGAAGTACAACTGGTCTACCATATTTTCTTCACTTGCCCCTTGAAAAACTGCCTTTAGTCTGGGAAAGGAAGGACATGAGTTGGTTGCATGAGTCTATTCACAGATTGCACAGGCTTCCACTGTGTTTAATGGGCATTCCTTCAAAGGATGCTTCTTTCTGCAATGTGGGCAGAATATAGCCATAGTCTTTTCCAACTCCATTTATTTTTGTTTTGCTTACAGAGTGTCCATCTGGGCGAATAATGTGCTCAGAATATCAGTCCTTAGGTTGTCCATTAGGTTTCCTATGTCTACCTTTGTAACCACTCCATCGGAAGTCTTCGATGACCAAATTCCTTGTCCACTCTTTGCAGCCCCCCGTGAGCACTTAATGCAATAATCACAGATAGTGTCGAAGTCTTATTTCGAAATATCCCCTTTCTCTACTATATTCAAAATTTGCAGGGAGTATTCCCTAAGTGCTTGGAGAAGAATGCTATTCAGAATGTCCTTGTCGAGGTCGTTATGGCCAGACCTCTGCAATGTGTATTTGAATCATTCCATACAGTCCTCCATGTTTTCATCCTCTTTCTGTGCAAACTTAAAGATTTCCTCCTTAATATCACGGGATTTAGAGTAATCTTGGTATTTCTCTAGGAAGAATTCTTTCATCCCTTCCCACGAGGTAATCATGCTCCCTCCTAAACCCATGAACCACCTCAGAGTTATCCATTTTAAGGTAGCAGGAAATATTTTTAATTTCTAAGCATAAAAAATATAATCATATCCTCGACAAACATTTTCAAATTCGAAGAGGGCCGTATCAAGGTCTTAAGAACAAATCCCATGGAAACTAAGCAGAGATGTTAAAGGGATAGGTATCATCGATGCATCACCTACAACGTTTCCGATTGGAAAATCAATAAAAGAACTTACAGGTGCCATAAATACCCTCCAATACTCACTTGGGATTTCAATTGGTTATGCAGTTAGTACTTGGAGTGATTCGACTATAGAAGGTTTCACTGCACTCCGCTAGTCCCTTGGTGACGCAAAATCCTTAAGAAATTCCCTCTCCAAATCATATTTGCTTAATTCAACTACAGGAGGTTTTACAACACTCCCTTGGTCTCGTGGTGATGAAATCCCCCTTGGAGGTTCTTCTCCCCAATTAAAATTGCTCAGTTCTTCTGATCCTCTACTTGCTATTTCTTCCCCTTATGCTAATGGTAAGGATGTCTCCTCCACTGATACCCCATTTATTAAGTCTTCCGTTGTCGAAATAATTCCCTCTGGTACCGTGGACGGTACTGGTTGCTCCATAAACTGCCCTTCGGACTTCTCTGAACTCTTACCTTGACAGCAGCACGAGATGATGCCTCGGATCTAGTTTTTTTAATGATCTCCTGAATATATGTCTTCTTTCCCAGATCCTTTCCTTTCTTTAGGGGTCTTCCTCTGCCCCTCTTATTTAGATCCTTGTTCATACAAATTGTGAAGAGGGTTCATCAAAGTAACAAAATCACTAAAGACCCAGAGCAGGACATATAGCTTCCTCCCCGGGACAAGAGAGTAGGTTCAAATAGAAAATATACTAAAAGAAAAGGAAAATAAAAGTTCATGACTTGAATTAGGGTAATCAAATACCCTCCTAAGGAAGCGAAGTTGGCCCTTCCGAAAAGAATTAAAAAAAAATAGAAAGTTGGGAACTATGCCCAGGACTTAGGGCAGGGTAACAAAATTCCCTCCCCAAGATGAGGGATCAATTTTAATGAAAATCAAAGAAAAAGAAAAACAACATGCTACACTCAGGGCTTGAAGCAAGGTAATAGATGCCCTCCCCAAGACGAGAGATCAATTCTAAAGAAAATAGTAAAAAGCAGGAAAGAAAACACAGAGTACTACGCTTAGGACTCGAAGTAGGGCAATAAATTCCCCCCCCCAAGATGAGAGATCGACCCTTAGATCAATTGCAAATCATGTTCTTTCACTTGTTAGCCTTCCCCGACAATGGCGCCAAAATTTTGGTGTCCAAATATGAACAATATTAAACCCTTTTTCCACATAAATTATCAACCTGATGGCGTTAGTTATTTCAAGACTAATGACACAGTATATGCAGGGGAAATCACATGACCCGATGTAGATCACAGGCTTAAATCCATAAACACACAGGCTACTATAAAAACAATTAAAATAGATTGCAGAATTAAAAATACATTCATAGCAATTGAAATATTACACTGGAACAACAGTAACAAAATCAAACTAAAACATGAAAACAATGAAAAGAAAGGGAAATGCAACACCTGATCAGAAGAGTGGGCCCAAATATCTGATCAAGGCTGCAACAACTCACAAATTATAGGTGAAATAGAAATATGTCGTGCATTCAATTAACTACAGAATATATTGTTACAAAATCAATATGTAATGGGCTTAACCCCGATTCACAACCCACAGGCTCTCTTTATACAAATGTTCCAGAAATCGCATATTTCCTTCAGCAACTCAATATTTACAAAATATACTTTGTTACAACAAAAACCTATTTGCCCAGAAGGAAACCCTAAAAAAGCTTGAAATAACGTTGTTATAAAACATATTTTGTTGTGTTGTAGCAGCAAGTGAATGATAACGTTGGAAATTAGGAGCCGTTCCAGGACTTCAAAGTTGTAACCTTCCCGCTTTGGACGAATCTGTAAAATATCGGAGTTAATATTGCAAAAAGGTAAAACCTCCATGACAATTACTTCATTAATCAAATATCCCATGAGAGATAAAAGAAAGGATTTCACCTCATGCATTTAAGAACAATAATGGTACAAAGATATAGAAAGATGGGCTAAAATGGGAGAGAAAAGTATACAAATCCGGTACCCAACACAACCCTCACCAACGAGTCTGGAATGTCTGAGATAGTCAAAATTTATGATTGGCACTCCAAAATTGGTCGAATCTAGCTCAAGATAGAGCTTGAACTCATTTTTCCCAATGACACCCGAGAAAGCTCCACTAATTGTGGAGAACTGGACTTAACTCCAGTTAGATTCAAAAATTCCGCCAAAAATGGTGGGCGCTCAAACTGACCGATAGAGTAACTGTTGGCACTAAACATTAACCATTTTCATGTGATAGTTGTGATTGTAGGTAGAGGTTTTGTGGTTAGGGTTAAGGTTTAATGCGACGGTTTCAATCTTCGTGTTCACATGCCTTTACAATAACTGCGATGCCAACCGTTAACTGAACCTACGACGGAAACCGTGTGATAATGGTTAATAATATTTTTTCCATGTGACAGGTTTAAATACCAATCTACGAATAGTTACGGCTTTAAGCCTTAGGTCTGGTCATGGGCCAAGGTCGTATGGGAGGGGCTGGCCCCTCCAAAAACCCAAACGGAAAACCATATCTCAATAAATAAAACCGTTAGTCCATATGTGGTAAGAACTAATGCATAGCCGAGTGGTAAGACTCGAGCGCTATAGGCGAGAGGTCTTGTGATCGAACCTGGTCGGCTCCAAAATATTTTGCAATGCCATCATGGGCCCCATGTCGGCCTCTGGGCCTGCCATGTGGCGGCCTATGATTGGTTCAAAAATCCATGTTCAAACCATTATCCAATTAAATGGTTCCACTTGTCTGCATATGATTGGTCTGAATGGAATATTCCAGGGAATATTTTGAGGAATATTCCAAGAATATTCCTGTAATATTCTCTTTCTTGAATATTCAAAATACCAGTCAAACTTGGTCAAAATCTAGAAATTGCAGTTTACTGGACTTTTCAAATTGTGATAACTTCTTCATACGGTGTTGGTTTTTCGAACCGTTCATGGTTCCGGAATTAGGAAAATGAGATCTATCCAGTCCCTCAGGTTTGGTACACTTCCAAACACTTTGAATTTTGAGCTATCACTTAGGTCCTTGATCTGGTTCTGATCACAAGTACTCATGAGATTCCAATGGCTCACCTCATAAGGAAACACAAGGTCTAATGTAGCAATCATGGTTTTCCCAATGGTCTCCCTAAAGCATGAAGCACAAGAAATGTGGAGAATCTCACTCCCAATGGGCACATTCAATCCTTGCATCATCCCTCCAATCATGCCCACCATAATGATAAGAACATAATCAATGTATGGGATCATAATCAAGGATACATAAGCTGCTATATGTAATACTGGTTGAGGATCATAGTCCCACATGTGGAACCAGCACACTATGCCTCTTGATTGCCTCAAAACATGATATAATAAGTGGTTTCCCCACCACTTGTTTGCTGCCACAAACATCTCACATGCTTGGAGAAGGTGAATAATGTTTGGTGCCAATGGAGTACACCATGAATGATATATCATCTCCCTAAATCCTCCTAGGGAGTGGCCATGCCCATCATTTTTTTTGGCCCCAAGTAGGCCATGAAGTCCATAGTGAAGAGTTCCCCCACTTGGAGCAATGGCCTGCACATGTATGACAAAGGAATGCAAATACTCATTTAGTAAATAATTATGCGCAAAAACATTATCCTTACCATATACCTTGACCAAACTAGTGGAGTGGCTCATAAATGAGCCTCCTCTCATCCCCAATGAGGGAAGAAGGGGATGTGATAACTCTACCAAAGATTCATGCCTCTCCTCCATCTCCAAATGATCCATGCATATTCTAATATGTTGATGTAACTCCTCTTCAAGGCCTTCCCAAGTGAATCCTTCCATGATAGTATGATATTCTCTCATGGAATAAGTGTGGCTGAAGAGAAAATATCCCTGTGCTACATGTAGTAAATTCTCCTTGACCTTAGATGCTCTAGATAAGAATATCCTACTCTGATAGTAGATGACCCCATCTCTTACTGAATATCTCTCATCTAATAGCTGGCCATCAAGTATCATACATGTAAAAATATCCTTGGAGTAATCCACCAACAACAGGGATCTCCAATAAGGATATATACTCCATAGTGACAGTGTTGATAATCTACCATATAAAGCATCTGTCATGTGGTTTCCCCCTTATTTGACATCTCCCATGCCAAAGTCACATACCGGGATGCTGCCATCCTTCCTCTGTTGCTCCTCCTGTATTTTCTCATGCTCAAGTAAAGGTTGAAGCTTTTGGAGGTTATTCTTTCATGGGAAGCTATCACCCATCCAAAAATTCCTGAGTTTGGCCAATGTATGCATGAGTGGCCACCATCCTCTACCATGTGTGGAAGATTTCTCCCTAGGTGGAAGTATCTTATGAGCCTCCAAAGCCATGGAGTGGTCTCCTTGCACCATGATGGTGCTATCCTCCATCCCTAAAGAATCCTCTCTCAGCGCAAGATGTGGGGTGAGAGTGGGTAATTATGATATTGGGAGAATGTCTTCCTCCTCCTTGAGCCTACCCAAGACTCTGTGCATTGTGTCATATCCTCCCAATGTTCCCACTCCTCCTAGATATATGAGTGGCGCAACATGTTGTGAGACATTTCTCACTAACTCCTGATCAGGTGGCCTCCCACGTGGAATTCCACTAAATGGTAATGTCTCATGGGCCAAATTCATCTACATAATTGATAGGACTATTAGGTCCTTGCTTCCACTGCGCAAATCCAGCTCTTTTTTCTGTGTAGAAGTTGTCTGTGAGGGATATTTGTGCATGTCCCTGATCATATGATGTTTTCCAATGTTTTTTTCCATCTACTCCATCTGCAAAGTCTCCCAATCTGTGGTGACCTTCCCTAAAGTAATCAACCATTACACACCCAATATCACATTGGTGTCAGGTATGTCAACCTCAAAGAAGTGATTAGTCAATGTATATGTCCCCACGGTGACAGGTAAATATGGAACATAATGCATGCATTGCATAGTTCTAGCTCATGGGACCAAAACTAAAAATCCCTCAAAATCATCAGTGGGTATTTCCCTCCTTTGCACTAGTTGGGCATCGTGAAAGTTGTGGGTAGCCCCACTATCAATCAATACTAAAACCCTTTGATCTTGAATGGAACCTCAAACTCTCAAGTTCAAGTACTTGGGTACTCCTCTCAATGATGCAAGGGCCCCTCCAATTGAAGAAAATTCTCCATTCCCACCTCCTGGTGGTGATGGATCCTCTCTTGCTATCCCAGCACTGTGACCTCCTTCTAGTTCCTCTTCTTCTTCCTTCTCATCATCAGAAAATACCTCTATAGAGTGTGCCTTCCTTGCTACACATCTATGTCTGGGTGCCCATGATGTGAAGAAAAGCTTCCTTCTCCTCAAGTCTCTTCGGACATCATCACTAAGAGGTACTTTGTGTTGGCTCTCCTTTTAAGGATGAGCCTTCTCATCCTTACCCTTTGATGGTAAAATGGGCTTTTTCTGAAATGTTTCCTTTTCTCTTGGCAAGGCATATTGTATATCTCTAGCCCTTTAAATGGCATCTTGAAGGGTAGTGGGTTTGGTATATTTAACCAACCCATGTAGAGGTTTTGCTAGCCCATTAATTAACATATAGACCATCCTAGCTGCAAATAAATCAAGAACCATAATAGAAAGTTTTAGAAATTCAAAAATATAAGTTTCTGGATTACCTGATTGTTTGAGCTTAGCTAGCCCCATGAAAGGTGCCTTCGGGTCTCTTCGATCAAACCTCTCCACCAACCTCCTTGTGAACTATGAATATGCACTCACATTGGCATGACCCAATGTAAAAAGACCATGAAACCACCAATAATGTGCTTCACCCTCAAGGTGTAGTGCTGCTATTTTGATGGCCTCCATATTCAGTACTTGGTGCAATTGGAAGTAGATGTCTAGCTTCTCTACCCATGATTTGACAGTGCATTTGGATGACCCATCAAAAGTGGGTAAGAAAAATCTGCCCATAGTTCGGTGAAGATCATGATTCTGTGTGAATCCTCCACCTTTGTTGTGATGTCGAAGTCTCCTACTATCCTTTATTTGACAGAGCCATTGAAAGCTTAAATGGTCTTTGAATCTATGAGATTGAGACTCATACTCAAGAAAATAATCTTCAAGAGGTTCTTGTTCTTGAAACCCTCCATTTCCCACTGCTAAAAATGTAGGCATTATAGAGCATTGGGAAACTGCAGCTTCACTGGTTGATCACTCTAGTGATGAGAAATGCCAGAGCCTTCTCCATGTAGGAACCCTTTAGGGGATTATTTGTGTCTATCCATCCTCGTATCCTTGATTTCTCTTGCAATGTCTTACATGGTTTGAAGAAGAAGCTTGGGATACTCCTTATCCTCTTCTCTTCTTGATAAGGGAGTTTTACCTTTGCCTTCTCTATCATCTGTATAATCATATCTCTGGTTCCTTAATTTGAGATACCTCTTCTCTCTATCTATGGGAGGATATCCTTCTTCTGATGACATATTGGCTTAGATGAATAGGCTGAGCCAAGATTATGCACTGATACCACTGTAATATTCCCAAATAGGGAAGAAGCAATATTTGAACAAAATAATGGAAAGTAGCAGTGTAAATCAATGTAAAAATATAATATACCAATATGAAGCCATTTTATTATATAGATCAGTAGCAAATATGTGCAATACAATGAGGCACAAATCATACAACATGAGCTAACAAGCCTCCAATCAATAAAACCTCTCAAAAGTGAGGTGTTGCTACTATAAAAAATGTCGAAGAGCTGCTACAGTGAAGTCATAATTATCATAACTATAATAGGAGATAATACCGTGATGTAAAAATAATGATATATGCCTCAAAATATTTTATGCGTACAGATCTAGGTCGTATATCACCTTTCCAAGATAACCCAAGAGGGTTTCCGGAAAATACACACATAAATACAAATATGAGTTGCAGCCCTAGGGCTGAAGGTTTGCTGCAACAAAGTAAATTGGAAGATATGGCCAAATCTGATGTAGAATTATGTAGCTCTTCTCCAATAGATCCTTCGAATGAAAGGTTGTACCCTCCATTGAAGAAATCACCCCCCAAATCATATACTGCAACCACCTATGCAACTCCTCCCTAAAATAACGCAGTTCAGGACTGAAATTGCACGGTAGGGGATAAAAACACCTTGGCCTGGTGCCAAATGTAAAAATGAAGCTCAAGGGCCTTCTTTACTGGCCTCCCAATGGAAGGAAACCTTCCTCCACTAAAAACTATCTCAGAACTAACCCAAATCAACTCTCCATTGTTGCACCCTGCAACACAACACAACCCTCAAAAGAAAGTGCGCTGTAGAAGAAAGATGGAGCTTGGCCTAATGTCGGAATGTGGAAATGTAGCTCAAATACTTCTCCTGAGTGGGCACTCGAAGTTCCCCGAGGATGAAGGTGGGATTCCCACTTGGGAACACCCTTGTGCTAAACAACATTGCAGTCTCTGCTAAACAACTGAAGAAAGCAACAAGTCATACATACCATAAAATCAATAACCAAAATCATGCCTTCTATCGCTGCCATCCCATTCCTTATATTCTTGGGAGCTTCCTCACCTTGGGCCCACTCATTAAAGCCACTACTTCCATGCATGGAAACTCCATCCAAAAATGCGATGTCCCTCAATGAATGCCACTCCTTCCATACCAGGGTTGTTGATTTGGTCAAAGTTGACCTAGTCTACATGTTCCATCCCCTTTTCACACATAAGGGTCTTCAATCCATCTACTTAGATGACCTCCATTCACATTTGGAGTGATTTTATTCCTACTAAGAAGATTTATGGGTCTCCCTACCCTCTTATTCTTCTAACTAAGAAGCAAAAAAAAAAAAAAAATACTCCAACTAGCTTAAAGCTAATTGGGAATATTACAGATAGTGAAGTATTTCATCTCTTGGACAATGGACAAGGTGTAAGTCTGGTGCAATATTATGGAGCAGCTGTTCAACTATTGAAGTAAGTCATTCACACATTTTATTTGTTAAAAGTTTGAGCCCTAGATGCTAGAGCCTTAAAAACAAGGTTGGAGCCTTGAGGAAGATAGGGTTGGAGCCCTAGAGGTTGGAGCCTCATAAATCCCAGGTTAGAGCTTGGAAACAAGCTGGAGCCTCATAAAGCCCAAGTTGGAGCTTGGAAATAGGTTGGAGCTATGTGAATTGAAGGATTGGTGCCCTCAACATTATTGTACTCAAAATATTGTAAAAAGAGGATTGGTGTCCTCATTTATTCCTAATAGAATTCCTATTATTTATCTTCTGATTATACTTGTGAAAAATATTAACTAGTAAAAATAATATTTTAAAAGAAATATTCATTCACCCCCCCTCTCAGTATTTCCAACAATTGGAATCATAGCCAACTTCTTTATGATCAACCTTGCAACTAGAAGAAGGATTCTTAAGTCACAATGAAAAATCATGATTCAGGAAAAATCCCCTAATTTGATGGAATAATTTTTTCCTTTTGGAAACGAAGGATGACATTTTATTCCATGTCTCTTCGACTAGAAGTATGGAAATTAGTTCTAGATGGGTATAAAGTTCCATCTTCTCCACCAATAGATGAGGACAAAAGGAAAATTTATAATATAGCAAATGCCAAAGCACTAAATTCCATAACAAGTGGAATTTCTGATTCATAACTTACAAAAATTATGAACTGTGAAACTGCCAAGGAAATGTGGGACAAGCTTATTGCTATCTATGATGGAGACTCCAAGGTCAAGAAGGAAAAATTCCAAACTCATAGAAGAAAATTTGAGAGTCTTAAGATGGATGAAGAAGAATATATTGCATCATTTTTCCTCTGAGTGGATGAAGTTTTCAACCCACTCAAGGGTCTAGGTGAAAACATTGAAGAAGGCACAATTGTCCAAAAAGTTTTGGGATTACTTCCATAAAGGTTTGATTCCAAAGTAAGTGCCATAGAATAAATAAATTACTTGGATACTCTAAATATGGACGAACTTCATGGGATTCTCATTACATATGAAATGATAAAATGAATCCCAAACTCTAAGGAAGCTACATTCAAGGCTTCAAAAACATTGAAGAAAGGGAAAAATTGTAATTATAGCAGTGATGATTTCGATACTGAAACAAAACTAGCACAATTCATGAAGAAACTAAGCAAAGGGTCCAAACTCAAAGGAAAGTATCCTCTCATTTGTTTAAGTGTGGAAGAATAGGATAATATGCTACAAAATTTCCTCATAAACATGATAGTGATGATGAAGACAACTATAAAAAGAGGATGTTCAAGAAGAAAGGGTGAAATAAGAAGAATTTATTCTCCAAACAAGATGTATTTGAGGAAGAATAATTCTTAATTACAAAGAAAAAATTCAACTAAAAATACCTTTCTACTCAAAATGGATAATGATGAGTCTCATTAATAATATGACTATATTGGAAGCACTAAATTATTTTTCACGGCATTTACAAATGATGATGATTCTGAAAAAGAAGATGAAGGAAATGTAGATGAATTACTAATGAGTGCTAATGAAGAAAATGAGAAATTAAGGAAGAAGGTCATTTCTCTCAAAATAGAAAAGGAAGAAGCAAAAAGGAAGGATGAATTTTTGAACAAAAAACTAAAATAAAGAGAAGAAATATGCTAAAAACATGAAGCTGAAATTATCTCTCTAAAGAAAGAGTTGAATCAGGTTAATAAGAGCTGGAAAAGATCTCAAAATCTTGATAACATCCTTAATACTCAAATACCTCAACATGATAAGACTGGAATTGGTTTCAAAGGAGAATCATCAAGTTCAAAGAAGAATTCCAATGAAAAAATCCAAAGAAGTTATGTTGACATCCTTTGTAATCATCTAAAAGAGGAGAAGTTGTTCCACCAAGAACAAAGATCCACCTAGAACAACCCAAGGAATGAAGGAAAGATATCAATAGGGAAAAATATTACATCAAGTCAAGGCTATCCTAATAGGTGTCAAACTATATTTATTGGTTTTTGTTTCCATTGTAAAAACTTTGTTCATCAAGCTAAGCATTGCATGGCTTATAAGGATAATAGATCATGGAGATATAAGACCAATTATCAAAGAGAGCAGCTTAGCTCAAAAGAACAAGGTCAAATAAATACCTACAATTTCTTTGATCCTTTGGATAATTATGATCTAGTATGTTTAAAATGCAATGATTTTGGTCATGATGCACAAAATTTTCCATTTAAGTCAAAAAGGGAAGAGTTGAAAAAGGAGGAACCCACTACAGATAAATGTGGTCTAGCTTTAGGTGCATGAAGTGATGAAAATAAATGGTTTGTGGATAGTGGATGTTCAATACACATGAAAGGCGACCAAAATAATTTTATCTCATTAAATAAAAAAGATGAAAATGTATCATTTGGAAGTGGATCTGCTAAAATTGTCAGAAAAGGGATAGTTTCTCTTGTTAATGGAAAGGGAAAAGCACAAAATGTACTATTGGTGGAAGGTCTCAATCACAATATTCTAAGTGTTATCGATATTTGTGACCAAAGACATAACGTTATCTCCAGTACTAAATATTGTGAGATAAGAAAATTCTCTTCAGGAGAACTTGTGAGAAAAGGAGTAAGAACACCAGATAATGTATAAATTTTGATTAAAATTCAAGAAGAAAAATGTTATATGAGTCAAGTAGATGAAATTTGGTTATGGCACAAGCTATTGGCACATCTAAACTTTGACAGCTTGGTCAATATCAACAAAACAAGTGCAGTGAGGGACATTCCAAAAATTGTAAAGCTGGAACAGGTTGTGTGTGGCCCATATCAACATAGAAAGTGAACTAGAACTTGCTTCAAGACTAAGGAATTATCAACATCAAAACCTTCGGAGATCATACATGCTAATTTATGTGGACCAACCATAACTCTATCTCTACAAGGAGAAACACACTTTTTTCTATTTGTAGATGACTATACTAGAATGACGTGGGTATTCTTTATAAAATTAAAATATGAAGCTTTTGAAGGTTTTAATAATTTCAAAGATCTTGTAGAAAATGAAAAATAATAAAAAATCAATTGTCTTAGAACAGATAGAGGAGGATAATTTGCTTCAAAGGAATTCAATGATTTTTGTAAAACACATGGAATCAAAAGATAACTTTATGTAGCTATAACTCTGAAACAAAATGGAGTAGTGGAAAGAAGAAACATAACTGTACAAGAAATGGAAAGAACGATGTTATTAGTAACTGATTTGTAGGCCAAGTTTTGGAGAGAAGTAGTTGGGAAAACAATATATACCTTGAATAGAGCTCAACTAAAACCAAATAATGACAAGAATTCATATGAATTATGGAAAGGAAGACTTGATTCAATAAAATATTTTAGAATTTTTCGAAGAAAATTATTTATGAAGATCAATGATGAATCAATAGGCAAGTTTGTTTCTAATGTTGGTGAAGGAATATTTCTTGGATATTCTGCAAGGAGCAAAGCGTACAAGTGCTACAATAATAGACTACTAAAGGTAATAGAAATCATTAATGTAAAGATTTACGAGGCACTTCTATAAAAGGAAATTGAATACCACGAAGAAGATTCTATTGAAGAGATTTCCGGATTATCCACAGTGTTAAAGAACATTCGTTGACGTTTCAAATAACTACAAGAGCTTGAAAACCATAAGATTCTATTCTTGAAGAATTTGAATAAGATTCAACAAAGGAAGAAAAGGACCAATAAAATCAAAAGGAACAATACCAAACTCTATCAATAGTAAAATTCCTCCAAAAACACCATTTGAAAGAACATATTATTGGTAATGTGGATGATGGAATACAAACCTGAAGAAGGGTGGCAAGTAAACCAAGAAAAGATGATGTTTCCTCACTATCCATGATATAACCATAAAACTTTGCTCAATATAGTAAGGACCCTCATTGGGTGGAAGATATGGAAGAAGAAATGTTTCAAATAAAAAAGAATAAAACATGGGAACTTGTACCTCATCCAAAAGATAAAAATATAATTGGAAGCAAGTGGGTGTTCAAAAAAAAAATGAACGAAGATGGACAAATCATCAAAAATAAGGCAAGGCTTGTTTGCAAAGGATACTCACAAATTGAAGGGTTTGATATAACAGGAGAAAAATACTTTGTATGTAAGTTGAAAAAGGCGTCATATGGATTGAAACAAGCTCCTAGATCTTGCTACACAATATTGGATCATTATCTACGACAACAAGGTTTAAAAAATGGGGTGGTAGGAAGTAATATCTACATGAAGATGGACAAGGATAAATTGCTAGTCACTCTTGTATATGTTGATGATATTATTTTTGCTAGAAAAAATGATGAGATGAGTCATGAATTTTCTCAAAACATGTCTAAGGAATTTGAAATTTCTATCATTGGTGAATAATCTTACTTCCTTGGACTACAAGTAATTCAACTAAAGCGGGTATGTTCATCTCCCAACAAAATATCTTAAAGACAAGCTTAAGAGATATGGGATGGAAGAATGTGCTACTATGAGCACACCAATGAATACAGATTGAAAACTAAGCAAAAATGATGAATCCCCTTCGGTAGATGCAACTCTTTACAGGTCAATAATTGGAGCTCTTCTATACTTAACTGATTCACGACTCAATATTATGCAAGAAGTAGGAATGGTGGAAATATTTCAATAATCTCCTAAGGAATGCAATTTGATGGCTGTGAAAATAATTCTCAGATATTTGAAAGGAACTCCTAACTTTGGCCTATGGTATCACAAAAGCACAACTCTTACTGTGACAATGTGACAACTTACATCGATTTTGATTGGGCTGGAAGCATAAATGATCGAAAATGTACTAGCATAAATGAATTGTTCATGGGAGGTTGTATTGCATCTTGGCTCAACAAAAAACAATCTTTCATATCTATCTCCACAACTAAAGGAAAATAAATAGCTGTTGTAGATTGTTGTACACAAATATTGTGGATGAAGGAAGCATTGAAATATGTCAACATAGAAACTTATCAACCTACCATTATATATTGTGACAATACCAACACCATCATTCATTCAAAGAATCTAGTAATGCACTCAAAGAAAAAAGTTATTCCAATCAAATACCAAATTCTCCATGAAAAAGTTACAGAAAAAAATATAAAATTTCAATACATCAATACAAAGGAACAAACTGCATATATCTTCACAAAACCCCTACCATGAGAAGCATTTGAATATTTTATCCAAAATATGGGAGTCATTTCTCTTGCATCACATTAAGACAATGCATTAACAAGGGTATGAGCACCATGACAGGGGGAGCAACATGACAAGAAGAAAATTGATAGGGGGAGTACTTGGACACCCAATTTTCCATTGGTGTCAAAGGGGGAGTGTTACACCATTTTTTGGTCATCTAACCTTTCATCATTAGATGGACCCAAGTACACCATGTAAGACCAGTTTTACCCCTAGTAAAACTGCTTTCACTATGTTAATTAGGAAGCCCCAAAAGGAATAATTAATTAAACCATAATTTAATTATTATTCCCAGTCATGTTTAACCAAAAAACAAAGAAATTAATGAGATACACCCATAGTTATCTTATTATTTTCTAGGAATAATTATTTAAATAATATTCCTTGTTAAATATGACCAAATCAACCACTGTTAATTAAATAAATCATTATTTATTTGATTATATCCCAACCACTTCCTTAAAAGGATAAATAAATCATTTATTTATTTATTCCTCACTAATCAAGGGATTTGACCCAAGTCAAACACCCTTTCCCTCCAACAAATAATAATAAAATATTCCATAGAGGTGGATCTAGATTTGATTAACCAAGATCTAGAATGACCCAATATTTTGTTATAAATAGGAGGGTTTTCCCCTTCATTCTTCACCTTTTGTTGCCTATTAGATCACTCTGGATCTATACACTTGGTCACCATTTTCTGCCATTTTGCTCCCTTTGAGCTCTACTTTTTGCATTGGGTTTTCTACACCTACAAGAGAGAGAAAGCTTAGATCTGAAGTGCTGAGGACTACAAAGAACCCATCCCATTGAGGAGAGCTGGATACACCTTCTTGTTTTCCTCCCAGGTGCCTTGTAATATAAAAATTCATTCAAAAATCGTGTTCTTGTCTTGTCCGTTGGATGCATGGAGCAAACTCTTTACTTTACTGCTTAATGTCTTTCCATTTATAGATCTGTTTGTTGCAGCATTTTAACTACTAATTGCAGATCTGAAGATATTTTGCAGCCTCTATTGTTGTTAGGGCTATTAGTTATGCGTAGCTAAAGTGGTTCTTTTTCGTACACTTCGACGAAGAATTCATACTAACAGGGAGAAAATGGTGGGAGAAGAGAGAATATTGCCATCAATGACAAAGGGGGAGAATGTTGGCCAAAATTGTCATTTATGTCAATATGAGCATTGATGAAAATAACAATGGCATGGATGATTGTTGAATATCACACATGGATTCCTAATGAAGAAGCCCTTGCATTGATGAAACCCTAGCTATATTATTTCCTTGCTCTTGATGAAGAATCCCTAAACCTTTATACCTTGATTCATGATTATGACACCTTTCTCTAATTTTAAGGAATACCACAAAGAAAAATATTTCGATTAACATTTGAGACATCATATTATAAGGAATCTTTCACTAGCTTGTAAAGGAAACTTTCCCCTTTCCAATGAGCCCTTAATCATCCTCTAACTCCCCTTAGTCTAAGAGAAAATTATTTTTTAAGATGATATAACATATTATTTACTCTAGCTGAACTAAGCCTACTTATACAAGTTGACCTCACATCCAAGAGACATGTCCCTTTATTTAAAGTCAATTTTTTTATAAATAAGGGCTTTGAATATTCATTTCATCATCAATGTTTAATGAAGATCATCACAAGAATATAGAGCATTAAGAAGAGTTCACAACTCGTGAAATAAGGAGGCTGAGGAGGAATTGTTTTGGTTAAATCTGATTGGGTTATCTTTGAGACCTCGAACCTGAAGAAGTGAAGACCTGGAACCTTACACAATCACTTTTTGAACTCATATTATTTACCAATTTTGGAAAGTCTGAAAATATATGAGAACATACCTGTAAAAAACCATTAGATTATTGATTTGTTGTGAAGACCTCAACTTTAGTTCTAGTCACCTATGGAAGGAATATTGAGCTCGAATCTATATTTGGGAGCTCAAACCATAAAGAAAAATCATAACAGACCTGTGGAGGAGGACTATCCTAAGGATTTAGGCTTGTAGAAGTACCTCAAACCCTTGACAGTTTATTTACTGACTTGGATATTTGAAGGATTGCACCTCAAACCTTTAATTACAGAGCTATTTTTGTTAAGATCGGACTACTTACTAAAATAGTGGAAGGCTCGGAGTTGAAGTAACTATTTCAGGCTGGGACCTATGGCCGTTTATGTGATAAGGCTCCTCATTATTAGACAATAACAACAGTTACCTTAGACCTCCTTCAAGATCAAATTTGGCTTAGAATTTGGTGAAGGTTCAGACTTATGTAAGGGCTATTGATCAGTCCTAAATATTGAATATACTCGGACCTATTAGGTTCAGAAAAATCGTTTGGAGCAAACCTTGAAGCAAAATATTAAGAAGCCTTGGAAATTGAAGTAATTGGAGCCTTATATAATGAAGTAATTGGAGCCTTGGACAGTGAAGTATGTTAGCTCTTGGACAATGGACAAGATGGAATTTTGGCACAATCTTAGGGATCAATTGTTCAATATTGAAGTATGTCATTAATACATTATATTTGTTAAAAGTTGAAGGGTTGGGGCCCTAGAGGTAAGAGCCTCTAAAAAAAAGGTTGGAGCCTTGAGGAAGATAGGGTTGGAGCCCTAGGGGTTGGAGCCTCATAAAGCCCATGTTGGAGCCCAGTGAATTGAAGGGTTGGTTCCCTCAACATTATTGTACTCAAACTATTGTAAAAAGAGGATTGGTGTCCTCATATTTTCCTAATAAAATTCCTATTATTTATCTTCTGATTGTAATTCTGAAAAATATTAATTGGTAAAAATAAAAATTGAAAAGAAATATTGATTCACCCCCCCTCTCATTATTTCCAACAGGTGACTTAAAATCTAGATATATTGCTCAGATAATAACCCAGTAGATTTGAAAATTCAATGAATGAATAGGTGGAAGCTGACCCTCAACCTCGGTTATTTTATATTTTGTAAAAATTAAGGTGCTTTGAGAGAGTGAATCTACAATGGGTCAATATAATCTGGGGTTGTTTTAAAAAAAAAAGGCCAACCTTAAATGATGTTGGGAGTTTATCTACGATAAGTTGCCAATATAGAAGCCAATTTGAGCTCTTACCACTCTTGTCCCAAAAAAATATGGAATTACCATGGATAAATTTATAGTATTCAATATGTGAACATAATGGGATAACTAGGGAGGAATTCTTGATTGAAAAGATGTGGTAAATACTTGTGATCTCGCTTTTAAAAGCACTATTTAGAAAGGAAAAAGGAACTATGGCGCCTTGTCAAAAGGAGAAATGGATTGTATCTACCTCTTGAAGGGTTTTTAAATGGAGGAATTCAATTGAACAGAAAGGAAAAATATTTTTTCAATATGAAATCAAAACTCAAAAGGATGTTATGAGAGTGCTTACATGATGTCCAAGTTCTTCAAGGTTGATGACCACTTTATCCGAATATCATATATTTTAGGAATGATTTCAAATTAAAGCTAACCGCCTAAAATAAAAAAATTTAGGGAAACACAAATATGTAAAAAGATGAACATTCAACATATGTCAAGGGTTCTTCTAAAAATGTGTGAAATAAAGGTGAAATATTAGGGCACATTATTTATTCATTCTCTTATGAGAAAGGAAAATGTATGAGTTAGGTTTGTTATCTCTATATGTGAAGTGACACATTCATATTGAAAATCAGTCCCAAAATTAATTTTTATCCCTAGATGTTTATTGCTAAAAAGGAGGAATAATTTGACTTCTTCATGAAGGTTGCAATGTATAAATTCCATAGTGAAAATTACTCATAGAAAATCAAAACGAAAATATAAAATACACTACTATCCAGCTCCACTTTCAAACATGCACAATTTATTTATTTATTTATTTATTTATTTTATAGATGTTTATTGTTAAAATGAGGAATAATTCCACTTTTCCATGAAGATTGCAATGAATAAATCTAATCATAAAATTGAACGATGAAAATTTAGTGCACAAATAAAAAACACACAACTATCCATCCACAGGGGCTTCACTGGGTGAGCAATACAATATCACGTGGGTTCAATTGGGGTATTTATAATGAGGAAAAAATGACAATTATATTGGTGAATATATAGGGGGTAAAGGGTTTTTATATTGGCAAGTATAAAAAATGAAGCTCAAATTTAATGGAAAAAATATAAAGGGGTATAAAAAATGTTAATGAAAAAATGGATACCTACAATATCTAGTGAAAGTAGGGGTTTTTAAATTGGGATGGTGTATTGGGTTAGTATTGGTAGGCGATTAAATAATGTGATTTTTAGAGGTATTTTCCAATATGTATCAAATTAAGAGTATTCTTTAATATGCCATGAATGCATGTGATATGTCATTGGTTGATTAAGTGAAGCCCCCATGTATCGATCTCTACTTTCAAACATATAAACAATCCTTAAAAACACAAAAATTTGCACTAGCTAGGAATCGAACCCAGGTTTGTACCATGGTAGGATGATATTCTAGCACTAGACCACTAGTGCATTCATAATTCCTTTCGATCTCTACAAAAATACATTCTAAGGCATTATAAAAGTAAAAGAGTTTTGGAAATCGTTTCCCTTTTATATTATATAAAGAAGCCATGCTTCAAAAATTAAAATTGCAGGGCCCAACTGAGTTCAAACCAGTGGCATCTGGATTTGAATTCAAATTCTCTACCACTAAGCTACATGCCTCACTACTTTCTCACAAGAAATTGACTATTATTTAGTTTTATGTAGAAGAAAACATGGATGCATATTATGATTTAAGAATGACTAAAGTTTAAACACATATCAAAATGCGTTGTGAGGTGGGAAAATGGGATACATAAAATAAAAAAATGTGTTAATGGTGGATGGATGGATGGGATATTCCAATTCATATTTAATTTCTTAAAAATATGGTGGTGCATAAAGGCTACTAGGATGGAACAACCTAAGAAACATAAAAATTTAGGGGAAACTTGAACAGGGTTGATTGGATGAACACATTTCTAAAAGAATGAGGAAATTTCAATGAAAGAATATATATGTTAGAAAATAGCGAAAGGTTAGAATCCTTAACAATATATTTTGGTTTCGCTAATGAATATTGGGAAGGGGATTGCAATTTAAATAGATTAAGTAAAGGGAAGACCTGAATAAGATTTAAAAGGGCTCATTTAATGGAGGTATCTTACATCATACAAAGAATTCTTTTTTTTTTTTTAATTATAATTGGTGTTAATTGTTACAAGTTTAGAAGATATAAATGGTTCACAAAATAATTATGGAAAATTTTAGGGTCTAATATTCGTAAGTGGGCTAATTTTCCATCATTTTTTCAAAAAAAAAAAAAAAATTCACAAATTTTTTATTTTTTCTAAAAATGATTTGTCCACATTTTATAGTTTTAAATTATTTTATCTTTAAAAACACCAAAAATTTATATATACTATATATTCAATATAAATTTGAATATTTTTACAAACATGCCCAAATATTTTATAGTTTTCATACTAGGACTAGTAATGTTCGCTAAGGTTTCTAAACTTTAAGATAAATTTCCATTCTTGAAATTTTCCATGAAAGGAGTGTTTCTTTTTAGATTTATCTTTTGGATATTTAAGAATATGTTGTTTGTGTTAAACACCTAATCTATAAGGGTTATGTTGTGGAATATTAAGTGTAATAGGAGTCCAAAAGACCTTGGAAGATTAATCCAATGGTCAAAACATTGTATTATTATGTATATCTATTTAATGCAATTTATTTGAATATTATATTTTATATATAGTCAGAACTCCAATAGTGGCATTAGATTGTACCTCTCAGAGGCACACCTTATCCAAGTCTAACATTCCCTCCACCTTCCTTAACTGTTTCTTTCTGTTGTGCACATTTATTTGCATTTAACATTTTCTCTTCCATTTTTGTAACTCTTTATTTGTTTATAAATCTCATGCACTCTAGGAACCCTCGACTATAGTGGTTGTTTCTCTTTCCATGTTAAATATGGATGGTGGAGAGATGACGATTGATATTAAGTAACTGAGAGATTATTTTGGCTACCCATATGAAAACATGTCCGCTTGTATAAGGAAAGAGTAATGCAATAGAATGTGGGCATAAAGGACCCACCTACAGTTTGGTTTTGGATCCAAGATATCCCTTTCCTTAACTATATCGAACTACCTTGGGTTTCAATATTGTGACATATATAGTGATCCATATCTTTTAACTTCAAAGATGCATACATAATTGCATATAAAATAGCATATTAACCAAGTAGCTTAACACATGAAAAAAAAAGAGAAAATAATAAAGCAACCTTAAGATCAAAGGCACACAAATTATTTGATTACGGAGTTCACCCAATGTGGGCTATGTCTCAAGGCCCTGCTCAAAGTGGGGAGGCCTTCTTTCATTTATTGGCATCAAAGAAATTAATTACAATCAATATTTACAAAAATGATCCTTATACCTCAATTTCTGATGATGGCCTAGAAATGGAGACATTGGTTGGAGAAATAGACTGCACGGTTGGATTCCTGGTGCAAAAATGTGTAAAAATGACTATAAATCTCTCAAATTATGACACTGGCACCTTTAGCCCTCTATGGGAATATTTCCAGCATCTTGGCAAATCCCTCACTCATGGCTCTGGCCCTCCTTCTCGCTCAGGTTTCCACTGGTTTTCTCTCCATCGATATCGTTGGAATGGAAAATGAGAGGTTTAAGTAACATTGGTGGTAGAGCTACAAACGTAGGTCACGTGGGCTGTTGGTAATTGGGTGTGTTGGTTTGGCGGAGGTTCTTGGGTCAAACCCTGTAGAGCCTTTGTTTTTAGCCTGCTGCATTATATTTGTGGTAGTTGTTTGTTAGGTTTGCCCGAGAGGCGGGCCGACCCCGATGGTAATCACAAGTGACACCCGATGGGTGGTATGTCTACCTATGGAGGCACACCCACATTTTAATATATATATTTTTATATAATGTTGTTATGGGGGTGGCGGGGCTAGCAACCCGCTACCCCAATTTTGTTATTATTTTTTTATTTTTTGATATACAATGGTTAATATTTTCACATATATAAGGTTTACTGGACGAATTAAGGAGGCAACAAAATTTCATTTTCCTATCACCATTTTCTGTGCACCATCCCTTTGCAATTTTTTTTCCTCATTAGTGATTGTCACTTGGCCAAGTTTGACTAGAAATTTGACCAACTATAACTTCAGCATATGAATTCAGATTTGAGTGTCATTCACACCGTTGGAATCAGCGTGATGAGTACTACGATATGGTCATGGTTTCACTTCCATACGATGAATTTTATTTTTGATATATTTTCAAGACCACTTATATTTATGGATCCATCTAGATCATTCCTCCCCACTAATGAGCATTTGGACCACCAAAACCTTTATCATTCAATTGGAAAGTGAGGGAATTGATCCCTCACTTTCTCCTTTTCCATCCATTGATCCTTACTTGGATGCATTCCTTTGAAACCAATACAAAGGTAATCTATGTCTCCCCGTCGTGAAATCCTGGTCTTTCCGTCAAGAATGATGTCCTATGGTAGCTTGTCCAAGTATTTAGGTGAAAATTCATCTACAGTAGGAACCTGTCCAATATATTTAGTGTCCATGATCAAAGGAGGCTCACAAAGCTTCAAATTTTCAACATTCACCATTGAGGACATCTGCATGTATGTTGGAAAATCGAGATGAAAATCATTGTCTCCAATTTTCTCTAATATGGGGCATATCGAATTCGTATCAACTTCTTTCCTTCCCCCTTCATTATGGATTTTCTAATGTGGAGCCACACTTTATCCCCAACTTGGAATTGGTGATCAACTTGGTGCTTGTCATGTCGAGCTTTATATCGAGATTTACTTTTCTCTGACTACTCCTGCACTACTTGGTGAATCATTTGTATCCACTGAATGAAATTTTGTGCTTTTTCCCTGCCATCTCTCCCAATGTAATATTCATCTCTCTCAAAGACCATGTATAAGGGATACTTTGGAAAATATTCAAAGCATGTCTCGAAGGGTGAGCTATGAGTGGATGAATGCACTGTCTGGTTGTATTCATATTATACATAAGGAATCTGCTCGTCCCACAACTTGAGTTGCTTGCCACAATAGCCTCAAAGTGAGTGTATCACTGTAGGGTTGACAACCTCTATTTGTCTGTCGGTCTCCAAATGAAATGTCATGCTTGTCTTCATATTGTTGTCCATAATTCTCCACAAAATCGTCCAAAAATCTCCAAGAAAATGAGAGTCTCTATCAAACACAATGGATGTGGGAAGCCCAAAGTCGACTCATACAAATTGAAATAATAAATGAGTAGTATGCTCTGCAGTTACCTGCTTTTTACAAGGAATTAAGACACGTATTTTTCTAAATCAATCCAGAGTGACATACAAACAGTCATCACCTCCCCTATACCAAGGAAAACTGCCTACAAAATCCATTAACACACTTTCCCATGGATGACACAGAATAGGGAGTGGCTTATAGAGCCATAATTTTCTATTGGCAAGCTTGCAAATTGAACACAACACACATACCTTTACATATCGAGTCACAATATTTTTCATGTGAGGCCAATAACAAAACCTCTGTAAATGAAAAAAATTATTTTCTAAGCCAAAATGACCTGTCACAAGAGAGGTATGTGCCTCTCTGATTACATGTATCCTTTCATTGGCTGGAATACAAATTTTTCCAAGATGGTACAATAGTTTTCCCTGGAAGTGATAATTATCTACCCATGATCCATGCATAAGTTTTTCATAAATATCCTTAAAATAATCATCATCAACATATTGTTCAACATAAATTTCAAAAGATAAAGAAGCATTTTGCAAAACTATAGATTCAGAAATAGGAGGGCTAGAAAGAATATATTCCACTTTGTTGTTGGTGCACTTCTTGTATTTTTTTACTAAGTGAAACTGCAGGAGGATTCCCATCCATCTAAAATGACGTGCTTGTTGAAGGTTGGTCTGTGATTTAAGATACTGCAAGGGTCAATGATCTGTGTGAATGATGGTATCCTTGCCGATTAGGTAGTGTTTCCACTTCTTCACGCTTTGAACCAAGGCATACAACTCCTTGTCATATGTGGGATAGTTCACAACAACTTGGCAGAATGTCTCTGAATGGTAACATACATGTTTCCTTTATTGCATCAATACTGCTCCCACGGAGTATCCACTGACATTTGTATCAATCTCAAAAGGTTGTTGGAGGTCAGGTAAGGCCAAAAATGGTGCAGTATTGATCTTCTCTTTCAGTGTATCAAAGGATTTCTGCTGCTTTACTCCCCACTGAAATGTTTTCTTCACACTCGTCAATGCACATAAGGGTATGTAATGAAAAAGAAGTTGGAAATGAAGCTTCTCTAATATTGTACTCCACCCAAATAGCTAAGAATATCTATAATATTGGTGGGTTTAGGCCACTTTACAATCACATCAATTTTAGAAGGATCTATTTTCAATTGTCCACCTCCGAAAATGTGACCCAAGTAAACCAAAGAGATCTTACCAAATTCACACTTAGACATTTTGAAATTTTGACATACAATTTTTCTTTTTTCAAAACATCAAGCGCCCTTTTAACATGACTCACATGATAATCCCATGTCCTACTGTAAAAATTATGTCATCAAGGCACACAAGTACAAAATCATCAAGAAAATTCCTAAAAATATCATTCATCACCCTCATGAATGTGGTTGGAGCATTGCATAGTCCGAATGCCATCACTAGTCATTCAAACAACCCCTTCTTGGTTTTGAATGCAGTCTTCCATACATCTTGTTCTGTAATCCTAAATTGATGATAGCCACTACACATGTCTAGCTTTGTGAAATAGATGAAAATTTTCAATTGATCTAAATCATCAACACGAGGGAGAGGGTACTGATTCTTCACTATTATTTTGTTGAGTGCCCTATAATCTACACACATCCTTTATGTCTCATCCCTTTTCAGTAGCAACATGATGGGTGAGACACATGGAGAAGAACTTGGCCTTATGACCCCTTGGTGCAACAATTCCCGTACGTGTTTCTTTATCTCCTCCATCTCAATGGATGAAAAACCTGTACATACCAATGTTGGGTAAAGGAGTATTCTGCTGCAAGTGAATATCATGTTGGATGTCAGGCTTTGGAGGAAAACCACTTGATTTCTAAAAAATCCCATCATAGTTAGAAATAATTTTATATAATTCCTTTTTATGAGTGGGATCACAACCTTGGAAAGCTTCAGATGTCTCCACATATTTTTCTCTCACAAACATGAGCATGCATCCTTTGCTGGAATTCACCAACCACTTCATTTGACATGCACTTACAACACTAGAACTGATTTTTGCACGATGAGATCTAACAATGTATTCTACCTTATATTTTGTGAGATGATACTTGTTTTCATGGCAAAAGAAAACTGATTTCCTATCATACAAATATGGACTCCCCAAAACCATGCCACATATAACCAAAGGTACAACATCAAGATCAACCTCATCTACTAGTTTGGATGCAAATACAATTCTATATCTACATTGTTTGGTTGCATGCATTTTTTCTTTATCGCAATCCAACCAAGAAGGTAAGGTTTCAGATGAGGCTTGGTTTCTAATCCCAATTTCTTAACCAAGGATTCTGAAATAAAATTTACTTGTGATCCTAGATCAACCAATATTTCCACTTTAGTATGTTTCATTATGACTCTAATGTGGAACAACTCAGTCCTCTTTTGTTCATTAAAAAGAGACTCATTTGAAGAACTTGTACTTGCATGTAATTCTGATTTTTTATTACCATTAAGAGAAAGGTTATCTTGTATGCCCATTGTTGTGATTTGCATTTCATCACCGAAATTGGACCCAAGGACTTTTTGTATGGGTGCCACCATCCTTTTCTTATTCTTCCCACCAAATCTCTTTGTTTTTAACTCCCAGTGAAACTTCCAACATTGTTTATCATCATGGCCTTCCTTCTTGATGTATTCACTCCTTCCTCCTTCTTGGTTGTAGCTACCTTCTTGTCCTTTCCCTTTCCTTTTCCTTTAAACTTTCCATTACGAGTTTTGAAAGATGATTTATTTCACTGATCTTATTTTTCATTATTTCCCTTGCTTTAAAGGTAGTGGGATCAATAGTAGTAGGCTCAAATAATATTAGTAAGCTCAATTAATAACAAATAATGTATGGTGTAACTATGTAAAGCACCAATACACTTTGTTACAGTTTCAGGTCAATCAAGTGGAGTGTTCAAATTCAAAGCTTGTTTCCTAAACTCTTTTGTGACTCTTTGTACATTTTTACCCTTTCCTTGTCTTAAATATTTCCATTCCCTTAAGGCCTTTTTTCGATAACCCAAAGGGTAAAACTAATATTTTAATGCATAAACAAAATTGGACCAAGAATAAAGGAGACTACTCAAGTCTTTGTTGCCTTTCTGCAACTTTCTCTCCCATTGAACGAGAGCGGTGCCACTCAGCTGAAGTGATGCTAAGGAGATCTTTGCCTCATCATCCTCTATATGCTGAATCCATAAATAAACCTCGATCTGTCTAATCCAATTGTTTAGTTTCTCTACATTACATTATCCATTATATGTGGAAAAATAAAACTTTACATCTAGCTTTAAAAGTGGCTTCTTATATGTATTTTTATGGTTCCTGATAGAATGATGAGAAGAGGAAGAAGAAGAACTTTCACTGGTGGATGGAGAGGGAGGAGGCTCTTCTCCTCCACCTCCATGATGTACCGATGTATGATCATCAAGCTATTTCTTCTCATGCATGATTGTCTTATCATATTCTTCAAACAACTTGTCAGATTTCTTTGGCATGGTGAAGAATATAATGTGATAATTTCTCTCTTCTTCCGCTCGTGCATCCTATTGGACAAGGCACCCCTCGATTGAATATTTTGAGAAAGACTCCACAGATAAAGGAGCGAAGCGCGCAACACAGAGCTATGTTTGAGTTTTAGAGGATTTGGGGTGGGTTAAAGCCCCTTATCTTGTAAAGGGATGGGATAATTTTGTATACCTTGAGCTCCTCCTATGGTTTTTGGACCATGGTATTGTAAAAGAGAAGACTATATAAGGAGTCTAGGATAGATCTTGAGTAAATATATCATAACTCATGATAGAATGCACTTGGATGTAACTTTATTTTGAGTATGTATTATGTTATTGTTGGAAAGGGAAGGCTCCTGCTGCTAAGCGCGCTGAGACCTTAGATAGTTTGCAATTGAGTGCTTGGACCCCTGCAGCTAAGTGCGCAGGGTGGAAAGGGTTGTATTTAGAAGATATGAGTAATAATAGAAGACTTTGAAGACAAATTTTTTTTATGTGTTGATGTGTTTGCTTTAATTTTATTTTGATATCATCTGTGATGAATTAAGGTTTTTTATACATAATTGCATCGCAAATTCCTGTTTATAGTTATTTATGTTGTTTTATTCTTGTTAAAGTAAAATCATGTAGTCTACAAGATAGTTCAACATAAGTGTATATGCATTGTATAAATTCAAACACTATTTACTAGGCACACACTTCAAAATGTTCATGGATCACTCTGCTTTGAAATACTTGGTCAACAATCCTATGTTGTGGGGGAAGATTTGAAGGTGGCTATTGCTATTCCAAGGGTATGATTTCGAAGTGATAGTCTAGCCAAGATGTTTGAATGCAAGACCAGATAATTTTTCCAAGATCGAAACAGGCGAAGAACCTACTAATATTGAACAAGGGTTACCTGATGTGCAGTTGTTCACTATTAGGGTTGTAGAGGAGAATTTTATAGATATAATTCAATTTATGACTATGAGAGTCGCAACTACGGACTACACTACGTAGCAGAATAAAGAGTTGGTAGTAAAGGCAACATATTTTACCATGATTGTAGGACATTTATTCAAGAATTAGGACTTAGTTCTTTTGTATGAAAACAAGTTTGAAAAGTTCCTAGGTAAACTGAAAATGCATTGGTTGGGACCTTACATTGTCAGGAGTGTCTCAGAGTGGGGCGTAGTTCAACTCGAGAAGGTGAATGGTGAGTTGTTCCCTAGACGTATCAATGGAAGTTGATTGAATTTATACAAGGATGACTCAGCCCCTAGGGGTTCACATTGACTATATTGCGGAGAAGATTCTTAATGCTCCACAGTTGAAAGAGAGCATGGGACTATAAACTAATTTTCCGAGGGGATGCTTTTTCGAAGTAGAACTACTATGCAGTATGTAGGAAGATGGAAAATTTGGAGGGAAATTCACCAAAGGAATCTGAACTATGCCAAAGAGGTGGGTCTGATGAAGTTCATCCAAAAAGTGACTGTTGGAACCATAATAGTTTATTTGAAAAGGACTTGGCCATTAAAAGGAGTGGGAGGGATGTATTTAATGGGCATATCCAGGCGGATCTGTCGAAAAATCTGCATTTATGAGGCGTATCTGAAAGAGATCATCGAGTTTGAATTTGAACTTTTCTATACATCAGGCATCCCACTCCACATTCGAACACTTTGCGCTCCAAGAGTTAGAATTGAGATTTTGTACTTGAAGGCTAGCCAAGGGAGTCATTGCATGTTGGATTACAATTTTGAAGTGCTTAGAGAAGCTGCATTGATCAAAACAGGGCTAGGGCACACAATCCATCTAGGTATAAGACACACCATAATAGCTACACCACCAGCAAATGTTTCAGGGCCGAGGTCACTCAGGAAAAAACCCATCACAGGTGAAGCAGCCTCCAAAAAGTAGAAGAAGCTAAGGATTTGAACATCTCCCATGAAGAAAATTCCAAAGGAACCAAGGTCTAAGGTGACGTGGGATCAACATAAGGAGCTTGTCGAGGTTGAGTCGGAAGAAGAAGAAATGATGCCTGGAGGGGTAACAAAACCTATTTAGAGGTTGCCCCCATATATTCTGCCATGGAAGCTGACAACTGCGAAACCTAGGAAGAATCCAAATGCATTAAAGTATAATATTTTCACACCTTTATTTCCTGAATATGTTGTGGTTGAGGGAGATTTGTTGGGAAAAGTGCCACAGCTACGCATGGGGGATTGATATTTCAATAATTGCATCAAATACCCCCAATTCGAGCAAAGCGGGTATTTGCACTCTATATACTATGAAGCTACTAGAGTGACAAACTACAACCAATGAAGTGGGTAGCCAACATTCATAATGTAGGGTTGTTGAACATGTTATATGTTCTACACTTTAGGCACAACATTATCAATACAACATGTGTGCGCCAACTGGTGGCCCTAGTGCATGATGATTTCCTATGGTTGGGGGAAAGAATCCCCATTTATGCGAAGTTGATAAGGAAGATCATGACACTTCCTTATCTCCGCCTGGACCCCACTGAAGCATTTGTGGGCAAGGATAAAGATAAGAAGATGGATGACCAGATGAGGCAGGGATATGGCCTGATGAAGGGAAGCAGGGGTTACTCCATTAACTCCATCACAGGGTCAGTGTGCTTTTCCACCCATATTTTATCAGGAAAGCTCATGCAGAAGTTTCGTGCTGAAGAGGTTTCAGCACCGGTGGTGTCTTTGGATACGTAGTGCAGCAAAGGTGTTATGTACAATTGGGTAGGATACTTATGTAAATAATTCTTAGATGATTGCAGGGAGGCTCAGGAGGAGGGCACAAAGTTCCACTACGCATGGCTCCTACTCTTAATTGTGCTGATGGCCTGGAAGGAGCTTAACGAGTCACAATTCTCCACTGTGGGCCAAAATCTCTCCAAAACTGAGAGGTATGCCTCGCTGTGGAATTCAAAAGAGCCAACCCAATTGATGGCAAACAAATTCTTTTGAGTCAGGGTTGAGATAATTTCGCGCACAATGATTAGCCAGAAGCCTTGACTAACACCAAGTATTTTGGCCGAATATTGATGGGTGGCAGAATTTTAAGAATATTTCCACCACGCGCACATCCACGCGAAGGACCTTACTGAGGTCTGGTATGAGCTATCTTACCTATTCACAAAGGATGATGTTGTGTGAATATTAAGTGAATGGCCAAGTGATTGGTTAATTCCTCCCACTGAAGGTGCCAAGACAAAAAGGGTAGGCATAAGTGGTGTGAAGACTAGTGCTCAGATAGGAAATAAGGATACCAGGAAGCAACCTAAGAAAGTCACCTTCACGACTAATAAGGAGGTTGAAAAATAAGTTGAGAAAGAGAAAGAGAAGGATGATCTGGAGACAGGAGGAGGCGATGATCAGGGTGTTGACGATACATCTATGGATCTAGCAGCCTCACCCTTCCCTTATATTGTAAAAAAATGATAGATACATGGTGGCAGAGGCGCACAGAAAAAGATGAAGTCTGATGGGTCCGCCGACCTTGAATCCTTAGTACTCACTAAGGGGTACTTCGATGAAATTGGTGACATTGTTCAACACATCATTGAACATCTGTGGGGAAAATTTTTCCATCAAGGCCTCAAGGACTTACAGGTTCAGACGAGTGCAGTACAAGCAAGCATGAGTGAATAAATCGGGCTTCAAGCAAGCACAACTCAAGTGAGCGGGGCACTAGAAGGTGCAAGTACAATAGAGCATGAGCTGATGATTACAAGGGATACCAGTGCGGTGATGATACTTACAGGAACCTTATGTTTTGGAACTGTTGAGAAACTAGCGGAGAAAAAAAATTGACAGAACACTAGGCTCAACCTCACTGCACTCCCATTGAAGGCATTGTATGAGTTCCACCATAGCGTTACCGAAAAGTTACAGATTAGAGAGCAGTGCACCCTATTGATTATCCAAGATGTTAAGCAAGAAAGGAAGAGGATGGCAGAGGAAAAGAAGCAGGTGGTATAGGAGTGCGATGAGGCAGCTGCACAGAGATAGAAATTAGAAACGACCATCACCAAGGTTTGCAACAAACTACCTAAGTTGCATATTTAGGCTGCAACAACGCCAAAGGAAAAAGTGTAAAAGCTCACAAAAAAAATCAAGGATTCCATAGCCGAAGTAAACAAGGTGTGACTTTAGATAGAGATGAAGATAATTGAGCTGCAAATGCAATTACAACTAGCTACTCCACCAGAGGTCCGGGAGTAGCACGCAATAGAGATTAAGTTTTCCAATGAAAATATTGATTCCACAATCCAGGAATGCACTCAAGTATTTAAATATTTTATGGATGTTTTGGCCTCACTACAGGAGGACCCTTAGGTGTATTATATTGAAGAGGAAGTTTGTGCGAAACTGCAACAGATGGACCACATTAACGTCACCGTGAAGGCTTTAGCACCAATATAATGGTATGCCTGTCTCTAGAGGGTAAATTCTTGCAGGAACAGATCATTAAGTTGCGCAGAAAAGAACAACTTATCATAACCAGAATGAATCCATAAGAAGTCAAAGGAAATCCTCTATCGCATACTATCAAGAAAAATATGAAGGGACTGTGCCAAACACAAAAGGAGATTGCCACAAAAATTGTAGGTCCATCCATTGAGACGTTGCTGACCCAAATCCGTGAAGTTGAGAAGAAGTACGCCAAAACAGTTCCACCTCTGAAGAATTACTTGAGCATCATCAAAGCAAAGATCTAGGGCACACCAATAGAGTGACTCAGGATGAGTCACATTTTTTTGTTGAGGTCCTGTTGGACAGGGTATCCCTCGATTGAAGATTTTGAGAAAGAGACTGTAGATCAAGGAGCGGAGTGCGCAACAAAGAGCTATTTTAGAGTCTTAAGGGATTTGAGGTGGGTCAAATCCCCTTATTTTATAAAGGGATGAGATAATTTTTTATATCTTGAGCCCCTATTTTTTGGACCTTATTTTTTGGTGGGTGGACCCGCCCATGTTTTTGTGCATGGGTTTGCACATGGTTTTGGGGCGTAATGGTTTTCGACCCCTGGTATTTTTTAGATCCAGTCAAGGGAACTACAATTATGTTGGAACCCAGGGTTAATGGATTGGGGTTTATGAATGCTTTGACATGTATATATATGTGTTGTAACATTAAAATGAATATAATGAAAAATCAAGTTGGTAGTCCTGATTTAGGATCCAGGGGAAAATATCTATGTATATCTATTTTATGTTTGATTCTCTCACTATTGTTTATTTATTTTTTTAAGATTTGTTTGCAGATAATTTCTGTATAGGGTTAAAACCTACATTTGGTATCAGAGCTGTTTCGACTTCAAGGGGATGCCTTTGCTGCTAAGGGGTTTTTTTCTTGAGCTTTTGGTAGACCCTGTTCAGTGGGAGATCTGGGGGATCGATTCTTGTGGTGAAAGAAGATGGAGAGCAGTGGAAAGATAAAGATCGTAAAATTTAATGGTCATATTTTTGAGCTGTGGAAGCTCAAGATGGAGGATCTGCTGGTGAATAAATATCAGTGGATCACGGTAGATCCAAGTACTAAAACCAATGACAATGTCAGATGAAGACTGGAAGAAGTTGGATCGGAAGAAAAAGAGCACAATACGGTTGTGTGTCTCAGATTTAGTATTGTTGAATGTATCTGGGGAAGCTATGGCGAAGAATTTGTGGGACAAGCTAGGGACTTTGTACCAATGTAAGTCTCTGGTGAATAAATTGTTCCTGCGAAAAAAGCTATATAACCTGAGGATGAAGGATAGAGACTCTGTGACAGAGCATCTAAATGCCTTCAATACTATGGTAAGTTAGTTGTTACCTGTTGATATTAAAATCTTAGATGATAATAAGAGCATCAATTTGTTGTTTTCTCTACCAGATTCGTGGGACAGTCTAGTTATCGCAATAGGTAACAATACAACTACCTTGAATTTTGATGACATTTTCTCAGCCTTGCTGTCGAAGAAAATGAGACGGATAAATATGGAGGGTCAGAATGGAGATCCCTTATCTGTACAAGGAAGGTCCCAAAATAGAAATAGGAATAATATTTCGAGTGGGAGATCTAAATCTCCAAGAAAGTTTGTAAAGGTGTGCTAGAAATGCAGAAAGGAGGGGAACTACAAGAAGGATGGCATATCTAAAGCTCCCGAGAAAGGAAAGAGATTTGATGATGCTCCTTCTGCAGAGGCAAAAACCACCTCGGAAGAAGGTGGGGATGTGTATTTGGCTTCTTCTTCAAATACACATGTAGATCATGACGCATGGTTGATTAAATCAAGTTCATCCTTTAACTTCACTCCCCATAGGGAGTGGTTTTGTGAGTATGAGAAGTATGATGGTGGTGATGTATTCTTAGGGGATGATAGGAAGGCCAAAATCGTCGGATGTGGAAAATGCAAGCTGAAGCTGCAAGGTGGAAGGATTATAACCCTTCCTAGTGTTCTACATATTCCTGCATTGGCCATAAATCTGATTTGTGTAAGCAAGATGGATGATGCAGGTGTAAAAACAGTGTTCGAGAAAGATACATGTAAGATGGTATGGGGAGCACTGGTATTAATGCGGGGAGTTCGGATTGGAACTCTGTACAAGCTTCAGGGTAGCACTGTTATTGATTGGTGTAACAGTTCTGTGGTTCCTGAAAGTGGAGTGGAAATCCTAGTGGTCTCTGGAGAAAAGACCATGCTATGGCATCAAAGGCTTGGACATATTGCAGAGAAGGGCCTTCAGATACTGCATGGAAATGTTATGGTAGAAGGTATGTCTAATTTCTCTCTGGATTTCAATTTCTGTGAACATTTTGTATATGGGAAGCAGAATCGGGTGAGTTTTCCTTCTAGTGCTAAGAGGGCGAACAAGATATTAGAGCTTGTGCAAAGTGATGTGTTTGGACCTGTGTCGATTCCATCACTAGGAAAATACGTGTACTATGTCTCATTCATAGATGACTTCTCAAGGACTACATGGATATATTTCTTGAGGAAGAAATCTGAAGTCTTTGAAAAATTGAAAGAATTTAAGGCTCTGGTGGAAAACCAGACAGAGAAGAAGATAAAGGTGTTGAGGACAAATAATGGTGGAGAGTTTTTCAAGAAGGAATTTGAAGAATTCTGTAAGACGTGCGGTATAGCATGACATAAGACTAATCCATACACACCCCAGCAAAATGGATTTTCAGAAAGAATGAACAGAATGCTAATGGAAAAGGCAAGAAGCATGCTCAGTGGTATCGAGTTATGACAGGAATTCTGGGCCGAAGTAGTGGAGACTACATGTTAGCTCGTTAACAAATCGCCTTCATCAGCATTGGAGGATAAGACTCCACATGAGGTATGGACTGCTAAGAAACCATATCTTTCACATCTGAGGGTATTTGTATGTGATGCATATGTAAATGTTCCAAAGGAGAGAAGGACCAAGTTGGATAATAAATCTGAAAGGTGCATCTTTATTGGGTATAAGGATGGTTTAAAAGGTTACAAGCTTTGGAACCCATAAACAAGGAAGGTTGTGTACAACCGCGATGTGGTGTTTAGAGAGATGAAAGATGTTTTTAAACATGAATTCCTACCAAAGGAACCTGAGAAGATAGAGTTTGAGCTAAAGGAGGATAAATTAGACTCTACAAAAGAAGAAGATTTAGAAGAGGAAGAGCCACAAACTCTAGCTATGAGAAGATCAGTTCAGGAAAGAAGGCAACCAAAAAGGTATAGTCCATATGCTTTCTATTCAAATTTTTCTTTAACTATAACTGATGATGATCCCAAAACTGTCAGGGAGGCAGTAGATTCAAAGGATGGAAAACCCTGGAAGGAGGCCATGGTTGATGAAATGGCATCCTTGCACAAAAACGAGGCATGGGATCTGGTGGAGTTTCCAGCTGGAAGAAAACCCATCGGGAGAAAATGGGTGTTTAAGAAGAAGATGAATGTAGAATGCAAGGTGGAGAAATACAAAGCTCGATTGGTAGCAAAAGGTTATTCCTAGGTGCCGGGAATTTATTTTGGTGATATTTTTTCTCTCGTTTCCAAGGTTACTTCTATTAGATTACTTTTATCTATTGTTTCTGCCTTTGATTTTGAGGTAGAATAGATGGATGTGAAGAAAATATTTATTCACGTGGATCTAGAAGAGGAGATCTACATGAAGCAACCTGAAGGCTTTATGGTGAAAGGTAAGAAAGAATTTGTATGCAGGTTATAAAAATCTCTGTATGGGTTATAACAATTAGCAAGGATGTGGTATCAGAAATTTTATACCTATATACGGGGACTTGGCTTCACTAGAAGAAAAGAGGATCACTGTATATATTTTAAATTAATTGGTGATCATGTTATTTATTTGGTCTTGTATGTGGATGATATGTTGCTGGTTGGAAATGACAAAGAAATTATCCTGGATTTGAAGACCCAATTGTTCTCCATATTCGAAATGAAGTATCTTGGTCTTGAAAACTATATTTTGGGCATGGAAATTAAGAGAGATCGGTCAAAGAGGAAGCTCTGGTTAAACCAAAGGAACTATGTTGAGACAATATTGCAGAGGTTCAATATGAAGGATAGTAAACCAGTGAAGGATCATATTCTTGTACGTTTAAATATATCTATTGAACAATGTCCCAAGACACAAGAAGAAGAGGAGGATATGTCCCATGTTCCATATGCAAGTGCAGTGGGTAGCCTGATGTATGTAATGGTTTTTACTAGACAAAAATTTGCACATGTAGTGGGAGTATTGAGTAGGTTTATGTCAAAACCAGGGAAGGAGCATTAGACAACAACGAAGCGGGTTTTTAGATATTTGCGTGGCACTAGTGATTATGGTTTGTGTTACCAGGGAAGACCAAGATTGGATAAAGTTTTGGAAATCCATGGTTTTGTTGATGTAGGCTGGGCTGGAGATCTGGACCAAAGAAGATCTACAAGCGGGTATGTGTTTAGCCTATTTAGAGGTGCAGTCAGTTGGATGAGTAAAAGACAGTTTGTAGTGGCTCTTTCAACTACAGAGGCAGAATACATGGCAGCCAGTCATGCAAGCAAGGAAGCAGTTTGGTTGCAGAGATTGTGTTCAAGTATGGGGTTGGTGTAGTGAGCTATAAGGATAGAATGTGATAGCCAAAGTGAAATTTTCTTGGCTAAGAACCCTGCTTATCATTCAAAGACAAAGCACATTGATGTTCAATATCACTTTGTGAGAGACATGGTTGAGGATAAAAGGGTGTTGCTGGTAAAGGTGGACACTTTGAATAATGTCGTAGATGCATTGATGAAGTCTGTGAGCACTCAAAATTTCTCTTGGTGTAGAGAAAAAATGGGTGTTGCAGAGTTGTATTTATGACTAAGCTCTCCTGTGGCCCCCTACATAAAGAAAACAACAAGTGGGAGAATGTTTGGTATTTGTTATATTCCTTCCATGATTAATTGCACGAGCGGGGGTGGGGGGGCACAAGGGGGGTGATAGACCTCCTTTTATGTTGCATTGCACGCAACAGGGGGGGCGACAACCCCCCCTATTTAGGGTCTGGGGCAATGCCCTGGGAAAAAAAATTTGGACCCTATTTTTCGGTGGGCGGACTCGCCCATGGTTTTGTGCATGGGTTTGCACATGGTTTTTGGGCATGATGGTTGTCGTCCCTTGGTATTTTGTAGACCTGGTCAAGGGAACTATGGTTATGTTCTAATCTAGGGTTAATGGATTGGGGTTTATGAATGCTTCGACATGTATATATATGTGTTGTAATGCTAAAAGGAATATAATGAAAGTCCTGATTTGGGATCCATGGAGAAATCTCTGTGTATATTTGTTTTATGTTTTATTCTCTCACTATTATTTATTTTCTATTTTTAAGATTTGTTTGCAGATAATTTATGTACAGGGTTAAAATCTACAGGTTTTCAGACCATGGTTTTATAAAAGAGAATACTATATAAGGAGTTTAGGATAGAGCATGAGTAAATATCTCATAACTCGTGACAGAATGCACTTGGATGTGACATCATTTTTTGTTTATATTCTATTGTTGTGGGAAATGGAAGACCCCTACTTCTGAGTGCGCGAAGACCTTAGAAAGTCTACAGCTGAGTGTGCAGGGTAGAAAGGGTTGTATTAAGAAGATCTGGGTAATAATAAAATACTTTGAAGACAAATTTTTGTTTTGTGTTTATGTGTTTTCTTTACTTTATTTTCGCATCATCTGTGCTGAGTTAAGGGGTTTTTTTACATAATTTCATCGCAAAGTCCTTTTTACATTTATTTATGTTGTTTTATGCTTGTTAAAGTAAAATCGCGCAGTTTACAAGATAGTTCAATATAAGTGTTAAACAATGATTGTCTAGTTAGTATATCTGTTCGGCAAGGTTCTGATAAGTGTTAACGACAAGATAAGCCCTAAAGCCACACTCCATTATCCCTATGGATGTAGAAACTTGGTTATAGCATCCCCCTATATTTCCTCGGGTGAGACTTCATTCTGCGCAACAAATCGTTGCCGAAAGGGCCAATAATAGTGGGTTTTGTTGGTTCGTGCAGCCATATCTGAACTTGGGTCTAAGTCCCATCAACCCAACACATACTCATCTACCATATTCCATCTTCATGGTTCACACCCTGCTTTTTGATCAAAGGATTTTAGTTTTCCTTCAACTTTTTCAAGCTTGTTCCTGGTTAGCATTCACTCATGCAACTCACATCAAGAAGACCTACTCTGATACCAAACTTGATCTGGATATTTTAACTTCAAGGATTCATAGAGAATTGCATATAAAAGAGTATATTAACCAAGTAACTTAACACATGAAAAAGAAGAAAAAAACATAAAGAAACCATGAGAACAAAGGCACATAAGCGATTTGATTACATATTTCACCCAGTCTGGGCTACGTATCCGGGCCCTGCTTTAATGTGGGGAGGAATTATTTCTTTAATTAGAAGAAAATAAATAAATTACAATAAATATTTACAAAAATGACCCTTATACCTCCATTTTTTATGATGGCTTGAAAATGGAGACCTTGGTTGGAGAAACAAACTGCACGGTTGGATTCCTGATGCGAAAATGTGAAAAAATTACTATAAACTTGTCAAATTACAACACTAGCACCTCTGGCCCTCTAAGGGAATATTTTCAGCATCTTGGAAAATCCCTCTTTCATGGTTCTGACCCTCCTTCCTGCCAAGGGTTCCACTGGTCTACTCTCTACCAGTCCCATTCGAATGGAAAATGAGAGGTTTAAGTAAAATTGGCAGTAAAGCTACCAACATAGGCCGCATGGGCCATTGGTAATTGGGTGTGTTGGCTTGGTAGGGGTTCCAGGGTTGAACCCTGTGGAACCTTTGTTTTTAGCTTGCCGTGTTATATTTGTGGTGGATGTTTGTTAGGGCCGCCTGGGAGGCAAGACGACCATGCTGGCCGAGCGGGTTCAAACCCTTCCAGCTCGAGTGGTAATCACAAGTAGCACCTGACTGGTGGTCAGCCAACCACAGAATATATATATTTATATGTAATTTTTCTGGGGGGGTGGCGAGGGTGGCAGCCCACCACCCTACTTTTATTGTTATTTTTTAATTTTTTGATATACAACGGTTAAAATTTTCCTGTTGGTTTATAAGTGTTACTGGAATAATTAAGGAGGCGCCAAATTCACATTTTTCGACCACCGTTTTCCGTGAACTATCCCTTCCCCAATTTTTTCCTCGTTAATGACTGCCACTTGGCCAATTTTGATCAGAATTTTGATCAACTATAACTTGAGAATACAAACTCGGATTTGAGTGTCATTCACACTATTGGAATTAGGGTAATGAGCACTATGATCTGGTCTTAGCATTACTTCCATATGATGACTTTTATTTTTGAGTTATTTTCAAGGCCACTTCTATTTCTGGATCAACCTGGATAATATAACTGGGGAGAAAACCTCGCTTTGAAACTTTTGTAAACATCCCATATAAATTTTTTAGTGCAATATTTTAATGTGTGGTTCATACACACTCTCCATATATTCTTTTTCTCATTTTTTTAGCTCAAATCAATGGTCACTTATCAAGCATATCATATCCATATGTTCTATTTGGATAGGAGTTGAGGAGGTAGCCGAGGAATCCCCCTTTTAAATATTTGGTTCCTCTCACTATTCTCCAGTGCTTCCTCTCATTAAGATAACATAGAAGAGGCAACCAATTTTATGTGTTCACTTTCTCTTTCTTGTTTTGGAAAATTATTCCTTCGTGGATCATACTTTGTAACTGATATCTATAATTTTGACATGAAAATTGGCTTTGTTACCTCCATGTATTTGTTAATTTTTTAATTAGAATATTGTTTTTTGTCATGTAACATTTAAAGGAATCAATGATTTGTCATTTAAAAACAAAAACACAAAAATTGGTAATCTCGGGAGGTTTTGGTTGTGAAGTGTTCAACCTCTCACATTTGGTGAACCAATGGATAATGATTCTTCAAAAGGAATATTGAGAATTATTCATATGTGTGTTGAATACAACCACTAAGGTGAGAAGAAATAATGGATACATATTTTCTTCCGTAATCACAGTTAATGGTATCCTGCAAATAACTTTGTTGAAACTTTACTAATTAAATTGCACTGTAAATGGGTGCATTTTTGTCAGAAGTCCGCACCCTCCATTTTAAAATATAAGTGATTGGCCATGAGGCTTCTAGTTTTGAAGCTTTATTAACAAAACATGTACAAGCAAGCCTGAGGAAAATCCAAAACAAAAGCCTCAAGCTTAAGACAAAATCCAAGTTGTAGCCAGAATCAAAGTCATAATCAAGGAAAATTTTAAGGATGGAATTTTATATTAAAGTTTAGAAACCTTGGCGAATATTCCTAGTCCATAATATGCAAATTATAAAATGTTTGGTAATATTTTTGTAAGAATATTTAGATCTCTAATGATTTTATAATAATTTGTATAAAATTTTTGCGATTTTTGAGGTAAAATATTTTTGTACTATAAAATTTGGGCGAATCATTTTTAGAAAAAATGGAAATTGCAGTTTTTTTTTTTTAAATCATGCAAAATTAGCCATTTGCAAATATTAGCCTCTTAAATTTTCCTTGGAACTCATAAGCATGGCATCATTTTGAGTTCATCTTGAAATTTCCATTTGTTAGCACTTATAGTTAGTGAAAGGCATCAACTTCTAGTTAAATTTGGAAATGTTCCAAGAATAGTTAAACGTTGTATCTAAGTTCCAACATTTTTTGGTAATATTTACAACACCATTTATGAGCACTTTCAATCAAAAAAAGACATCTATCTAGCCAAATTTGGAAATGTTACAAGAACTATTGAGCATTAGAGCCAAGTTCTAGAGTTGGTGGTCATCTTAAACCACCATTTAGTAGAAGAATTTGAAATCTTCTACCCATTTGGTTTACGGTATTTCTTAAACTATTAGATGTAGAGAGCACATTTAACCATTAGAAATTTTCCTCATCTCTTTTTTTGGACTCACAACCCTCTAGATTGGGGGGAATGTCAAACACCTAATATGTAAGTGTTATAGTGTGGAATATGAGCTATCATGAGGAGTCCAAAAGACCTTGTAAGATGAATCCAATGACTATAACATTTTATTAATATGTATATGTGTTTAATGGAACTTATTCCATACTTATATCTCATATTTTATCCATGTTTCAATAATTTAATTAAAAATGGAATGTTGATAGAATTTGGAAAAAAAGAAAATTTCAAAGGGAAATGAAGGGTAGCTGTGCATAATTTAATTTGTGTAGGCAAGAATATAAATAATAACTAATAGAGGAAATATTAACGATTAGAGTCATGCTTGAATTCATTAAGAAATGATCTCATGTAAAATAAAAACCTATCAATTTGAAGCTCATAATCATGAACCATAAAAGAATATTAGAAAATGGACATAGAAATGTTTCACATATATTTGTCATTGATGAAAAAAAATATGTCATTGATGTTAAAGGGGAAGTATAAGAAAACAAAAGTATCACTCATGATGCCTAAGAAAGCGGCATGACTCTCTATATTGATGCAGTATGACTGATATATTTCTTGCAGGTTCTCAACAAGTGACGTTGAAGGTACTTAAATTTAATCAAGTTTTTGTTGTATTATTATATCCAAATGATTATATAAACCACACGATTGCGTGGCTATCGCCGATACCTTTCCAATGGTATATCCTTCTAAAATAAATTCCTCTTGGATGAGAATTTATGGCTAGTTGAAAATAAATATTGATTGGGTCAAATTGAAAGGGAAAAACCAAAATTATTAAAGGGTTAAACAATGCACACCTTTCAGGCGCATCTACTGTTCATTGTCTTGGTCAACAATATATCTCAACAAACTTTCATCCCCATTAATCATGCTAAAAATTTTTGACCTTCTCACCAATCGGATGGTTCAAGATCAACATTGTTCAAATATATGATGAATGAGGACGATAGTTGCACAACCATTAACATATATTCATGACCCAACATAATTTCATTAGGTGGGCCAGTCTCTCCATGAAACTTGGCATGATTTCACTATCTAGTAACTTAGACACATGGCAAGAATCTACATGATGTGGCATGCCAGAAAAGACAACATGGTAGGACACGTCAACATTGACGTCAACATGATGATGTGGCACTGAAAGGATACCATGTGGCATGGTGATTTGGTAATTTTGGATTGGTCAAAAGAAAAAACAAATAGGTGAAATATGGCACCCATCATGGGCCACCACGTGCCATGATGATGTCATGCTAATGTTATCATGTAAGAGACCTAGGACCCCTAAGGACCCAGTCTCGAGGCAGAGTCACATGGATAGGTCGTATTGAAAATAAGTGGCCAAGGTGGACGATGAGCCCTAAATCACATTAACAAGGGAATATGGCATAGTTGGCATTGGTCAAAGCCTTGGGTTACCAATTTTTATAATGAATTTTTTGGGTTGGCTCCTAGACGTAGATCCTCTATATATATCAACACTTTCCTCCCAAAGAAAAACCATACAAATTCATCAAATGATATGAGTGTGGTGAAAACAGTAGTCAAAGTATCTGGTTCTAGTTTGGTAGTATTTTATTAGCATTGTGGTTACATATAGGATGGAGGGTCGCTGATCCAACTATTTTGATTACATATTGGAATTTTTTTGGTAAAAATCACACGAAATTTTTTGCGTCGATGCATTTCAAACCGTCTAGTGTTGTTCATCATCACGAATAAGATGAGGAGTTTGATCTTGACCAGAGAATAAATAACAATAATGATGTAGAAAGATATAATTTAAATGGCTAAATTATATCGGTAAAATAATGATTAAAGAAAAATTCAATGTTAAAACATACTGTTTAATAAATTAAAATATGAATTCAAAACAAAAAAATCACTAAAAATTCAAACAAAAAAATATGGTAAAAAATAATCAATTCAAATAAAATATCAAGGTCAATATCACTAAATAAACCAATCCCAAAAATAAGTTTCAAAAAATAAAATACTCAAAATAAATAATAATAAAGCATAAATAATGAAAATTAATGTTATAAAATAATTAATTCATAATATCAAGAGAAGGATAATTTTAATAGAAGTCAAACAAAATATATGGTAAAAAAAAAAATTCAATGGTGTGAGCGAGGTTCTGGTCTAATTCGTTTAACGATATGGTGACATAGAAACTAGAGGCTCGATGATCCAACATTGGTTACATTTCTTTTGACCCAAGTCTTAGTTCTAATATTGGTTGGCGAGGCTGAAGGCCCAATGACATTGGTTGTGTTAGGGTCCTATAATAATAGGTCATAATTTTTTAATTGACTTTGATAGTCTTGTAAATATGTACATACCTTGCTTTCTACAAGTTGTTTTCCCATATTTTGAAAATGAAAAATAATAAAAAATGAAAAGAGGGTAAAACTCCTAAAAGAAATATCAAAGGGCTCAGAAAAAACATAAACCCCAAAAGAAAAAGATATAAAATAAGACATGAAAGTGAGCAAGTCAAAATGCCACTACTATTTACTTTTACTGCAAGAATAATGATTGTGTGCAAAATGTCAATAAATTCCATAATCCATGATCAATTAAACATTTTAATCTTCACTTTTAATGCGTTGAATTTCATGTTTTTGATAGAGAATAAAGATGTGTCAAAAAGTTTAAACTTGACAAATCAATAGATAGTTAGAGAATAAATTAGGAGCTCAACAGTTTAATCTGAGCCCTCGAATGAAATAAGGTTAGACTTAAATGGATATAGAGTTGCAAGCTTAAATGCACCCATGAAAATGAAGTAAAAAATGTTAGAAATAATGATGGGTAAGTAGAAAGCAGTTGTGCAAGGCATGTAATAAAGAATCATGAGGCAAAAATTACTAATTTCCCTTCCCCATAATCATCCAGTATTCTCAATCTTCAGTTAAAGAGGCTCAAAACATTTCTTTGACTTCTGTTGGGACCGGACCCAAGGCTCGATAACTGATTCGTTAAAAATATTGAATTCCCTACATAAAACCCATTTCATCAGCATATTCACCCTTTTCCAAGATCATGCTCCCTTTTCCTATAGTAAAACACCTTTTTACTTAGTGAAAGTAAAAAAAAAAAAACTACATAATTAATTTCATCTTCATTCAGAAACACTAAAAAAACCTACAAAATACATTTATCCTAAGTTCATGTGTAAAAAACAAAAATGGGACAAAACTATGCTTTATTGCCTATTTTACACTAAGTGTTAAATTATGTATTTTAATTCGTTTCATACATTACACCTTCATTTCATATTAATTTCTAACTTATATTTTTAAATCCCTATATTATACCCTTCCCGTATATTATTAAATCCTTTATAAATAAATAACCCCAAAAACCCACTTATTTAAAGTTTAAACCTATGTTATATATCCCATGTGCTGAAAATATCCCCGCCCTTTTTCCCCATAAGGTTTAAACGTATCAAATATAATAATATCCCGCCCCGCTATGGTATTAAAACAATTTTTAAGGTTTTATACCATATAATATAAATACCCACACCACTGGTCGAATCACTTGTTAAAAGTTTTAAGTTGAAAACATAAAAACTTTACCCCTCCGCCAATCATATAACAAAAGGTTTTAAATGTTATAAATTTATATTTATAAGGATTAAAAACCTATCTCACTGCATTGAAAAACCCTAGACCCACTTCGAATGTCGAGCATCTCCAAATCAAATCTCCATCGTTCGCACTTGAGCTCCCAAATTCGATGATTGAAAAACCATATCGCAATTTAAGTTGTGCGACTATAACCCAATCCATTCCATGCGAAATAGGTTGTTTCAGCCTTTTACCTCTCCTCCACATGGCTCATTTTGATTGGATCACATCTGATTCAATTGAAACCTCTTACCAGCTTAAACGCATGCGATAACCACTCGCAGTTTCTATCCTTTAAAACCCGAAAACCGCCCATTGCTCGATGTGAACGTCATTTATTGCAGGCCAGATTTAACATAAAATGCCTAATAAACCCCGAAATCGCTCCATTGATCCCTTTTCTGCATTCACTGACTGTATTTCTCCTCCTGATTAAAAGAAAACCAATCTTGTGCTTCATTTTCAAGCCCAGAACCAGTGAAAAGCCCAAATTTTCTATTGAAGATTGTTGAAAGACTCCATAAAGCCTCCAGATACCAGAAAATATACCAGGAACCTGTTAAATGCCTCAGAGCCGATTTCCAAAACCCATACCTTTGTAAAATAGGTATTTCTTGAGAAAATTAAACCTGTTATCATTTGAAATAATGTTGCTAAAAGAAATTGAAACCTGTATAAACATATTTATTCCAAGAATTCCTTTAAAAATTGTCCAAAAAAGAGGCTAAACCCTGTCAATTTTTTTATAAAACCCTGTTTTATACTGCGTTCAGTTTTAGAAGGAAAATATTGAGTTTTTTCTAGTTTTACAAACTGTATAAAACTCCAATTAAAGACCAGAAATCCTCTACAGGTAACTTGACCCTCTGTGCTTGATTCCAAACAATTTTTAGTCTAATGTCCATTGAAAAAGCTTAAGAAACCCCTGTTTCTTATTTTCATAACCAGTGAGAGTCTGTAACACCATTGAAAGTCAAAAATCCAAGAAAAGAACCATATTTTTCTTATTTTCATCCAAGAACCTTTGCCAGAATAAAAAATACTTCTGTAAACCATTTAATCTTATAGAAGAAACCAGAAATCCTAAAAAACAAAGTTTGAGAAGTCCTAAGAGCCTAAAAATGCCTTAATCTACTCTAGCTCTATCCTCCATGTTTGCCATCATTGTAAATCCTCTACAACCTCCTATTGTAGACATTGAGCACACCCCATTAGCAGATGTCGACTACAAAATAGCAGACCCAATTGTAGAATTCAATCTATTAGAACTTCACAACTGGAGCTTTGAAAAATCCCTAGATCAGGTGGAAGAAGTTCCAAGTTGGGAATCAAACTTGCCCAAATATGTTGTTCCAGTCACTCATCCATGCCCAAAGCTGATTAGGTTGTGTCAGAACTATTATGTGCATGAACAAAGAGTAATCGAGAATGCGAACAAATAGCTATTGTTTACAATTACTGATGAGTCCATAAACTAGATGTTACAACTCAAACCTGATCCTAAAGCAGTCCCTTTATCAATAGAAGCACTTACCAAGTTGTACATTGGCCTTGATTTTCGCAAAAGATTTGAGATCTTCCAAATATTCATGCCCTTACATGTAGAAATTCCTCAAATTAATCCTCCATATTCCACTTCAAAATTTTCAGAATGTTTAAGGCATGTTATTTCAATGTTATCATTCATCCTATGATACTTTACAGATGAGCATACAGATGAATCCATCTTAGGTTTCCTATCTACTTTTACACCAGGACAGCCTCCTTCTGTCATCTTCAATTATGCTGAGTACATTGCTGACAATATCCATGAACAACTGGTTAAATTTCCAACTGAAGGAGAGTTTAGATACACATCTTTTCTCTTCCATATGTTTTTGTATTTTTCAAGCAGATAAGTTTCCAGTAACCCTCCAGAAGCTTGACATAGAAGGTAATCCACTTTTAGTTATTTTTTGGACATCTTTTATTAGAAAAGAGTCCACAGAGTTTACTTATACATATTTTTCAGACTTCTTTTTTCATCCATTGATAAATATGTTAACAAATACTGAACAGCCAAGGATCAATGATGAAATGAAGAAAATTTTATAGCTATCTGAACAGATCAAAACTGGAGATTGGTATTTGTATGAAAAACACACAGAAATTAGAGTTTTTGGGTCTAATCTGTTACCTTACAAATAATCCAAATATGTACCAATGAGAGTTTTTGCCTTCGAATACATCAGAAAAATATTAAATTCTGATTCCATCAACTTCCTAGCAGCAAATAAGACAACACAATTTAAGTTGAAGAATCAAGTGGGACCCTTCATTTGTAATCATAGAGATGCAGAGACAGAAGCAACCAAACAATTACTAGAGTACAGATTTGAAGATAGTTTCTCCTGGAACTATGATCCACAAGGAATACTGAGTAAAATGAGGGTTAAGTGTAAACTAACAGCCTACATTCATGAGAAAAAACCAGACATTGAGAAGTATGTCAATGAGATTGAGTGGACAAAAAACACTTTAATAGATGCAGTAAAGCAAGGTGATACTAGTCACACTTTACAAAATGAAAATCAAGTAGAGAAAGCCACCAAAAGAGTCAGAGAAGAAGGTTCTTATGTTGCTGAAACCAATACTGAGACTAGGTTCAAGTTAAGATATAATAAAAATCCTAAAACAGATCCAGTGGATAAAGAGAAAGTGACTATTGAGGTTGAAGACACAGATGTCCCAGTAACAAACACAGATGCTACTACAGTTATCACAAATGAGACAATTACAAAGAATTTTAATGAAGAATAGATTGATAATTCAAATGCACAGATAGTAGAGAAACAACAAAATTTAGAAGCATCATCTTCACAAACAACAGAGGAAAAAGACCTTGATATCAAGGAAAAGTATAAAGAGATTAAGATAAAGAATTAAGAGATTAAAAATGAGATTTACTCTAAATATTTGAATCAAACACCAAGTGTTCAAAATAGACCCTTATCATCCTTTGATTACTCAAATAAAAGGTTGATCATGTCAGTGTTACAGCCTACAGTGAAGATTCCAAAGACAGTTGCAAACTACAAAAATATTGATCTAGAAGTACAAACAAAAAAAATTCATGCACTTGATCAAATAGAATTTCATAGACAAAGTTCAAAGATGTTGTATTCTAGTATTACAACTAAGGCTATGAATGTTCAAAAACTTCAGAACACAATCATAAACATGAAATATCAAATTAAAGTTGATAAAGCCTCATTATATGCTAAATATCTTAGAATTAAATCTTTAGAAGAGTTGGTCATGCAAGTTGGTTATGATCCTGCAAATGTCAAAGTTGCAGAACAGTTAGTAAAGAAAAAGAATGAGGGAATTGCAACATTAAGGAAACAACTTAAGCTTCCATCAACTGAACATCCACAAGCAAAATAAATTATACAAGAACAGACTGAGAAGGATGATATGATGAACTTAATCTTTCAGCTAACAAGATAGATCAAAGAAGTGGAAATTCAAATGGAAAAGCTTGTCCATGAAAAGGAAACAACAAAAGCACAGGAAGTTCCTTCAGTAATTCCTATGGTTACTACAGTTATGCCTTCAACTCTAGCAGAAGAGTTGGCACCGAAAGTACCACTGGCTACTATGGTGCCAGTGACATCATCTACAACTTCAGCTAAAGATTCATCTACTATAGCAGTTCAACCTTCAGATGAGGCCAGTAAGCTAGTAAAAGCCATGGAAGAAATGTCACTTTAGACAAGTGAGATTAATAGATTGAAGAAAGTGATAGACAATCTTAAGGATACAAAGAAATTATCCCAAATCAATTCCAAAACTCATGAGAAAAGGGCTAATAGGTTAAATGAAGAACTCAAGAAACTTCAAAAGGATTTAACCATAAAGGAACCAATATCACATGTGAAAAACCAGTTATGGAACAAAATCATCGAACCCATCAATGATGTATGGTCCTCAATTTAGGTAATTTTTAAACAAAAAGATTTACTAAAGGCAACACTAACTTAAATTCAAAAGACTAAATATGAGTTAGGTAATAAACCTGAGCAAACCATAGAATTGATTAAGTTTCTAAACAGTAAAAACAAGAAGGAGTTAGAATAAATTGAGATCACTGACAGGACTGAAGCAATCCTTGAAATAAGGAAAGTCATCACTAAGAAGAACCTGATGAAACAAATTGAAGAGAAGTGTGAGAATATGAACATAACCATAACCAAGTTTATGGCCAAATTTGAAAATCTGAGGCAAAGAAGTTTGCCTAACATTTTGGTCATAAATGATAAGCTTATGCCTCAGGAGGATTACAATAAAAAGATCAGAGAATATGCAAAAGAGCAAGTGAACAAGACAGATGGACAAGGTAACCCTACAGGGAAGGTCTTACTCAGAAATTTTGAAGATTTATTTTATTTGCAGCATGAGATAAGAAATTTATTTGTCATAAAACCAACTTTTTCCAGATATACTGAGGCAGATGAAAACTTCAGGAAGATGAAAAAGATACAAATTCCAGATGATGAAGCTTGGAAATCACTTACTGATTTACTGTGAAAGTTAAAAGGCAGAAAAGATGAAGAAAACAGTTTGCTGATTTTTCAGTCAAAACAGAATTTAGTACAACAGTAAATAATTTTACAGAGTTAAAGAGTATCATATTAAAGGGAATCAGAGTGAAATAGTATAAGATAAAGAAAATCAGATTTCAAAACAGATTTAAAATATCTGAGCCAGCAAAGAGGACACCAAGGCAACCAGATGCACCTAATCAACAAGTAGTTTCTATTTTATTTGGATAAATAGGATAGCTTGCTAATTTGTTAAGCAGTTGTCTCTATTTTGTTGTAAAGATATTTCTATTTTCCTTAGATAATTCCTAGAAGCATTCTAGGAAATTTTGTAAACAATTTTGTATAAATACTTCACTCTTTGAGTATTAGTGTGGAATAAATTGCTGAAGATTTCTATAGTCATTTTTGTTGTACTTGAAGGATTTTATGTTTCAAATTTCGTGTAGAGGGCTGGATCAAATCAATTAGCATCATATTTCAGGATTCATGTGATGAGCTACTGAAGTGAAGTATTTTCTACTTGTCGTTGCTTATCTTCTTTGTTTCATGCATCCATATATGTGTTCCAAATTTGAATGATAATTCATTAGTATTATTTCAGGATTTGTTAAAAGCACACTGTCTTTACTATGTATCATTTTTATGTTTTCTGCTGATTTCTAGAGTAGGGAACCCTTGATTTCTCCCTCTTTCATTTGACCTCAGCCTACTACTTCTCTTTTCTGAATCAAAGAACCCTTCATTGCTCTTTATCCCGATCAAATCACCTCACCAAACAACCTTCCAAGATCTTCAAAGGCTTATCTATCTTGCCCTAAAAACATTTGACTTTTTGACCTTGATCCTAGTTTTGTCTGCTTGAATTTTTGACTCCTTAGCCCAATGGACAAACATATTTCCCACTATCCATCTCATTAAGTGATTTTTCCCACCAAACCAAACCAAATCAAAACCAATTTGCACAATCATAACTAGCCTAATATCTTATAATTAAAAAAAAGCTAATTTTTATAGAGAGAGCCCTCTGAGAATCCTAGGAAGGCTAGATCCTAGAATTTAAAAGTTGGTATGTGGTTACCTATAGAGTTCTTTTAACTTTAAATCAAAATCTCACAACTTAGGGAATTACTAGTGTGATAACAGACTGGCAACCATACTAGGGACTTAACCAATCCTTAGTTGTGAAATAGATCTTAAAGGAAATCATTTTTATTATCCTTTTTCCTTTAAGGCTGTTTGACAAGTTGTGATTATAGAAATCTGTAATTCTAGCTTCTATGAAAATTTACTATATCAGGTCTAACCTGGATCCTAAACCTGTTGTTATGGTAGACAACCCAGACAGAATTGGGAAAAAGAAAAAACAGATAGAAGATTTAGATGCTAAAGTTTCATTAATAAGATCCAATTCATTACCACAAGAACTAGTAAGTCTGCAAGATATAGAGTTTGATTTTAAATTTGACCATTCGTTATTAAGAAGAAAATCTGAAAATAATTTAAATACTGTTGTTTTAGACCCTATTTTTATTTCATTTTTGGAAACAAAACAGAAAAATATTACAGTAGATTCTGAATTAAAGAAAGTTAAAAATCAAGATAAACTTGAAGAGATTAATGCTACTATTCTGAAAGAAATAGATGAAGCTATTGAATTAGCCCAATTGTTAGCTTACACATCTAAACCTTATATTCCTCATTTAGATACCACTACCTCATCTATAGTTTCCACTACCATACAGTCTACAGATCCATTTATCTCTAGACTACCCTTATAGCCTAGAATATTATTTTCTTCATCCACTTCATCCACTAGTTTACCTTCTACTATTTCAAACACATCATTCTCATTTCCTACCAGTTCCTCATATATTCCAATTTCACTTCCTAGTAACTCCAATTCATCCTTTAGTTCTTCTACTACTTTTTATAGTTCACCATCCTATATTCCAGTTTCATTAGTTACTTTTGTTACTACATCAGCTACTGTTTTTATTTCAACCCCAAGCACTTCCAATATACCCCCAAGCCAAGCTATAATTCAAGCTATGGCTACTAGGTATGCTCCCCTATTTCTTCTAGGAAACTTCATGACATGCCTCAGGATTACCAAAGTAAGATACCACAATTTGATGCTACTACACAATACACTACACAACAACACATAAACAAAATGGCAGATTACTTTGAACTCCATGAAATAGATTATTCTGATGTACAAATGAGGTTTTTTGCACAAATATTAACAAGAGAAGTCAAAAAATGGTTCAAAGGTCTTACTGCAGGTAGTATAGCTGATTTAGCTATTTTTCATAGATTATTTTTAAATAAATGGGAAAAGAAGAAAAATCGCCTCCAAATGTTGTCTGAATTTGATGCAATGAAAAGAGCTCCCAATGAATCAGTACAAGACTACTGCACTAGATATAACAATATTTACAATTCAATTCCTACAAATCTAAAACCCACTCCTGACTCTGTCCTACTCAAATTCCTAGATGGATTTGACACAGACATGGCATATCAGTTAAGAGAAAGAAATGCAGAAACTTTAGAAAGAATGCAAATAGATTTTGTAAGTGTAGAAGTAAACATTTTAGCTAAAAATGCTAGATTAAGAAATGAGAGGAGAGTAACCATGAAAGAAGAAGCCTCTAGTTTATACACAAAATAGATTTTTTAGCTAAGAATTTATAGAGAATTATGGATAGATTAGATAACATAGAAAGAAGACCTCAATGGGATAATCAACAACAAATCATAAATCCCAACATTAGGAAAAATACAAATTCAGGAAAATCTAAAGAATCAGCCCCATATCAGACAATAAGACCCCCATTTCAGGAGAACTATGCTGAAAGTTCTAAAAACAATGATGAGGATGAGCATACCGTAAATCTAATGGGAATAGATGATAATAACACTATCTTTCTCACAGAGGAAGATCAAGAGTTATTTGAACTCCAACAACTTCAATTAGATTCAAGTGAATCATTTGATTATAAACAAGGTTATGATTTTTCCATAAATGAAGTCCATAAGCAAAATAACCTTAGGAGTAAGAAAAATATTGAACCTTATACTAAGAAAACAACACAAATTGAAAATAAGAAAATAGTAGAAGCCCCAACAATAAAAGTTCTGCAAATTCTCCCTAGGGAAAATAAGCAAAAATCTAGTTCTTCCCAAAAAATTTCCAATCCTAAAATTTCACCAAGCCCTAATATTGTTGACATAACAGATGAAGTTTCTCAAGCTTCAAAAGATTCACAAAAATCTGCTACTGCAAAAGCACCTAATTCTACTAAAATAACAAACTTAGATCCTAAAACATCCACTATTGATCCAAAATCAGCAGATTCAAAATCCACCACTGCAAAAATAGCTTCTGACACTTCAAAATCTGAAAAAACATCTACTGCTTCACAAACCATTCCTGAAAAGAAAAATAGGAGCAGTAAGACACAAGAAACTCAAACAGAAAATGAAAACATAACTGTAGAAAAACAAGATAAACCCACACAAACTACAGTTACTAAAGAAGAGTTAATTCAAATAAGTAAATCACAACCTTCATTCAATATACAAACTAAAATTGCAAAGTTAAAAATACCAATTCCTTTGACAGAGTTGGTAAAACATGATTTGTAAAAATCAACCATCATTAAAACATTAAACATAAATGATGGAGAAGACTTTGTAAACTTGAATGATGATCAACTAGAGTTGATTTTTGGTCCAGATGTAAATGTGAAGCATCAAGATGGACCAGTTCCTCCATTTTATATCAATTTAACTATTCATGATCAAATTTTACACAACACAATATTAGATTCAGGAGCTTCACATAATATAATTCCCAAAGCTGTAATGGAAACCCTGAACTTAGACATTACAAGGCCTTACAAAAATTTATTTTCATTGATTCTAGAAAATTAAAATGCCTAGGTTTAATCAAAGATTTGTGTGTAACATTAGTTCAATATCCTAGTAAGAGTATACTTATGGACATTTTAGTAGCTGATATCCCACCCAAATACGGACTGTTATTATCTCGCTCATGGGGAGCAAAGTTACAAGGATCTCTACAATTGGACATGTCTTATGCTACTATATCAGTTTTTGGTCAACCTAAGAAGTTGTATAGGGAAACATTGATGAAATATATGGTGAGTAGTGCATAAAGGTCAATAAATTACCCAATTTACACTAAACCTACTGAGCTAGATTCCTTCATCCTATGTAATGCTGAAATTGATAATGAAATCTAGACTGAACTAAGGGAAGAAAATAAAACACAAAAAAATGATAATATCTTTCATGAATCTTTATGGCATTTATATTTTGATGGCTCAATAAACAAGTTAGGAGCAGGAGCAGGAGTATGGATAACTAATATAGAGAAAAATCATGTAGAAATCCTTGCTTTCAGACTGAATTTCAAATGCACCAATAGTATGGCTGAGTATGAAGCCCTCATTTTAGGACTCCAGATTATCAGAAACTTAGGAGGTAAAATAATAGCAATAATGGGAGATTCAGAGTTGATTGTAAAACAAATTAATGGTGAATATTCTGTTTAGAATCCTAGACTAGGCTGATATAGAGAGAATGTACTAGATTTGATTAATGATTTATTGGAATGTAATTTCTTTGCATTACCAAGAAGGAAAAACTTACAAGCACACTCTTTAACAACTTTTTCTAGTACTTGTAATTTACCTTTTCAGCCCAATCATATGTACATTGCAGAAGTAAAGCATAGACCAATAATCCCAGAAAACCTCAAATACTGGAAAATTTTCTCACAAGATCAAAAAATTTACCATTTTATGAATAATGAAGGTGAATTTCAGAACTGTAAAATAGGCACTAATTGTACCATAGATCAAAATTTAGATAGTGAAATTGATTTGAATAATCTAGATATAAATAAAGTCAAGTTTGCTAGACCTACAAAATTCAGTCAGTAAGATATAGATAAATTAGAGAGAGTAGAAATTGATGAGATAATTGATGAAGAATTTGATATATTAAATCTCAAAGATAATTTCTTTCCAAAAGGTTTAACTCCTTTAGAAGATTTATTTGACTCAAATGATGTTGCTAGAAAACCCAAGATGGAGCCACTTAGATCTGACATTAAGGAATGCAACATAGGCACAGAACTGAAACCCAAAATGATTAAACTTTCCAAAGCCTTACCTCAACATGAAAAGGAAAAATATATTTCTCTTTTTAAGGAATTCCAAGATGTTTTTTTTTGAAGTTATGAGGAACTAAAGTCCTATGAAACCAACATAATTCAACATAAAATCCCTATAAAAGAAGATCAAAAGCCCTTTAAACAAACGTTAAGGAGAATAAACCCTGTTTTGATGCCCTTAATAGAAAAAGAAGTAAAAAGAATGTATGATGCACATATAATTGCACCAATCAGATATTCTGATTGGGTTTCTAACCTAGTTAAAACCAGAAAAAAGACATAAGAGATTAGATTATGTGTTGATTTTAGAAATCTAAACAAAATATCCTTAAAAGATAATTATCCTTTACCAAAAATGGATCACATTTTACAAAGGATAGTTGGTTCTTGTAGGATTTCACTGTTAGATGGATTTTCAGGATACAACTAGATTTTAGTCCAACTAGAGGATCAAGCCAAAACATCTTTTACTACTCCTTGGGGCACTTTTATGTATGTAAAAATGCCTTTTGGTTTAATGAATGCAGGGGAAACCTTTCAAAGAGCTATGGATATAGCCTTTGCAAAGGAAATTCATGAATTCTTAGTAATTTACTTAGATGACATAACTGTATTTTCTAAAACTAATAATGAACACTTGGATGATCTTAGACAAGTCTTAATAAAATGCTGAAATTTTGCAATCTCATTAAATCCTAAGAAAACCTTATTTGGATTAGAAGAAGGAATGTTACTAGGACACATAATATCTAAGGAAGGAATTAGAATAGATCCTGCAAGAATAGAAGAAATTCTTAACATCAGTCCACCAAGAAACATAAAAGAGTTACAAGCCTTTCTAGGTAAAATTAACTTTTTAAGGAGATTCATATCTAATTTAGCTGAGATAATTAGAGAACTAAATAATATGCTAAAAAAAGATTCAGTTCTTAGCTGGATTGTTGAGGCCAAACAATCTTTTGAATCCATCAGACATGCCTTAACCAAAACTCCAGTACTTATAAGTCCTGACTTCAAAAATGATTTCATCATTTTTTCATTTTCTTCTGAGCACACCATTGCTGCAGTTTTACTGCATAAAAATGACCAGGGTTATGAACAATCCATAGCTTTATTTAGCAGAAAACTTAGAGATTCTACTTTGAAGTACAATATCATGGAGAAACAAGCCTTAGTTTGGTAAAGGCCATAAAAAACTTCAGAGTTTACATTCTCTATTCTCACATCATTGCCTATGTCCCAAATGTTGTAGTAAAATACATTCTTACTCAGGATGGTCTTGATGGAAGAAGAGGAAAGCAGATAGCCACAATTTTAGAATATGACATAGAGATCAAACCCACAAAATTGATAAAAGGTCAAGGTTTAGCCAAAATCATGGCTGAATCAAATTGTCATGCCCTAAACATAGATTTCATTGCCCAAGTAGATGATCAAGAAGAGATGGCATCTCTAGAGATCAGTGAAGCCTTTTTAGACTCACCATGGTATGCATATATTATATTTGTATTACTAAACTTACAAGTTCCTTCTGGATTATCAAGAACAAAAGCTATATTCTTAAAGCTAAAGGCAGTAAGATTTTTTATTTTAGACAATGTAATTTTTTGGAAAGATCATAGCAAGATTTTATTAATTTTTTTGTTAAAAGAAGAAGCTGAAAAATTATTACAAGAATTTCATGCAGGTGACTGTGGAGAACATCTCTATTGGAAAAATACTACAGACAAAATCCTGAGAGTTGGTTTTTACTAGCCTACTTTGTTTGCAAATGTTAAAAAGTATGTGACCTCCTGTCACAAGTGCCAAATATTTGAGGGTAAGAAAAAGTTGTTACCCCTACCCTTAAAGCCTATCTCAACAGAAATTCCATTTCAACAATGGGGTCTCAACTTCATTAGTGAAATTCACCCCCCATCATCAGCCCAACATAAGTGGATTCTGATAGCCACTAACTATTTTACCAAGTGGATTGAAGCCATACCCTCTAGGCAAGTCACAGATACTGTCATTATCTCCTTTTTAGAAAGCAACATACTTTCGAGACTTGTATTTCCCCAAAAGATAATTATTCACAATGCAACAACATTCAAATCTAAAATGATGATTCACTTTTGCCATAAATATCACATCACCCTAGGCCATTCTACTACATATTACCCTCAAGGTAACGACCTAGCTAAATATTCACATAAGAGCCTTGTAAACATCATCAAAAAGTTATTGAAAGATAACAAAAAGACTTGGAACAAGAAGTTTGTCAATGCCTTATGGGCAGATAGACTTACAACTAAAAAATATGTTGGTACATCTCCTTACCAGCTTGTCTATGAAATGGATGTTGTTTTTCCATCCTCTTTAGGAGTACCATTAACGAAGATTATCCAAGAGTTACAAGTTGAAACAAATGACATACAAAGAAGGATTAATCAAACTATTCACTTGCAACAAAAAAGAGAAGAAGTTTATATTAAGTCTCAAGTTATCCAGGATAAGATAAAGAAAATTTTTGATAGAAAAAGTACAAAGAAGATGATTTCTACATCGGAGACAAAGTGTTAAAATGGGATTCAAGACGAGAAGACAAAGGTAAACATGGAAAATTTGATTTTCTATGGAGAGGACCTTATGTTATTTATGGATATAGAGGTAATAATGCTTTCTTTCTGAGAGAAATGGATGGGTCAAATATGTTAGATGGACCAGTAAATGGCAGAATGCTTAAGCACTACTACTCCTCTGAGATAAAAAATAGTTAGTTTCATTTACTTTGATCATTGTATATATAAATTGAAGATTTTAGATTGGATTGGATGTTTTCCTAACAAATTTGAAGCCTGAAGAGAAGGCCCTAAGCTTTCAGAGGTAAAATATCATAAGTATGAATAATTGCAGAAATCAAAAGATACTTACCGGGTCATCACAGTCAAAATTCAAAGGCTACTAGTCTTAAAGTTCTTGACATTTCACCAGGAAATTACATCCCCGTGTGGAGCCACTGTTAGGGTCCCATAATAATAGGGTTCATAATTTTTTACTTCACTTTGATATTCTTGTAAATATGTACATACCTTGCTTTCTGTAATATCCCAAAATAGGGACTGCTCAACCATGCATGCAAAAAAAAAAGAATTTTTAGAAATATATGATATAAATAATGAAATCAACTCTTGGATCCTTTAGATCATACAATATACAACCTAAATCCAAGAACAGAGCTGAAAAAAATCAAACTAGGTGGGTTAAACAAACCTCCCACACCTAGGATTACTAAAAAAGACTAAAACCCCAAACACTGCAACACATGAATTTCTGCATAAAAGTGACTGTGCAGTCTAATGAGGGTTTGTACACATAAATTGTAGAGACAAATATATCTGATATTTATTAGTCAATATGGCTCAAAAGCATGAGATCTAGTCTCCTTTATACAAAATGCTAGAGAACTCGGAAAGGGTTTCTAGGAATACACCCTGAATACAAATGGTGATCTTTAGAAATATGACTGAATAATCACTACAAAATGAAGCACAAGAGTATAGAAGGTTGTAGGAATATAATATAATGCAAAAATGATCAAAGGTCTTCCCCCATGGAAGAATCAACCCTCCAATCGCAGGAAAACTCCCCGAAAGAGCCACAAAAGACACTGCTGAAACTACCTTCCACAAATAACGCAATTCCGGAATGGAATAAAACTGTAGATGATGAAAATGTGTTGGCCTACTGCCAAATATATGATATCAGCCCAAGAAATCTCCAAACTGATCCTCCAATTGAAGGAAACCTCCCTCCTCTACAAAACCAACTCAGAAAGTGGGTTTCTCAACCCTCCACTACAACACCCTGCAACTCAACACAACCTCCTGCAGAAACTGCGTTGAAACTAAAGATTGAAGCTTGGCACCAATTCCATATGTGTGGAATGATATATCAGGTCTATCCCAAAAACTACTCAAATGGAAGAGAAGGAATTCCTGAACAGGAATACCTTAGTGCTAAACAACACTGACAATATTAGCTAAACAGCTAAAGAAAGAAAATTCTAAGCAGACATCAAAATAAAATTCATAAGCTAACCCCAAATGGCTACCACCCTCTTCTTTATAAACTAAGTGAGCCTTCTCACCTTGGGTCCCACTCAATAGGGTTTCCACCATCACACAAGCAATCTCCCTCCAAAACTTCGTTGTGCCTTCATTAGAGCCACTCCTCTAAACTGCGTTGTTTGATTTGGTCAAGGTTGACCTCTTCGACCTGCTTCAGCCCTTTTCACACCTAAGGGTCTTCAATCCAGCTCACATATAGTTATCTAGGCTGATCCTCATTCACATTGAGCTATTTTATTTGCTGATCCACTCCTCCTACATTTATGTTGTTGACTTGGTCAAACTTGACTTTGTCCACATGCAAAATGCCCCTGTTCACACATGAGAGTGTAAAATCTAGCTAGCATTATGATCCCATTTCACAATATGAGGGATTTTATTCTTATTTCTAAAATGTATGGGCCTCCTTACCCATTTATTCATCTCCTAAATGATATCAGCAAAATTTGATATTCCAATTTGTTGCATGCAAATTTTGGAATATTACACTTTCTGTAAGTTGTTTTCCTATATTTTGAAAATGAAAAATAATAAAAAATGAAAAGAGGGTAAAATTCCTAAAAGAAATATCAAAGGACTTAGAAAAAACATAGACCCAAAAATAAAAGAGATAAAATAAGACATGAAAGTGAGCAAGTCAAAATACCACTACTATTTACTTTTACCGCAAGAATAATGATTATGTGCAGATTGTCAATAAATGCCATAATCTATGATCAGTTAAACAATTTAATCTTAACTTTTCATGCTTTGAACATGTTTTAGGTAGAGAATAAAGATATGTCAAACATTTTAAACTTGACAAATCAATAGATAGTTAAAGAATAAATAAGGAGCTCAACAATTTAATCTGAGCCCTCGGATGAAATAAGGTTAGACTTAGATAATTTTTATGTTTTGAAAGAAAAATGTATATAGGGTTGCAAGCTTAAATGCACCCATGAAAATGAAGTAAAAAATGTTAGAGATACTGATGGGTAGATAGAAAGTAGTTGTGCAAGGCATGTAATAAAGCATCATCGGGCAGAAATTAATAATTTCCCTTCCCCGCAATCATCCAGTATTCTCAACCTTCAGTTAAAGAGGCTCAGAGCATTTCTATGACTTCTATTGGGACCGGACCCAAGGCTCGATAACTGATTGGTTAAAAATATTGAATTCCCTACATAAAACCCATTTCATCAGCATATTCACCCATTTCCAAGATCATGATCCCTTTTCCTACAGTAAAACACCTTTTTACTTAGTGAAAGTAAAAAAAAAAAAAACCTTGCATAATTGATCTCATCTTCATTAAAAACACTCAAAAAACCTACAAAATACATTTATCCTAAGTTCATGTGTAAAAAACAGAAATGGGACAAAACTATGCTTTATTGCTTATTTTATACTTTACTTACTGTTAAATTATGTATTTTAATCCGTTTCATACATTACAACTTCATTTCATATTAGTTTCTAACTTATATTATTAAATATCTATATTATACCCTTCCTGTATATTATTAAATCCTTTATAAATAAATAACCTCAAAAACCCACTTATTTAAAGTTTAAACCTATGTTATATATCCCATGTGCCGAAAATATCCCCGCCATTTTTCCCCATAAGGTTTAAATGTATCAAATATAATAATATCCTGCCCCCCTATGGTATTAAAACACTTGTTAAGGTTTTATACCATATAATATAAATACCCACGCCATTGGTCGAAACACTTGTTAAAAGTTTTAAGTTGAAAACATAAAAACTTTATCCCTCCGCCAATCATATAACACAAGGTTTTAAATGTTATAAATTTATATTTATAAGGTTTAAAAACCTATCCAGCTACATTGACAAACCCTAGACCCACTCCAAATGTCGAGCATCTCGAAATCAAATCTTCGTCATTCGCATTTGAGCTCCCAAGTTCGACGATTGAAAGACCATATCGCAATTTAAGTTTCACCATTATAACACAATCCATTCCATGCGAAACATATTGTTTCAGCCTTTTCTCTCTCCTCCACATGGCTCATTTTGATTGGATCGCATCCAATGCAATTGAAACTACTTACCACCTTAAATGCACGCGATAACCACTTGTGATTTCTATCCTTTGAAGCCCGAAAACCATCCATTTCTCGATGTGACCGTCATTTATTGTAGGCCAGATTTAACCTAAAATGCCTAATAAACCCCGAAATCATTCCATTGATCCCTTTTCTACATTCTCCGACTGTATTGCTCCTCCCAATTAAAATAAAACCAAGCTTGTGCTTCATTTTCAAGCCCAGAACAAGTGAAAAGCCAATTTCCAAAACCCATACCTGCGTAAAACATGTATTTCTCGAGAAAATTAATCATCTTATCATTTGAAAGAATGTTGCTAAAAGAAATTGAAACCTGTATAAACATTTTTTATTCCAAGAAATCCTTTAAAAATTGTCCAAAAAAGAGGCTAAACCCTGTCAAAATAAAACCCTGTTTTATACTACGCTCAGTTTTAGAGGGAAAATATTGAGTTTTTTCTAGTTTTATAGACTATATAAAACTCCAATTAAAGCCCAGAAATCCTCTGCAGGTAACCTGATCCTCTATGCTTGATTCCAAACAATTTTTAGTCCAATGTTCATTGAAAAAGCTTAATAAACCACTATTTCTTATTTTCATAACCAATGAGAGTCTATAACACAGTTGAAAGTCATAAATTGAAAGAAAAATCCAAGAAAAGAACCATATTCTACTTATTTTCATCCAAGAACCTATGTCAGAATAAAAAATACTTCTGTAAACCATTTCATCTTACAGAAGAAACCAGAAATCCTAAAAAAAAGAGTTTCAGAAGTCCTAAAAGCCTAAAATTGCCTTAATCTACTCGAGTTGTGTCCCATTAGGGGAATTTTGAGGTCTAAAATGAGCCTCCTAAGAAAAATGTACAACCAAAATAAACTTTATAAGAACCAATAGGATTCAAGATAATGATGTCATCCATAATGGATGATTCACCATTTTTGGAGTAAAAAAGTAAAAATATTAAAAAATAATAAAATAATAAAACTACTTTTTCAACTCGTATTTTAAACTTATCTCCCAAAATTTTTACTCAAATTCCGAGCGAGAGTACTCGTTGGATGCGACTCATCCAAGGAGTACTTACGTTGCATACTTCTAATAACTCTTCATTAATTTTAAAATGAGAAATACATAAAAAACGTGATTGTAATCATGTTTTTTATGTATTTCTCATTTTTCGTGTAGTAGGACCTATCCAAAGTATGCAACATGGGTACTCCTTGGATGAGGAATTAAATTCGCATCCAACGAGTACTCCCGCTTGAAATTTGAGTAAAAAATTTGGGAGATAAGTTGAAAAAGTAGTTTTTTCATTTTTCCCTCTAAAATTTGATGATGTCATCAAATCTTATTTGATTTTTTCCACTATTATTTTATAATTTCCTTAGGAGGCCCATTTTAGACGTCAAAATTTCCCTAATTTCCAAGACTGCCATCATTGTAAATCCTCTACAACCTCTTGTTGTAGACATTGAGCACACCCCATTAGAAGATGTGGACTACAAAATAGTAGACCCAATTGTAAAATTAAATCTATTAGAACTTCACAACTGGAGCTTTGAAAAATCCCTAGATAAGGTGGAAGAAGTTCAAAATTGGGAATCAAACTTGCCCAAATATGTTTTTCCAGTCACTCATCCATGCCCAGAGCTGATTAGGTTGTGTCAGAACTATTATGTGCCTGAAAAAAGAGAAATAGTGAATACAAAAAAAGAATTACTGTTTACAATTACTGCTGAGTCCTAAATTAGATGTTACAACTAAAACATGATCCTAAAGTAGTCCCTTTGTCAATAGAAGCACTTACCAAGTTGTACATTGGCCTTGATTTTCCCAAAAGATTCCAGATCTTCCAAATATTCATGCCCTTACATGTAGAAATTCCTCAAATTAATCCTCCATATTCCACTTCAAAATTTCAAGAATGTTCAAGGCATGTTATTTCCATGTTATCATTCATCCTATGATACTTTACAGATGAATCCATCCTAGGTTTCCTATTTACTTTTACACTAGGACAACCTCCTTCTGTCATATTCAATTATGTTGAGTACATTGCTAACAATATCCATGAACAACTGGTTAAATTTCCAACTGAAGGAGTGTTTAGATACACATATTTTCTCTTCCATATGTTTTTATATTTTCAAGTAGATAAGTTTCCAGTAACCCTTTGGAAGCTTGACATAGAAGGAAATCCACTTTCAGTTATTTTTTGGACATCTTTGATCAGAAAAGAGTCCACAGAGTTTACTTATACAGATTTTTCAGACGTCTTTGTTCATCCATTGATAAATATGTTAACAAATACTAAACAGCCAAGGATCAATGATGAAATGAAGAAAATTTTATAGCTATTTGAACATACCAAAACTGGAGATTGGTATTTGTATGAAAAACACATAGAAATCAGAGTTTTTGGGTCTAATCTATTACCTTACAAATAACCCAAATATGTACTAATGAGAGTTTTTTCCTTGGAATACATCAGGAAAATATTAAATTCTGATTCTATCAACTTCCTAACAACAAATAAGAAAACACAATTTAAGTTGAAGAATCAAGTGGGACCCTTCATTTGTAATCATAGAGATGTAGAGACAGAAGTAGCCAAACAGTTACTAGAGTACAGATTTGAAGAGAGTTTCTCCTGGAACTATGATCTACAAGGAATACTGAGTAAAATGAGGGTTAAGTCTAAACTAACACCCTACATTCATGAGAAAAAACCAGACATTGAGAAGTATGTCAATGAGACTGAGTGGTCAGAAAACACTTTAATAGATGCAGTAAAGCAAGGTGATACTAGTCACACTTTACAAACTACAAATCAAGCAGAGAAAGCCACCAAAATAGTTAGAGAAGAAGTTTCTTATGTTGCTGAAACCACTACTGAAACTAGGTTCAAGTTAAGATATAATAAAAAGCCTAAAATAGATCCAGTGGGTAAAGAGAAAGTGACTATTGAGGTTGAAGACACAGATGTCCCACTAACAAACACATATGTTGCTACAGTTATCACAAATGAGCCAGTTACAGAGAATTTTAATGAATAAAAGATTAATAATTCAAATGCACATATAGTAGAGAAACAATAGAATTTAGAAGCATCATCTTCACAAACAACAGAGGAAAAGGACCTTGATATCAAGGAAAAGTATAAATAGATTAAGAAAAAGAATGAAGAGATTAAAAATGAAATTTACTCTCAATATTTGAAGCAAAAACCAAGTATTCAAAACATACTCTTATCATCCTTTGATTACTCAAATAAAAGGTTGATCATGCCAGTGTTACAACCTACAGTGAAGATTCCAAAGACAGTTGCAGACTACAAAAATATTGATCTAGAAGTAAAAACAAAAAAAAATTCATGCACTTGATCAAATAGAATTTCATAGACAAAGTTCAGAGATGTTGTATTCTACCATTAAAACTAAGGCTATGAGTGTTCTAAAACTTCAGAACACAATCATAAACATGAAAGATCAAATGAAATTTGATAAAGCCTCATTATATGCTAAATATCTTAGAAATAAATCTTTAGAAGAGTTGGTCATGCAAGTTGGATATGATCCTGCAAATGTCAAAGTTGCAGAACAGTTAGTGAAGAAAAAGAATGAGGACATTGTAGCATTAAGGAAACAACTTAAGCTTCCATCAACTGAACATCCTCAAGCCAAATAAATTATACAAGAACAGGCTGAGAAGGATGATATGATGAACCTAATATTTCAGCTAATAGGACAGATCAAAGAAATGGAAATTCAAATGGACAAGCTTGTCCATGAAAAGGAAACAACAAAAGCACAGGAAGTTCCTTTAGTAATTCCTATGGTTACTACAACTATGCATTCAACTCTAGTAGAAGAGTTGGCACCGAAAGTACCATTGGCTACAGCGGTGCCAGTGACATCACCTATAACTTCAGGTACAGAGTAACCTTCAGATGAGGCCAGTAAGCTAGTAAAAATCCATGGAAGAAATGTCACTTCAGACAAGTGAGATTAACAGATTGAAGAAAGTGATAGAAAATCTTGAGGATACAAAGAAATTAGCCCAAATCAATGCCAAAACTCATGAGAAAAGGGCTAATAGGTTAAATGAAGAAATCAAGAAACTTCAAAAGGATTTAACCTTAAAGGAGCCAATATCATATGTGAAAAATAAGTTATGGAATGAAATCATTGAAGCCATCAATGATGTATGGCCCTCAATTGAGGTAATTTTTGAACAAAGAGATTTACTAAAGGCAACACTAACAGAAATTCAGAAGACTAAAGATGAGTTAGGTAATAAACCTGAGCAAGCCATAGAATTGATTAAGTTTCTCAACAGTAAAAACAAGAAGGAGTTAGAAGAAATTGAGATCACTAACAGGACTGAAACAATCCTTGAAATAAGAAAAGTCATCACTAAGAAGAACCTGATGAAACAACTTGAAGAGAAGTGTGAGAATATGAACATAACCATAACCAAGTTTATGGTTAAATTTGAAAATCTGAGGCAAAGAAGTCTGCCTAACATTTTGGTCATAAATGATAAACTTATGCCTCAGGAGCATTACAATAAAAAGATTAGAGAATATGCAAAAGAGCAAGTGAAGAAGGCATATGGACAAAGTATCCCGACAGGGAAGGTCTTACTCAGAAGTTTTGAAGATTTATTTTATTTGCAGCATGAGATAAGACATTTATTTGTCGCAAAACCAATTTTTTCTAGATATACTGAGGCAGATGAAAACTTCAGGAAGATGAAAAAGATACAAATTCTAGATGATAAAGCTTGGAAATCACTTACTGATTTATTGTGAAAGTTAAAACTCAGAAATGATGAAGAAAACAATTTGCTGATTTTTCAGTCAAAAAAGAATTTATTACAGCAGTAAACAGTTTTTACAGAGTTAAAGAGTATAAGATTAAAGGGAATCAGAGTGAAAGAGTATAAGATAAAGAAAATCAGATTTCAAAACAGATTTAAAATATCTAAGCCAGCAAAGAGGACATCAAGGCAGCCAGTTGCACCTAATCCACAATCAGTTTCTATTTTATTTGGATAAATAGGACAGCTTGTTGATTTGTTAAGAAGCTGTCTCTATTTTGTTGTAAAGATATTTCTATTTTCCTTAGATAATTCCTAGAAGCATTCTAGGATATTTTATAAACAATTTTGTATAAACACTTCACTCGTTGAAGTATTAGTGTGGAATAAATTGCTGAAGATTTCTATAGTCATTTTTGTTCTACTTGAAGGCTTTTTTGTTTCAAATTTCGAGTAGCAGACTGGATCAAATCAATTAGCATCATAATTCAGGATTCATGTGATGAGCTATTGAAGTGAAGTATTTTCTACTTTTCATTGTTTATCTTCTTTGTTTCATGCATCCATATATGTGTTCCAAATTTGAATGATAATTCATGAGTATTATTTCAGGATTTGTTAAAAACACCCTGTCTTTACTATTTATCAGTTCTATGTTTTCTGCTGATTTCCAAAGTAGGGAACCCTTAATTTCTCCCTATTTCGTTTGACCTCAGCCTACTACTTCTCTTTTCCAGATCAAAGAACCCTTCATTGCTCTTTATCCCGATCAAATCACCTCACCAAACAACCTTCCAAGATCTTCAAAGGTTTATCTATCTTGCCCTGAAAAATTTTGACTTTTTGACCTTGATCCTAGTTCTGTCTACTTGAATTTTTGACTCCTTAGCCCAATGGACAAACAGATTTCCCACTATCCATCTCATTAAGTGATTCTTCCCACCAAACCAAACCAAATCAAAACCACTTTGCACAATCATAACTAGTCTAATATCTTATAATTAAAAACAAAGCTAGATTTTATAGAGAGAGCCCTCTTTGAACCCTAAGCAAGCTAAATCCTAGAGTTTAAAAGTTGGTTTGTGGTTACCTCTAGAGTTATTTTAACTTTAAATCAAAATCTCACAACTTAGAGAATTACTAGAGTGATAACAGGTTGTAGTTGTATTTGATTTGAGTCTCAGTTCTAATTGTTGTTGGCATAATGCATTAAACACTTTTGGTTGCAAATAGGTTGGGTACCATCGATTCAACAAACATTGGTTGGGCATTGCACCCTGTCCACATGGGGGTCTGTGATTTATAAATGAATAATTGTTCTGATATCACGTAGGCTATGAAGTGAAACATGATTGGTATGGAGCTTTGTTGAGAAATAAATGTCATAGGTTCAATCCTTGGTGGTGAACAACTTTAGTTAATTAATTTTTTTTTTTTTGTGTGTGTAGATTACCATTTTGTTGCATAATTTGCATTATTGGGTGGCCAACATCATAATCTGACAATTTTTTGAAGACTTCCCATAAAGAGTTTGTTTGTAGAATATTTAAAATTTTATATAGTTTTATTTGGTTAGTTTTGGTTTTGGGCTCAATATTAGTCCAAATTTGATTCCGAAAGAAGTTGGATGATCAAGAATCAGAGACAAATGTAACTAAGCTTGAATGATGATATTTTGACACTTATTTGATGGAAATAGTCTCCTATATTCATCTTAAATGTCTATGAACATGTTGTATATGTTTTGGATATATGACAAATGTAACTAAGGATGTTTGATGCTATTTTGATGCTTATTTGATGGAAATAATCTCCTATATTCATCTTAAATGTCTATGAAAATGTTGTATATGTTCTGGATATATGAAGTAAACAGGTTCCAAGAAGGGGTTTCAATTACCATATTGATGAATTGGTTGAGGTAAAGTATGAGAAATAGTAGAATAGTCAGCAACAATGATTGATATACTATTTGTTACAATATAATGGTAGTAGGTTGTGTAATGTTTGCAGGTTACTATGATAGTGACTGTGACAATGGTAGTGGAAATTCTTATGGTAGTGGTAGTGCTTGAAAGTTGTGTGATAGTGTAGTGATTGCAGTTTGATTGGATTCATAATTTGTGATAGTTCCTTTATATGCATATCCAATGATATATGATGATAGTGGATCCAATTTGTAAATGAGATGAAATAGAGGTCCATAAGGAAGTTCAAGAGAGGGTTGGTGCCTCCATATAGGTTGGAGCCTAGAGCAGGTTGGATCCTACTCATCATCGAGGTTGAAGCCTCAACCAGGTTGTAGCATATAGTGAGTAGTTGCTTGCATCTTTCAAGTTTGGTGCCTTAATCAGGTTGTAGCCTACCGCAAATGGTATCCTGCACTTATTGGGGGCAGCTCCCTCTAGCAGGTCAGAACCTACAAATTGATGTAAGTCGATTGAAGATAAAGAAGAAGAATATTGGTGTTTTTCTCCCATATGAGTTTCGACCTAAAAACTTGTGTCTCTTTTTGATGTGATGGTTTATTTATCTGTTGATGGCTTCTTGATATGTTGTTATAGTTGATGATATAATGTATATGAATCTTTTCTATATGGATGTATGATTAAGAAAAGTTGTAAAATTATAGAGTTGACCTCACACTAATTCACCTACCCTCTTAGTGTGACCTTTAGCCCAATAAGTGCTATTAGAACAAGTCATCTTTAGGAATAATTAACTACTGGAATATGGATCAAGGCAAGATGGAATTATATGCAACATCATTTATGCTTATGGAATTTGAACTAGAGGAGGTGACGAGAAATAATGAAATCAAGAAACTTGATGAAGTAAATAAACAATTGGGAGAACCAAAAAAGTATATAGATGGTAAAAATGACATAATTGATAGTCTCAAGAAAGAGGAAGATGTAGAAAACTAGTCAACCAAGGAAATTCAAGATGATACTCAAACGAAAACAAGCAGTAAGAGGTAAAAATCTAGTACCATATATTATTTTATGGTTACTATTTTCAATTTCATTAATTTGGTCATATAGAAATTAATTTTAGTCATCTTCCATACCGTAATTGCAAAGAAAAGTGCCCATCTAAGATAAGGAAGGAAGAAAATTGTGGTCTTATTTTATAAGCTCAGAAGCAAAAGGATAAGTGGTATGTTGATAGTGGTTGTTCAAGACATGTGATAGGTTATCAAATTAAGTTCACCAACATCAAGGAAGTAGATAGAGGTAAAGTAAATTTTGGAAACAATTGATCCAACAAAATCATTAGAAAGGGCATAATCACCATTAACGATTGAAAAACTAAAGCACAAGATGTCTTGTACATAGAAAAACCAAAGAAAAATATCTTGAATGTCATTCGAATATGTGATCAAGGTTTTTATGTCATATTCTATACCAAATGATGTGAAAATTCAAAGTCAAACAAATGCAAATTGGTAGCTCAAGCTATCATGATTGGAAATAATATATACACACTATATTAATCAAGGACCAAGAGAATATATTATGAAGAGATAAAAGAAGATAATATTTTCTCCCATTGTCTTCAAACAAAATCTAATTTTGATAAAGAAGAAGCCAAGAGAGGAACCAATAAGTTCAAAGGTAAGATTCCTTTTAGATGCTTTGAATGTGGGTGAATTGGTCATTATGCATCTAAAATTCCTTATGCTAAGATGAATGAAAGTGATGATGATTCAGTATTCAAACCCAAGTATCAAAAGAAAAATCAAACAAGAAGGAAAAATAACTTTTACTCAAAGGAACATAGTGACAGTGAAAGCAATGCAAGTGTGATTGATGAAGAAATGAGTGAAATATTATTCATTGTTAAGGCTAAAGAACATGGAGCAGAATTTGATTACGAGGGAGAACTTATAAGAACATTGAATGAAATAAAGGTCCTCTTAAAGAAATAAAAACAATTAATTCACCAACTTCAATATAAGAGTCTAAATGAAGACACAATTGTTTCTCTCAAAGTTGAACTAGAAGAATAAAATAGGGTAAAGGAGTTTTTTTTCTTTTCTGAAGAACTAAATGACAAGGAACAAATATGTGAAAAAATGGAAGAATAATTTTTCCCCTTAAGAGAAAAATTAGAGAATATTAATTCAAAGTTAAACAAAGGGATTGAATCCCTAGACTATATTCTCAACATGTAGAGGTCCCCTCTTATTAAGACATGGCTTGGGTATAAAAATGGTTGGGCATCCAAAAACAATGATCCCCAAAAATCATCAACTAAAGTTCATCCCAAGAAGATTGATTCGAAATTTATAGCATCTAGTAGCGGCTCACTTGAATATTCAAATCAAGTAGTACACAAGGCCAAACATGTTCACTTCAATGAGACTCAATGAAATTATGGAAGGGATCATAATACAAAGAATCAAAATGAAGGGAAAGGATCCATATGAATAAATAACATAGGGTAGACTATGATTATGGCTCATCACAAAGAATTCACAAAAAATAATGGAATGGGTGTTGGAAATCAACAAATTAGTATGGCTTATGCAAGGTTTGAATATCAATGACACATGAGTCCTCCAAGAAGAATCTTCAAAAGATCGAGTTCTCCTTCTATGGCCAAGTGTAGAGGATATGATTAGGTACCTAAATGGAGACATATGGACCAAAACAAAAGAATTACTCAACCATATATGCAATTGTTGAAGCCTAATATTGAGTGCCACATTTTTCATAATGAGGGTCATACAACATGAGATTGCAAAGTCAACTCTAAATTGTTCAACAAAGAAGGATATCCTATCAATGCTAGTAAAAGGGGAAGAGTTAAAATAGGACCTCAATTAGGTCTAATTCCTTAGATATAATCCCTTGAAGAAAGCTTATTCGAGATCATTAATTGTAAAATTGAAACTTAGATAAGAAACTACATGTATGAGGAAAATATATAGATTATGATTTGATGATGATATCTCATATGTGGAAGGAGATCAAGCATATGATAGGTATCTCAAGGGGAGTATGCTAACAAGAAACATTGGATGCATGGTATGAGGGTGGGGGGGTATAGAAATAGACATGAGAAATCAACAAAAGCATGATATTAGGGTGATATAGTTTGTCAGTAGGAAGGAAGCATGGTTTGGTCAAGTCCACATGATCATCCCATAACAGGTATTCTTACAAGATCACTAAAATGAAAATTTTCTATAGATATTTGCGACCCTTTGCCATTGATTTCAAAGGGTGAGAGATTGTTGACATTGATGTAGACAATTACAGTGGCAAGGAGATATTTCAAACATTGCACTTGCACTTGACCAGGGAGAGATTGTAGACACCACATTTTCACAACCAGAGCTTTTTTATTTAACATCAAATGGCCATCAATGTCTAGTGGTGTTGCCATCAATGACAAAGCGGGATATTATTGCACATAGTGTTGTAATTGATGATAAAAATATGTCATTGATATCCAAGGGAAAGTATAATAAAACAAAAATATTACTAATGATGCCTAAGAAGCAACAAGACTAGGCTATGATGCAATATGAATGATATATTTATTATAGGGTCTTACCAAGTGAAGTTGAAGGTACTTAAAGTTAATTGAATTTTTGATGTACTTATGATATCAAAATGATTTTATAAACTACATGAATGCATATATCTCGTCGATAATTTTCCAATGATATATACTGCTCATAAAAACTCCTAGATTAAAATTTATGGCCTGTTGAAAATCAACATTAGTTAGGTCAAATTGAAAGGACAAACTATAGGGGAAAATCCAAATTATTAAAGGGTTAAATAATGCACATCTTTCAAACACATCTATCATTCTTTTCCTTGGTAAACAAAAAATATCAAGAAATTTGCACACCTATTAGTCACGTTAAACAATGTGTGCCTTCTTGCCAATCAAACAATTTATGATAAACATTGTTAAAATGGATGATGGATGAGGATGATAGTTACACGAACTTTAACATATATTCATGATGATGAGTATCGATTCTGACCCATATTTTGCACACATCGAATCATATTTTTTCCCATTATACCTTGCTTCATTCCTCTTTTTCCCACAATTTGTCACCATTTCTGTTAGCTTTCTAGTCTTAGCAATTAAAAGTTAAATAAGGTGATTATTTACAATTTAATACATTTCCTTATGAATTATTTTGCATTTTTGTTGTAAATTGCCTTTCTTTGATTAATTAACCTTTGGATTTTGTAGCTTGACATAGGTTATAAGAGCTTTAGTTGAGCTACCAGAAGTGAACACGTTATCGAAAGCAACTGAACTACCGAAAGCTGCTACAAGAAACCAACAATTACACACAATTTAGGGTTTCCAGCCTAATGATTCGTTTAACCACTTGGATTGGCACAACTCAAGATCTAATATTTTTTCCAACGAAAAATACTTTTACGTCATGGAGATGTGGTTTTAATGTATCAACCTTATCGATATGTTATGGTCTATATCCTTATTTTTTATAATTGTTACCATGGCTATAACACTAGGTTATTTTGGTAATGTATGGATATGACATCCCCAGATTTGGGTCTCATGGTCCAAGTTGTTAACAGATGGGTTCTATATATTGATTTAAGGGATTTTATATGGGTTAGCCGCTATAATAGTATGATTGTTGTAGCAATGTTGGCTTAAGGGGGTCTATACCCAAGTTTAGAGATTGTTGCATGAACAAACAAAACCCTCTATTACCATCCATTTCAGAAATGATATGCTGCATTGACCAAAGTATCACCGGAGGCAATATTAGGGGATGCTAGAATCAGGTTTCTGCATCTAGAGGGACTATGGAGTGTGGATTTAGGGCGTATCTTTACTTAAGGCTTATTCAAAGCTTTGCATAACCAATATGCTTATACAGACGTTTTTCAACAAATATACTTAGCTACCTTTCTCATTGTGAGTTTCTACTTTACCATGCATTAATCATCATAATAACCATTTTCATTTCTTCGCGATGTGAATATAGATAAAAACTCTGATCTAGCACAGATAATCATAAAAAATAGATAATGCAATTACACAAGTAAAATACATAGATCTATCTTCAAAGTCTTATTTTATTAGCTCAAATATTCCCAATACAACACTTTATGCCCTACGCACACAACAACAGGTGTCGCATTCAACTACAAAATGTCAAAGGTCTCCACACACACAGCTGCAAGAGCCTTATCTTTCGCACAAAATAGACATAACACATACTTAATTCAAATCTAACATTACATCCATATGGATTTTATATCTAAAAGGCATCCCTAGACTCCTTATATAGTTTTTCCTTTTACAATACCATCGTCCAAAAACCATTGTAAGAGCTCAAAGTTTCCAAAATATTCCCATCCATTTACATAATAAGGGGATTTTACCCACCCCAAAGCCTCTATGACTCTTAAAAATTTTCACACAGTGCGCTATGCTCCTCAAAATACAAATTCTTTACCAAAAACTCGACCTAGTGGTACCCTGCCCAACAGGTCCCCAATAAAAAGATGTGACTTGTCCCGAGTCACTCAGCTGGCGCGTCCTGAGTCTTTGCTTTGATTCTACTCAATGCATCCTTCAGTGACTGGATTGTCTAGACACACTACTTCTCGACCTTGTGTACTTTAGTCAACAGATTCTCTGTGGCTGGCACTTTCAGCTAGCTATCAAGAGTCTACAACAGATTACTAGCATCTTCTTCCCAAGGCTGCATTCAGGTGGTGTAATTTGTTCCTTCCACCGCATTTCATCAATATGACCTTGCAAAAAATTTCCCTCTTGAAGACGAGAAAACCAATGTGCTAGTGTTAAGGTCCACACTGTCACCTTAATTTGATCAAACTGTTCTTGCTTTTCACGGATTGTTGATTCGATTTTCTGCACATGGGGGTCCTCCTGCAATGAGGCCCTGATTTAAATAACATCATAAAAAATATGGTTGTAGTCATTAACTGTTGTTTCAATATTATCCATGGTAGCCTTATTGTTTGCTTCATGCTTCTCATGTACCTCTAGTGGAGTAGATGGATCTAATTTCATCTGCAGCTCGATGATCTACATTTGAAGCTCAATATTTACCTTATCCACTTCTGCCTTGGAGTCTTTGACCATCATCACAATTTTCTCAATATTTTCTTTCGGCGTTGCCCCGACATGAATCTGCAGGTCAGATAGGTTGCTGCAAACCTTAGTGATTGCTTCCTCCAATCGTTTCCTGTGTGCAAATGCCTCATCTTGATCCTATACCACTTGCTTCTTTTCATCAGCCATTCGATTTCTATCCTTCTTGAAATCCTTGATGAACATCAAGTCTCGCTACTTGCGGATTTGCAATTCCTCTATAACTCCCCAGTTGAAGTCATGCAATGCTTGAAGGGGGAGTGCAACAAGGTTCAATCGAGTATACTACCAATCCGATGCGTGCGCTCATTTTTTGATAGTGTAAAAATATAAAGCTCATGCAGGGATCTGCAGAGCTTGAATCTTAGAGGTAACTACCAATTTTGGACTTTCTATACTCACGCTTGTTGGTGCCCTGCTTGCTTGAGATGCGCTCGATTGAAACATGCTCGCATGGGCGACGCTCACTTGAACCACACTCATCTGCACTTGCAATTCCTTGGGGCCCTTGTATTGGTCTTCAATATTTCCCCATATATCCTCGGTGATGTGCTACACTATGTCACCAATATCATCGAAGTCCCCCTTAGCGAGGACCATCGACTCTCCTTTACTTGACCTATTTGATTTCGTCTTCTTCCATGCACCTCATTCACCAAGTTTCTACTACCTCTTGAGAATATAAGGGGAGGCGAGGTCTTTTGGATCGAAACATAGGTCATCGCCATGTTGATCACCACCCCTAGTCTCTTGATCGTCCTTCTCGGTCTCTAGCTTTGCTTCTTTTTTAGTTTCCTTATCGGTCTCAAATGTGAATTTCTTTGTCGGCTTCTTGGGGCCTTTCATGCTAGTCTTTGTGCCTGAAGTATCTTTCTTCGCTCCGCTGGTGCCTTCCTACTTTGTCTCTGCCACTTCCATCAACGGAGTTAACCAGTCACTTGGAAATTGACTTGCTATGTGCACAATGTCATCCTCGGTTATAGAGTACAGATGCTCGTACCATACTTCTGCAAGATCTTCCCTTGCGCGGATGTATACATGGCGAAAATATGCCTTAAAATCAGAAATCTAGTGATATTCTGCAAAAAGACTTGGTGAAAGTATTGGCTTCTGATAGATCACTGTGTGCAGACTCATATCAAAACCAACCCAAAAGAACTTATTCTCCATCACTCTTGTTGGTTCCTTCGAATGTAATAACGAGGTGTACCACATAGTCCGAGTCCACAATGGGGAACTATGACTCATCTGGCTCTTTCCATGCCATTAGCACAATCAAGAGAAATAGAAACATTTAGTGGAATTTCTTACCCTCCCCTTGAGATTCTCTGCAATCCTCCAGAAATTCCTTGCATAAATTCCTAGCCCAGTTGTATTAGACTCCTTTGCTGCACTGAGTAGCCAAAGACACCATTGGTGCCGATACCTCCTCTCAGCGACAATTCTGCATGGTCTTCCCTGCTAGAATATATGTGTGGAAGCCAATAACATTATCATTAATATAACTAATGGCGTATCCTCAGGAACCTTTTGTCAAGACATAGTCTTTCTTCATCTTGTCTACCACCTTCTTATCTTGACCTTTCCCAAAAAATGTGTCAGCAGGGTTCAATCCTTGACATGGAAGCGTAGTTATCCACCAGATAAACATTTCATCAATGGGCACTATTTCACCCAGCCAAAGAAAATCATCATGTACCAGGGCCATTATTTGTTGCACACAAATGGTATTGATGTTGTTGTGCCCTAAATGCGGAACATAAAGCATGTTCAACAACCCTGCTTGCCAAAGTTATGCTACCCACCTAAGTAGCTCCTTTTTACTTTGACTGCTTCATAGCAAACTAATTGCAGGTACTTTCTTGGCTTAAATTGTTGATATTTAGTGTGATCATTGAAATCCCAGTCTTCCATGCACGGTTGTGCCACTTTTTCCAATGGATCGCCCTCAAGAGGAACTTCGGCAGCAATGGTGTAAATATCTTGCATTAGAGGAAATTTTGGCCTAAAAGTGCCCATGAAAATTTCACGTAATTTCCATGTCATAATATGTTAACCAATAAAAATCCTTTAAATTTAAAAAGAGGTACATGTAGATATTTTGGAGGGAAAAAGAAAAATTACTTTTTTTAATTGTATTTTTGCCTTATCTCCTTATAGGCTTACTCAAATTTCATGTGTAGACACTTTTTGGATGCACAATTAACTTCCACATCAAACGAGTACCCATTATGCATCTTTTGAGAAGGCCCACATTAATAAAAATTGGAGATACATTAAAAAAGTGCGTTCAACATGATTTTTGAATGTATCTTCAATTTTTATCAATGTGGGTCTTCTCAAAAGTATGCATAAAGGGTACCCATTGCATGTGGAATTTAATTCCACATCCAACGAGTGTTTGCACATGAAATTTGAGTAGAACAATAAGAAGATAACAAAAAATATAATAAAAAAAAGTATTTTTTCTTCTTTTACTGCCAAAATTCTTAACTGTTATTTTATTACTTTAACTATTATTTTAATATTTTTCCTTAGGAGGCCAGTTTTAGGCTGAAATTTCCTCTAATGAATTTTATAGTATCGGGGTCCTTAGTAGGCTTAGCAGGGGTTGCAGTGGATTTAGGGCTTATCCTTACTTAAGGCTTATTCAGAGCTTCACATACCCAATATGCCTAGTATACATACGTTGTTCAAAAAATTCTACTTAGTTACCTTGTGCACTGTGCGTTTCTACTTTACCATGCATTAATCATCATTATAAAACATTTTCATGTCTTTGTGATGCGAATGTAGATAAAAACCCTGATCTAGCACATATAATCATAAAACATCGATAATGAAATTACATAAGTAAAATACACAGACCTGTCTTTAAAGTCTTCTTTTATTAGTTTAGATCTGCCCAGTATATCACTTTATGCCCTGCACACACATCAACAGGGGTTTGCGCACTCAGCTGCAAACTGTATAATATCTCCTTACACACAGATGTAGGAGCCTTCTCTTTCACACAAAGGAGACATAAAACATACTTAATTAAGATCTAACATTAAATCCATATGCATTCTATATCTAAAATACATCCCTAGACTCCTTATATAATTTTTCCTTTTACAATTCCATGGTCCAAAAACCATGGGAGGAGCTCAAAGTATCCAAAATATTCCCATCCCTTTACATAATAAGGGGCTTTGACCCACCCCAAATCCCATACGACTCTTAAACATCTACGTGCAGTGCGCTCTGTTCCTCAAAATGCAGATTACTTACCAAAACTTCGACTTAGGGGTACCCTACCCAACGAGTGACCAAATTTTGTAAGGAAATATTTGTACTTTGTAATTTTCCTCAAAGAATAATGAAAGAATCATGTTGTTTATCATTTTTTTAATTTAATTTTATATTCTTGCAACACTGCCATCTAGGTAGGCCCCTCTGATCTAGGATGCACTTGAAACATAGTAGTGTTTATTGTTATGAAGTCTAATTTTATTTATGATTATTTGCATAGAACATATTGAGTTATTTACAATAGCATTTCTATGATTTTCATGATGTAATATTTTGTGTGGAATGGTTTGATTTGGTTCTATGTGCTTGTTTTTTTTTTACTGTGTGTGATATTTTTATTTTTCTATTAAGATACAATAATTATTAAACATGTTGGACGTATTTAAGATGTTGATACATGTGATGTTGTTTTAATTTATTATTTGTATCTCTATCTATATGGGATGTAAAGAGGTGAATCCATGTTCAATCAAATTCATAAGGAATATTCTTGTAATAGATTCTTGTAGTGTATTTTTTTTTCAAACCAGTTAATCTTATTTATGCATATACTTTGCTGAAACTATGTTAAGTTACGAGCCCTGGTTGATAATTTAATGAGAAACAATTTAACTAAATAAATTTCCCAACATTTTTGGCACCATTTCTAGGGAGGTGTCAAAGAAATAGGTCTTGATTGGTTTGTTGACTGAATAGATTTATTTTAAAACCCTTTCTATACAGTTCTAAACATCCTAAAACATAGTGATATAGAAGTGGTAATACGTGAGGTAAGAACTTGTAGAATCAATTTAGTGGGAATTGGGTTCTTTGCCTCACTAAATTTAGATGATTTTGTTACTGTATGAGACGAGGAAAAGGTAAAATAGGTAGGGGAAAAGGAAAATTTATTACTCACGATAGCGCAAAGAAAAACCTCACTACTAAGTCTTTGGCATATAATACTTTAGGCGGGGGGAAAGGAGGCAAAGCGTTAAGGGATCAAGCAAATTTCAGGGAAGGTAGTTCCAAGAGACCGTAATCAATAGTTGGTGTAGTTATAGGTGCTACCACCACTTTGAATAATCCAAATATATATATACTCTTTGAGCAAGAGGTAGTTCAAAATTCCAAAACAACCTAGCTACTAAACCCACGGTTCCACCACAAGGGACAAACTTTAGTTTGATTGGGGGAAAAGATATGGTGGAAGGAGAAGGTGAAAAAAATCACATAGGAAAATAGGGGTAGAATGAGGAGGAGGTAACTTCCAATTTTCCTATTGTTTACAATACTACAAATGATGATATAAAGAATATCTCTCCCTCAGTACTATCACGTTTCCAAGGACTAGTAAATGGAAATCCTAATACTTTTTTTTTTATTTGAATTTTATGTTTTATGTCATAACCTGGATTATTAAAATGATTCAAATTAACTTAAATTATTTCATGCTACTCTTAAATATTCTTTCCTATTTTGGTTTATGGGATTGCAATAAAATATTGTCACAACTTGGGAGGGCATGAAAAAATAATTTCTTAAAAAATATCAGTATTACTATAAAACTATTGAACTAAAAGTATAATTATTTAGGATGGAACGAAGAAAAGATGAAATCTTATAAGAATACATAGAGATATTTTTATATACCCTTCAACACACTAGGAAACACATGCTAGACCTTGAAACTCAAAAAATTCTCTTTTTAAAGGGTGTTTTTCAAGAATCTATGAATATTGTTAATTTAATAGGTGTAGGGGATATATCTAGGATTTCCTTTGATGAAATCACTGACATTTTTAGGAGGTATCCATGAGGAAAAATAAAAACTAAAAAATTGCCCTCAGAAAATTTTCCTATGAAGATTAGGGCATCCTCTAGTGCTGTAACCAAGATTGAACCAAGAAATTGCTTAGAGAACTTATTTCCTTTGTAATTATAATTTTTTGTATGTTCCTATCGACCTTCCACTAGAACAAATTTTAAAATATGTTGTATGAGAAATTGATGATTTAATAATTTTGTCTTAATTTTATAATACCATAGTATCCTCCTCACAAAGGATGGAACCAAATTGCACTCTTGCTGAAGTCAACCTTGGGAATTTTTTTAATATTAGTAGTATAATTATAGATATTTAGCAAAAGGAATTAGTGCAAGTTTTTCAGAAATAGATAAAATACTTTACTTAGGAATATTGTGATGTTACACGTCATTTTTTCACCATTAGGCAAATGACTGCCAATATGTATCTCTCGTTATCTGATGAAGTGTTCCAAGCATTCCCCTACAATGTTGGAAGAAAAAAAATCCCAAATACAACATGAATCCTGGATTACATTTCTTAAAAAACCTATTTATAAGCACTTACACAACCTTCCTAGCCATTAACTATGAAAGTACAGTTTTGACCATTGTGGTTTGTGCATTTTTGCGCTTTGTCTTCCACTAAAATCTACGCAAATTTCTTAACGTGGGTAAAAATAAAAATAAAATTCTAGAAGCCTTGTTGGAGGAATATTTCTCCACCAAAAGGCCTCAAGCTCCTACATCATTTGGCCTCATCCCTTAGTTCATGAATCAAACTCCCTCTCTTCATGGAGCCCTACTCCCTCTCTTTATGGATCTTATCCCTTAGAAATAGGATATCAAACCTCTTCCTCTAGGCCTATAAATTCAACATAGAATAGAGGTTAGAGAGGAATTTTTGAATGTAAACTTATGTTGTTGGAATATGGCTAGAAATCTTGTCACCTAAGGGGAGGATTGGAGACCATTGGGAGGAGGCATACAACATCAAGGCCCATGTTGTAATGCTTCTTCTTGTTTCAATATTAATACACGCATTGTTCTTTCCTACTTGCACTTCTTCTGATGCTCTTTGCAAAGATCCTTGATCCTTTGCATAATTTATAACTGAATATTGGTTTAATTTTGTGATTTAAGCTATATTGTGATTTCCATTCATGTTATGTTTTACCTTTATCTACATTATGATTTTATGCTTTGTTTGTTTATGTTCATGCATATATTCCTTTGAATCATTGAGGAAAGGATTTTGAAAGCATCAGAATGATTTCCACAATAATTTTGTAGAAAAGGTAAGAGACTCTTGCATTCATCAGACTTCATTCTTCAGTTATGAATTAAGGAAAGGTAGCAGTCACTTGTATGTTTGTTATTAGATCTTTTTTGAATCTAGGTAGATTGCTCTTGTTCAGAAGAGTGATTTTTCTGCCATAACACGTCACATGAAGGGAATTTATCTTAATATATTTTCACGTCATATTTACACTTAGTTTGTATTTTTAGATAGACCCAAAGGTAAATGAACTTAACACTCAAGGAAATCATTAAAGAGAAGTTGCAAAAAATATTGATTCTAATCTAATATACCCACTATTTGAAAGTAAATTGGTTTCCCCCATTGTTGTGGTACCTAAACCATCGGGGGAATGAAATGTATGTGTAGTTTTTATGGAACTAAACAAATTTATCATGAAAAATTACTTTCCTCTCCCTTTCATTGATTAGGTCTTAGATACCTTAGTGGGAAAAAAAACATTTCTCATTTTTGGATGGGTACAGTGGATACAACTATATTTTATTTTTTAACCTTGTACATAAATTACCAGCAAACGAATTCTTAAAACATAAAATATACAATGGAGAGAACATAAAACAAATATAAACAGATATTTTCCCCTAGATCCCAAACCAGGACTACCAAATTGATTTTTCATTATATTACTTTCAATATTATAATACATATATATACATGTTGAAGCATTCATAATCCCCAATCCACTAACCCTGGATTAAAACATAACTATAGTTAACTTGAACATATCTACAAAATACCATGGGAAAAAAACCATCATGCCCAAAATGATGGGAAAAACCCATGCACAAAACCATGGGTAGGTCTGCCCACCGTCTTTGGGTCTACCCCCCATCCTTGGTTCCAGCCCCATCCTTGGGTCTGTGTAAAATAAAAACTTCTTAGGGTGTTACCCCAGACCCTGTGTAGGGGGACTGCCGCCCCCTTGCAAACCCTTGACAGGGGGGACAACCGCCTCCCCCGTTGTGCCTAGCACAATGTAGAACACATGGGGCTAGTCATGGAAATAATATAACACACACCCAAAATTATCCCACTTCTTGTTTTCTTTCCACACATGGGGTCACAGGAGAGCTTAATTATTGGTCCAGGCCTGCAATACCCATTTTTTCTCTACATCGAGAAAACTTCTCAATGCTCATAGACTTCGTTAATGCATCTGTAACATTATTCAAAGTGTCCACCTTTACCAAAAACACCTTTTTGTCCTCAACCATATCCCTCACAAAGTGGTATTGAACATCAATGTGATTTGTATTTGAATGGCAAGCAGGGTTATTTGCCAATAAAATTGCACTTTGGATGTCACAGTCTATCCTTATAAATCGTTATACCAACCCCATACTTGAACACAATCTTTGCAACCAAACTGCATCCTTTCTTGCATGAGTGACTTCCATGTATTCATCCTATGTAGTTGAAAGAGCCACTACAAACTGTATTTTTCTCATTAAAATGACTTCTCTTCCAAATAGGTTAAACATATACCCACTTGTAGATCGTCTCTGATCTATATCTCCAACCCACTCTGCATCAACAAAGCCATATAGGTCCAAAAATTTATCCAATCCTGGTCTTCCTTGGTAGCACAAATCATAATCACTAGTGCCACACAAATACCTGAAAACCCATGTCACTGTTGTCTAATGCTCCTTCCCTGGTTTTGACATAAATGTTAGGATATTTCGACACATAGGAAATAGTTTCCTTTTTTGTCACCTTTGTAAATCCTTCAATCCTATCCCAAGTTGTTCTTAAGGGGGGATGTTAGGATATTCCGACACATAGGAAATAGTTAAATATAACTTGTTCTAGCGTAGAGTTAGGTAAATTGTGTTTCTTTACTATGTACATTTGTAACTTATAATACAATGGTCATGATATTTAGTGATCTGGCAGTTCACTCTCTCCTCGATATTACCGACACTTGATCTGTGGCTTAACACCCGATTGGTCCATGATCTCTATTTAAAGAGCATGAAGGGTTAGTTTTATAGTAACCGTTTATGAGAGAAACTTATGTAAATTTTCTTTTTTATATTAAGAAATCCCCTGAAGTGGCTGCGTTGGCTCAGGCCATGGACTGTTTCCCTCTTCGAGGGTTTTAACCACGTCAAATATCAATGTAATGATTTTTAATATGTTTGTGAGTGGTGACCTTTGGTGTTTGATCTAAGGAACTTACCCTATAAATTCCTACATGGTATCAGAGCCATTTTGAGGGCCGCATCCGTTTTTGATCCAAATCTGAAGCCAGTTTGACTGCATGCGACTGTCGTTTTTCAGATCTACTATATCTGACCACTTTCAGGGTGGTAGAAATGCTCTGGTGTGTCTGGAGCATCTGCTACAATGAGGAACCCCTTTCATTTCATGCGAAAAAGTTTCTGGTTGCCCGAGTTATGTCATTTTAGATATGGAGGTATAAAGTATCTTTTTGTAGTTATATTTATTAATCCTTTATTAATCCTTTTCTTTATTTCGGTTTATATTTTTTTTTATTGCCGGATCTATAACCTCTTCTCTATATATGCTATTTTCTCTGCACTGTGTGCGATCTCGGCAAATCAGAAACATGAAGACAAGAATTTTTTTGCTATGTATGCTCTTTCCCCGTGTCTTTGTGCAATATTGGGAAATCATAAATAGTGGAAAAAATGATAGTTTTCTGTAAGACTAACCGTAAATCTAACATTCTTCCGTAAGGCTTGCATTTCATTTTTTATGTATGTATTTTTATTTGTTTTTTTTGTAGGAAAAATCATGCACATTCGAAGAGCAAAAAAAAAAAACCCTTCCTCCTTTCAAACAATTATAGAATCCTTTTACTAGCTCACTTGGTGTAAAGTTATTTAATGAGAATAGAGGTCTTGGGTTCAAGTCTCTTTCAAGCTTCTTTTTATAAAATTTTTTTGTTAAGTTAATTTTTCCTACAAAGCCCTTTGGCAAGTTGCCGGTTTTAAAAAGAGGGTTTTATTTCAAAAGCACATGTAAAACTAACATTGTAAAAGTGACTCTCACTTATTTATAAAAGTGGGTCACATAAATTAGTTTTTTTTAAAAGTGAGTTTATTGTATTAAGTTTGGAAAAGGGGGGGATTTTTAAAAAAAAGTATAACTTCATCATCAACTTTCAACCTTTCACATAACTATACATCATCTACAACACATGTTTTGCAAAAATGCATAACTTCTTCATCCGGAAGCCCTTTTCCAAGCCGTTTTTTTTAACCAGCCTAATTTTTCAAGATCTTTCCATTGGAGAAATTAGTTTCAGCCTTTTCATCTTCAGTTAAAAAAATGGAAATTCCATGCCCGATTATTCTTAACAACACCAATTATTTCCAATGGCTATCCTACATGATAGAATTACTTAGAAGTAAAGGGATTTATAGAATATCCGTAAGACAAGAAACTAAACCTACCAATGGAGGTAAAACCACTAAATGGGAAAATAAATAAGATCATGCACGAGGGTTGATAGTAATGTCCATTGTTCAAGATCTTCGATTTCATATCCAATAAATTGACACCCCTGGAAAAAGCTAAATATGGTTTTTGGCATTAAAAATGAAATCGAGGCCCACCAACTTGAAAATGAGTTGCTTACTTTGGACCCCAATAATTTCTCCTCTATTGAAGATTTTCTGTCCAAAATCAAGACCCTTAGAATTATTTTATAAGGTTTTAAGATCAAAAAGGAAGATGGTAGCCTTATCTATTCCATTCTTGATAAGCTTGGCCCTGCGTACTTTGTATTTTTTTCTGCATTCCATTCCACTAGAGAAGCACTCAGTTCTCAAGGAACAACTTACAAGCCACCCTCTCTTGATGCCTTTTACGACTCTTTGATAAGAGAACAAGAAAAATTCTTACAACTTGGTCTTATTAAAACTAGAAACTCTTCTAAGAAATCCTTAGCAACCCAGCAGCAACCATATCAAAATAATCCCAAGAAGAAATATCCTAAAAGAATGGTCTTAAACCAAACAAGGGTCATAAGAAATTTCAACCGCAAACTGAAAAAGAAACTCAAAAAACTGATAAGGAAAATAAAATCAAAGGGAAGAAAATAGATAGACATTGCAACTTCTGTAATCATGATGGCCATGTAGAGTCCAAATGTTTTAAGAAGATGGAAGCCTTGGAAGCAGCAATGAAGAAGCACCACATCAATTTGGAGAACTCTTCAACTTCATCTTCAGGAATGGCACTTTCCACTTGTGGTTATCAGGCATCAAGATCTGGTTATGCATTAGATGTATCTTCTTCTTCTCATTCTCATGAGTGGCTCATTGATTCTGGAGCCTCTTACCACATGCCAAAAATAAAGCCATGTTTTCTTCTTTAAATTATTGTAACACCAAAAATATTTATGTTGGTGATGATATATCTCTAAGTGTTGTAGGATCTGGAACCATTCATATAGATAATGTCTAGTTTAATGATGTATTATGTGTTCCTACCTTGTCCTACAACTTCTGTCTATTTATTAGATAACTCATTCAGGTGAAGGGAAAACAATATAATTCTCACCTCATGATGTTGTAATTAAGGACCTCAAAGATCCTAGACATATTTTAGCTACTGGCCTTGTTGATGATTCCACAAGGTTGTATAAGTTTTACAACTTTGGGTCATCATATCTTCCCTCCATTTTTGTTGCTCATAATGATGAAGTGAAAAAACTTTGGCATGAGTGATTTGGTCACTTAAACTATCGCTCTATTAAAACTCTATGTAAATAAAATATGGTGACAGGCCTTCCTATGGTATCTTGCCAAGATGGTGTTTGTTCCAGATGTGTACTCGGAAAACATCATCGTGATAGTTTTGACAAACGTGCCTCTTGGCATGCTTTAGCCCCTTTGCAGCTTGTGCAAAATGATTTATGTGGTCCACTTCTTGTTGTTTCTTTCCCTAGCTACAAATACTTCTTAACTTTCATTGATGATTTTTCTAGATGCACTTAGGTATACTTCTTAAAACTCAAGAGTGAAGTTTTTAACATGTTCTTGGCCTTCAAGGCCTTTGTTGAGAAACAATCTCGACATCAAATTCTTAAGTTAAGATTAGACAATGGAGGAGAATATGTTAACGACAAATTTATAAACTTTTGCACTGAGCATGGAATTCAATTGCAACATAGTGTTCCATATACTCCACAACAAAATGGTGTAGCTGAAAGGAAGAATCACACCTTAAAAGAAATGGCTAATTGTATGCTTCAATCTAAAGGAATTAGTCTTAATTTTTGGGCAGAAGCAATTAACTGTGCAAATTACATCGTGAATTGCACTCCTACTAAGGTTTTAAAGAATATAACTCCAGAAGAAGCCTGGAGCTCAATCAAACCAGATGTAATTCACTTCCCTATTTTTGGAAGTGAAGCTTGGGCCCATATTCCAAATGTAGTGATTCGACGGTTCACTCTCTCCTCGATATTACCGACACTTGATTCGTGGCTTAACACCCGATTGGTCCATGATCTCTATTTAAAGAGAATGGAGGGTCATTTGTCCGGTAACCGTGTATGAGAGAAGCTTACGTAAATTTTCTTTTTTATATTAATAAATTGCTTGAAGTGGCAGCGTTGGTTCAGGCCATGGACTGTTTTCCTCTTTGAGGGTTTTAACCACGTCAAATACAATAAACCTGCTCAATACTCCCAATGCATGTCCAACTTTTGGTCCATTGCAAACCATTGCATTCATCAGGCTACCAACTACACTCGCATATGGACCACGTGACATGTCCTCTTCCTCTTTTTGTGTCTTAGGACATTGTTCACCATATAACTTTACACATACAAGAATAAGAATCTTCACCAATTTACTATCCCACATATTAAACCTCCGAAATATTGTCTCGACATACTTCATCTGGTTTAACTAAAGCTTCCTCTTTTCCTGATCTTGTTTAATATCCATGCTCAGAATATAGTTTGCAGCACCAAGATCCTTCATGTCGAATTTGGAGGACAATCGGGTCTTCAAACCCTGGATAATTTCCTTGTCATTTCCAATCAACAACATATCATCCACAAATAAGAAAAAATAAATAACACAATCACCAATTAATTTAAAATACACACAGTGATCTTCTTTTCTTCTAGTGAATCCAAGTCCCCATATATATATGTATCAAATTTATGGTACCACATCCTTGGTGAGTGCTTTAATCCATACAAAGACTTTTTTTAACCTGCATACCAATTATTTCTTACCATTCATTGTAAAGCCTTCACGTTGCTTCATGTAGATCTCTTCTTCCAAATCCCCATGAAGAAATGTTGTCTTCTCATCCATATTTTCTACCTCCAAATAAAAAGCAACAATAACAAATAAAAGTAATCTAATAGAAACTATCTTGGTAACATGAGAAAATATATCACCAAAATCAATTCCTGGCACCTGGGAATAACCTTTTTATACCAACCGAGATTATTATTTCTCCACCTTTCCTTCTGCATTCATCTTATTCTTAAAAATCCATTTGTTACCAATGGGTTTCCTTCTAGCCAACAACCCCACCAGATCCCAAGCCTCATTTTTTTCCAAAGATTTCATCAACCATGACCACTTTCCATAGTTTTACATCCTCTCAATTATCTCCCTCCCTAAAAGTTTTGGGATCATTATCAGTAATAGATAAATAAAAATTTCAATGGAAATAAAATGTACTATACCTCTCTAGATGCCTTCTCTCATGAACCGATCTTCTCAAAATTGGAGTTTGTGGCTCCTATTCTTCTGATTCTTGTTCTGTTGTAGAGTTTGATTATTCCTCCTTTAGCTCAAACTCTATATTTTCAGGTTCCTTTAGTAGGAATTCATGTTTAATAAGATATTTCACCTCTCTAAACACCACATATCGGATGTACACAACCTTCCTTATTTCTGGGTTCCAAAGCTTATAACCTTTTAAACCATCCTTATACAAAATAAATATGCACCTTTCAGATTTACTATCCAACTTGGTTCTTTTCTCCTTTGGAACGTGTACATATGCAACACAACCAAATACCCTAAGATGTGAAAGAGATGGTTTATTACCAATCCATACCTCATGTGGATTCTTATCCTCCATCGCTGATGAAGGTGATCTATAAACTAGGCAACATGCAATATATATTGCCTCTTCCCATAATTCCTCTCCTAACCTGACACCACTGAGCATGCTTCTTTCCTTTTCCATCAACTTCATGTTCATTATTTTTTAAACCCCATTTTATTGAGGTGTGTATGGAGTTAGTATTATGTTGTGTTATACCAAAATTCTTACAAAACTCTTCAAAATCCTTCTTGTGGAACTCTCCACCATTATCTGTCTTCAACAACTTGATCTTCTTCTTTGTTTAATTTTCCACCAGATCCTTAAATTATTTGTACCTTCCAAAGACTTCAAATTTCTTCTTGAGAAAATATATCCATGTATTCCTTGAGAATTCAAATATAAATGATACATAGTACATATACTTACCCAATGATGGAACCGACATGGAACCGACATGGATCCAAACACATCATTTTGTACAAGCTCCAATATCTCTTTCTCTCTCTTAGCACCAAAGGGGAAACTCACTCAATTCTTCTTCACATATACACAATGTTCACATAAATAGAAATCCAGAGAGAAATTAGACACACCTTATACCATACCATTACCATGCAGTATTCGAAGGCCCTTCTCTCCAATATGTCCAAGCCTTTGATGTCATAGCATGGTATTTTCTCCATAGGCCACTAGATTTTCTACTCCACTTTCAAGAACCATAGAACTATTGCACCTATCAATAACAGTGTTACCCAAAATCTTGTAAAAACTTCCAATCTAAACTCCCCACATCAATACTAGTGATCCCCGAACCGTCTTGCAGATATCTTTTTTGAACATTGTTTTTACACTTGCATCATCCATTTTGCTTACATAAATCAGATTTATGGCCAATGCAGGAATATGCAGAACACTAGGAAGTGTTCTAATCATTCCACCTTGCATCTTCGACTTGAATTTTCCACGTTCGATGATTCTGGACTTCCTGTCATCCCTTAAGAATACATCACCACCATAATATTTCTCGTACTCGCACAACCACTCCTTATGGGGAGTGAAGTGAAAGGATGCACCTGAGTCAATCAACCATGTCTCATGGTTTACTTGTGTAAATGAATAAGAAGCCAAGTAAACATCCCCACCTTCATCTAAGGTGGTTTTCATCTTTTCAGAAGGAGCATCATCATATCGCTTTCCTTTCTTAGGAGCTTTATATCTACACTCCTTTGTGTAGTGCCCTTCCTTTCCTCATTTCCAACACACCTTTATATGGTTTCATGGAGATTTATATCTCCCTCTAGATTTAGATATCCCACTCGAGGACTTTTTTTTTTATGTTCTAGGACCCTCCTCATACAGTCAAGGCATCTCCATTCCATATCTAAATATTTTTTCGTCTCATCTCCTTCAACAACAAGGATGAGACTATTTCATCAAAATTAAAGATAGTTTTACTGCTACCTATTGCAACAACCATACTATCCCATGAATCTAGTAGAGAACATAGAAATATGATGCACTTCTCTTAATTTGATATTTTTATATCAAAAAATAACAACTGGCTTACCACAGTATTAAAGGTGTTCAAATGCTCTGTCACTAAGTCTCCATCCTTCATACTCAGGTTATAAATTTTTTTCTGTAGGAACAATTTTTTCACTAGAGACTTATATTGGTACAAAGTCCATAACGTGACCCAAAAATTATTCATCATAGCTTACCCTGATACATTCAAAAATAATGAATCAGAGAGACACAATATTATTTTTCTCTTCACCTTCTGATCTAACTTCACCCAGTCTTATGTCGACAATCTTGTCGGTGTCATGCATGGATCTACAACACTGATCTCATTCCACAAACAGATCCTCCATATTGAGCTTCCACAACTCAAAACTATGACCATTAAATTTATCAATCTCAATATTTCTACTATTTTCCATCTTCTTTAACCGCAGGAATCAATATCATAGATATCCCACTAAACAGGTTCTGCTACAGGCCCAAGCAAAACCCCTCAGAAGAAAAGGCGTCCACTTGAAGCCGAAACAAATCTAATACAAAATGCAGGTTTTAAACCTATACAAAATGTACCTACAAACTAATTCTTAAAACATAAATATACAATGGCGATAAATTAAAACAAATACATACAAATATTTTCCCTCAAATCCCAAACTGAGACTACTAGATTGATTTTTCATTATATTCCTTTCAATGTTACAATACATATATATACATGTCAAATCATTCATAAACCCCAATCCACTAACCCTGGATTAGAACATAATCGTAGTTCCTTTGACCGTATCTACAAAATACCATGGGCATAAAACCATCATTCCTAAAACCATGTGCAAAACTCATGCACAAAACCATGGGTGGGTCATTCCAACTAATATTGGGTCTACGCCCACTGTGACCCCCCCGCTATGCCCGACACGACATACAACGCATGGGGATAGTCATGGAAAGAATATAACACACCCAAAAAAAATCCAAATAGCACCCAAGGATCATGAAAATACTACATGTACCTAATCTTGGGGAACTTTTTCTACCATATGTTTCTTTTTGGTTTGTGTAATGTCATTGCCACCTTTCAAAGAGTTCTACTATGTATCTTCTTAGACATTATTCATGATTTTGTAGAGATTTATATAGATGACTTCATTATTTATGATGACATAATTGAGGAATATTTTAAAAATCTCAAGAAATTTTCTGATAAGATTCCAGGAAGAACACCTTGCCATGAGTAATGTAAATGTCACATCTTGTTGACTAGGGGTGTAGTGCTTGAACACATTTTTTTGACTATAGGAATTGAGGCAAACCTATCCAAAAAAAAATTTTAGTCTCAACTATAATTTCCCAAAATAAAGAAATGGGTGAGATTCTTTCTTGGTTTTGTTGGATACTACAGATTCTTTATTGAAAATTTTACAAATATTCCTACACACTTACTTAATATGTTGTCCAAAGATGTTGCTTTTATTTGGAATGACCATTGTCAAACTGATTTTGAAACTTTGAAAGAAAAACTTTCTATTGCACCTATATTGAAGGGACCTAATTGGGTCCCTTCCCTTTCATATATCTATATATGCCTCAAACACTACTTTGGGGGTTGTACTTGGGGAGAAATAAGACCAATAAAATTATGCCATTTATAATATTAGTAAGAAATGTTGGAAATATATTGTCATTGATGTCAACAGGTAGAAACAGATGTCAGTTAGACAAAAAGGTGTCAAATAAATGCCTCATCGAGCAAGTTCCAAGAACAAAATAAGGGAAAAGGATCAGAATCAATGTTGTGGCTTTAAAGGTAGTGTTTTAGCACCATTTCATCTCAGATGCAAGTGTAAAACACCTAGATAGATAGAGATTTGAAAGAGATTTATAGTGGTTTATGGAAGTCCCAAAATGGCCTCTTGGATTCAAAGATAGATCTAGTCAATTCTCTATGACCCCAAAGTCAAATAACAGGGTTAAGGGTAAATGGTTGAATCCTTTTGTACGTATCCAAAGTTGGATTAAATGCCAAACCTAGCAGCAAGTATGGCATAGCCTCTATGCGAATATATGGGCAGATGTGGGAGTAGCAGGATTGTTGGAGTGGGATGATGCCATCCTGGCAGTGGTACCCCGATGGGAGCACTTGTTAGGTCCCTATATTACTAGTGTAATCCCTTATTATCGTTAGTGTGGCCCACTTATTGTTATTGTTTTACCCCTATAACGCCCATATTTTTATTATTGTGCCCTTACATTATTATTGTTAGGTCGGCTAGAATTTATATTATGACCCCATGGACTAATATATATAGAAAGGAGGTTTTGTAATTTGTATAATCCAAGAATTTTTCATTTATGTAATGTAAAGGAGGTTTCCCCCTCGAAGTGGCTTATTTCTAAGGCGTTGATCTCTATTTTATTCTATTTTTGGAGTTGGTTTCATAACATTTGGTATCAGAGGTTTGAATTCTAGGGTTTTGTTGCTTCAAATAGGTCATCGTGAACTTTTCGCTATAACTTGTTTTATACAAGGGTTCAAAAAATAAAACAAAAACCCCATTTTGATGAAATCCTGGCGAAATTCATGTAAAAATTGTAGATCTTGGTTCACAATATTTTAGGAGATATGATATGTGGAAGTTAGGGTTTTCGCAAGCTCCAGAATTTAATATAAAAGAGGCAACCCTGGGAAAATCATCATAACTATCTCTCTCTCTCTGAGCATCAGATTGGAATTCTATAAAAAAGTGGATGAAAGTACACATGTTGTAGTTTCCTATGTATCAATGTGAAAGCCGAAGGAGGAAATAGTGACACGTGGCATGTCGTACAAGTTCGCTCTACTAAACCAGTCCATAATTAGGTCATTATGGGAGATTGGGCATAATTTTTCCTTGAAGAATCCAAATCAGGTCAGAACCATGGAATTCGAAAGAAGATTCAAAGGGCTACTACAGGACCAAATTTCATATAGTGAAGATCCTAAATCATAGACCTTCAAAAGTAAGAAAAAGGTGTGTATTTGTTTTTTCAAATTGCATAAGTCTTGTTTGAAAAATCATTTTTAAGTGATTCAAAGGGAATATTGAAGCATAGATATCAATATTGGGTTCTAAAATTCCCCATAAAAATAATTAAACATCCATTAAGCCCTAAAAATACTCTACTATGACTCATGAAGAGGAAGAAGTGCGACATGATATATCAAAATTACAAGAGCAAGTGGACCAAATTTTGCTCTCGCAAAGAACAACAAAAAATGAAATGGAAGTTTTGAAGAAAGGCATGGAAGCTAATATGGATGGTTTGAAGAATTATGTGGAAGCTAATATGGATGGTTTGAAGAAATATGTGGAAGCTAAGATGGATGGTTTGAAGAATGGCATGGAAGACATGGAAGAAAAAATGGAAGACATGAAGAATGATATAAAAGTAGACATGGAAGATTTGAAGGAAGGTTTGACAAAGTTGATACAAGAAATGATTCCTAATGGGGAAAAGATAGTACAGGAAACTCATGATGAGAAAAAATAAATGTTAATCGTGATTTCATAAACTTTAATATTGGATTGAAGACCCACCATATTCCAAAGATTGATATGAGGAAGTTTGATGACAAGGATCCTGTAACATGGATACTACATATGGAGCAATATTTTGATCTCAATAAAGTGAAAAACACACAAAAGGTACACCTTGCAACTTTATATTTAGAAAAAAATACATTTGTATGGTATCGATGGCTTTACTCCCGTAAAAAAATTGTCACCTGGTCAATTTTTACGGAGGAAATGATAGCACATTATGATGATACAAAGAGAAAAACCTTCTTTAGCCAATTGATAAATCTCAAACAAAAGGGTTCAGTGGTGGAGCACATTGAGGACTTCCAAAAATTGAATATAAGGGTAGATGATATTCTAGAGGAACATGGGATTGATGTCTTCATAGGGACTTTAAATGATAACATCCAACATAAGGTTTGCCTTTGGGAACTTGATTCATTGGAGAAGGCATTCAGGTTGGCAAGAAAAAATGAATGTAAAATTATGGCTACAAGGAAGCCTACCACTCACATGTATAAATATGGAAGTGTTGCTACTCCTATACTTCCACAACCTACAAGGTTGACACCACAACAATTGGAAGAAAAAAGAGAAAAGGGGATTTTCTACAGTTGTGATAGCAAATAAAATAAAGGTCATAAGTGTGCTGAGAAGAAATTATTTTACATAGATTGTAAAGAGGAGGAAGAAAATGAACAAGAAAATTCAAAAGAAGATGATATACACCAGGAACCAACCCTACTAGAGAAAGAATAAATGATTCTGAGCATATCCTGTAATGCATTGGCAGGAATTACCACTCCTCAAATTCTCAATATAGAAGGACATATCAAGAAGAAAAAGGTAATAGTGTTGATTGACTCGGGCAGTACCCATAATTTTATTCATTGTAAGGTAGCCAAGGAATTGAATTTCTTCCTATACCTAGCACCAGACTGTCAAGTGATGTTTGCAAATGGAGGAGCTATACACTACAAGGAAAAGACCCTCTAGCAGATGTTTTTGAGGAACCCCACAGAAAAATATCCCAGACATCCGTTTCTAGCGGAGGATCCTAGAGGAGGTTGGTGGGCGAAGCTTTTTGCGGATGTATTTCTTCCGGTGCTCTTATCAACCTAAAACCCACTAATGCGTTTAATATGAAAAAGCACCGGTGCATTACAAAAATTGGCACACCAGGCACCGTGCGCTCCATACGCACACACCTGGTGTGTTTTATTTCTGTAGAGCATCGGTGCTTTACATTTCGACCGCACAGATACCGCCCAGTGTGGAATAAATGAAACGCACTGGGGTGCCCACAAAACGCGCGCACTGGTGGATGGTTAAATAAAAAAAATTACGGCAAAAAAACCGCATAAAACATTGGCACACCGGAAACAGTGCGCTCCGTACACACCCTCTTGGTGCTTTTAATTCAGCAACCGTGCCAGTGCGTGTCATATCATCAGCCTCGGTGCCTCATAAAAAGCGCGTGGAACATAAACATCCCAGTGCCGAATGATTGAAACGCACCGGGATCCCCGTAAATGCCGCACACCGGAAAAGGGTTTAAAACAAGAAAAATTACAGCCAAAAAACCACAGAAATCATTGGTTCACCAGACACTGTTACCGGTGCGTCATGATACTGTAGAGAACAAGTGCTTTAAGACTACACTGCCTTGGTGCCTCCTAAAAGTGCGCAAAAACAGAAAGTGCCCGGTGCGGCATACGGACAACGCACCAGTACTCCAACAAAAATCCCGCGCATTGGAAAAGGGTTAAAGAAAAAAAAATTACGGCCAAAAAACCACAGAAATCATTGGTTCACCGGACACTGTTACCAGTGCATCATATTAATGTAGAGCACTGGTGATTTAAAAATACGCCACCCCGGTGCCTCCTAAAAGCGCGCAAAAACGGAAAGAGCCCGGTGTGGCATACAGGAAACGCACTGGTACTCCAGTAAAAACCCTGCACACCGGAATAGGGTTAAATAAAAAAATTACGGCCAAAAAACGATAGAAATCATTGGTTCACCAGACACCGTTACCGTTGCGTCAAGTTACTATAGCGCACCGGTGCGTTATAGTTATGCCGCCCTGGTGCCTCCTAAAAGCGCGCGAAAATAGAAAGAACCCGGTGCGGCATTAAGACAATGCATCGGTACTCCAGTAAAAACCCCACACACCGGAACAGGGTTAAATAAAAAAAAAATTACGGCCAAAAAACCGCATTTTTCACTTTTTTCAATGCTACAGAGCTCTCAAGCACTAGTGAAAGTTATCCTTGCTTGAGCTGCACTGACATCCATGCTCCCATTGCACTTATTGCATGCACTATTGTTGTACATTGCCACCAATCTCCAGCTCTAATTTTATAAAACAGTGGACAAATTTTCTTTTTTAAATTGTACAGCCAATATGCCTCCTCGACATGTAAATGTACAGGTATTTTTCTTGTTTTTCCATAATTAAACCTTTTAGCGGATTAGAACTTGAAAAAACCTTAAAATTAACCATTAAAAAAAAAAAAAAAAAATTTGTCGCACAGTGCGCTCAAACCATTCAGCTTGCACCGATTTGCGGTGTTGCTTGTAAATTTACAGGCTGCACCACACCCGGTGCTAAAGGATTCTGCACCGATTTCGGGGCAATACTGCGAGGTGCATGGTGTTATTTTAATTTTTTTTTTAAAAGTGCGGTGCGGTCATTTACCAGGCCGCACCGTTGACAATGTTGAATTGCGGCCTCCCGGTGCGTTGACCAAATTATCCGCCCTGGGGCACGTTAGTTTTTTGGCACACTGGAAGCGCAAAACGACATTTTCAACTGTTCAGGTTGGTAAACCGGTGCTAAGTGTATCCACATCGGTTCCGGGGCAGATTCCAAAGGCGCACCGTGTAATTGTAAATTTTACGAAAAAGAGTGGTGCGCTCGGATACCTGGCCGCACCGTACGACTATGTACAGTGGTAGGAGGGCGGTGTGCTAACTTAGCTATAAGCTCTGGGGTATATAGTAAAGTCAGTGCACCGACCTCCTGACATCGCATTTAGTGAACGGTGTGCTAAAAATATTTTCTGGAGCACCGCTCTCAGTGCTTTTTATATCATTATGTGCATCGTCGTCGGTGCGTCTCTATGGAGGGACGCACCATTACCAGTGCGTGACTGTGTTTTTGGCACACCAAATCTTGTTTTATTTATTTTTCAAAAAATATTTATATACGTATATTTGTAAATACATGTGTCATTTAATTTAAAAATTGTGTTTAATATGTCAATCACTCAGAGACGTGAAAGGAGAGAAGAGGAGCAACAACAACAACAACAGGCGGAATAATATAACATGGTTCGCCTGTGGGAGGTAAGAGAGAGGGAGAGAGATGTGTACCCTCGCCCCATTACAGCAGTGATGCAGGGGCTCCTAAGGAAGGTAGGCCTCCTCAAGTTATATGAGGAGGCTACTTCCCTAAAGTCCCATAGTGGTTTTTTGAGACATCTTATCTGAAGGTGGAATGCCCAGCAACAGGTTGTCCGAGTTGGTATCGACCAGTGGTACACGCCCACTGAGGAGGATATATATTTTATTACAGGGCTTTCGAGGAGAGGGGTGGATTTTCCCTCGTTCCCTGAGGTTCCATCTAGCTGTGTGGTAGGGGAGTTAGTTAGTTTACTCCTAGAGATACATTAGAGCAAATATATTGTCTCCTTCATATTTTTAGGTCTCTGGAGGACAGTTATGTATTGGTGCGTTTGATCGTGAGGAGGTCCAGTGTCTCTCACTTATCATTTCAACCATTTCGCACAACACCAGTGATGGAAAACACATTAGTTTCCAGTTTTTATATTATGTTGATTCTTTACTACAACAACCACGACTTGTCAGGTGGTCTGCCATTTTTTTACGGCAGTTCTGTACATCATTATATAGATGTCATGCTTATGCACAAGGGAGGGTCAAATTCCCTTTTGCTTCAGAGTTTTTTTGTTTATTTTTTGAGAGGTTTCCAGAGATGAGGCCTTCTTTTCTTTGGTAGCCTCATAGGCCGATTACTGAGGCACGTATGCATATGTGGGGGTAGATGATGCCCAAGATGGAGGAGACTCTGTTTCCAGCGAGGATATCAAATGATGCACTGGGGTTGCTAGCAAGTGTTTTTGAGCATCCCTTCATTATGGTCCCCTGTCCTTATGCAGGGTTGGATTGGCGAGGGTGTGCCAACATCCTCTTCACAGATGATGAGCTGCCAGATGATAGAGGTAATATTATTGTTTTATTTAAATTTATACTAACATTTTCTTTAACTTGTTTTTATTAAATTGTGTAATCAAATTGTCGAATTATTGTTGTGTACTTGTATATATTTTGCAGACATTGGCTCTTATGATGGTGAGGAGATGCCTCCACCACCACCTGATCTAGTTGTGGATCTTTATGAGGATGCAGAGGGCATTATGCCAGATATTTCTGAGGATCAGCAGGAGGCTGGTGCAGATTAGAGACCTGCTCCTGCTGGTGTGCCAGCTCGCGGTCAATGTCTGAGTGATGCTACATACAGGATGGAGTTGGGCGACCAACTCATTGCATTTTTTGTTGAGGCGGGCATCTGCCCCACTAATTTTAGAGATATAGAGGCCGGTGATAGGCTCTTACAGATGTGTAGAGGCATGTCGCGTGACATGTACAGCCTGATGCGGCATGTCGTAGGAGTTACGACAACTTTTACGCAACTGACAAGGACTGTCGCACGTTACAAGCGAGTTGCAGCACATGATGGACAGTCTGCGAGGCACAACGTACCATCGACATCTCATGATTGTTCATGGCCTCGCGCCGTGCTAGATTTGCATGAGCCTCTAGTAGCATCTACCAACAGTCATCATGGAGATGAGGCTCAATCATCGGCTGATCCATGAAATTTATATTACAATTGTATATTTTTAACATTATTCAGTTATATATATATATATATATATATATATATATATATATATATCTATATATTATATGGTCCATGTATTTTATGTTCATCTTGAAATTGTACTTAATTTACATGTTGGTGATCATCATTATGTTTGTGTTGTTAGGTCATGTTAGATATGTTCATTTAATGTGCAGCTTGCACATAGATGTGTATGTGATAGCATGAGATGTATATTTGATGTTTGTGTTGTACTGATGATGTTAATATATAATGTTAATTGTGTTTTGTTAGATGATCATGATCACGATGATGCAGTTAGCAAATAAGTCAAATATGATGTTTGTACAATGCTTATCATGAACGTGATGTTTATTAATTAATTTATAAATACCAAATGATCATGATATTGTAAATTTGTAATATTTGTATTTCTAATTGTATTTAAAATTCTAAAATTGTAACTGTAATGATATATATGTAAATTTCTAAAATTGTAACTGTAATTCTAATAATTATAATTATAATTGTAATTGTATGTAAAATATTTGTATAATTTTAATTGTACTAATGTGAAATGAATTTATTAAAATTTGTAAATTTGTAAATTTGTAAATTTTAAATAATTGTAAAATAATAAATATAGAATAATATGATTTATTGTAACATAAGAAAATTTAGAAAACAATGCAAATAAATTCTTGTACTTAATTAGAATTATCATTATTTTATTATGATCTTAGATACAAAAAAAGAATTAATTTATACAGTAGGCCATTGTTTTTGAGATCAAGTACATAATACCAAATTATCAAGTGAATTATTGATTTTAACATTAACACAATGCAAATTACCAATTAATTCAAAATACATATTACATTAATATTTCGAAAAAATCATCTTAAAAAGTATAAATATTGATGAAATAACACATATTGTACCATATCACTCTCGGTTCTCATGATCACCCTCATTATCTTCTGGCTCGCATGGCATGATAACACTATTGTTCTCAAAAATATGTTTTGATCTAGGGTCATGTGTCAATACGAACCACCAATCCCTATCCAACACATCTGGGTAGAAAAACACCTGGTTTCAGTGTTTAGTGAAAACATAGGGCTCCTTAGCTTCATCCCACATCTTTCTAGAGTTGATACATATCAACCTACTATTGCAATCTTCCTTTACATTATTCCGATCAAAGGTGTCCCACCACTTGCACCTAAAAATAACACATTGGAAAGAAGAAAAATCCACTTCAATGATCTCTTGTATCTTTCCGACGTAATCTAACGTCCCTCTTACTAGTTGTTGGTCACGGTGGCTAGATCAACTAGATTGATCAAACTTGACTTCCACTCCACAGTCTTGTGTGATGTTTCCAACATCGTCATTTTCTGTGCGAAAATGGTGTCCATATGCCCACATAGAAGGGAACAAATGCACCTATTATAAAAAAATTTAAAAAATCATATAAGTGTCATGTGTCTTATAAATAATAATCCAGCAGTTAAAATATGAAATGTAGATGTATTAATATAAGTTTCAAGATTACATATAAATTATTACCGAGTTGTTGCACCCAATCCATACGTTTAGCGCATCCTCTTCAGCACGCGGGTAACGACCGGTAGCACCGTATTTCTCTCTTACTTGGTTAGCAACCCAACAATTGGGGCATATTTTTGGCATATTTTCTTTTAAAGGATCGGGATATGCCACACTTATACTATTCAACTGTCTGAATTATTTCCTATCACTATCCCATTTCATTCTTTTTTGGTCGTACAATGCGACCCACGGTTGTGTCGCTTCAGAATTGTAAAGAATGAATTTATTGATTGCTTCAATTTTTGTATTCGCTGATGAAATCAAACCAACATTATATAGTACTTAGAGATCAAAATATACATTATATCGAAGTTCAACATGAATATTAATTACTTTTTGTAAATTTGAAAAATTATAAGTCTCTTACTCTTTATCAAGCACTTTTTTCCACTTGTTTGGAGCAACTCTCCTTCTCTTTTGTCTTCATCCAATTCATCGCCCCAAATCACCACACCTGGTTTGTTGTCGATCTGCTTGATGTACTCACTGGCATAGTAGAAAGACTCATACAATATGTACCCCTCTGCCATAGACCCCTCGGGTTTTTCCCTTTGTCAAACAAAACCTTTCAATTTCTCCATGCACCTCTCTAAGAAGAACATCCAACGACAAGAAACAACCCCAACTAATTCAACCTCATATACCAGGTGGATTAGAAGATGAACTTGTAAGTCCATGAAACTCGTCGGTAGTTCCTTCTCAAACATACAAACAATCTCAACTATCTCTTGATGCAGATAATTTAGATATGGCACGTCCTAGGTCTTGAGGGAATTCATGTTTCACACACCCACGCACAAACAAAGGATAATGACACTACAAAGTTATAAAAACGTGCAATAATATACAAAATTAGTTATGTTTTATGATCACCACATGGGATACAATTTATTAATATAAAAAATAATAAAATCATGCTTTTGACATTATACGTACTCTTAGAAGATTCAAATGGTCATGCGATTTCAACCCCGACAAATGGTCATCCACGGTGAAGCAGCGCCATAGTGAAGAACCATATGAAGTTGGCACCCTCACATCCATTATAACTCCCTTTGCCAAAGATATATCATCTTTTTTTAAAATTCATGGGACATCACCTTCTTTGAAAAACCATGAATTAGAGGGACCAACGCCTGCCTCTGATCCCGTACTTTCTAATCGTCTTGGCCAATATTTCTTTTTAGTTTTTGAAGTAATAAGATCTTTCCTAACCGTCAATGTGTCACTTTTTTTCGATGATATGTGCCTCCATAAAGAAGATGAAACATTTTTAAATATATGCATGGGATCTAATAAGTGGGAAATCTTAAGATGCTCCCAATATAAGAGGTCATAAAAGATAGATTTCCTTTTCATCCCAATGGGCAGTTTCTCAACATAGGTGTTGAAGAAATCTGGATCATCAAACTTAGGCTCCCCATTTGAATCGAACATTTTTGTGAACTCCTTCTCCTTCTCTCTCTCTCATATACTCTAAGCCATTCAGCTGGTGTTATTATTGGAGGCCTTTGGGTTCTTTCTCGTTTACCATTGAAAGCGGATGCTACTCTTCTGTAAGGGTGTTGTTCTGGTAGGAATATCCTGGAGAAATCATACACTGGCTTTCATAGGTCCTTGGACCATCTAGCTTTCAGAGAAGGTCCACAACATTTACATCCAAAATACCCTTTTGTTACAAGACCTGCGAGATTATATTTTTATACATTAATCAATATGCATGGCACATTAAAGAATATCATGAAGATCAGAAGAAATAATATTACAACGAACTAAATAACTAATATGTGAAAGAATATTGTTAAATTATTTATAAACAAATCAATAAATTAAACATGTAATTTACCATAGCAAACTCCTAAGCCTGGACAATCATGTGTCGTGTAAGCACATATTCCATACAACGTAAACCTCCTCTCTGCTACGATGGGTCTTGATACATCGTATACATTTATCCCATCCCATAATTCCTTAAATTCATCTACCAATGGTTATAAGTAGACATCCATATTCTTCACTTGTCTTCTACTAGGGACTATGAGAGCCAAGATCAGAAGTTCATTCTTCATAGACAACAATGGGAGGATATTGTTATTGATCTCTACTAAAGGCCAAACAAAATAGTTGGTGTTCTGGAGGGAATATGGGTTGATGCCATCCATGGCTATGCTGAGTCGTAGACTTCGTACTTCATTCTTGAATTTTCTGGCCATGTATTCTCTATATCCTTCATGGCTATTGAATCAGTTGGTATTCGCATAATTTCTAACTCACTTCTGTGTGAGGCATGCCATCCCAGCAACATAGCTAATTATTTTCAACGAAAGAGCCTTTGAATCCTTGGGATTATAGGCATGTGCCTCAATATCTTAAAAGGAGGACCAATACGTGATTTACCCTTCTTTTTTTATTTATCATACCTGTCATGCCCACATTTCATACACATCTCTTTGTCTAAATATTCTCCTCTATATAGAATACAATCATTTGGACATGCATAATATGATATGTACTCAACACCCAACATTTTCAAAAAAAAAATTGCCTCTTCGCAGCTACCGGGCAAGACATTATCACTCGGAAGAACCTTATCTTTGAAAAACCTGTAGTTGGTGATCATGGAAAACTATATTAATAAATGTAAATTAATGTCGATATAATTATTAATGTTCATAAAATTTAACATTTGTAATGTTCATTGCAGTGTACTCAGATTATATTTCAAATTTATATATAAGGGAAGTACTTTATGGTAACTTACCTCAAAAGTTTCGAGAAACATGCATTTGATAAGCCAAACTTTTCTTTCAAGTTGTAAAGTAACATCGTTGTCCTCAACTGGGTAGACTTTGACTGACCGCCAGGTCCAAAGAGAGGGGTGGTGAAAGCAAATTTAAGGCTTTTGAAAAAGGTGTCAGCGATATGAGCATCATCCCCTAGCTAATCATCATTTTGGAATGCATCTAACAAAATTGTCTCCATGGCAGTGGTATCCCTTAAGTAATCATCCATACCAACCTCTATTTGATTGTCTCCATTGCCATCTTGTGAAGCACTACTATTGCTATAGTCATTCCTAATTGGTGAATCTGGACATAGCGGGAATTGAATCGGTGGTTGATTCAACCATTCTTGGTATCGTTCCTCTCCGATTTTTTCTCTTAATTTAGTCTTATCTCAATTTGAAATTGTCGTGGGGTGCAACGGAAGATGGTAGGTAGGTCGTTCATCATCACTAGAATCCTAATAATTAAAAAAAAAAAAAATTGAACATGATTAGTACAAAATATTATGATATCAATTTTTAACCACGTTGACAATATTGCATGATTATAAATTGGTTTGACGTTGAAATAATTACATATTAATCAATATATATATCAAACAATTGTAATTATAATTACCATCATTGTCCCAGGATTGTGGCTAGAAGATGCAATATTGTTACAATTGGCAGGGTGAAGCAGTTGTCCATTTTCATCTACCAAATGCGTCTTGCGGTATGCTGCTCCTGATAAGATATTTTGATGTTTTGGAGCAGTACTTTGAATATAATTTTGTGCATCTAAACTCGATGATGAATCTGCATGAGCCTGCAAATTTGTATACATTATAAATTTAATTAAGTTGTGCATGAATGACTACATGGATAAAAAGCATACATAAATTCAATTAGATAGTGAAAAAATAAAACAAATCTGAAGTAAATATTACGTCTCCACATGGATAGGAAGAACTCCGCGATGGACTTTGAGAAATATTATGGAACGACCTAGATTTTGAAGAATTGTCCATTTTATATAATATATGATATTTTCTCCCTAAATTTGAGCAAAAAAATAATAAACTTTGGTGCACAAACCTAAATGTAATTTTGGTGTATACTGTTTAGATAACCACACTGATCAGTTCTTTATTTTGTGCACCGATGCGCTTTTGTAACAAGTAGCACTGGTGCGGTTCAATTAAACGATGCACCAGTAAACGAATAACCGCAATAAAAAAAGCGCAACCCTATTTTATTTAAGTGAAAAAAAAAGTGGTAAATTGAAAATTGGGCGGAAAAATATTTTCAAAAATCTAATTTCATAAAACATTTCTTTAAATACTAAATACTTTTCATTATTTCAGTATTTTTGCAAAAAAATTCAGCTAGAGATTTGTAGGATACATACCTGGAGCAAACAGAGCACGAGAGAACTGTGGAGCAAGGAAATAAGTTTGAATAGAAGTATTCAGACAATCCGAATTCCAAACCTCTTGTAATTCAAACCCTGTACCATAGAATTTTAAATGACATGAGTAAAGTTTATTGTATTTTTGTACTTTTTTTCTGCAGTTTTTTTTATGCAGTGGAATAAGAAATCAAAGTCTATTGTTTTATTTAATTTTTTATCTAGTTTTTTATGAAGTAAAATAAAAAATCAAATATTATTGTTTTTTTAACTCTTTGTTTCTGTAGTTTTTTACCTTTTCTGCAGTTTTCAGAAACAAAAATAAAAAAAAAGAAATCAATTTTTAGAAACAAAACCCTAGATTCTTTTTGTTTCTGCCATTTTTTCTCCCTCTTTCTTTTCAATTTAGATTTATAGGGTTTCTGTACTCATAATAAATCCAAACCATGGGACGATTTGCATATTTGAATCCCAATCCATGTTGGCCCTTGCGTCAATCTTAAAAAAAATACAGATTTTTTTCGCTGGTGCACCTGCGTAACGTTGTGCACCGGTGTGCTTGGTTATACCAATGCACCACGCAAGTACAATGATAAAAAATTAAAAAAACAAATTATGTTTTTATCAGTGCGCCATATGTAATATATGACACCAGTGCACTATTACATTATAGTGCACCGCACAACGTGCTGTTTTGAAAAAAAAAACCATTTTACAAACATACCCTACATTATTTTTGTTTCTGCCCTGTCTTCTCCCACTTGTTGTGATTTCAAAATTAGGGCTTTTCAATTTATATTTATAGGGTTTATATTGCTAAATATAAAACTAAGACATCCAACGAATGGGTTGACCTACATATTCAGATCCCAATCCATGTCGGCCCTTGCGTAATAAAAAAAAAAAAAAAAATTGGTGCGTCCTCTCTAAAAGAGTGCACCAGGGCACTCTATTATCACAACGCACCGTGAAAGTACTGTCATAAAAAATTAGAAAAATATGCAGCCGGTGCGCTATTTCATTATGACGCACCGCAAACGTTCAGTTTCGAAAAAAAAAAAAAAACTTTCAAAAAATACAAACCTTTCTTTCTTTTTGTTTCTCCCTTTTCTTCTTCTTCTTTCTGTGATTCAGAATTACGAATTTTCAATTTAGATTTATATGGTTTGTATTGCTAAATATAGGCCTAAGACATGCAACTGATGGGACGATTAGCATAGTCGTATCCTAATCCATGTCGGCCTTGGAATGATTTAAAAAAAAAACAGATTTTTTAACGGTGTGCCCTATGTAAAGTAGCGCACCGGTGCTCTGTTGTTTACAAGAGCACCGGATAAGTAATTTGAAAAAATAAGATTTTTTTAACGGTGTGCCATATGTAACATATAGCATCGATTTATGCTAAAAAATCTAACACTGGACGATTTTTATTATTTTTATGATAGTTAACTGGTGCGGTCATTGACATGTAATGCACCAGGGCTTCTTGTTGACATAGAGCACCGTACGATGTATTATACTATTTTTTCGGTGCGTGGGAAAGACATATACGCACCGATGTCAGTGGGTTCACCATGAATGGCGCACTGGTTTTTTTAGATTTTTTTTTTTTTAATTGAGAAGTTGACAGTTTATTTAAAAATATATTATTTACTGATATGATACAAGTTTTATATTGTTAAATAAATGACTAACAAGATATCAAGTAACAAAAATACTAATAACACATCAAGAAAATAAAAAAAGACAAGTTCTTTGTAAATTGTTTACAAAAAAATTATTTTTGAACTATATGTAAGTTTAAATAATATGTATTGTTTAATGTGTATCATGCAGAGCCACAAAATGAAGAAGCTCGATAATATTATTTCTGATCTAGGACCAGAAGAATGTATAAGCTTGATGGAAAAAATGCAAAAGGATGAATCAGGTGAATGAAAAAATACTATCGATCCAATATGAGTTTCTTTTTTTAGTTTTCATTAATAATATAATTAAAATTATTAGATAAAATGTGTGAAAAAATTATATTAATTCACCTCTGTTTAATGTTCTACAGGGACCAACAACTCAGAAAAGGAATGTTGTTCTAAGAAAAGAAAAACAGTAGAACATGCAAATGAAAATGAATTGCTCCTTGGCTCATCTAAAGTGGTGTTGGAGGTTAACGAAAGTGGGGGCAACTTTTTAAAATGTTTGAGGGGTCTAGTGGAATGAATGTATAGACGTTCTTTCCACTTACAATACAAAAATCAATCCAATGATTCCAAAAACCAGATTGTATGTAAACTACAGGAAGAGTTTCCAGAGAATTGGTCAATGAGACATGTCAGAATTTTAATAGCAAAAACGTATAACAACAAAAAAGAAGGAATGAAAAAGTAATATTCCTTTTAGATTTTTGTTTAGAATTATTTATAAATATCACTTTTGTTATACTTACTTTTCATATATCGATATAAAAATTAAATAGTTTATTGTCATGTTACATTTTCAAGAAGATTATGAAAATCTCAAAAGATGAATGAGTTGATATCAAAAATATGCCAGTAGGAATGTCCAAAAAGGTGTACAAGGAGATGGTCAAAGAAATTGACAAAATTACATCGCGGGAGGAGCCATTTCAACAACAATGTGCTTCAAATGTAATATGTAATCATTGAATTTTTTGGTCATTAGGTAAAATAAATAAATAATTTAGCATTAAACATTAATTTTCAAGTATTTTTTTGCAGAAAAGAAAAGAAAATGGAACCCATTCAGCACATAAAACAGGACGACAAGGAAGAAAAATGATTGATATCTAAGCTTGTGAGTAATTGTTACTTCCTTATAACAAATTAACTAGATTTCATTTTTGTATTTTTAAGTTGTTTTACAAAAATCATCATTGAATGTCTCCAAACAGGTGCTAGCATACAAAGAAGAACCATCTGAGGTATTGATTGAAATTGGTTTAAATATGGGTTGTGCATATATGTTGGCATATCAGAACTTAATTGTGGAATTTGTAAGCATCTATCGATCTTGTTTTACTTAGCTCCGTCTATAATTAATAGAAAAAAATAAATCTTTTATATTAAATATATGATTTCTTATGGGGTATAAAACTTGCAGGAAACAAAGTATGGCACTGCACCAACAGATCAAATCTTGAAAGATGGCATGTTACATGGTTTTGAAAGAATGCGTATAGTTTATGAGTCAATTGTTGCATTGATACGTCATTTCTTTTCGATTTACATTGATGTATATTATTTAATATTGCAATTTTCATTATTCTCACCAATGTATATACACTCATTACAGTTTATTTTTATGTTTGTAGATGGAAGAAGGTGAAGAATAAGAAAACAATCAATGTCGTGAACAAAACATTTTTGAAAATAACCCAAGTCATGGAAGTAGCTCTAACAGTGATAGCAATTCAAGCGAAGAATGATGATCACTATGTTTGGATATAAAAGCAAGGCATTGTACTATTTTTGGAAAAATTTCTGTGAAATCATACATTTTCTTTAATGTAATGGACATAGTGTCCCAATTGAAAGATAAAGGGATACCAATAACTGTCCCATTTTGTATGACAAATAATTCCATATATATATATATATATATATATATATATATATATATATATATATATATATATATATATATATATATATATATATATATATATATATATATATATATATATATATATATATATATATATATGTTTTATTCTATTGCATTCTCCATTGTCGTTCTCAAATGTAGTAATAAAAATTTAATTCATATGAATATTGCTATAACATATATATGTGTCGACTTTTGATGAATAATGAATTTAAAACAATCACAATAATTGCACTGCCACAGGTCGATGTTTCTAAAAAATACAAAATGAAAACCGGTGCACTTGTATTATTAAGCACACCGGTGTGTTTTTACTACCTATCGGGACCGCACAAATACTAAAACCAGTTAAAAATATTGAGGCGTTTGTGTGGTATGGCGCTCCGGTGCATTTATGTATCTATACACACCGATGTCGTTTTACCGCCTATGAGCACCACACGAATACCGATACCAATTATAAATTGCGGTGCATCTATGTGATACTATGCACCAGGGCATTTTTCTGTATATATGCATCGGTGCATTTGGATGACCAATAGGCACTGCACGAATACCGATACCAATTACAAATCTCAGTGCATTTGTGTGATAGTATGCATCGAGGCATTTATGTGTCGATAAGCGCCGGTGCATTTGTATGACATATTTGCACCGCACGAATATTGATACCAGTTGTAAACCTTAGTGCATTTGTGTGATATGATGCATCGGGGCGTTTATATAATCATACACACTGGCGCGTTGATACGACCAATGGGCACCGCTCAAATCCCGAGACCAATTAGAACGGCCCCGTGATTATATCACCAACACTAGGCCTGGTGATGTTATTTTCCTTAGCAGCCCAGTGCGTTCTCCTTCGACCCCCCCGATGCGTTGTCTACTGATACGCATCGGTGCGTTTAAACCTGATAAGAGAACTAATGAAAAAACATCCGTAATAACATTTGGCCGCCCATTTTTTTTAGTTGTGTTGAATTTCCGTTAAAAGGTCTGCCAAAACCTTCGTTACCAAAAACGGATGTGGTAGCATATGTTTTTTTACAATTTTGGCCAATTTTATAACACTAAAAACCTCCTTTATAACCTCTGCTAGAGGGTCTTTTCCTTGTAGTGATAAATTGCTCTGGAAAATTCCATAATATCAAGCTAACCATGGGGGAATATGTATTGAATAGTCAAATGCTTTCCATTCCAATGGGAGGTGTTGATGTTGTACTAGGAGTACAATGGTTACAATATTTGGGTACGATAACTTTTAATTTTCAAGAACTTTTCTTGAATTTTTTTTTTGGAAGGAAAGGAATTTGAATTATGGGGTATCGTAGGGAATCCCATGAAATATAATAAGCTCTAATTTCATGAAAAAGCTTCTAAAGAAATAATAACGAGGCGTAATTTCACAATTGTTTCACTAGAAGTTCCAACATCAAAATAATCTATTTCTCCATATCTCCAAAAAGTCTTGGACAATCATTCCAAGGCGTTTGAAACTCCCAAAGGACTCCCACCTATTCGTGATCACGATCATGCTATTCATTTGATTCTGGGAAGTTTTCCTCCAAAAATCAGGCCTTACAGATATCCTTATGTCCAAAAGAGAAAAATTGAATGTATGATTGCAGAAATGTTAGAGGCTGGTATAATTCAATTGAGTCAAAGTTCTTTCTCTGCTGCAACAGTATTGGTGCACAAGAAGGATGGATCATGGCGCATGTGTCTGGATTATGGGGAGCTCAATAAGCTCACTATTAAATGTAAATTTCCCATTCCCCTGATTGATGAATTCTTGGATGAATTACATGGAGAAATTTATTTTACCAAGTTGGATCTTCGTTTAGGATATCATCAAATTAGAATGAAGACTGAAGATATTCCAAAAACAACATTTCGAACTCATGAGGGTCATTATGAATTTTTGGTCATGCCTTTTGGCCTTACCAACGCACTGTCTACATTTCAAAGGTTGATGAATTCCATTTTCAAATCCTTCCTTAGAAAATTTGCGTTAGTATTTTCTTATGATAAATTAATCTACAACGGGTCTTGGAAGGATCATGTTCAACATATTGACAAGGTGCTCAAACTATTGGAGGAGAAACAATTATATGCAAAATCCTCCAAAAAAAATTTCAGAATAAAAGAGGCGGAATATCTAGGTCATATTTGTAGAAATTAGTATACATTAACCATGCATACATCCAGATTCCCCTGATATCACAATATTTAACTTCTTTTAAAATACAGAATCATTCCAGTGTTAATCTTTTGTGGAAAATTAATTTCACACACATGTGAAGCATAAATAAAAACAATCGCACATAACACAATTGTTTAACGGGAAATCCTGAAGCTAAAAACCCCAACTATCATATATTATGTATCATGGATATCATGTAACAATCTCATACAAAGCTTAGTACATCAAGCTCTCAGTACAATCAATTGTCACACACTAATCAGGAAAAATCTGCAATTCCATGCACCGATCTTTTCCCTCCTACTAGCCTGCCTCCACTGCACAATCCCTGCTAAAGAATAGCTCTGAATGAATTCGAATTACCCTTTCCTTGACTGCGCAATCCTCATTGGAAACTCCAATGTGTGTGTGATGCAATCAATGCATCACTATTGTCACAATAGATAGTCCATATTGCCCTTTCACCTATCTCTCCACTAGGTCTCCACTGGAACTTCCATGCACTGGAGTTAACTTTTGTATTGTTCAGTTGATTAATGAGTTATTATTTGTGAATTAATTAACTAGTTAATTCACTCCACTCTCACTAGTGTATCATTCAGTTAGACTAGATACAACTAGCTCAACTGAGTCTAACTAAGTTAAACTGAATACAACTCCTTGAACTACTCTACCAACTCTAACATAACTCTGCCACTTCAGTTCTAACTGATTCCTCCATGCATGAATCACTAGTTGCCCTTGGGAATTGCTTAATTCCCTCAGCCCACTAATTTTCCAAATCTGTGCACTGAAATTAAGTGCTCCAAGAGAATAAGTTGTTGTTTATTGTCGAATTATTATTAAGAGCTAATAATAATCGACACTTCTATTTTTAGATTGGCGATCTATAAATAGAATTCGCCCAATCTTCTAAAAATAGAATTTCATCTATTTTTCTAACTTGATCAACCATCCACAAATAGCATCTTGCAACTTCTGAAATATGATCACCATGTCTAAAAATAGACATAGTCTAAAAATAGACTTGCGCCAAAAATAGCCTGCGGGCCCACTTAGTGAAGGCCACTCTTTTCACTAAGCTCATCATCTTGTTGAATCTCAACACTCCCTCTTAACAAGATAGGGATTATCCTTCACCCTGATCCTACCTCTATGGTATTCAAATTTTCTCCTTGTGAGCGCCTTCGTCAGAATATCTGCATCCTGATCATCTGTAGGAATGTACTAAAGAAACATGATCTTCCGCTGCACACAATCTCTGATATGATGATATAGGATATCAATATGTTTATATCTATCATGAAACACAGGATTAACCGAGAGTTTAATGCAACTCTGATTATCACAATGTATCACTGTGGGATCTAAATGTGAACCGAACAAACCGACCAGAATCTTCCTCATCCAGATAGCCTCACATGTAGCTTGACTTGCTGCCATGTATTCTGCTTCTGCTGAAATGAGTGCCACGGATCTTTGTTTCCTACTGTACCAAGAAACTTCTGTAGATATGATACTGAAAATCCCTCCTGATGTGCTCTTTTTGTCTGTTGGGATTCCTTCCCAATCTGCATCCGTGAAGCCATGAAACTTCACCTCATCCATTTGTCTGTACCATAAACCATACTCAGATGTGCCCTTAAGATATCTCAGGACATGCTTTCCTGCATTCCAAAAGAGCTTGGTAGGCTTAACCATCGCTTGTGAAAGCTGGTTCACCACATAGCATATGTTTGGTCTTGTATTAACTAAATACATGAGCGAACCCACCAACTGTCGATAAACAGTGGCATCCACTACCTATGCCAATGTAGCATCCTCTTTCCTCCAATTTCTTGGAAGAGGAGTGCCGATAGTCTTGCAGCCTTGCATGTAAAACTTCTCCAATATCTCCTGGGCATACTTGCCTTGAGACACAAACAGTTCACCTTCCTGCTGCCATATTTCCAATCCAAGGAAATAATGAAGGAGGCCCAAATCCTTCATCTCAAACTCCTTTGCAAGATCTGCCTTGCATGAGTGTATCAACTGCTCATCACCCGTTAGTATTAAATCAGCAACATAAAGAACAATTATTAAAAGCTTACCCTCCACCACAATATGGTACAGGTTTGAATCTGCCTCACTCTTGTTGAAGCCAAGTCTAGTGAAATAGCTATCGATCTGAGTGTACCAAGCACGTGGTGCTTGTTTCAGCGCATATAGCGCTCTTTTGTGCCTGAACACATGCGACTTGCTGCTGAAGATATCAAATCCTTCAGCCTAATCAATGTACACCTCTTCCTCAATGATCCCATTAAGGAACGTAGTCTTCACATCCATCTGATGAATGTGCGAACCCATATGTGCTGAGAGAGCAAGGATGGTCCCTATGGAAGAATATCGTGCGACAGGTGCAAAGGTTTCTTCATAGTCAATCCCCTCGATCTGTGAGAAGCCCCGGGCAAAAAATATTGCCTCATACTTCTCGATGCTCCCATAAGCAGTTTGCTTTACCTTGTAGATCCATTTTGATCCTACAATTGATTTCCCCACCAGCCTCAGAACAATCTCCCAAGCACTGTTTCTGACAATGGAGTCATACTCCTCCACCATGGCATCTACCCATGTGGGTTCCTACACTGCTTCTTCAAAAGAAGATGGCTCTGTCACGATACACTTGCTCATAAGAGCCATGTATCTAATAAATTGGTCAGGTGACTGTCTCTTTCTGCGTTGTGATGTAGGGACTCCTACATTTTGTGCCACATCAAGCTTCAGTCTCTCAGCTTCTGTGGTATGCTTTCTGCCTTGTTTGATGTTTGGTTCTGCATGAGTGGACTCCTCCACTCCATGAATCTCCTCCTGTGGCTAATCCACATCTAGAGGCTCATCTTTGGGAACAAGAAGTTCCTCCTCTACATGAAAGTATAGCTCCCTCTCAAGTGACAACTTCATGGCTTTCACCTCATTGAATTTTATATCCCATCGAACCACAGTCATCCGACTGTCTGGAAAATACACATAATAATTATGGGGTGTTTCTGTGTACCCCACAAATATCCCAACTTCTGTAGTGAGCTCTAGCTTCTTCCTGGCGTCCTTTGTCACATGAATGTAAATAGATGAGCCAAAAATCTTCAAATGAGAAATATCAGGCTTCTTACTAGTAAAATCTTCTTCAGGTGTACTCATAACAAGTACTCTATGAGGACACATGTTTTGCACATAAACCGCAGTGTTGCTTGCTTCTGCCCACAAGTGCATCGGTAAGCCCTGGTCATGCAGCATCTCTCATGCAACACCCACGATCGTTCTGTTCTTCCTCTCAGCGACCCCATTCATTGTGGGTTATGAGGCACTATGAGTTCTCTTCGAATTCCTTCTTTTCTACAAAAGTCTTTGAATTTTCCCGAGATGTATTCACCACCATTATCACTCCGTAGAGCTTTCACTTTCTTCCCCAACTCCTTCTCCACCAATGCTTTGAACTCATAGAACTTTGAGAACGTTTCACTCTTCTTCTGCATGAATAAGATCCAACATCTACGAGAAACGGTCAATGGTAAATACCAGCATGTCCCTGTGTTTGTGTGAGCAGCAGAAGGATACATCTGATGAATTCTCTCGGGGATCACCGAAGTGGTTCTCCTTCTCATGAAAGGTGGTCTTCACAAACTTACCCATAGTACATCCCTTGCTGATGCGGCTTCTTAAGGGCGCTGAGTTGACCAATCTCTTTGCAAATCTTCAAAGCACCATGGTGAAGATGGCCCAATCTCCTGTGCCATAATTCGCCCTCATCCCGGCTTACCACTTCTTCTGCTTTGCCCACCATTGTAGCACAGCCATCTACCTCTAGCTTGTAGAGATTCCTAATTAGAACCCCTATCTTCTTGGTTTGACCCGTTGTTTTATGTCAAAGGATGGCTTTTCCCTCACTGAAAACAACATCATAACCTTTGTCTTCCAGCATTGTGACCGAGACCAAGTTCTTTTTCAGACTTGGAACATGCATAACATCCTTCAACAAGAATGGATTACCAAACTCCCTCTCAAAGGTAATGGTCCCAATGCCAGTCGCACTGTATCGACCATCGTCACCCATCTCTATATGCATTTGGAGGTCCTTCTCCTCCAAGTCACTAAACAACTCTTTGTCTCCCGTCATATGCAAAGACGCACCACTATCAAGATACCCCACCAATCCCATTGCGCTTGAAACCAAGCATGAGATCAAGGAGAAATCAAGTTCAAATTGCGAGGCTAAGGCCTCTCTAGCTACAGCTCCAGCAGCCTTCTTGTTCTTCTTCTTCTGTGGGCAGTTAGTGGCGAAATACCCATGTTCGTGACAGTGAAAACACTTCACTTTGGACAAATCCTGCTTCTTGCCTTTAGATTCGGATTTTGAAGGAAATTTATTTCCCTTCCCTTTCCTTGCTTTTGCAACCAAAGCACAATTCTCTTCATATTTATTCTTCGATGAAGATCCATCCCTGGTACCGCCTTATCTCCTCGTGCACAAGATCTGACAAAAGTCGTTCCCATCCTAGCAGTTTCTCCCGTCCATTGACAGAGTCTTCAAAGCTATGCCAACTCTTCAGAAGCCCAAGGAGAGCCAAGCTCACAAAGTATTCATCATCAACAGTAACCCCCACACTTCCCAGTTCATCCTTGCAGTGGACAAACTTCGTGAGGTATTTTTGAATACTGTCACCCTTCTCCATTTTTATTTTTCTGAGCTTGTCCTTAAGTGCCAACTTCCTCTAGCCGCTTCTTCTTTGGAAAAAATCTGTCAAATCCTTCCACATTAAGAATGGAGAGGATTTCCCATGAAGGCTGGACACAATATGGTCTTTCACACCTTCCAACAGAATTCTTCTTGTCTTTGCTGTCTTCTTTTTCCATGTGTCAAGTAATGTAGCATCGCTAGATCCCAGCTTAGGAAAATCGCTATCGATGAACTCCTTCAGTCCATTATCCTCCATCACCACCTCCATCCTGTCCTTCCAGGCTATTTAATTCGAGTTCCCATCAAGGGCATACTCCAATCGAAACCCATTGAAATCCATTTCAATGTATACTCAACTTTTTCACCAAGAATCTTCTGTAGCAAATTCGAATTGTCCACCAGCACAAACTCAACAATTCTTCACAATTGAAATATTCAAGAATTAACAATGCTCCGATACCATGTAGAAATTAGTATACACTAAGAATGCATACATCCAGATTCCCCTGATCTCACAATATTTAAATTCTTGCAAAATACAGAATCATTCCACTGTTAATCTTTTGCAGAAAATTAATTGCACACACATGTGAAGCATAAATAAAAACAATCGCACATAATACATTTGTTTAACGGGAAAGCCTGAAGCTAAAAACCCCAACTATCATATATTATGTATCATGTAGATCATGTAACAATCTCATACAAAGCTTAGTACATCAAGCTCTCAGTATAATCAATCGTCGCACACTAATCAGGAAAAATATGCAAATCCATGTATCGAACTTTGCCCTCCTGCTAGCCTGCCTCCACTGTGAAATCCCTGCTGAAGAATAGCTCTGAATGAATTTGAATTACCCTTGCCTTGATTGCACAATCCTAATTAAAAACTTCAATGTATGTGTGATGCAATCAATGCATCACTATTGTCACAACAGATAGTCCATCTTTCCCTTTCACCTATCTCTCCACTGGGTCTCCACTGGAACTACCATGCAATGTAGTTAACTGTTGTATTTTTCACTTGATTAATTAGTTATTATTTGTGAATTAATTAACTAATTAATTCACTCCACTCTCACTAGTGTAACATTCAGTTAGACTAGATACAACTAGCTCAACTAAGTCTAACTGAGTTAAACTGAATACAACTCCTCAAACTACTCTTCCAACTCTGTCATAACTCTGCCACTTTAGTTCTAACTGAGTCCTCCATGCATGAATCACCAGTTTCCCTTGGGAATTGCATAATTCCCTCAGCTCATTGATTTTCCAAATCTGTGCACTGAAATTAAGTGCTCCAAGAGAATAAGTTGTTGTTTATTGTCGGATTATTATTAAGAGCTAATAATAATCAGCACTTCTATTTTTAGATCAACGATCTATAAATAGACTTTGCCCAATCTTATGAAAATATAATTTCATCTATTTTTCCAACTTGATCAACCATCCACAAATAGCATCCTGCAAATTCTGAAATATGATCACCATGTCTAAAAATAGACTTGCGCTAAAAATATCCTGTGGGCCCACTTAGTGAAGGCGACTCTTTTCACTAAGCTCATCATCTTATTTAATCTCAAAAATATTGTATCTCACGAGGGTGTTAAGGTAGACCCTAACAGAATTAAAGTCGTTAAGTAATGGAAAATACCCACAACCATAAAGCAATTGCGAGGATTTCTCGGGTTAGCATGGTATTATCACAAGTTTGCTAAGAATTATGGGAGAATAACAACATTATTGAATAAAGATGCATTTTCATGGACTCCTAAAGAAACTAAGGCCTCCAAACATATTAAAGAGGAAATGTGCCTAGCATCGGTCTTAGCTACACTAGACTTCACCAAAACATTTATTGTGGAATGTGATGCCTCAGGAAATGGAATTGGTGTTTTTTTAATGCAAGAAAAAAGACCCATTGCTTTTGAAAGCCATCCAATCAAAGGAAAGTATTTACAGAAAGCTATTTATGAGAAGGAAATGTTGGCAGTACTACATGCACTAAAGAAATGGTGACCTTACGTAACGGGAAGACACTTCAAGGTAAAACCTGATCATAATAGTCTTACATACTTTCTGAAACATAGACTATCTTCAGAAGAATAACAAAAATGGGTCACAAATATGTTGGTTTATGACTTTGAAATAATCTACAAAAAATGGAAGCTAAATGTTGTTACAGATGCACTCTCAAGAAAGGATGAAGAGGTGGAAGCATTACTTTGTGCCATTTCTATTATTCAACTAGATTGGATAACCAAAGGAAGGGTTGAAGGGAAGAAGGACGAAGAAGTGAGGACACTCATTAAAAACTTGCAGCAAGATCCTAGTACATCTGATACATTTAGTTGGAAAAATGATTCCTTATGGTACAAAGGTCGCTTATATCTTTGTAAGAATTCCCAACTAAAACAAAAGATTCTTTTGGAATTGCAGACTTCTCCCTTAGGAGGACACTCAAGATTTTTAAAAACTTACCATAGAGTGAAGAAATAATTTTTTTGGGATGGTCTTAAATATGATATTAATTTTTTTTTGGCGGAATGTTTGGTTTGCCAACAAAATAAAGTTGAGACAATTAATACCCGGGTCTTCTACAACTTTTATCCATTCCAAGTCAACGTTGGGAGGATATTTCAATGGATTTTATCACAGGTTTACCTAAGTCTAAAGGAAAGAATGTCATCATGGTGGTAGTTGATATAATTACCAAGTATGCACACTTTTGTGCATTCTCTCATCCATTTAAAGAAAGTACAATTGCTACTGCATTTATGGAAACAATTCAAAAGCTACATGGAAACCCAAATATTATTGTAAGCGATGGAGATCCCATTTTTACTGGAAATTTTTGGACAAAATTATTTTCTTGTTTGGGAACTCAAATAGCTCATAGCTTATCTTATCATCCTCGATCCGATGGGAAAAATAAGATAGTGAACAAATGCGTGGAAGGATATCTCCGTTGTTTTGTATCTGATAAACAAACACAATGGGTCAAGTGGTTACCTCTAGATGAATGGTGGTATAACACTTCCTTCCATACTAAAGAAAAAATGACCCATTTATTGCACTTTATGGATATCATTCACCATCCATCGCATCATATTTAAGAGAAAATTCTAAGGTTCAAGCTGTGGAATATCACATCAAGAATCAACAACAAGTTCTCCAACTCTTAAAGGATAACCTAAATTTGGCACAAAATAGAATGAAACAATAGGTAGATCAACATCGCACCAAGAGAAGTTTTGATGTAGGAGACTGGGTATTTTTACGGCTACAACGATACAAACAAATGTCCCTCAAGCAAGCTAAGAAGGATAATAAATAATCGCCAAAATACTATGGTCCTTACAAGGTGTTGCAAAATACTGGTACTATGGCATACAAACTGGAGCTTCCTACTTCTTCTCGAGTGCATCCAGTTTTCCATGTTTCATGCTTAAAGAAGGTTATAGGTGACAAACTTCCAGCTCAAACAATATTTCCATAACTTGATGAGGAAGGAAAAATCATATTGGAACCTGAAGCATTCATGGAAACAAGAACTCAACAGATACGAAGTCTATCAATTTCAGAGTATCTCATAAAGTGGAAGAACTTACCCACTGAAAATTCTACATGGGAGGATGAGAATTTTATACAGAAGAATCTAGAGCTACTCAAGCATTGAGGAAAATTATTTTTTGAAGGAGAGGGGCATGTTAGGTCCCTATATTACTAGTGTATTCCCTTATTGTTGTTAGTGTATCCCCCTTATCCTTATTGTTGTACCCCAGTAACCCCCATATTGTTATTATTATGCTCTTACATTATTACTTTTAGGTCGGCTAGGATTATATTGTGACCCCATGGACTCATATATATAGAAAGGAGGTTTTTTTCATTTGTATCATCCAATAATTTTTCATTTATGTAATGTAAAGGAGGTTTCCCTCTCAAAGTGGCTTATTTCTAAGGTGTTGATCTCTCTTTTATTCTATTTTTGGAGTTGGTTTCATAACAGCACCCCAGAGGATTCATATATCGCACAGATGTAAAGCGTTAGGACGAAACAAAGTGGGTGGAGCTAACACGATTTTGATAGCCCTGAGGTATCACCCCAACAAAATTATTTTGGCGCACAAAGGAATGGACTAGGATGAAAGCGCCGGGCCATGTGGCAAATTTCCGATAACACCCGAGATGGCCCTCTAGACAATCTTGGTGATCACGGGAGGAGGTTTCGTGCATAGTCGACAGCGTATATCAACAATGGAGATCCACCTTAGGTTCACCCCTCTTGTAATCAGAATATGATTAGGAGTGGTGTCAAGGTCGGTTTTTGGAAACCAATGGTTTTTTATTTTAACGAAGAAATTTGTTGAAGAACAAGCCTCCAGGTACCTTTCTCTCTTCTTTGATAGAGAATAGGTGGCAACATATGATTGGATTAGACACAGAAATGGTGATTTTAACATGGACACATGGCAGGTGGATTCATCATTTTTTGACACCTCAATGGCCCTTTTCTGGGTGGCATGTGTCACCACTCATAAATAAACACGTGGTAGGTGTGATGTAATTATGATGTCATTGTGGAGGCATGAACTTGATGGTTAATAAAAATGCACAAAGGGAAAGCACCAGGAGGAGTTTTTCGGGACATGGTGGAAGGTTGGCAAGGAAATATATAATAAAAAAGGTACCAAGAGGTCCCCACCAAGACATCTTATCCCGGTGGATAGATCCCGATGGGATTACAAAGGCACACATAAATGGAAGTGTTAGGAAGTTGGGGGCTATGTGCTACGCGCCCACACAAGGTCCCATGTAGCAGTTGGAGGTCTGAGGGTGAGGTATATAAAGAGCCTTGGAGGCTCATGAGCAGATAGATGATGAGGCCCATAATTGGGTATATTTTAAGTGGTTAAAATGCCATACTTCAGCCTATTAAGTTACCTATCTCTCACATTCATTTACATTTTTGTCATATTATGCTTAATGAGACAGATGTAGGATGTTTGTCATTTGTTGTTTCCTAATATGAATTAAATGCAGGAAATGAAGCCATTTTTGAGATATTTTCCACCTAAGGGCTTGGAGTAGACATCAAGGAGGGATTGTCAGAGGTTTTTCCACCTCATAAACTCTCTCAATCAACCAAGATCACACTGATATCTCTCCCAACAGCTCAAAGTCAAAGGCAACCAAGTAAAGTGGCAGTTATGAGGAGCCAAGCTCCACTCTTCTAGAGATAAAGGAGAACTTATTCCTACTTTGTAGGGAGTTTTTGGTAGCTACCCATTTGTATAAATAATAATTTTCAATAGCTTATTAGGATTCTAACTTTGTATTCATCTAGGTAGCTTTTTAGGTTTGATTTAGTGTTATTTTTTACTAGCATATGTTGTACTGGATCTTTTTATGCAATGGTAATGAGAAGTTGTTTGTTGCATCTCTTATTTAGTCTCGGAGGGATAATGATTTTTTATTAGGGAAAAATACATTGGCTAAGTCCCTCTTGTGTATTTATAATCTCTCTTTATGTTTCAACACTTTTTTTAGTCTCTTTGCATTCCAATAGAAACAAAAATCTATCAAAATTGTGCTTGTAGCCTCTCTTTCTTACCTCTCTCATGGGAGATTGAGGAGAAGGATCTCCAACCACAGATAAAAAATAGTTTTTTATGATTTCTTGGAAAGTTAGATAGTGTGGTTATCATGTTCATAATATTCTTATTGTAAGTTAGAAGTTGGATTTGTGCTTAGATTGTATTTTAGCATAGGTTAAGTAGGGTTTTCTATTCAACTCATTTTCTCCACTTTTAAACATGTTAATTTGTCAATAATCAATGCACGAATGTGTGTAGTGATAGCAGGGTTGTCCACAGCTACAGGTAAAGGACCCTTTTCATCACATTCATCCTTCTTCTCTCAAACCTCCAATTCTGCCACCAAAACCTTCTTTTGTGAAACCACCTTCACTACCACCGTGAGCAACCCTCCAAGTGAAAAACTTGCCTGCCAAAGGTTATGAGTTTCGATGGAGGTATTGGTCACCTCTCCCTAATCTATTTCAACCTTCTCCCAACTTTCCACACCTTCATTGCACCCTTTTCATCCTTATATCCCTCTCGACTTGTTTCCTATAGCACTTCAGGACTTCCTGTAGAAATTATAGGACATCCTATAGAGTAGAAACATTGTAGGTCACCATTTTCACTCCAAATTAGCTCTTTTTTTCCTGTTGAACCTATAATAGGATGAATTTTACCCACAAATCTGAATTCATGCTCAGAAGAGACCCTTAGGCCACTCCAAAGCTCCTTCCTTCCTTGCTACAAAAACTAAGTAGGCATTAAATTTTTATTTCATTTCAGAATTAGATTGAATAGGACAACAATTTAAATGGAAGTATAAGTTGAATGAAATAGTATATAGGAGTTGGTTTATGCTTTGATGAAGTGTTTTATGATAGAATAATTTCTTTACTGCAAATGAATAGATATCTAGATGAATGATTTCCTATAACATAGTTTCCTTTTTTTACAATTAGGTTAAATGTTTAAGGTTTGCTTTCACTATCAATTGCAAGAATAATTTTGATAAAAACTCTCATTGTATTAGATTATAATAAATTCTCTTCATTACATTAGCTAGTTTAACTTTTATCAAGAAGGGGGAATGGCCTAGAAGTAATACTAACTAGAAGACCTAGTTGAGTGTGGCATGAGTTTGAATCCATCTGTTGTGCATATAGGACTATCACCTCTAAGTTTGTATGCACCTCGGGTTGATAAGTAGATCTAAGTAGCCCTTGGGAGTTGCAACACTCTTGGTCCAATACCAGGGCTCACCACCTTTTGGAGGCGTTGATAGGGAAGTATCAAAGTAGATTCTTATTTCTTCTTAAGCAATGTTTTCTGTTTTTGTTTTGCACCCATTTGAAAAAGTGAAAAGAAACAATTTTTTTTTCTTTCATGCCTCATAGGAGTAAAGACAACCAAGGAAAATTTCACCAAAACCCCCACATCCCCACACATTCAACCTTCACTCTTCTTCAATGACAGTGAGTTAGAATACCCTCTAGGTGAGCACCCTGAAAATTTTGAAGAACTTATTGGGGAAGAAGACGAACAAGCTTCACCTATTCAAGCTATGGCTAAGAACATAAAATAAGAGTTATTCCCCATCAGAGAAACCAATGGAGAGACTAAGATGAAAAAAATCATCCCTACAACCCTTCCACACTTCTATGGCTTAACTTCTTAGGACCCTGCCAATTTCATGTTTGAGTTTGTTGTTGTTTGTAGGACTTATGACTATGACTTAGATGAATAAAAGTTGAAATTGTTCCCCTCTATGCTCAAGGATGTACCCTTGCGCTAGTTCATGGGTCTGCTTAGGCACAACATCACTGCCTAGGCCTAAATGCAAGTGTCCTTCTTCAACAAGTACAAAGACTATTGCAGGTACAAAGAAAACAAGGAAGAAATATTTAGGATGACCCTAGGGACTGATGAATCTTTAGAAGACTATGAGGAAAGGTTTCAACTAAACTACAAGAGGGAAAACTGCACCCTTGATCCTTGATCACTCAAGTTAGTTCTTCTCTGACGGATCAAGGAGTAAGTGTTTGAAACCCTTAACATGCTATCTAGAGGAGATATTTATCAGTTGGCCTATGACGATTTCAAAACTATGTTCATAAACCATTCTAGGCTAGCCATAAAAAAGTGTTGAAGTAACCAAGGCCTAGGAAATACATCTTCCTCAACCTCATGCATCAAAAGTGAGATAGGGAACATGTTAGAAGATTTCAAGAGTGAAATGATGCATAAATTTTCCTTGCAAATGGATATCATGCAGATAGAGCCCTAGTTATCTTTTTCCCTAGATGCACTATAAGACACCCTAGGAATGAATGCCCAATAAAGGCCACAGAAGTCTGCTTAGTCTGTGAAGAAAAACATGCAATAGAAAAATGCCCTTCCTTGCTTGGACTAAAATTAGTGTACCAAGGGGTGGAATGTGGACCATAGAAACTATGTTTTATAAATCAAAGGAGGCCTCAAGGACTTTGACCATACCAACAGGGCATGTAAGGTGCACCTTATTCTTACTACAATTCAAACCAAAATGAACTCTTGCAGCCTTGGTATTCTTCTACTTATCCATCATGGCCCACACCTCCTTCTTGGCCTTATGCTACTCCATATCATCCTCAACCTATTAATCAACCATTTCAGCCATATGCTCCCCAACCTCCTCAATGGAGCAACCCATCACAAGGGTGGAGGCATCAACTCAAAAAACCTCTTGCTTTACTTCCTCCACCCAACCTCAACCTCAACTCACTCATCCTTATCCACCGAAGAAACCTTAGATGTCTTCTCAACTTAATCTAAACCCAAATAAGAAACATGTACAACAATTCTATAGTGGAGAGATGATCCAATCACAGGTCGAGTACTACTCTAACCATCGTTTACGGTGTGAAGATATTTTAATTGACTATGGCTTATACAAGTTTAAATGAACATGTTAGTCCATCGATTATAGTGAATAAACACATAAACATAAGTAAATTAACTTAAAATATAGATAAGCACATGCATGTAGGTGAGATAGAGACAACCAATTGGTAGCGGAGTTCACCCTTCCATCTCTCTGGGGCTACATCTCCAGATCTGCTTCAATTGGAATGCAAATCTTCTATACTCCTTCTTCAAAGTAAGCTCTCCAAGATTTCTTACATTCCATCTGTATGGATGATCAATAGCTAAGCACTATGGCTCTCAATATCTAAGCATCCTCTCCTTTCTTCTTCCCCCTTCCCATGGCTCACATAAGGAATATATATATATTTTTCCCTCACCCACTCTCCAACAAGGAGAATTAATTACAAGACCCACAATTGCAGGGACTAATTAAAAGGAAGGAAAAACAAGATCCATGAAAGTAGGATCTACAACTATCTCAAGCTCATAATTGGGAAAATTCTCAAAACCACCTAAAGACTCTTCAACCATGCCCTTGATTATCTCAACCCACAATTGAGAAAAATAGAGAATTGATGTGAGGTGGTTTCTCACATAAAAACCAATTTCCCCAATTAAATTAAATGAATAATATGTGAAACAAATTTTCTCTCATGAATATTAATCATTTATATAAAAAATGCATGAGAATCTCATCAAAATCATTAATCATAATTTCACCCATTTAAAAAATTTGTCACCAACTTCAACTCAACATGGCGCAAAGATCTTTCACGTGTGAAGATCCTTTCAGATCAAGAGACATCTTACCCTGCCTATGTTGTGGAGATCGTTGATATTAACCTTAGGTCTAGGAGAGTGCTCCCAGATAACCATCCACCATCTCCACATGAAGAGATTGAAGAGAAAAAGGAAGAGAGTACCCCTCAAGTAAATCCACCTCCATTTTCTGAGAGATTGATCCATCCTAGCCAACACACCCTAGAAGAGAGTGATCTTCTAGGAGAATTGAAGAATCTGTTTGTAAAGATACCCCTTATCCAACCTATTAAGGATGTTCTCATCTATAATAAGTTCATCAAGGAGAAATCCTTCAAAAAGCATGGAATAAAAAATATACACACCCCCACCATCAATGTTGCTTGTCAATTATCTGATTTGATGTTGGGGAGAGTGATTTTCCAAAAATACCTAGACCCTAGAAGTATGGTAGTGGATGTACACATGGATGGTATCATTGTCCCTCATAATTTATTGATCTTAGGGTTGCCATCAATGTGATGACTAAAGAAACCATGTTCAAGCTTAACCTCCAAGGAGCTTTGAGAAATACCACTACAGTTCTGCAACTTGCATATAGATCTTGCAGAAATACTTGGCCCCCTTGACTTGGTCCAGAAGGTCATCAATCTGTGGGATTGGATACATGTTCCTGATAGTGATTTTGTTTAGTTTCTAAAAATCAATGCAGATCCTCCAAGGACCATCCTTCTTTTGTACATGTACAATTGGGATCCCACAAGGCGAGGAAATTGGTCGGATGTGCCTTTTTTGTAGAAACTCCTGGATTTTTTGGTTGATCTCTTCATTTTCCAGAATGGAGTGGTGATATATCGATGTGCCAGGTAGAGCTTCTCCAGGATTCAAATTGATCTAATTCTTTACATGGAAATGCAAGGGTACCCCTATGGGTGAGGAGAAGATGTGCCTATATTATTCCATGACCTTATCCACCTGCTTCTGTTGCGTGGAGGAACCCTTCCCGGGGGCAATGGATGTGGCCACGACCTTCCCCTTACTTTGAGAGCAAACCATAAAGAAATAAATTTCTTGGTCTAGGAGATGATCTTACTTCATTACTTAGCATAGATAAAAGTGATGGTGGTAGGTGGGGCCACCTCTGGTATCCTGTATAACTTATTACCCAAAGAAATAATAACAATGCAAGGCCTCGACTCATACATGGCATGACACTTCCACAATTATGGTTGCCTTAATAATACATCACAAAATTCAAGAGGATCAAAATCACATAATACCTCCTTCGTGAAGGCCTTGCTGATGTAGGTTTTGGAACACCTAATCCTCCATGGGTAGGTGTGGAATGAAAAAAGTCACAATGGAGTCCAAGTGACCTTGGAATGTGAAACCAAGAGTCACACCATTGTACTATAAATGTACATCTTTGTATAATGGAAAATAATAAAGCCTCACGCTTATCCTTCATTGTGTTGAGTCTCTTGTGTGTGTGTGTTTATTCTCCTCATACACCATGTGTGTGCTTTAACATGGTGTTTAACATGGTATCAGAGTGGGCGATTGCTGGCCCTGCTCCAATTTGAGTGAACCATTTGTGTTTATGGCCTATGCATATCTACAAAAATTCTTGGCATTTTTGTAGCACTCAGAGTTTCTGCAGCAGACATTTTGCTGCATTCAGAATTTGTTTTGAAGAAAGAGTAGCATTCAGAATTTGTTTTGAAGAAGAGCAGCAATTGAGGAGCATTCTGCAGGTTTTCTAACTGCACATCATTCTGCAATCTCTGCATTTTAAATTCTGCATTTTTAAGCTGCTGGAAAATAGTTTAAAGAGGGTTTTTTTGAAGAAATTTCTGAGATTTCTGAGTTCTCTAACTCCATAAATTCTCCAATTTTCTGCCGCTATATCACCCTATGCAATATTCTGAAAAATTCTGGGGTTTTTGGTGAAAATTTCTGAGTTTCTAGACTGCATTTCTCTGCTGCTGAGATATTTTATTGCCTAAAATTCTGCTATATTATAAATCTTTTTTGTTCCTGCTCTACTCTATTGTTTTTAAAAAAAATGAAAAACAAAATTTAATAATAATAAAAAAAAACAAAAAACAAAAAAAAAATAAAAATTTTTAGCCTTTCGGCCCCCTCTTTACCCCTGCAACCTGCAATTTTTTTTCCCATTGGCCCCTCACATACACCCTCCCCTCTCCATATTCCTACACTGCTCACTCTACACCCGAGCATCCCTTTCTCTCTATGGCCTTACGGCCTCCCCTTCACTATTGGCCTCACAACGCTCCGCCCTCAATATAACGCTCAACCCAAAACATTAAACCTCTCCCCCTGCTCGACTACCCCCCTCACAGCAGTGCCCTCTACCTAAACTACGCCCCCCCAACCTCACTCTGCCTACACAGCTCAACCCGCCCCACTCACTCCCTCTAATCCAACGCAGTCGCTCCTCTCATCACACTTCCGCCTCCCCTCCTTGCATGTCCCTTCTCTCTTACGGCCTCTCTTTAAGCATTCACTCTTATTTCATTTTTTAAATTCCCCTCCCACTTCCTTTAATTCAATGCCCCTCTTTTTTTTTAATTTATTTTTTAATTTTCTTTCACTTCCATATAATACCTCCCACCAATTAAAATTCCCCTTTGCTTAAATTTCTTTTTTATATTTTTAATAATACTTTCCCACCCCATCCCCAAATAAATTTCCGTCCACTTTTTAAATTACCCCCATTTTAAATTAATTCTCTTTTTAATTAATTTTTAATTAAAAAAAAATCCCATTCCATTTCCCCTTCTCTATTTGAATTTTTAGACTCATTTTTAATTAATTCTCATTAATTCATTTTTTTCATTAATTAAAAAAAAAAAAAACAGTAGAGAGAGGAAGAGCAGAAAGAGAGAAAGAGAGAATATGAACAACAGAAATGAAGGAAATGGAATATGAAGAAAATGGACTGAATACATAGAGAAAATTGAAGATTTGACATTTTATGATTTGTGGCATACATAAGAGGGTGATTTTCTGAAGAATTTTACATGAGAAGACAATTTTTCCATCATTGCAAAACAACTCTTTGAAGAAAAAATTCAGCTTCCTTAAAGGCCTCTTGCACAAGTGTTTTCAACTGCACATTTACAAAATATTTTTACAGAAATATTGTATTGCATTGACATTGTATTGTGAGTGGAATTTGCATCTTCTTCATAGTTGCAATTAGTACTTGAGTTTTTGAAAGATTGTTGATTTCCCTCCATCATTTGAGGAGCACACTTTGTACTTTGACATTTCTATAAGTCATTTGTATTTGTTGAATCATTGTAAACGGGTGCATTTTCGGTTGAAGCCGACACCCTTTATTTTTTGAGCCTAAGTTGTCAAAATGGCTAAAATCAATGAGGCATTAGTGTTGTTGAATGACCTCATTCATTCAAATGTTGATGATGTGATAAAAATGAGCAAGAATGCTCTTTGTAATATTCAAATTTGTTTACAAGATGCACAAGAAAATATTGAGTTTTTGCAGTTGGAATCTCAGCTTCAACAAGATGAACTTCAACGAAAGAGTCACCATTCTGAACCTGTTTCTGTTCAGAAGATTGAGAAGGACTCTCATTAGAAGAAAGAAGATAAAGTTCCAGTTGATTCCCATTCAGTTCCTTGTACTAGAGCAGATGTACATGCAGATGCAGCAGTTCAGCCTGCACTTCTCAAGCCCATCATCAGACCTTGGGAAGAGCTTGTCCACAACAAGCATAGAACTGGTCTTGGATATGACAAGGATGTGACCTTTCATACTCCAGAATACACCAAGCCCATCATATTTCAGAGTGCCGGATTCCTGTATGACAGTTCACCTGCAGCAGTTTCAGATCCTGCTCCACTTCCACAACAACAACAAATTTTAAAATTCCAACACTGTGATCGAGTTGGCCATATGAAAGATCACTGTTTTGATCTTTATCCATGCAAGCACTGTGGTCGACACATTCATTCTTCAGACAGATGCTTCAGACACAAGCCTCCTGCAAGAACCAAGATTCATCTTGGATGGATCGCTTCTTGGCAATGGGCATCAACAGCCAAGAAGATGTTTAAGATGCATGTCAGAACATGTTCACGGATATTGAACAAACTTGCAGTTGAGTTTTCGCCATCATCTCACCTTGTCCCTAACAAGGGGGGAAATGGTGGTCATGTACAAGCTTCGACGTCAGATCAAGCGAGCCTGAGCCACAATCTCTCATTCCATGTTCAAAGTTGTAGCCAGAGACACAGCAGTTCAAGCGAGCCTGAGCCACAATTCATCATTCCGAATTCAGATATGTAGCCAGAGACACGGATGCCCATGAGCATGCCTTTGGTTGGTGGACAACCTTAAACCATCATCTTTGGTTGGTGGATAACCTAAAACCACCACAGGTAGTAGACCTCCCTTATTTTAGGTCGAAGGTCTCCCTTTCATATATGAGGAACACTTCCTCTAGCAGAAGCCTTCAGCTTCTTGCCAGCGTTGGTTGAGTTCCAGGAAATGCTTCAAGCATTCCAGAGTTGTTGGTAATCCTAAAACCATCACAGGTAGTAGACCTCCCTTCTTTTAGGTTGAAGGTCTCCCTTTTTTTATGAGGGACAAATCCTCTAGCAGAAGCCTTCAGCTTCTTTCCAGTTTTGGAAGAGTTCTGGGAACTGCAACAAGTTTTGCGTTCTAGTGTTTGTGGTCATCCTTAAAACCACCTCTTTTTTCCAACATTACAGAGAGTTGATTCAGCCCAAGTGCTGCCATGTATACTTTGCAGATTTGTATTACAACTCTTTTCTTGGACTCACACATACCCCTTCGGATTAAGGGGGGATGTTGGAACACCTAATCCTCCATGGATAGGTGTGGAATGCAAAAAGTCACAATGGAGTCCAAGTGACCTTGGAATGTGAAACCAAGAGTCACACCATTGTACTATAAGTGTACATCTTTGTATAATGGAAAACAAGAAAGCCTCACGCTTATCCTTCATTGTGTTGAGTCTCTTGTGTGTGTGTGTTTATTCTCCTCATACACCATGTGTGTGCTTTAACATGGTATTTAACAGTAGGGAAGGTGCCACTGCTGGTTGACGTGGAGATGTCATCCTTGGTGAATCCACCCAATGGTGTACGACTACGGGTGTGGTGTGATTGGTAGGCCCAACCACTTCATGACCTTTGCTAAAAGGAGATTCTTTTAGCCCCCACTTTTGACAATGAATTGTAGCAGCGAACCCTTCACCCAAATCTATGAATGAAATAGGCGCTCTCCATCTTCTAGATCTTCGGGTTCCACATTTTGGAGCTGTATGGTGGTTACCGTCGCAGTGGGTTCTGTTGGGAATACTGAGGGGGATGTGAATCAGTATTCCTTTCAGAGCATTAGTTAATCTTCAATTATTATCAGTGTTTGTACAATGATAGCAGTAAACAAAACAAAACACAAATGCACACAATTTTTAAAGTGAAAACCCACTCTAGGACAAAAACCACCTGAATGATTTTCTAATAATCCTTTAATATTCAACTCCAATTGAAAATAAAGCTCCAAATTCATAGAATATATAAAATCATTCTTCTCAAGTTCCCACTGGATAGATGCTCCAATGCCCAAGATTCTTCAATAGTCAACTGAACGGATGCCCCAACACCCAATGAGCTACAACTCACCCTAGCACCTCCCTACCACCCTATAGAAGAATAAAACAAGAATGGACTCCCATACCAGGGAAAATGGTCCACTTTACAATTATATAGAATGATGTGGAAGAATAAGACACAATAGACCATAACCCCAACTATGACATAACCACCTAATGATGATCCTAGACCTCCCGACATTGCCTCTTCAACTCTTGGCAGATAGACACTTGTACAAGTTTTACAATGACGCATTTTCAATGACTTAGTACAATGATACCTTTACAATGACTATATGCAGTGCTGCCCACTTGAATACTTCATGTGGTGAACTTATTGCTGTCATTTTGCACCTTGATTGATTCTCTTGTCATGCTACCCTCTAGTGCCCCTTGCTTTGCTTTGCTACCCAATAAATTCTAGTCCTTTGCAACCCTTGACAACACATGATATAGCTTTTTCTTGCCTTCTAGGAGCTCGATATTGAATCTAGTGTATCTCTATTATTTCAGATCCCCGAAATGTGATTTTCAGTCCTGTAGTATTCCTCTGAGTCTTCTTTCCAATTCCACAGGTCTGACCCAATTTGGACTCTTCAAGTGAGAGTTATGCCCAACCTCTCACAATGCCGTAATTATGGATTGGTTTAGTACAACTAACTTGTATGGTGTGCCACATGTCACTGTTTCTTCATTCAGCTCTGAAATTGATACAAAGAAATTTACAACCCGTGCAACATCTTCCACATTTTACATAATTCCAATCTGATACTCAAAGAGAGATTTATGACTATTTTCCCAAGGTCACTTCTTTGACATGAATTTCAGGAGCCTGCAAAAACACTGACTTCCACAGATCATATCTTCGAAAATATTGCGCACCTTGATCTGAAATTTTTACAGGATCTTCCTCAGGATTTCAAATTTTCCTCATAAAAATTTCGGCTTCTAAAACTTCATAAAAAAAAAATTTATAGCGACAATTCCACGATGATCTGTTTTAGGTTTCCAAATCCCTACAAGAGGAGGAGATGAGGATCACAGTTTATATAAATGCTTAGGTTGAGAGGGACTTCAACAAGTGAATGTGGGAGGGATTTTAGGAGCTTAAAAATTATTAATTATTGACTTTTCAATGACCCATGCCACAACCCCATGGTGTTTTATCATACTAACTGGGGTTACAAACTTCAAACATGAATATCTCTCAAACCGTGAAGAATTGCATGGTGTTCAATATATCAACAGAAACATCTCGACAAGTAGAAACCATAAAATATACTATTGACCCAGAATATGTTAATTTGGTAGGCCAAAATTCCCATGCAATATCGAGGTAGCCCCTGGTGCTGCTTGGGTTGACATCAATGACAACCATTGATCAACAATCTCCCCCTTTCTCATTGATGGCAATACAAGTACTCCCCCTGTGATCATGACACCTCTTCCTACAACATTCTCTCCCCCTTTGACATCAATGGAAAAGGGTAACTCCCCCTAACACACAACCATCATGTGGACCTGTATGCACTTCCACTCCCCCTTTATATTCTGAATAAGGAAAATATAATGAGAACTTGGGAGAATCCCAAGCTGTGAAGATATTCAAATTCTTCATGAGGTAAAGGTTTAGTGAAGATATCAATGATTTGTTCTTTGGTACCAACATACTCAAGTTTTATATTCTTTTCAGTGACTTGTTCTCCAACAAAATGATATTTGATCAGAATGTGTTTTTTTTTTTTAATTCATGACAGGATCCTTGGAGATGCTAATGGCACTGGTGTTGTCACAGAATATGGGAATAGGCTCACTGAATTGTACTTGGAGATATTGCGAAGTTTTTTTCATCCAAAGGACTTGAGTACAACATGTTGTCCCTGCAATGTATTCTGCTTCTGGTGTAGATAACGAGATTGAGGTTTTCTTTTTTCTCAACCATGATACGAGACAACCACCTAGATAGAATGTTGATCCACTAGTACTCTTATGATCATCAACGCTTCCTGCCCAATCTGCATATGCAAAAGCTTGAATAATGAGATAGTTACCCTTGGGATACCACAAGCCATATTCTTCTGTGCCCTTTAGATATCGAAGAATTCTTTTGATGACAATAATATGTGATTCTTTTGGTGCTACTTGGAATCTTGTTACATGTCCAACTGCTTTCATAACATCTGGCCAGGAGGTTATTACATATAGAAGACTACCAATCATAGATTTGTACAACCTCTAATCCACATCCTTATATGAGTCGTATATGCTCAATTTGCAACCTGTTACCATCAGAGTAAGGACGGGTATGCAATACTCCATTTTGAATTTCTTGAGATTTTCCTTGATGTACTTGGCTTGACATATAAATATTACTTTCTCTTGCTAAGATATTTGAAGCCCTAAGAAGTATGTCAGCTCACCAAGTAAATACATCTCGAACTCACTTTGCATCTTTGTAGAAAATTTCTTACTTAGTAGATCATCATTGCTACCAAATATTATATCATCCACATATACCTCAATGATTGTTAAATTATCTTTATCTATTTGTACATAAATATTTATATCAATAGTACCTTTCTTCAACCCTTGTTGACGTAGATATCAATCAAGACGAGCATACCATGCTCTAGGAGCATGCTTGAGACCATATAGAGCCTTCTTTAACCCGCAAACATAGTCTTCTTTTTCTGATAGTAGAAAACCTTCAGGTTGTTCGATGTAAACTTCTTCTTCTAATTCACCATTCATAAACGCTGACTTAACATCCATTTGGTAGACTTTGATTTTTCTTGAACATGCATAGGCGAGAAACATTTGGATGGATTCCATTCTGGAAACTCGTGTAAATGTTTCGTCGAAATCAATTCCTTCCACTTGTGCATACCCTTTGCAAACCAATCTTGCTTTGTTTCTGGTAACCTGTCCATGTTCATTCAATTTGTTCCTGAACACACATTTAGTCCCAATGAAATTTTTATCTTTTGGTCGTGGAACTAATTCCCAAGTGTTATTCTTCTCGATTTGATCCAATTCTTCATTCACAGCTGCTACCCAATGTTCATTCTGACTGGCTTCCTCAAAACTGCTAGGCTCAAAGGTTGCTAGTAAAGCAATGTGAGCTTGTTGTGATGAACGAGGTTGTTTAACTTCATTTATGTCACCAATGATTTGATTTGATGGATGTTTCTTTTGAATCCATTTTTTTGTTCTCTTTGGAGGAGCTTCTTGTTTTTGTTTTGGTATATCTTGATTATCAGTATTTACTTCTTCATGGTTAACAGTTGTTTCTTGTTCTAGGATTTTCTCTGTGTCTTTTTCAACCTCTGTCTCAAGTTTCAAAGATTTTAGATCCTCATCATTATTCATTAGAACACCATCTTTGTCAAATGTAACATTTATTCTCTCCACTATATGTTTTCATCTTAGATTATAGAATTTATAGGCCTTTATTTTGCATGAGTAACCAAAAAATATACCTTCATCAAAACGTGATTCAAACTTACCCAAATTTTGATCTTCTCTTTTGATATAACATTTGCTTCCGAAGATTCTGAAATATTTTACATTAGCTGGTTCTCCTTTCCATAATTCATATGGGGTCTTGTTGCAATTATTTCTGAGAAGACTTCAGTTGATAATGAAGATTGTCGTGTCAATTGTTTGAACCCATAATTTTTCATCCAATTTTGAGTCCTTCAACATTTTTATACCCATTTCATGTACGATTTTTTTCTTTCTTTCAGCAACTCCATTTTGTTGAGGTGTTCATGCTATTGAAAATTGTCTTTTTATTCCATTTTCGTCACAGTATTGCTGACATAATTTGGAATTGAATTCCCCGCCATTATCTGATTTAGACACTTTATTTTCAAATCAGTTTCATTTTCAACCAACTCCTTGTAAATCTTAAAGCACTCAAATGCTTCAAATTTTTTCTTTAGGAAACTGACGGCTGTCATCCTAGTATAGTCATCTATCATTAACATGAAATATAATTCTCCATATAAGCCTTTTGTTCTCACAGGACCACATAGATTAGTATGTATCAATTCCGATGGATGTCATGCAAAGTGCTCTTTTGTTTTAAATTGGACTTTTGTCTACTTGCTGTGTCGACAGGCCTCACATAGTGTGTTGGAAGGTTTTGAGATTTTTGGCATTTCTTGTACTGCTTCCTTTTTGCTTATCCTAATAATATTGTCAAAGTTTAGGTGACCCATTTATTTGTGCCATAACCAACTTTCATCTTCTTTATCTAGTAGGCATGCTTTAGTTGTTTCAACCAGAACATATATGTCGTTTGGAGCTCAACTTGCCGTAGCCACAATTTTACCATACATGCCTTTCCCGATTTCACATTTTGTGGAGTTGAATAGCATTGTGTGTCCTTGATCACACGTTTTTCCAATGCTGAGTAGATTGTGATTCATGTTTTCAACCAATAGAAAATTCTTGGCTAGAACATCTTTTCTTCTGAGAGTGACGGCACCTGATCCTATAACATTTGAAGATCCATCATTTCCAAAGGATACGGTTCCATCCTTCTTCTCTTTCAGAGATACAAATTTCCTTCTATCTCCAGTCATATGCATTGAGAAACCGCTATCAACATACCACACATCTTTTTTTTTTGAGCCTTGGGAGTGAGAGCACAATTATCACTCTTCTTCTTCTTCCATGTTCATTCGTTATGTGGCTTCGAAGATTCTTTTGGAGGATTTTCAAGTCTGCAATCTCTAGCTATGTGTCCAAAGTTCCGACATTTGTAACATTCCATATTATTTCTTAAATGTTCAAATCTATTGATGTTTCGCTGAGCCCTGGGAGGTTCATATTTGAAGGATCTCCTAGAATTGTATTGGTTCCTAGGGTATGTGCGACATTCTACAGCTTTATGACCAAATTTTCCACATGAGTAACAATAGCCATGAAATATATGTTGGTACCTGGATGGAAATCTTCATCGAGGAATTTTCTTCCAAGGATGTTCTTGCGAATCTTCTCCAATGAAGTCTACATGCATGTCAGATCACATAGGTTCATTGTATTTTGTTGTAGAAGGTCTTGCTTCTTCTTCTTTGTAACCGAGGCCAGTTTTGTCATTGTAATATCGTTGATTGTTGATGAGTTCTTCCAATTCCCTTGAGTTGTTGGCATAGTTTTGGACAATTTTTCCCTTCTTCACTTCCTTACATAGTGAGACTACTTCGAATTCTAATGCTTCCCTTTCTTGGTTACTTTCTTCCAACTTCTTTTGAAGTGACTCTTCAATAAATTTGTGTTCTTCAACTTCAATTTTGAGACCTTGAACTTGTTCTTCAAGAGTATTGGAATGGATCTTCTCAACCTTGAGCTCTTTTATAAGCCTGATTGCCTCCTTAGAAAATTCTTCCATGGTCAACCCTTCTTCTTCGTTGTTTGATAGCTCCTGTTTATTGTGCTTGGCCATAAACAATACTCTCTCATTGGCTTCTTCTTTGCTGTCACTGTTTTCATCAGATGATGAGCTATCTTATTTAAAGAGAAATTTCCCTTTGGATCCTTTCATTTTTCCTTGCTTTTTGAATTTCTTAAAGCCTTTCTTTCCTTTTGATTTGTCATCACTTCTATTCGGACATTTTGCTATGAAATTCCCAACCTCATCGTAGCCGAAACATATCAATGCATGTTTACCTTTGAATTTTCCCTTACCAATTTTTAGTTTTCTTGTAAATTAAGCATATTCTTCATCTGAAAGACCTTCTTCATCATCTCCCTTTCTTCACACTTGCAGGTGCATGTCTTTTTAATTGAAGTTTGTTTGTCCTTATTGGTTTTCTTAGATGCAACAAACGCAGTTTCTAGATGAGAAGTGCCCTCTTCTTCGTAAATTCTCATTTCATATGCTATGAGAACTCCATGTAATTAATCTTTGCTGATTTTTTCCAGATTTGCACTGTATTCTAAGATCGATACCTTTGGGTTGAATCTCCCTGGTAACTGTTTGGTCTCAATCTAGTCTCCTAAATTGAGCTCATTTAATTTTCAACCAGGGTTGGTAAACTTCTGAAGTGAAGTGTACTGTATGTACCTAGGTGTTTGTTTATTAATGCGTTGTGTGTAGTGTTTTGTGATGTTTTTGGTCTTTTGTGATGATTTATGATGTTTTTGATCTTTTGGTGGTTTTATGTTCACAAGGAAAATGACTAAAAAGCTAATGGAAGGAAGCTAATGATTAAAAACAGAGTGAAACCTAATTGGCTGATGACAAATGACTGATACAAATGCAATACTTAAAACATAATCAAATCTAAACTATGACCAAACAGAAACAAAGCTTGATAATGACTTTTAAGCAAATGACTCAAAACATAAACTCAATTTGTCAAATTCTTTCATCAAAGGTGTTTGAGAGAGAGCTTGAGACATGGTCAACTAAGTATGCAAATCCTCCTAACTAAACAGTTTAAACAACTAACTTATAATGATGCAACATTTCATCCTTGATTAGAGATTTGTTGAAGCATATTTGGAATAAAACATTTATACCATCATAAGATCTTCTACTCTAAGACTAGTTCCTAACTCTATTCTGAAACTTAGTTTGATGACACTACACTTCACTCAAAGGTTATGGATTTTTGAAATAGTCTTTTGAGGAAATGTTTGTTTGTGAGATGATAAGGAAGTTGCAGAAGTACTTCAGGCCTTAAAATGATATTGTCTTCTGTTCATGTGGTTATGAAGCAATTATAGATTTTAGAACAAGAAGAGGTTTGTAAATAATGAAGGCTGTTTTGTTAATCTTAACAACTGAAGTAATCTAATGTGCAGTGAATGACAACTGAATGTGGAGTGCAAATGCAATGAAAAACTGAACTTAAAATGTCACTAATCTAAAACAGAGCTGAACTAAAAGTCATTATCAAACTTAAAACCAAACAACTGAGCATGAATTAAGTGCAATTAAACTCCGGAGCATCCTAACTAAGCTATCATGCATTATTCTATGGAATTATACAGTCTGTTTGTCCATCATGATTGATATTTTGGAAGAGTTCCTTCTTTTGGAAGAGTTTCTAGAACAATCCTGACTGTGTAATTGAGTGCAAATGTAAACATAAAGACTGAAAGCAATGAAAAACTAAGATATCATAGCCATATCCCACTCGTTATTATGATATTTTGGACAAGCGTTTAAGAGCAAGAGCAACGATGGTACTTAGTGAAAACACACAACTAAAACGTTCAAGATCACAATCATGCTTAAGAAAGTATAAAGATTTCTTGGAAGAGTTTCTTCTTGTGGAAGAGTGCTTATCATAAGTATAACTGTGATGGTGAATAAAAGAGACTACAATTAAACCCTACAATACTATAGCCATTTCCCATTCATCATTATAATCTTTTGGAAGAGCTTCTTCTTTTGGAAGAGTTAGAATGAGTATAACTATAGTAACTAATAAAAACAACTACTAATTCAAATTCAAAAACGTAAAGGCAACTAGAATACTTATCTAAATTACGCAAATAAATCCGTGCAAGAGGCAGGGGCCCTCTACCACCTGACGGAATCTAACTCCAAATCAAATCAACTCTTTCAAAACAACACTGTCTGCTTCATTAAAAGTGAAAATAACTTGAACAGAGCACTCTGCGTCTTCAGAAATGTAGCACAGAATCTAAGCAAAATCTAGAACAAAATCTAGCCTAGCTCTCGGTTTCCCAAGTGTTTATATAACAAATGTACATAACAAGACTTGCAAAAATTCCAGGATCATTGTCTTTCCTTATCGAAATCACATTAGGACTCTTGAAGTGGCTGCGTAAAAAGGAAAAGGACATCTGGACTAAGACAGTCCTATTAGAAGTCTGCCTTCTTAAATGTGTTCCCACGTACCAAAACCATATCCAGAATTCGTTTCTTCCTTCATGGCGAGCAACGAACAATGTATACATGACGTGGAATATACTCATATGGGGTTTTCTTGAGAGGCCACCTGGAACATACCCAAACGTGAAGACCGTTGTAGAATCACCGGTTAGCTATGGAATGTCTGCATTCTGCAGCTAGTTCCGGTCAAAATGCATTACAATGACAAAAATCATAAAACTTAGCAAGTCAGTCATGTTAATCATTCTAAAAGTATTTTTAACTAAATTCATTGATCAATTGGGTCTGGAATAGCAATGGACAAAGGAAAATGAGGTAAAGTAGAATGAAAGAAAGCACAATCTTGAGGCTCAACATACCCCCACTACTGACTTCTTGCATGTCCTCATGCAACTTATCCTATAAACTCAGAGGCTTCTGCAAGAACATCTAATCCTCTCCTTCTCCTTTGCCTGGAAGCTAAAGATCTTCTGGGTTTTCTGATGACAAGTTTAAACCTTAAGTTGGTAAGTGCCCTGATTAGCTTCTTGTTCCTCTTCTTCAACTTGTCATTAGCCTTTTCCACTTTGTCTATATGTAGGGATAAGGTTGAGTTCATATCGGTTTTGAGCTTGACTTGTTCCTTCAAAATTTCATTCTCATTTTTGATGTGTCTATTAAGTATCTCCAACTCATACCTATCCCTTCTTAACACATCTATTTCGGACAGTGGAGGACTAGGGGTTCTCTCTCTGCTTTCTGAAGCTTTCCTTTCCAAAGTCTCAACATAATCATAAACTTCTTGCTGAGCAGGGTCAATTTCAGGGGTTCCTTCATTAAAATCCTCTTCAACATCTTCTTCAATAGATGTTTCCTCATCTTCTATATTAATCACCCCTGTTTGTTTGATTTGAGTTTTCCTTAGTTTTCCCTTTAGTCTATGGCTTCTTCTTGGCTGAGAAGATCCCTCTCCTTTCTCTGTGGCAGATTTCCTGATTACCTTCTCTTTCTTAAGTTGTCTCTTGATTTGAGTCAACTTCTCTGAGATGATTTCCTCACTACTTTCTTGGATTGTTTTGTCAATTTCAATTTTTGAAGCCCTCCATTTTCTGCTTCTCCTTGTAGGCTGTTGTTCAGGTGAGGGTTCTTTTGGCTCTTCAAAATGATTTCTTATCAATAAATTGTCCCATGTATCATTTGTTTTGGCTAAATGGTGTTCAATTAAAATCTTCACTAAGCCATGATGATATAGAGTTGTCTCTAAAAATTGAACCCTTCTTTGAACACAGGAAGCCATCTTTTTCAAACTTTGAAGCAAGAAATAGGGTAGGTTTAAGTCTTCCCCCAGAAAATGCACTATCAGTCTAATGTGGTAGACATAAAATGTGCCATATCTACCCTCACATGTAATAAATTTTTGCAGAATAAGTAGTATGTTTCTCCATTTATTTTTCAATGCAGAACTTGGAATTCCTTTCTTAAACACAGTGACATCCATACCTGGTGATTTTAGAATTTGCTTCCAGGATTCATGATGGAATTCTCTATTTTTGAACCATCTCTCTCCATTTCTAAGCAACCCTGTAGCTTCTGCAATGAAAACTTCAGTGATAGTGAATTTGACATCTCCCACTTCAACTTCAGCTCCTTGAAATGATCTTGCAAATGTTTTAGTGACTTCTTTGTGGAAGCCATTAAATTTCTCCAAAAATTGTAGCCATCCTATCTGTTGCAACATTTCTTTACATTGAGGATAGCCTTCTAGGTATTTTGTACCTACTGGTTCAGTTCTTACAATGAAACCCATAATTGCTTCTTCAATGTTCAGATTAATACTCTTTTCTACCCACTGAAACAATAATTTTTTACCTTCGAATTTATATGCCTCTGATTCTTAATGACAATGGCTTCAAATTTTGGGATGATATACCTCTGGTTGACAGTGACAATAGCTTCAAAATTTCGGACTGATATGCCTCTGGTTGACAGTGACAACAACTTCACACTTCGAGCTGATATGCCTCTGGTTGACAATGAAACTTTGGACTGATATGCCTCTGTCTTTCGATGACAAATGGCTTCAAATTCCCATACTGTTGTACCTCTGTCTATTGGTAACAAATGGCTTCAAATTATTCACTGTTATACCTCTGTCTCCCGGTGACAAATGACTTCAAATTCCACACATTTATACCTCTGTGTTTACAGTGATAATGCTCACTCTATGCCCACGGTAATAGTGCTTTGATATTCAAACTGATATACCCTTTTGCTCTGCTCACGATGATAAGAATATCTCTGTTTGTGGAATGAAGTGCTGGCTACAGAATGGAGTGATGGAAGTAGTCACGGAATGAGGTAATGGAGTGAGGTGGAGGAAACGAATTAATGAATGAAAAGACGGCGGAGATTTTTACAATGGAAAAGAGAATCATCATTGAATGATTTGATTGGGTGACGTGAAGAATTCAAACTCTTCAGCCATTTTAACCGCTTAAACGATGTCAGGTATGGAATTTGAAATGAGATATTTTAATCCAAAGTTTGTGGAGGGTTTATTGTTCTTGATCAATAAAAATAATTAAAACAACCTTTTCAAACAATTCATAACTAAAACTATGCTAAACTTTATGAAATGCCATTATAATCTAAACTTGTTACCTCTGCCTTTCATTTGATTTTTGTAGTCTTTGTCTTCTTTGTTCTCCTTTGGAAGAGTCTTCATAGTCCTTCTTGATTCTTCTTATTCATGGATACACTGGATCATTTTGTTGCAATTCTAATGTCTGTTGATTGGTGCCTTCAGGATTTGTAGCTACAGAATGGATGTCTGGCTACATAAAGGTTGATCAGCTGCAGAATGTCTGTTAAGCTGCAGAATGTACCTGTAGAGAATTTTAATCATGGAATGGAGTGGTTTGGGATATAAGTGAGATGTTATATGGCATGAATGAAGATGGATGATGAGACATGATATGTATGAAGTGGATGATGAAATGGAATGGATTCAGTTTATGAAATGGAGTGGAAGAACATAAGAACTGCCCTGCAATCCATGACATGTTTTATTCATTTACAACAAGATATCAAACTTTAAATTTTGACATGAAAATGAGATGGATGGAGTATGGAATGAGATGAATGAAACATGGAATGAAGTAGAATATAAATGAATGAATGAAATGGAGTATGGATGGATAGGTGAATGGAATGAAATGAAATGAGATGGATCATAAGCACTATGGATCTGAACTTATGATTTGTAACAGCTGCTTGCAAAAACAAAATGGAAAAGTTAGAGTGTCAGAGAGACTCTGATTTTCACTCTATCTTTTTTGTATAAACATGCCAATCAATGACTGGTTTTCATGTTTATACCTTTATTTTTATTTTTTTATTTTTTTATTTTTTATATTTTTTAAAGAGAAATGCTTCAGAAAATTTAATCAAGTTGATGAAGAAGAGAGATTCTTCTTCATTAACTTCACATCACTGCTTTCTTGGAACTTCTTGACAAATTCTTCTCTTGAGAGTGGTTTTTGATATAGCTTCAATCTATGACCATTCACAAGAAAAGTGACCTCTTCTTCATCTATAGTTCTGATTTTTACTGCCCCATTATCAAAAATTTCAACAATTTCATATGGCCCAAGCCAATGTGTCTGAAATTTACCTTGAAAATCCTTGAATTTTGAATAAAACAAGAGAGCCCAGTCACCTTCTTTGAATTTCTTCTCTTTGATGTACTTGTCATGCCATCTAGCCCTTTGCTGTTGGACTAGACTTGTTTTCTTAACTGCATCTTGTCTGATCTCATCCAATTCATTAATTTGCTCCAGTCTATGCTTTTGTGCCTCCGTTAAATCAAGTCCTAGCTGAACTGCCATTTTGAAGGTAAGCTCATAAGGAGTATGGCCTATTGTGTTTCTCCATGTAGTTCTATAGGCCCACAAGGCTTCAGGAAGCCTATCTACCCAATCTCTTCTATGTAAATGAACAGTCTTTGTTAGGATTCCTTCAATGACCTTATTAGTAGATTCCACTTGATCATTTGCTTGTGGATGATAGGGAGTAGTTTTTCTATGCCTGATTTTGTACCTCTCCATCATTTGCTCCACTAGCCTTGATGTAAATTGAGCTCCTTGATCTGTAACAATTTCCCTTGGGACACCAAAACGAGTAAAAATATCCTCAAAAAGAAAAGTAACTGCAGATGATTCATTAGCAACAAGTAATGGTTTAGCTTCTACCCACTTAGTAACATAATCAGTGCAAACTAATATGTATTTCTTTTGTCTTGATGGAGGACTAATAGGTCCTACAAAATCCAAGGCCCATTTTTCAAAAGGTTCAATGTGTACCTGAGGTTGTAATGGCATCTCACCTGAAGGAGAAGGTTTCCCTACTCTTTGGCAACTGTCACACCTTTTGACATACTCCTTAGCATCTTTAAACAAGGATGGCCAATAATATCCTAAGTTAAGGATCTTATAGGTTGTCCTCTTATCTGCAAAGTGTCCGCCACAAGGTTCATCATGACATGCCTTGAGAATCTCAGGCATCTCATCTTCACGAACACACCTTCTAATGATCAAATCTGGACATGTCTTGTACAACTCATTAGCAACCCATGAATATTTTGCACTATCATTAATGATTTTTCTTTTATCCCTTGCATTCATTATTGAAGGAAATTTTCCTGAAACTAAATAATTAGCAATATCAGCAAACCATGGAGTTTGAGTAGAGATTGAAAAAAGATATTCATCGGGAAATTGATCTTCAACCGGAGTGTCATCTTTGATATTTTGGAGTCTAGATAGGAAATCAGCTACTGTGTTTTGCTTTCCAGGCCTATCTAGAATAGTAATGTTGAATTCTTGTAAGAGCAATAACCATCTTATAACTCTGCCATTAGTGATTGATTTGTTCATTAAATATCTAATTGCAGAATGATCAGTGTGAACAAAAGTTTCATAGCCTGTTATATAGTGTCTAAATTTGTTTATGGCATGAACAATAGCTAAAAACTCTTTTTCAGTTACAGTATAGTTTAACTCTGCAGGAGTCAAATTTTTACTGGTATAATAGATGGCATAGGGAATCAAGTCTTTCTGTCCCAATACTGCTCCTAGAGCTGTATCGGAGGCATCCGTGGAGATATGAAAAGGTAACTTCCAGTTAGGTCCCCTTAATATAGGTGCTTCAGAAATTTTGGTTTTCAGGGTTTCAAAAGCTAACTGGCAATCAGAAGTCCATTTGAATTCACAATCTTTGGTGAGTAATTTGAAAAGTGGAGATGCTATTTTGGTGAAGTTTTCTATAAATCTCCGATAATATCCTGTAAATCCTAGAAAAATTCTAACATATCTTTGACAATTTGGAATAGATAAGTTAGATATGACTTCAACTTTAGACTCATCAACTCTAATCCCATCCCCTGAAATGTGATGCCCTAAAACAATACCTTCAGTAAACATCATAAAACATTTTTCATGACCAAGTGAAAGGTTTGCTTCTTGACATCTTTTTAAAACTTTTTCCAAGTTGTCTAAAGCTTCTTAAAATGAGTTTCCATAAACTGTGAAATCATCCATGTACACCTCTACACAATCATGTATTAGATCTGAAAAAAATTCCTAATACTGCCCTTTGGAATGTTGCAGGTGCATTACATAATCCAAATGGAAATACTCGGTAAGCATAGGTACCCCAGGGACAGGTAAATGTGGTTTTGTCTTGATCTTCAAGTGCTACTTGGATTTGATTGTAACCACTAAACCCATCTAGGAATGAGAAGTAATTTTTGCCAGCTAATGTATCTAATAATTGATCTATGAAAGGTAAGGGAAAATGGTCTTTAAGAGTAGCTTTATTCAATTCTCGGTAGTCAACACACACCCTCCATTTTCCATTTTTATTTGGCACAATTACCAAAGGAGAAACCCACTGACTATCTGAAATAGGATAGATGAAATTAACATTTAACAATTTTTGCAATTCTTCTTTAACAATTTCCCTAAGATTTGGATTCATCCGTCTTTGAGGTTGTCTGATTGGTTTGCAATTTTCCTCTATATAGATGTGATGAGTGCAAGTCTTGGGACTTATCCCTTTCATGTCAGTGTATTCCCATGCATATGCAGAAGAATGTCTCTGTAATACTTTGACCAACTCTTCTTGTTGAGAATTTCTAGGTTCTTGTTTATGTTCAAAGTTTTGCCTGGAAAAATTTCACTTGTAGAGCTGCCAAATTTGTCCATAGAATGAAGATACATCTGCCTTGATGAAAAAAACTCAATATTTGATCCCTCTTGAAATGATTCATGTTTATGTTCTAGAGAGGATTCAAAATTTTCTAGAGTATTCAGAATTTGATTATCTTCACTAATTTCTGAAATTGTGAAGAGAGGTTGTAAATCTTCCTCATCCTCTATCCATTGAGTGTCATCTAGATCTGTAATTTTCCTAGCTGGAGGATATAAAGTGAACTTCTTAGTTGAACTACCATCAGAGATGTACATATCACCGGATCTACAACTAATAAAAGCATCAGCTGTAGCCAACCAAGGTCTTCCTAATATAACAAGATGGCCTCCTAGATTATTCTTAGGAGTTAGGATCATAAAATCCACAGGGTACTCCCAAGAATCTAGGGACACTGGAATGTCTTCTATTACCCCATCTAGTTTGATCACAGATCTGTCTGCTAATTGTAATAGTGTGGGTGTAAAGAGAAGATTAGGAAGTTTCAGTTTGTCCATGATTTTTCTACTCGTGATATTGATTGCTGCTCCTAAATCAATGAGTGTGTTCTGAATTTCAATTCCATTGATGTGAATTTTGACAACTGGATTTCCTGGGTCAAGATACTTTGGGATAGAAATCTTGCCCATCATAATGTCTGCTATTTGTCCTACCAGTTGAATTCTCTTTGTTTCTCTTATTCTTTTTCTTGTTGTCTTCATACTCAACTCCTTTATTGTTTTGGCTAAAATTGGGATTTCCTTGATGGCTTGCAATAATGGAATTTTAATGCAAACATTTCTCAATTTATCTAAGAAATCATAATTAGGCACCATGATTTGTTTTTCTACACCTCTATCAATTTGTAATCTTTCTGGAAAGGGAGGTATAGAAGTAGATGTGGATGGTTGCTCTAATACAGGAGTTGGATTTATTGGATCTTTTTGTTTTAATTTTTCAATGTGTGGGTCTTGAAAGGATGTGTCTTCCTCAAGACTTTTATTCACCCGTAGGGAGTCTTCCTCAGAATTATATTGTTCTTGTATGATCACAGAAGGTTTCCTCTTTTCAAGTATCTTTCCAGACCTAAGTTGAACATCACTAAGGTCTAGAGGAGTAATTAAATAAGTTGGAAACTGTTGGCCTTCTATCATGTATGTATTCTGAGGGTTCTTATTGTTGGGGTTTGGTATGGGTTGAGCAAGCAATTGATTTGATTTTTGAGGGAATTGTAATGAAAGTGGTTGATTTTGATGTGGTTGGTTCTGATGATGTTGTTGAGAATTTTGTTGAAAATTTTGTTGAAGATTTTGAGGAAAATTTTGTTGAGGATTTTGAGGATAAAAATGTGGATATGGTGGATAGGGTGGTGGATACTGATAGTATGGAGAATATCTTCCATAGGGACTTTGTGTTCCTTGTGCCCAAGATTGAGATTGATTTTGAAATTGGGGCCAAGGTTGCTGCCAAGAATTCCAAGGTGGAGGTTGATTATACATTTGATCATGGAATCCTTGTGTTTGAGGTCCCTGCCAAGGTCTTCTAGATACAAAATTGAGAGACTCTGTGGAATCTGTAGGAGTTTCCTCCTGAAAGACAGCTTTGAGACCCGGAAGAGAAGGAAAATTCTTGGTCTCATGTTTTTTAGAACAAATGACACAGGTTTCTACAACTTTTACATCCAAAGGACACTCTCTCAAGGCATGTTTCTTTCTACATTTGGGACAAAAGATTGCCAAGGCATCAGATTCAGCCTTTTGCTTGTTTTGTATCTTAAGGATGTCTATTTGTTCACTAAGACTCCCTAAGATGTCAGATTTAAAATCATCAAGCATGTGTCCTATTTCTGATCTACTTACTGTCCCAGAAGCAGACTTACTTTCCCTTGCAAGAGCGGGATCTCTTGGACCTTTGATAGTTTTAGATTTCCCTCTTGAAAGGTTGATACATAACTCAGATATTTCAGGTAATGTGAGTTGTGATATATCCCCTTTTCCCATCATGTTAAGGATATCCAACCATTCATCCCAAATGGTTTTCAACAAAAGAGCTTTTAAAGTGTCTTGATCTAGGTTTTCCATTTGTGCCCTTTTTATGTTGTATTTAAATCTTTCCAACAAATCTTCTAAGTTTTCATCTTCTTTTTGTAACATCTTGAACACTTCTTCCTTATGATTAACCTGCATACAATAATCCAAGTATCTCTCTAGAAATGCTTGTTTCATGTCTTCCCATGTCCTAATGGAACTACTGTTTAAACTCATAAACCACTTCAATGCTGCTCCTTTCAGAGTTGAAGGAAATAATTTCAATTTTTGAGCATCTTGAAGGTAGTCATAAGTCCTACACAACACTTCAAATTCGAATAAGAAAGTTTCAGGATCCTCAGTTTTAAGTCCATAGAAGTTCGGAAGGACAGAAGGTGAAATGTTTTTCATGGCTGTATTGGTTTCTCCATCAAGTATAGGGAACCCAAAAGAGCTTCCTATTCTACCTCTTCCTCCATCTGCACCTCTACCTCCTCTTCCTCCTTCTCCTCTACCTCTACCTCTACCTCCTCCAAATAATGTGTGTTCTCCATTAACAACTCATCCTCCTCCTTCTTCTGCCATGGTTGACTCTCCTGTGGAAGTAGAAAGGTTTGTATCCTCAACAAGAGTTTTTGGATCCTCTTCTATGGCAGGTTTAGTGGATGAAGTGGAAGGTTTTTCTAATGGAATAGGTGACCTTAGATCTTCTAGAAGTCCAGGATCAGTAAAGGATGGAAGATGGGTTTGAGTTGAAGGTGTACTAGTTCTGGATCTAGATGAAACAAGTGGTGTTCTAGAAATCAAACTTCTGCCTCTGCTGCTTATAAATCTTCCCCTTGAATCTCTCTCCCTACGCATAAAATTGTTTTTGGATACTAAGAAACAAAGGTTACCTAGTTTTCACTTCCCCGGCAACGGCGCCAAAATGTTTGGTCTCAATCTAGTCTCCTAAATTGAGCTCATTTAATTGTCAACCAGGGTTGGTAAACTGCTGAAGTGAAGTGTACTGTATGTACCTAGGTGTTTGTTCCTTAATGCGTTGTGTGTAGTGTTTTGTGATGTTTTTGGTCTTTTGTGATGATTTATGATGTTTTTGATCTTTTGGTGGTTTTATGTTCACAAGGAAAATGACTAAAAAGCTAATGGAATGAAGCTAATGATTAAAAACAGAGTGAAACCTAATTGGTTGATGACAAATGACTGATACAAATGCAATACTTAAAACAGAATCAAATCTAAACTATGACCAAACAGAAACAAAGCTTGATAATGACTTTTAAGCAAATGACTCAAAACATAAACTCAATTTGTCAAATTCTTTCATCAAAGGTGTTTGAGAGAGAGCTTGAGACATGGTCAACTAAGTATGCAAATCCTCCTAACTAAACAGTTTAAACAACTAACTTATAATGATGCAACATTTCATCCTTGATTAGAGATTTGTTGAAGCATATTTGGAATAAAACATTTATACCATCATAAGATCTTCTACTCTAAAGCTGGTTCCTAACTCTATTCTGCAACTTGGTTTGATGACACTACACTTCACTCAAAGGTTATTGATTTTTGAAATAGTCTTTTGAGGAAATGTTGTTTGTGAGATGATAGGGAAATTGCAGAAGTACTTCAGGCCTTAAAATGATATTGTCTTCTGTTCATGTGGTGATGAATCAATTATGGATTTTAGAACAAGAAGAGGTTTGTAAATAATGAAGGCTGTTTTGTTAATCTTAACAACTGAAGTAATCTAATGTACAGTGAATGACAACTGAATGTGGAGTGCAAATGCAATGAAAAACTGAACTTAAAATGTCACTAATCTAAAACAATGCTGAACTACAAGTCATTATCAAACTTAAAGCAAAACAACTGAACATGAGTTAAGTGCAATTAAACTCCGGAGCATCCTAACTAAGCTATCATGCATTATTATATGGAATTATACAGTCTGTTTGTCCATCATGATTGGTATTTTGGAAGAGTTCCTTCTTTTGGAAGAGTTTTTAGAACAATCCTGACTGTGTAATTGAGTGCAAATGCAAACATAAAGACCGAAAGCAATGAAAAACTAAGATATCATAGCCATCTCCTACCCATCATTATGATATTTTTGACAAGCGTTTAAGAGCAAGAACGACTATGGTACTTAGTGAAAACACACAACTAAAACGTTCAAGATCACAATCATGCTTAAGACAGTATAAGGATTTTTTGGAAGAGTTTCTTCTTTTGGAAGAGTGCTTAGCATAAGTATAACTGTGATGGTGAATAAAAGAGATTGCAATTAAATCCTACAATACTATAGCCAATTCCCATTCATGATCATAATCTTTTGGAAGAGCTTCTTCTTTTGGAAGAGTTTTTAGAATGAGTATAACTATAGTAGCTAATAAAAACAACTACGAATTCAACTTCAAAAACGTAAAGGCAGCTAGAATACTTATCTAAATTACGCAAATAAATCCGTGCAAGAGGCAGGGGCCCTCTACCACCTGACGGAATCTAACTCCAAATCAAATCAACGCTTTCAAAACAACACTGTCTACTTCATTAAAAGTGAAATAACTTGAACAGAGCACTCTGCGTCTTCAGAAATGTAGCACAGAATCTAAGCAAAATCTAGAACAAAATCTAGCCTAGCTCTCGGTTTCCCAAGTGTTTATATAACAAATGTACATAACAAGACTTGAAACAATTCCAGGATCATTGTCTTTCCTTATCGAAATCACATTAGGACTCTTGAAGTGGCTGCGTAAAAAGGAAAAAGACATCTAGACTAAGACAGTCCTATTAGAAGTCTGCCTTCTTAAATGTGTTCCCACGTATCAAAACCATACCCAGAATTCGTTTCTTCCTTCATGGTGAGCAACGAACAATGTAGACATGACGTGGAGTATGCCCATATGCGGTTTTTCTTGAGAGGCCACCTGGAACATACCCAAACGTGAAGACAGCTGCAGAATCGCCGGTTAGCTACGGAATGTCTGCATTCTGCAGCTAGTTCCGGTAAAAATGCATTACAATGACAAAAATCATAAAACTTAGCAAGTCAGTCATGTTAATCATTCTAAAAGTAATTTTAACTAAATTCATTGATCAATTGGGTCTGGAATAGAAATGGACAAAGGAAAATGAGGTAAAGTGGAATGAAAGAAAGCACAATCTTGAGGCTCAACAGTAACATTCTAAGAATATTTCATATAATAGTCTTCTCGTCAACTGGCTCTCCCAATCCTTCCAGAGTGTTGGTTATTTCATCAACATATTGGAATTATGCGGCAATTTTTCCATCTTATTTCATTTTGACTTGCTCAATGTTTTCTCTATAGATTTTAAGCTTTGCTTCTTTGACATTTGAATCGCCTGCATATATATTATCAAGATTGTCCCATACATTTTTGGTGATTTTACAACCCAACACCTTATGATAAGAAGATTCAATAAGTCCACTAATAATAATATTCTTTTCTTTTGCATCATTTACCAAATTCTTCTTATCGTGTTCATCCATGGTTGGTGTAAAGCCATTTTGAACAATGTCCCATACTTCGTAACCTTGCGCCAAGAGATAGACCTCCATTCTTCCTTTACATAGTGCATGATTATTTTCATTGAACAGAGGTACACCATTCTTAGTATGCTCGATGACCTCCTTCCAGTTGTTAAACTGCTATTGAAGGAACCAAGCTGCAATACCCATTGTTGGAAATACTGAGAGGGGTGGGGGTGAATCAGTATTCCTTTCAGAGCATTATTTAATCTTCAATTATTATCAGTATTTGTACAATGATAACACTAAACAAAAAGGAACACAAATGCACACATTTTTTAAGGTGGAAACCCACTCTGTGACAAAAACCACCTGAATGCTTTTATATTAATTCTTTAATATTAAACTCCAATTGAAGATAAAGCTCCAACTTCCTAGAATCTAGAAAAGCATTCTTCTCCAGATCCCACTAGATGGACGCTCCAATGCCTGAGATTCTTTAGTAGTCAATTGAACGGATTCCCCAACACCCAATGAGCTACAACTCACTCTAGCACCACCCTATAGAAGAATAAAACAAGAATTGACTCTCGTACTAGGGAAAATGGTCCACTTTACAATGATATAGAATGATGTAGAAGAAGAAGACACACTAAACCATAACCCCAACTGTGACACAACCACCTAATGATGATCCTAGACCTCCTGACACTACCTCTTCAACTCTTGGCAGATAGACACATGTACAATTTTTACAATGATGCATTTACAATGACTTAGTACAATGATACCTTTATAATGAGTATATGCAGTGCTGCCCACTTGAAGACTTCATGTGGTGAACTTATTGTTGTTGTTCTACAACTTGATTTCTTCTCTTATCATGCTACCCTCTACTGCACCTTGCTTGGATTTTCTTCCCTACAAATTTTGGTCCTTTGCAACCGTTGACAAAACATGATCTAGATTTTTCTTGCCTTCTAGGAGCTCGATATTAAAACTGGGGTATATTTGTTATTTCAGATCCCCAATATGTGATTTTTGGTCCTGTAGTAGTACTCCGAGTCTTCTTTCCAATGCCATAGGTTTGACCCAATTTTGATTATTCAAGTGAGATTTATGCCCAATTCTCACAATGCCCTAATTATGGACTGGTTTAGTAGAGCTAACTTGTATGGTGTGCCACATGTCACTGTTTCTTCATTCAGCTCTAACATTTATATAATGAAAACTACAGTCCGTGCAATATCCACCACTTTTTACATAATTCCAATCTGATAATCAGAGAGAGAGTTATGACAATTTTCCCAAGGTCACTTATTTGAGATGAATTTTAGGAGCCTGAAAAAACACTAACTTCCACAGATCATATCTCTGAAAATGTTGTGCAGCTTGTTCTGCAATTTTTACAGGAGCTTCCTCAGGATTTTGGCTTCACCTCATAAACATTTCAGCTTCTTAACCTTCGTATAAAAAATGTTATAGTGAAAATTCCACGATGACATATTTTAGGTTGCCAAATTTGTACAAGAGGAGGAGATGAGGATCACAATTTATATAAATGCTTAGGTTGAGAGGGACTTCAACAAGTGAACGTGGGAGGGATTTTACGAGCTTAAAAATTATTAATTATTTGACGTTTCAATGACCCATGCCACAACCCCATGGGGTTTTAGCCCATTAACTGGGGTTACAAAATTCAAACATGAATATCTCTCAAACCATGAAGAATTACATGGCATGCCATATATCATCGGAAACATATTGAAAAGTAGAAACCATAAAAGATATTATTGACCCAGAATATAGTAATTTGGTAGGTCAAAATTCCCATGCAAGATCAGTGTAGCCCCTAGTGCTGCTCGGGTTTACATCAATGACAACCACTGATCAACAGGTTCTACATCAATGACATACTTACCCTTTTCAGTTCTGTTTTAGGATTCTAGCTCAAAATTAGAGCATGCATCCATCTCTAAGTATTTCATCTCAGCCACCAACATTCTGCTTCATGCGACATTAATTTGTGTTGTAAGTGGGAGTTTTCTGGAAATCACACCATTTGTCGGTGTCCTTATTTTCCTTCCCGTCACCCTTGGATTGCGGCTTCGAGGATTTTCCCTGGGGATCCAAGCTGGGCTCTGTCCTTTTCTCTATGGCTTGGAGGAACCTTTGCTCTGCTTTGGGTTCGCAGATCCAAAGTCTCACTTCTTTTTCTTGAATTTATGCTCAATCTTGGCAGCATATCGGTATGGTGCACCAAGTGAGGATATTTCCAAGAACTCCATCTCCTCTTTAATATATTTGTGCAAAAATCCATAGTACTTGAGCACTAGATGTTTCTCATAATCTTTGATACCCAGCTTTGTGTGTAGGGTATGGAAAATATTCGTCGGCTCATGCACATCTTGATCCCTCTATTGTCACAGCGTATTCCATTGTATGTACTTGTATTCATAGCTCTCGACAGGGTATTATTTTTCCTTGATAGCGTCTTGGAAATAATTCCAAGTGAGTGTGGCTGAGAAAAGTGAGGGTTCCCTCTCATCCTTCCGCTCCATGTAGGTTTCCCACCAGTCCTTGACATGAGGGGAGACTTTCAAGAGTGCACAAGTAATATTTTCCCTATTGGGAAAATTATGAACCAAAAAATATCCTTCCAACAAATTTAACCATTATCTATGACATCTGCATCTATATGGCCTTCAAATGTGGAAATGTCAAATTTGAGTAGCACCTTCAAAGTGGCTTCTAGATGAGGATGTGTCTCCTATCAGCATCCGCCGAAGGATTTGGGAAAAGTTGTCCATCATTTCATTCCTTTGTCACTCGAGGGATTCTTCGAGCAATGTTTTGAAATGATCTCCTACTTCCTCGTGTTTATTTTCTTCCTCCATGGGAGGATATCAGGGTTTGCGAGGCTGGTCTTGCAAAGTTTCAACCAGTTCCATCCCTAAATCCTTATACCCTGACCTTGTTGGGGACATGCAAATAAAAATAGATAAAGAGCCAACCACTTTGAAACCACTGATCCAGATTTATACAGGAACACAATAGAATACATATATAAAAATAAACATAGATATATAGCAAAAAGAAAACTTCATTTCATAAATATCATAGAACTGAAATATGCTTACATAAAAAATGGAAATAAACTAGTTCAGGCGATGGTATCTTATATCTGAGAAGAGATGTGGTGGCTACACTCCTCTAAATTGTGTTACAATGAGGCTCAAAGGCCTATTTATTATTTAGAAAAAATGGAAAACCATAAACATCCAAAAACCTAACCCTAGGAGATGAATCGCCAAAACTGTGGGCCCGTTGGGGTAAATTGGTACATCAAATTATTGTGGTCGTAACTTTGGAATATGATTTTCATTTGTCATGCACAATGCCTCGTTATACATATCTATCTATGTGTTAGCTCCTTGTAATTTCAGCAGATTGGTAAGACCAAAAATGCAGAGAGAACACTTGAACCACTTTGGGATTCTAAGATCTAGCCCTCCTGAACCCAGAGAGGGATCTCTCCAATAAAGTGCAAAGATTGATTTATCTTTAAAGGTTTTATGGGTATGATATTAGGCTAGTTATTAAGAACGAAGGTTTTTGTTTGTTTTGGATGGTTGAGCATGATGTTTAATTGAGTGGAAAGTCCTAAATGGGAAGAGTTTCAAAGGTGTGAAGTTGCAAGCAATCAGAACAAGCTTTGGCTAAAAAGATAGATATAACGCTAGTTTTTAGTCCATTGGGCTATGGAGTCATAAAACTGTTTTAATTGTGCAACAATTCAAGAGTGGTCAAAGGGGAAAGTCATCTATATCACAATATCTCTGAGATAAAAATGATGGAATGGAACAATAAAAGTGTTGGAGGGGTGGAAACAGATAATAATTTCAACTAGGATTTATAGTCTATCCAAACAAGAAAAAGCCTTTTAAGCAACTGTTTAAAACCAACCAAAGGGTAGGGCTCACCGTAAACCTCTTTGAAAAAGCTCGTATTAAAAATAACTCAAGAGACAAACAATCCAGTAATCCACATAATTACTTTCAGAAAGGATGAAAACAAATAAGCTAAACAAAATGCAACTTAAGATCAGATAAGATACTTTTAAATCTAGTCTGCTTTCAGCATACACTTAGGGAAACTTTCAGAATTACCTTTGGAGAAAGAAGCTAGAAAACAGGGCTCACCATCACTTTTCTAGTCTAACTATAATAAGCAAATAATGAAAATAACATTCAAGAACAATTTTAAAAGTAAACAGTAGGACGAGGGAACGCCAACATTCCTAACCGCTTAAACTATGTTTGAATCATTCTTAAATAAACAAATTGGAGGAAAACATTGAGATAAAGCTTATCAGTCAAAGAAGGGTTCTATAAACAGTAAGTCCTAACTCTATGCTTGTTGTTATTTATCAGAGAATAATGGACAATATGGCATACATGAAAGGAGAAACAATAACAAAGAAAGAAGCACTTCACCAGTGATATAGACCAGGATCCCAAGAAACAGCTTGTATATTGAAGTCAAACCAGTTACATCCTCAAGTCCAATGTTTCAGTTCAGTAATCATCTTCACTTCTCAGACTAACTTATTTAATCACAAACAGAGCTTCAAGAGCCTTTGAACACTATTTACATGTAGAATTTTCGAGCACAAGTATATTTCAAAGTTTTGCAACTAACATTGTTTCATCTTCTACAGAAGTATTTATAGAAGACATGAGGAGGTGGGATTGGATAAAATATCTTCAAGGTTCAATTAATACAGATAAATTGACCTTTGAGGGGCTCAATGGAGAATATTACAGATATTTTCTCTGTATTAATTGTTTTATATTAATAATTAAGCTCGGTGGGACGATTTTGTTGACTTTAAGGCTCTGTGTCATCTTGTAATAACGCTTCTGATATTTTTGCAATAAATATTTTGGCTTGAATTAACTGTTCGGCTGTCGTGAGGCAAATATCCTCTGTTCTGGTCATTACTCAACCTCTATTTAATGCTTTGAGGCTACAGGTGGCATTAGGTAGCTGAGAGGAATCAATTAGCCTTTGATGTGGCAGTGGAGGCATCCTCTGTCTGATAAATATTTTTGATTTACCTTTAACTATGTTTAATTTAGTGGATTAGGCTTTTGATTTTTGATCTTAGCCGTAGTCCACCAAAACTGTGAAAACAATCTTTAATCTTCAGTTCTGCTGTGGTTAAGTCTTCAACACTGATACTCTTTTTTTAATTAAAATGGTTGTGTCTTGTTGATGTGCAGGTGTACAAAGGGTTCATATGGCATCATTTCTCATGATACACTAATGAAACGTGGTGTCGAACCCTGTAGATGGTCTTTCTTTTACGAACAAAGGCATGGGGGATCGTCATCCTCGACCTTTGGTTTTCCTTTAATATAACGGAAAAAACCTTTGAAACCTACACAATACAATAAAAATTAGAAAATCCTGCGTATTTTTGGTTTAATTGCTTTGGAGGTTGTAGTTAGGAGCATGGTCATTGGATGAGAGCATCCAACGGTGGAGATTGTTTGCGGAGGGAAAAAGAAAAGTGGTTGATGAATGGTGCAGAAATTAAGTTAGGGTTGTTGATCTTGCAGAGATCAATGGTCGAGAGCAAAGGTAATAAGATAATGCGAAGGGGTCACATTATAATTACATAGGCGAAAATGAGAAGAAATACAAAGGAGAAGGGGAAAAATCCCTTTGGCGGAGGAAATCTGAGTTAAAAAGGAAATTGGGGTTTCCAAATGATCATAGACCATTGGATCATATTGGACCCTGAGATCAACGGTTGTGGTTGGTCTAAGAAGTCCTTTGGTGAAGGCAGAGGGCAATAGTTCAAACGCGATATTGAATCTGAGCCGTTGATCCACAAATATCAACGACGGGGAGCGAATGCGAAGAAATGCTATGGAAAAGGGGGAAAAGTGGTTTCAGAGGAGAAAACCACGAGTTTCGCGCAATGAAAGGGTAGATAGGTGGTTTTAAATTTTCGAACACGATATGCGTTCCTGCCCGACATGTGGCTTTTGAAAACAGCTTATATCGCACATCTCTTGGGAAATTAACCTTCGCGCTTGAAATTACGCGAAAATTCGCGTCAACCGTTAGATCTTGGGTCTCAGATCGGACGGTGGGGAGTGAGCGCGATATTGGATAGATGTGCGGGTGGAACGGGGTGGGGCAGAGCATGAGTTGTTTTAATCTAGGCCATTGGATCATAATATGAACGGCAGAGATCAAATTATAAGGGAGGCGGGACCCACAAGAGTTGGGTCTGTCGGGATTATTCTGAACCGTTAGATGAAAAAAAATCAATGGTGGAGATCAAAACTGGAGTTGAATGGAAACATAAAAAAAGCAGAGGATGGGTTAATATGGGTCGTCAATCTACAGATATCAATGGCTGAGATTGGCTAAAAGAACATTATACAGGGGTTTTCATGTTTTTAACGAAGGTCGGGAGATGCAATCTGGGCCGTCGGATCTTGACCCGTGGATGGCCCAGATGTAATCGGAGCTTTCACGATCGGCAGGGAAAATACAAAGGAGCGCCGATGCGATTGACTGTGGCCCGTTGATCTGCAAATCAAATCGACAATGGAGGATGAATTGGAGGAGTTCTCAGCGGGGGAAGGGGCTTTGAGTGGGAGCAATGGCAACCGTTAGATCTAGGAAGGCGAGGAGGAGATCAACGGCTAATAATTGATCGGGATATTGCCAATCGGAGGTTGCGAATAAAATAATAAGTGCGCCCAATGAAAAATTTCGATGCGAGATTCTTCTGGCCATTGATTGGTCCAAGATCAACAGTGGAGGTTTGGTCTGACCAATGAACGGACGGGTCCCTTTATAATATAAAAAAGGCGGATTTTATTAAATAAAAAGGTTTATTGGCTTTGGGGTGGGTTATTTATAATGCTAGTGCCCGATTGCAGGGCTGCTGGTTTATATGGAAAGCAAAGGCCAGAGGCTTGTATAGAGAAAGGGCCAATCGGCATCGAGACTTTTATGTAACAACAGACTTGTGCTGATCGCAAATGTCCCGATGCGATAAGCGCTTTATGGGTTTAGCGCCTGGTTCTAGGGCATGGGCATGTGGGGAAGTGGTTTAGGACTTAGCCCAAAGGGGCTTCAACCTATAGTAAAAAAAACTTATTTTTAATAAAATTTTCAAGGTTTTTTTATGGATTTGGGGGTTTTGGTAAGGTTCAAAAAGGATTTTCAAACCTTACAAAAGGATTTTTATGAAGGGGAAAGAGGAAATAAAGAAAAACAAAGGAATTTTATGAGGAAGCAAGGGGGGAAAATGGAGGTTAATTTTAAGTGAAAGGAGGGGAAAAATGGGATTTTTGCGGCAGTCTTTTCTTTATGAAAATAACAGATTTTTAGCATTTCAAAAGGGAAACAGCAGTGAAGATTTTAAACAGAGGGCATGATGTCTTCATAAGACTTCAAGAGATAACATTTTTTGCAATAAAACTTGTTTCTTGAAGGCTCCAAAAATGATTTAGCCACCATTTGATATGACAAATTTTATAGGTGGCTAACACTATGGACTACAAATTTCAACTGAAAAAATTAGTTATAGATTGATGATTTCCTATTTTCCCATTAAACGTCATTTAGGGCCTGAAAACAGCTCCGGAAGTTCAAGACCCAAAAAATTTCCAAAAATAGTAAATTATGCTATAATTAAGGAAACTATAAAATTGAAAGAAACAATGGCGGGGGTCCAAGTGGAATAGGCGGGTGACCACCAATATCCACCTGGATCACCAATATCCACCTGGATCAGTGACAATGATACATTGAGATAATAATGAGTGTGATCCAATTGGAAGAGAATCTCGTATATAGCTAGGACTGAGATATATTCATATATTTAGACAGTGTTGTTGTATGAAACAAGCTTAGGCTTGTGATTGCCACTTCTGTGAGAGGGGGGATGAATAAGGTATCATTTTTATGATATATATTTTTTCTAATATAATATTTTATTTTATGTCCTATATGAAAAGGAGACTGCTACTCAGACATGATGATTGAACGAGTTGATTAAGTCGGTACTAGATATGAGCACAATGATATGTTTTTTAATCTACAGAGAGGAGGAATGATTAAGGACACTTAGCCAACTCTTCCCCCCTTGTATGAGCTCCCTCGGTGAGGAATCGAGATATAGGGCTCCTGGGGTTGAGGGATATCTGGACAATAGGGTATCGCCCCTATATGTTACCCATAGGGTCAGAGATGTTTCTCCCCTATCTTGGTCTATGCGGAGTATACCTGAGTTGGCATCATACCCACAAGTTGGGCTTGTTGGGAATATCGCTCCCTATATAGCCAACAGGTTGAGAGAATGCTTGGAGGTGTGTCACCTAAGCTTATTATGATACAAGTGTTCTACCACATGAATTTTGAAGGTCATTTTTGGGAACATCAATGGGCGATAGGATGGATAAGACATTGCATTGACACAAGGTGGAAGATGGTTGCTCCCTTATGCAATGACTCCTATTGCTCGACATGGGGTAGAAGATGTTTTCTCCTCCATGAGATGACTTAGTGTGAGAGTTTCCAATATAACCTTCCCCACTATCATAGACATGAGGTAAGAGAGCCCAATAGGACCTTCCTCAATGTCATTGAATTATGGGTTGAGATTTTCTCCCCGATGTGGTTCTAGGTTGATCAGGGCTCCTTAATGATAATCTCTCTAATGTTTCCTAGGTAGTATCATTGGGATCCCCACTAGTAGCCATTATAGCTTGCAACAGTGACTCTTCGATAGATAGAGGGTGATAGCTTTGAATCCCCTCTGATGTCAAATTATTATTCTTTTGGATTCAAGAAATTTCAACATATGAGCCAAGACAATCAAGGGATAAGAAAAGAAGATCTAAGATGAAAAATGATGATATTTGATGTCAAGATACTTGAGGTTGGAAATGATTTGATGACAAGATACTTGTGATGATTACATGATGCAACTGTAATTTCTCCCTAGAGGGATTGTTAATTTTTCATCGCGATGACAAATTCCAACCATGGGACATGATTCCTATTTTTGAGGGGACCAATTTTAACTATTGAAGAACTCAATTTGGACTATGGAAAGTGTATTTTTGAATTAAAGCCCACAATTGCACATTTGATCAGGTCAGCCCTAAAGGAAATTGGACACTCTTGGAAGCCTATAAATACAAGTGACCTCAACCTAATTTGGATATCATCATGAAGCATTATTATATTCTCTTCTTTGGTTTTGGTTCACATAGGCCTGAGCTAGTTCGCAGAGACTTGTTTGCACAAGTTTGAAATTGCAGGGTTGGAAGTTGACACGTGTGATCTAGGGTTTTGGTTCCCAGCTGTAGGCATGCTATAGGGAAATTTTCGTTTTAACCACAAGAACATAGGCCTATGTGTGTGGTTGAAGGGTTTCAACCACACGCACAACACTCTCTCCATGCGTTTGGGACCTAGGGTTTGAATTTTACAGTTGACCATGGATTTCATCAGTTGACTATAAAGTTTGAAAGTTAACCGCATAGAGTAACAGTGGATCATAGGTTCCTAGATTAGGGTTTTTATTATTAGGATTATTGGGTTCATCTCATGGATATTTTTTAGTTGATTTTGCTAGATAGGATTATGGTTGAAGATATGGAACATTTTATTCTATTTTGATGGATCATTCAATGAAAATCTAATAAGAATAATATTTTGATAGGGTTTTCCCTATAGTGGGTTTTTCCTTGGTCTCTGATCAATCCTGGTGTCTTTGTGAATGATTTTCTTCTATTATTCCTTTTATGTTCCACTGCATTGATGATGATATTGTTATTTCTATATAATTACATAAGTTGGTAAATAATGTGTAAATATCAATAATGTTATGAGTTGTGCGGTGAATACTATATGTAAATGATGAAATGCAATTATCTAAAGCAAAGAACAATAAACCCTAACAAAAATTAACAAAAATGACTTGTTTAAGAATGATTTCAAGACCATTCATAAACCCTCACTTCCATAGAATATATCTTATAGATCATAGTGAATTAGAAGATAGAATTTTTTTCAACGATATATTGATTTTGCTCCTCAGTTTCCTAAAAATTTTGTGGTCAGAAGCTTCCTAGAAAAAGGTTATAGTGAAAATTTTAAATTGACTTATTTTAAATTAATTTTTGGACCAATCACAAACCTTACTTCCATAGTTTATATCTCCAAAATTATAGCAAATCAAAATATGAAATGTTGACCACAGGATTCTCAGTTTGTTACCCCAATATCTTGAAATTGTTTCTATTTGAATATTTCCAGAAGAAAAAAATGGCAAGGTGTCTTGTTTGGAGAAAAAAAACCCCAGGACCATAGATATTATACCAAATGTTATGATCCAAAGAATAAAAAATAGAAGTACACATCATGTACATCAATGTGAACATGGAGAACAACTTCAATATATATAATAATAGGAGAAAATTCTTCAAATACCTAAATGCATTCATACATCCAAATCCCATGTCCTCAATATTGACTATATGATCTCCATATATACTTATTCACACATTGCCTATGTGGCCCCTTCATCACTAGGATTACCATATTCCATATATATTTACATATTATATGTACATTTAACCCCATATAGGCCCCCTCCTAGGGTCATACCATATACATTTAACCAAATATAGGCCCCCTGTGGGGCTATAACATGTCTCCTTCAATCAACCAATCATTGCATAAAGATTTTTTGTTTCCACATAACATGCAAATGATGACAAAACCATTAGTTTTACTTAGTCACAACCTGCATGGAATATTGACTATCCAAGTCCTACATGATTTTCCACTACCAAGCATTAATTCCTCACAACATTAGATTTTATGTGACTAAAAGTGGGTGTTGTTTTATTGTTTCAACCTCAAAAAATTACCATCTTATCTTCCACCAACAAATTTTTCTCCAACAATATGTTGAATTCCCTTTAATTTGTTCATTGTCATAGAAACCACATATTTTTTTTTGCATTTGATAATATATAGATATATGCATATTTTGATAAGATAAATTCTTTCGTAAAGGAAAACTTCTAATAAATTCCAATAAATTTCTCTTTGGAGAAACAATTTTCCAAAAATATGTCTCACGCAAGGTAAAATTACAACAACAAGATTAGGGAAAATATAAACAACATGCGACATACTAATTATTAGAACTATATCGACTTTAATTTCTTGTTGGGTAATTTTGACAACAACCACCCTGAGTCTTATTTGTATGTGAGGGTAAACAAAGTTCAAATTGAGCCTTTCAAAATTGATAAGGTTAGGAGGTTTCCAACTATAACAAGGGAAATTGAATTATATTTCCTCGTGATAAATTTAGTAACATGAATCTTGTTTGAAGGCCATATTGGATCTATAGAATTAGCGCACTTACCAACTTCAAATACAAGGTGAATTATGGTCTAATAGTAGTAATGACTGAAATCATGAATAAAAAATTTAGAAACATGTACAAAGGGTTGAATTAGGCTTTGAGGTTGTGTTGAAGCCCCAAAAATCCTAGCTTCGGACATTAGGGAAACCACCCGGTCTGGACCTTAGCATAGTTCCTTTTCCGTTTATAATAGTGGCTCCAACTGGATAATATGGGACCAATTTACCAATAATAAATGAAATGAGTTTGTGATGAGGCGTTTGTATAATGAATGATGAAATTTTATATTTAATATACTTGCTTACTAAATACAAATAACTCTAAATTAAACCGGGTATTAAATATGAATACGATTTTAAGAATAATTTCAATTAAACAAACAATCATAAAGATGACTTATTTATTTAAAAGAAAGAAGAAATTTCATACGATGGTAACTCTGTTTAAGAAGTTAAACAGAGTTATAATAGCGTATCATATTCACAATTTTATATTTCTATATTGTCTATACATACTATGAAAGATAACATTTCTATATTTTCAAAAATGATATAACAGAGAAATGTTTTAGAAACAGGTATATATAAACAATAGAAATTTCAATAGGAATATTTAATCACATAAGAAAAATAAAACAGAAATGATAGAAATACCATATATGTTTGGAATTATCTGATGCAATTGATACTCTGATCTTGTTCTTTCACTTAGAACTATCTTCAAGATGCAAAAGTGCAGACTCTTAAAAAATGATTCCTCATAAAATCACAGAATATGATCCATCATAAAAAATAATATATATTTAGAAGTACAAAAGTGTATCTCCCAAGTCAAAAATTATTACAAATTCAGGACCCCTCTCTAAATACATGAGAGGGGTTTAAATAGTACTAAAAACTCTAACAAACTATCCTAAACATTGTTTAGATGTTGTTGTGAATACCAACTTATGGAAGTTGGGGATGATATTTCACAAAAATAGATAGGCGGTTCCCATTGAAATAGATCCAAGATACTTCTTACGTATCTGATGTGTGCAGCTGGCATATTGGCAACATATCTTCGACTTCTGGCGGATGACTTAGACGAGAATGTAGTTGGCCAGTGTAGGTGGCATCAGAAAACTCTGGAAGCATTTTAGTGATAGCATGGGAAAAACATTTCATAGTTAATTGCTGACTGTGTGGTTTGACTAGATATGACCAAAATGTGTCCTATTTTAGCTTCTGTATTGCATCAATTTGTTGGTACCTACTTTTCAATTCTTACTCCCATTGTTTTTCTAACTCTTTGACCTTCGGAAGTTGTCCTGGAATGTGATCAGAGATTAAGTTAGCAGTACGTAGGTTATCATTGATTGACTCTACCACATTGTTCATTAAAATTCTTGCCCTGGAAATGGCTCTCTCTATTTTAATTAACTGTGCTTCCCACTCTGCAAACATAATTTATTTATGTGCTTCCCACTCTGCAAACAGAATTTCTTTATGTTCTTCCTGAATTTTAGGCAAATTAGCTACAATTCCTTGAATTGTTTCTTGCCATGTGAGAAATCCTGAGATTTTCTCATCGGCATCTTCAAATTCAAGTCTTGAATTTGTTGTTTTCTCTGTAAGCGACATGGTTATTTCACATAAAGGATGAACCATTGTTATCTTCTGAGATAAAATATCAAGTTGTAATGATAACATTTTATTTGTTTCGAGGGCTTCCTTCTTGAATTGATCTACCTCAGGATAATTTTTAAATCTTTTCAATTTTGCTTGCAATATTACATTATGTTCCTCCTTGGCCACTTTTTCTCTTTGAATCAATGTCTGTAATTTATTTACCTCTTGGGTCAGTTGTTGTTTTTGTATAGCTTGCTGGTCAAGATTTTGTCTTTCAGAATTTATCTATTCTCTAAGTTCTTCATTCTCTTGTTTCTCTTCAAGAAATTGCTACTCGAGCTGCACTATTCTTTGGTCTTTTTCCTTTATTAACAAATTTACCTTAGAAGCTTTATCTATGGTTGCTGCCGTATAGGCTCCTGCATACTGAGACAGTTTTGTTAAGTCCTCTGAAGGATCAATCTTGGAGTTTTTCCAAACAACATCCATCAATTCAGCCTGGGAATATGATAATAGATTGTGGTCCGAGGGTCTATGCTTTGGACTGTAGAAAATGTCCAGAGGTGGTATATCTTCAACTTTTAACACAATATCCTCAGATGGATCTTCAGGAATAATTTCATCATCTGGAATGTTGATATTACTGTTTATTTCTTTAACTGTGATGATAGATGTTTGTGTGGTATTCATCTTCTGAGAATCATTCTGTCCTTGGCTTTGCTGATCAAACTGTTCTCCTCCTTTTGAATTAACATGTATCTTAATATCGGAGGAGCTATCAGCCTTCTTTCCTGTGTTTACCTATCCGGTTTGAGTACCACTCTTTTTTCCCTTTTCTTCCTTTTGTTCTTCTTGGGATAGCAGAGGAGTCATTTGTAGCTGGTCAAGAAGAATTGTCAGTAACCTTTTGTTTCTGTAAAGCATGAATTTCTCCATATCGCTTGTTTCCAGTTTTGAAATTTCTTGTTGCTGGACCTATGAAAAACCTTTAGCTGAGACAAATAGGTCATTAAAACTATCATCTTCATGTTCAAACTTGGAAATTTGTACTGTAGATGTAACATTAAGATCGATTTTCTTCGGGTCATATTGCCTTGGGGCAATGAATGCTAGTTTGAGTTGTTTAATTTTCAAAGCCTCTTTCTCTACATGCTTGAAATCATTGAGAGTGTAAGATCCACTTTTGAGAGGAAATGTAGGCCACATTTGTTTCTTGGAGGTCTTAATATTCCTGGACAAACCGTTCTTTGTAATCTGATAGGAAATTTCCTGAGCTAGTAATTTATCAGGAATGTACAAAGGAAAAACATGAGGGTTGGTTACACTTCCGAATATTCGGATGTAAGTGAAATTATCCTCTCCAAACCAATTTCCAATTAGGGTTAAGTCAAGGTTGGCCTTATCTGATATTCGCGGAGAGGGTTTGCTAAAAATGGCTTGATAGATGGGCATCACAAATCCATGGAAAATCTTATATAGATGGTTTCTGTAATGGGCTTTCCACAAATATTTATGATAGATATGGATAGGAGTGGGGTCTTGAGGAGTCCATTTCCATCCAAAAATGGGAAATTCAGAATTGAAGCATATGGCATCTAAAATGAAAACACACAAATGAAATGGGGGTGTCGTTCTGGTAGAGTTATGCCTATTCCTTCTATAATCAAGAATTTTATTTGCTATCTTATCAGATAGGATAACCGACCAATCCATAATATAAGAATTCATGGCGGAATCAATCAGGGGTACCATTTCAATAGAAAACCTTGCAGAATTGGCAAACCCAAACAGTCTTCATATCATGGTAGCAGCGTAGCAATAGGGAGGTGCTAGAGATTCTACAGAATACATACCTTGGGATTCATGCTTGTGTTTCTCTGGATTTTGCCTCCATTCTCTAATAGGGTCTGACTCTATTTCATTTTTTGAAACGAAATCCTCTAGAAATTCTTAGTTGTAGACCTTCTGAGGCTCTGGTAGATGATATATTGCCCTGATATCCTCTAATTTGAATGATCCTAACATCTTTCCACCGACTATAAAAAATGCTCTGTCTATGATGTTTATGCCCTCTAATACCCATCGTACTAAATCATAGTATGGAAATACATTTTCTCGAGCCGCTACTCTATGAAGATAAGAGTTTGCCAGTTCTTTGAGGGGATTATCTTTTGATTCTGAGTCCTCATCTGGTACTGTCTCTTTTTCTTCTGTTACAGTGGGATTTTCAACTTCGAGCAGATTATAAACTTCTTCCCAAGACATCTTTGTGAGACCAAGGCATGTAGTATCTATTATTAACTTGACTTTGGTCGGCTTTTCCTTTGGGACAGTGATAACCTTTGCTTTCTTCATTTTCTTTGACATTTCTTCAACTAGTAGCGTTTTGACATGTCTACAAGTAAGCGGGATAGCTATTCCACAGGTTTGTAAGTAAGTGGAAAATGATGAAACTTTTCTTAGAAACAAGCGAAGAATAAGGAAGAATGAGTAGTGTCAGGAAATCGTTTTTAATGAAACATTGAAAAGCAATCTACAAAGGATTTTTATTCATTAATCTCCCTTAATGACTTCCGTAATTTTTCAATTTAATGTTATCATGGGAGGTCACATTGCTCATTCATAATATAAGATTTTTGATCTATGATCAATTATGATCGCATATCGGAGATCATAAATTTCAAAATCTTGGCTTAAAGGTTACCGTTTGAAGCTTCCGATTGCGATTTGCTGATGATCGATGAGCGATAAGTGATGAATGATGAGCGATGAGCGATGAGCGTTTTGTTTATGGTGATGAGCGAAGAGCGATAACGATGAGCAATCAACGATGAGTTATCGCATTGCAACTTTTGAAAGGAACATATAAGGCTTTATTAAGTTTTCCGCCGATTTGCGATTGCGATTGCGATTGGACTTATCGCATCGAAGCTTTGCAAAAAGTAACTTCTTGTGATATGACTTACCGATTTGCAATTGCGATAAGGCTCCATCGCATCGGAACTTTTGAAATGAGACCGCTTTGTGATGTGATTGTCGATTTGTGATTGCAATAAGACTTCATCACATCGGGGCTTTTCGAAGGGAAGAATTAGCCATATGTTCATTGTGATATGCAATTTTTGATCTGCTCTATCGCATTGGAATGATGGAGAAGGCTTTTGAACTTTTCCTATGTGATATGTGGTTTATCGATTCACTTTATCGCATCAGAACTTTTTGAGCAATGACATATTGAGCGTTTTCTTTAATATTTTATGAAATGCGATAAAGACTTATGTTTAAGGCTTTGCTTTGTTTTATGATTTATTTGATTTCCTTTGAATATTTGCATATGTACAAAGGTCTTTTTTTAATTTTTTGCAATAAGCGAGGCTAGGAAAAATTATTGAATCTAAAAGAAAAAGAAAAGGGGACCCATTTCTTCTAAAAATTAATATAAAAATTTTGAAATGGGGAGGGTTGTCATATAGTACAACAATTGGCAATTCACTGGGAGAAACAGTTATCTCTGAAAAAATAAAGTGAACACTACATCTCTTGTAGGTAAAAGTTTTTAAAGATAAAGAAAACTATCTTAGAAAATTTAAATAAAATTTAACTCTGAATGTAAATAAGAATTATTTACAATTTCTTTCTAATCCCTTTAAAAAAAAAAACATTTTTAGTTTAATCAAGCTTTGATTGGTTGATAAAGATAAGGTAGGGGGCTTTTCCAACTTAGCTTTGTAATTTACTCTTTTGTCATAGGTAGTGCCTCTGCTGCCCGCAAACGTCTATAGTCTCAAAAGGGTTACCTTTTAACCATTAATCATCCATTATCCCATCCATCTAAGAGTATAAATTTTTAAAAGATAAATTCATAAAGATATTCTATCTTTTGTTTCTTTTACTCTTTTAGCTTAAAAGCCATTATCCTGGTTTGGGAGCCAGCTGATAACAATGCCATTCACTGGTTGTAACTAAACTGAACAAGCTGGATCGTGATGAGACCCCTTGTCTTATGATTATAAGCCATTACCCTATTCTGGTATGCAATAGTGGTAATGTCAGTTTGATTACTTCCCTATGATCATGGTAAGCAGGCTCGTGATGAGACCTCTTATCTTTTATCTTTAGACACAATTTTTTAGAATCACTCTAAAAAATCATAACCTTAGTGGATGGGGTGAATGATTCTCTCCTTAAGAGTTAATGGATGACCTTTTAGAGTTTTAAGTGCCAAAATTTGGAAAAAGTCTTTACTTTTTTAGAAATAACCTCTCTCTACTTATAAACTTTCAAATGATTTACAATATTTTTAAGGTTTCGGAAGATCTTGCAAATATTAAAATAAGTTTTCAGAGTTTCAAATTTTATTTTAACTTTCAAAAACTGTAATCACTTCCTTAAAATTTCTATCTACATAAACAAGTATTCACAGTATTTTCTCAAATATCTTTTCAATAGTAAAAGGTCAATGGAATACTATTAACAACATTATTTTTAAAACAAACAAATTTTCATAATGAATATCTATAGGTAAGAAGGGGTTGCCTTCTTAGGAAAAGAATTTTTTCAAAATAATCCCATTCACAGGAAGAGAATCTCTCCTTCCTGTTAGATCTTGCAATATGAATGTTGATGAACCTATCTTTTCAATGATTTGGAATGGTCCAAGCCACATCTTTTGAAATTTAGTATGTTTTCCTTTATCTTCGTGTGCTTTGTCCCATTTCAAAACAAGATCACCAATTTGTAATGTTTTAGATCTAGTGGAATTTGAATCAAAAGAAGATTTTATAAGTTGTTGATTTTTAGCATGAGTGATTTTGGCTTTTTCTATTTCTTCATCTAATTTGAGGATTTGATCAAATCTTAGTTGGACAAAAGATGAAGGATTTTCTTCAATAAATTGTACTAGGGCTAGAGATGGGAGTGCTAGGTTTGAAGGTATTACGGCTTCTTTCCCATACACAAGATTGAAAGGTGAAGTACCAATTGAAGATTTATGAGTAATGTGATTAGCCCAAAGTGAAAAAATCAAAGACTTATGACAATTGTTTTTATTTCGATCTATTGTTCTTTTGATGATTTTAATGAGATTTTTAATAGTGGATTCTGCAAAACCATTACCTTGGGGTAATAATTTGTAGTATATTTTAATTTGAAACCTCTTTTGAGAGAAAATTCCATTATACTATTTCCAAAAAAATAAGATGCATTATCAAAAACAAGGGCATTAGGTACACCAAACCTGGTAATGATGAATTGATCAATGAATTCAATGATTGCATCATAATTGGCTACTTTTAGAGGAATTGCCTCTACCCATTTTGTAAAGTAATCCGTTGTTGTAAGGATGTATGTGTGTTTCTTGGAAGAATGTGGAACAATTTCTCCAATAATATCAAGTCCCCATTGTTCGAATGGTTGCTCAATATTCACTGGTTGTAAAGGAAAAGTTAGTTTCCATTGTCTCCCACTAGTATTTTGGCAAGTTTCACATTTCCTTACATAATCATGAGAATCTTTAAACAAGGTAGGCCAATAATATCCATTATGAATTATCTTGTGAGCTGTAGTATCTCCTCCAAAATGTCCACCTGCTGGTCCATCATGTAATTCCTGCAAAACCTTGTGTGCCTCAGTTTTTTCCAGACATCTTAGAAAAATCGAATCATGATTTCTTCTGAATAGCACATCATCAATGATTTCAAAAATTTTAGCTTTTAATATTAAAGCACGCTTACTTTTATAGTTGAGATTAGGAGGATCATACCCATTTTTTAAGTAAAATATCAGATCAACATACTGAGATTCAGAATTTATAATACTTATCTCATTTACTTGAACAATATTGTCTTGATCTTGATGTTCTGGAATATCAGAAGCTCCTGCTAATAACCTGCAGAAACCTTGTCTTCTAACAATTTTAGCTGGTTTAATTTCAATATTGTATTCCTGTAATGTTGTTACCTAATTGGCCCTTTTTTCTCCTATTTCTCTTTGTACTAGCAATTGTCTCACTGCAGAAAATGGGACAATGACTTTTGTATGTGTTTTTAAGAGAAATGGCCTAAAATGTTTGATAGACTTAAACACAACAAAAGCTTGTTTTTCTACTTCTAAATAGTTAAGTTCAGCTCCTTGCAGATTTGAACTAAAGAAGGAAATAGGTGCTTCAATCTGCTGATCATTGAGTTGTGTCAAAATGGCAGCGTAATATGTTTCAGTGGCTAAAGTATACAAAATAAAATGATTAGAAAAATTAGGAGTAATCAATGTTGGAGCATTAATAATTGCCTGTTTGATTGAATTAAAGGTTTCCTTTTCTTTACATCCCCATTTGAAAACTGAATTCTTCCTAATCATTATCTGTAAAGGTAAAACTATATTAGAAAAATCAGGAAAAAATCTCTTTACAAAATTTATATGTCCTAAAAATGATTGCATATATTTCTTGTTATGTGGCAAAAGGATATCAGAAATCTCCTTTATTCTGTCAGGGTCAATATATATGCCATCTTTAGATACAACAAATCCTAAGAGTTTCCCTTCATTAAGAGCAAAGAATGATTTTTTTGGATTCAAAGAAATGCCATACCTTTTACATCATTCAAAGATCTGTTTTAAATCATGTAGATGGTTAGTTCTTTTCTTTGAAAAGACAGTTATGCCATCCAGATAGACAACAACTGACTTATTAATCAAACCTTTGAAATCTATATCCATGGCTCTTTGGAAGGTAGCTCCAGCATTTATCAAACCAAAAGGAATTTTTTGGTAGGCATATGTTCCCCATTTGGTTCTGAATGTGGTTTTCAGTCTATCATCGGGATGCACCAGTACCTGATTATATAAAGAAAAGACATTAATTCAGAACTTGCTACTGCTTGAAGTATCTGTTCCATTGTAGGTAATGGGAAATTATCCTTTTGACACGCCTTGTTGAGATTTCTAAAATCTATACAAATCCTAGTATCTCCATTCTTCTTCCTAACAGGTACCAAATTCGAAACCCAATTCGAATGTCTAACAGGGAAAATAATTTTGGCTTTCAAGAGTTTATTCAACTCTGTTTTAATTTGGCTTTCCAAATTGGGATGAATCTTCCTTAGCTTTTGTTGAACTAGTTTTACATCGGAGATCATTGGAATTGTATGTTGAATGATAGAAGTATCATAAGTTCTCAAATCCTCATAATTCCAAGCAAAAACACTCTTTTATTTGTTTAGAAGTTTGATGAAAGAAAACCTTTCTTCTTGTGTTAGCCCGAGTCTTAGATTGACATTTTGTGGTTTAGATTTAGTACCAAGATTTATTAACTCAAACTTTAAAGTTGAACTCTGAAGTTTGGCATTAGTAACCTTTTTGAATCTATCTTTGATATCATAGAGATCTTCAAGTCTTATCGCAGATTTCAGAATAGAATTTTCATTTTTTTAATTTTATTTGAAGATCATGATCACTTTCATCAACTATTTGATCATCATAGGATAAATCTGAGGTTAATAAGTTCAGGATAGCTTCATCATGATTAAACACTCGCCAGTTGGTAATATTGTGAGGGACAGATGGTCGAAATATTAATTCAACTGAAAACCTATCTGGACTATAATCCTCAGCTGGAAGGAGCTTAGAAGCGACATTAGCTAATAGATCAGTTGCTGAATTATGAGATCTAGGAATAGGGGAAATATTGAATGCTAGAAAATGAGTTGTAAGATCTTGAACACAGGTTTGGTAATGTTTAAGATGACCTGAAAGACAGTTAATGGTATTTCTTACTTGTCTGATGACAATTTCAGAATCACCATATACCTTCAGATATTTAACATTCAACCCTATTGCCTTATAAAGTCCTTGAATCAAGGCTTCATATTCTACAATGTTATTTGTACACTCAAATTCTAATCTACATGACAACATAGTTTTCTTCCCTTCTGGATTAACTAAAATACATCCTGCTCCTGCCCCATCATTGGACTTTGATCCATCAAAATAAAAAGACCAAAATAAAGACTTATCTACAGATTTATTTATAGATTGATCAGCGATATTAATACATCTTGAAGTATCAATATGTGAAAAAATTTCAACTTGTGAAGTGAAACTATTTACAGATACAGGTGATTGTTGAGCATTAAAATTTCTTAAGAATGATTTGACTGAATAATTTCCAAGAATGTTATTATTGAAAGCTATAGGTTGATTTTCCTGTTCAAACTCTGTTACTGTATGCGTCATGTGTTTCTCCCGCTCAACCTTAATTTGATTAGGTTTCCCTTTATAGGGAAGCCACATGTGGGACCAATCGGTAGAAATGTATCCATGGAGTTTTTTAGACCAATCCCTGCTTAAGATCAAACCATAAAACTCAGGGATGTCAACAATCAATATATCAATTCTCTGAACTATTCTTGGATCAATTGCTAGCCTAATAGTGACTGAATTAATCTCTCCTACAACTTGCACTTTAGTTCGATCTAATTGGACAATATGAACTGCAGATTTATGGGGTTCAATGTTTAATTTAGAGCACACTGAGGCTGGCATTATGTTTGATGATGCCCCTGAATCTATCAATAAGTTATGTAAATTTCTATTACAGATCTTGTAAGTTAAGAGGAAAGGAGGTGTCTATGAATTAGATCTATCTCCAATTAATACAATATCAGTAGCATCTACTTTATCGGGTGGCTTACCTGATCCTTTGGCTGCTTTGGATATTACACCATTTGGGAGAGAAGAAGCAGGCACTGCATTTAGTTCTTTTAAGAACAACTTCTGTTGATGCTTGAGCTTGCTGAGTTCATGTAAAGAAATATTTTCTCTGGTCTTCTTCATATCTTCTATAATGTTATAATCCATAGAATCAAACACTACTAGCATTTTAGATGTTGAGGTATGATTAGAAGATGATGGTCGATTTTGGGTAGGCAAAGGAGAAGCTTTCTTTACAGTAATTTTATCTTTAGTAATCAGAGTTGAATTTTTCTTCTTGGGGGGCATTTGAATAAGTTCTGCTGCACTCTTACTTCTTGTACTCACTGGGAGAGCTTCTTTTTCATTTTCGTTATCTGAGTTAGGAAAAATGAAATCCCACATCCCATGGCATTCAACTAATTCTTCTTCTTCGTTTTCTTCTAATGATAGGAGTGTATCTTCTTCTTCCTCTTCCTCTAAATCTGACTCTGCATTAGATATTGCATTAGGTGGTTTAAATTCAGTTGTCTGATTTCTTTTAAAATTCCTAAAGGGCCTTTTAGTGGAAGTTTCAGCTACCTGTTTCTTAATTTCAACCATTTCATTGGACATAATCTTCGGGACTTTCTATAACCCTTCCATATCATATGGATCTTTAGGTGCTTTCTTCTTTGAATCATCTCTGAAACTAACTTTTTTGGATTTTCTTTCTTCATTAGCATTATTTTTATCTAAAGCAATGATACGTCTTTCTACTGCGATTGCATCTTTCATGTTTTTAGCTAGTGTAGGTTTAGCAGCTCTATCTACAAAGATAGTTATATTTGAAGGCAAAGTTGATATATAGCATTCACTTCGAACTTGTTCACTAGGCTTTGATGTTGTAGGAATTTTATTCAACAAATTGTTAAATCGAGAGTTGGAGTCTTTGATGAGTTTTTTGGATTCTGCCCTCAAATTGGAGAGATCATTAATTAAAGTTTCTATTGACCTATTATCTCCGAACTTAGTTAGGAATTGTTCTTGAAAAATATCCCAGCTAGTAATGGATCCCGATGGTAATGAAAAATACCAAGATCCCACTGCTCCTTGCAAAGTGTATGGGAATAGTCTGACCATATCATCTTCTTGTGTTACTCCATTTAAATTTACAAACAACATAAAGTTGTTAATGTGTTCTTTAGCTAGTATGCCAAGGTCGAGACTAAACTTTGGTAACCATTTTTCAGGATTAGCTGGTAATTGACTCAAAGGTGTAGGCATCATAACAGATCCTGGATTGGTCCATGGTATTTGTGCCATCATTGTACTAACAGTAGAGGAAGTTGGAGGAATATTTGAAATTGTTTGAGTAGGTGTTGTTGAAACAACTGTACCCTTCTAGATTGTGATTTGACATTGGGAAGTAGATGGAAATGATGTGAAAGATGTGGATGATAGTGATGAAAGAGTCTCACTATCTGACTCAGAAGGTGTTTTTCTAGCTCTTTTTCGACTGAGCAGAGGAATTTCAGTTGGTAAAATACCAAGTTTTTCACTCTACAGTCTAGTAAGAGGCTGAGAAGGAATGTATTGTGAAGTAAAACTGCCTTGGGATAGCTCAGATTCTTCTTGTGATAATGAAAACCCTTCAAGTTTATGAATTAATGATTGAACTTCAAGAGATTCAATAGATGATTCCCCTGATTTGTCTAAGGTTTTGGCAGTGGGTGTAGTAATCATATTTCCAACTTCTTCCCTAGAGATTTGAGATGAAGGAGAAGTTGAAGAAGGTGATGAGGGTGAATTGCTCTTGGAATGGCCTATGGATTTGGATTTACTTGCCATTCATAGCTTAGGCCCTCCTTCTAGCACCAAAAATATTGAAGCCCCAAAAATCCTAGCTTCAAACATTGGGGAAACCACCTGGTCCGGACCTTAGTACAATTCCTTTTCCGTTTATAATAGTGGCTCCGACTGGATAATATGGGATCAATTTCCCAATAATAAATGAAATGAGTTTGTAATGAGGTGTTTGTATAATGAATTATGAAATTTGATATTTAATCTACTTGCTTAATAAATACAAATAACTCTAAATTAACTGGGGTATTAAATATGAATACGATTTTAAGAATAATTTCAATTAAACAAACAATCATAAAGATGACTTATTTATTTAAAAGAAAGATGAAATTTCATATGATGGTAACTCTGTTTAAGAATTTAAACAGAGTTATAATAGCGTATCGTATTCAAAAGTTTATATTTCTATATTGTTTATACATACTATGAAAGATAACATTTCTATATTTTCAAAAATGATATAACAGAGAAATGTTTTAGAAACAGGTATATATAAACAATAGCAATTTCAATAGGAATATTTAATCACGTAAGAAAACTGAAACAAAAATGATAGAAATACCATATATAATTGGAATTATCTGATGCAATTGATACTCTAATCATATTCTTTCACTTAGAACTATCTTCAAGACGCAAAAGTGCAGACTCTTAAAAAATGATTCCTCATAAAATCACAGAATATGATCCATCATAAACAATAATATATATTTAGAAGTACAGAAGTGTATCTCCCAATTCAAAAATTATTACAAATTCAGGACCCCTCTCTAAATACATGAGAGGGGTTTAAATAGTACTAAAAATTCTAACAAACTATCCTAAACATCACTTAGATGTTGTTGTGAATACCGACTTATGAAAGCTGGGGATGAGATTTCACAAAAATAGATAGGCAGTTCCCATTGAAATAGATCCAAGATACTTCTTACATATCTTATGTGTGCAGCTGGCATATTGACAACATATCTTCGACTTCTGGTGGATGACTTAGACGAGAATGTAGTTGGCCGGTGTAGGTGGCATCAGAAAACTCTGGAAGAATTTTAACGATAGCATGGGAGAGGCATTTCATAGTTAATTGCTGACTGTGTGGTTTGACTATATATAACCAAAATGTGTCCCATTTTAGCTCCTGTATTGCATCAATTTGTTGGTACCTTCTTTTCAATTCTTGCTCCCATTATTTTTCTAACTCTTTGACCTTCAGAAATTGTCCTGGAATATGATCAGAGATTAAGTTAGCAGTATGTAGGTTATCATTGATTAACTCTATCACATTGTTCATTAAAATTCTTGCCCTAGAAATGGCTCTCTCTGTTTTAAATAACTATGCTTCCCACTCTACAAACATAATTTCTTTATGTTCTTCCTGAAGTTTAGGCAAATTAGCTGAAATTCCTTGATCTGTTTCTTGCCATGTGAGAAATCTTAAGATTTTCTCATCGGCATCTTCAAATTCAAGTCTTGAATTTGTTGTTTTCTCTGTAAGCGACATGGTTATTTCACATAAAAGATGAACCATTGTTATCTTCTGAGATAAAATATCAAGCTGTAATGATAACATTTGATTTGTTTCAAGGGCTTCCTTCTTGAATTGATCTACCTCAGGATAATTTTTAAATATTTGCAATTTTGCTTGCAATATTGCATTTTTTTCCTCCTTGGCCACTTTTTCTCTTTGAAGAAATGTCTGTAATTTATTTACCTATTGGGTCAGTTGTTGATGTTTTTGTATAGCTTGTTGGTCAAGCTTTTGTCTTTAAGAATTTAACTGTTCTCTCAGTTCTTCATTCTGTTGTTTTTCTTCAACTAATTGTTGCTCCAGCTGCACTATTCTTTGGTCTTTTTCCTTTATTAACAAATTTACCTCAGAAGCTTTATCTATGGTTGCCACTATATAGGCTCCTGCATACTGAGATAGTTTTGTTAAGTCCTCTAAAGGATCAATCTTGGAGTTTTTCCAAACAACATCCATTAATTCATCCTGGGAAGATGATAATAGATTGTGGTCCAGTTTTCTTTTACTTCTTTGCCTCTTAACCACAGCTTTATGCTTTGGACTGTAGAAAATGTCCAGAGGTGGTATATCTTCAACTTTTAACACAATCTCCTCAGATGGATCTTCAGGAATAATTTCGACATCTGGAGTGTTGATATTATTGTTTATTTATTTAACTGTGATGATAGATGTTTGTGTGGTATTCATCTTCTGAGAATCATTCTGTCCTTGGCTATGCTGATCGAACTGTTCTCCTCCTTTTGAATTAACATGTATATTAATATCGGAGGAGCTGTCAGCCTTCTTTCCTGTGTTTACCTGTCCGGTTTGAATATCACTCTTTTTTCCCTTTTCTTCCTTTTGTTATTCTTGGGATAGCAGAGGAGTCGTTTGTAGCTGGTCAAGAGGAATTGTTAGTAACCTTTTGTTTCTGTAAAGCATGAATTTCTCCACATCGCTTGTTTCTAGTTTTGAACTTGCTTGTTGCTAGACTTGTGCAAAACCTTCAGCTGAGACAAATAGGTCATCAAAACTATCATCTTCATGTTCAAACTTGGAAATTTGTACTGTAGATGTAACATTAAGAGCGATTTTCTTCGGGTCATATTGCCTTGGGTTAATGAATGCTAGTTTGAGTTGTTTAATTTTCAAAGCCTCTTTCTCTGCATGCTTGAAATCATTGAGAGTGTAAGATCCACTTTTGAGAGGAAATGTAGGTCACATTTGTTTCTTGGAGGTCTTAAGATTCCTGGACAAACCATTCTCTGTAATCTGATAGGAAATTTCCTGAGCTAGTAATTTATCAGGAATGTACAAAGGAAAAACATGAGGGTTGGTTACACTTCCGAATATTCAGATGTAAGTGAAATTATCCTCTCCAAACCAATTTCCAATTAGGGTTAAGTCAAGGTTGGCCTTATCTGATAGTCGCAGAGAGGTTTTGTTAAAAATGGCTTGATAGATGGGCATCATAAATCCATGGCAAATCTTATATAGATGGTTTTTGTAATGGGCTTTCCACAAAGATTTATGATAGATATGGATAGGAGTGGGGTCCTGAGGAGTCCATTTCCATCCAAAAATGGGAAATTCAGAATTGAAGCATATGGCATCTAAAATGAAAGCACACAGATGAAATGGGGGTGTCATTCCGGTCGAGTTATGCCTATTCCTTCTATAATCAAGAATTTTATTTGCTATCTTATCAGATAGGATAACCGACCAATCCATAATATAAGAATTCACGACAGAATCAATCAGGGGTACCATTTCAATAGAAAACCTTGCAGAATTGGCAAACCCAAACAATCTTCATATCATGGCAGCACCGTAGCAATAGGGAGGTGCTAGAGATTCTGCAGAATACATACCTGAGGATTCATGCTTGTGTTTATCTGGAGTTTTCCTCCATTCTCTAATAGGGTTTGACTCTATTTAATTTTTTGAAGCGAAAGCCTCTAGAAAATCTTTGTTGTAGACCTTCTTAGGCTCTCATAGATGATACATTGCCCTGATATCCTCTGATTTGAATGATCTGAACATCTTTCCACTGGCTGTAAAAAATGCTCTGTCTGTGATGTTTATGCCCTCTAATACCCATCGTACTAAATCATAGTATGGAAATACATTTGCTCGAGCCGCTAATTTATGAATATAAGAGTTTTCCAGTTCTTTGAGGGGATTATCTTCTGATTCTGAGTCCTCATCTGGTACTGTCGCTTTTTCTTCTATTACAGTGGGATTTTCAGCTTCGAGTAGATTATAAACTTCTTCCCAAGACATCTTGACGAGACCAAGGCATGTAGTATCTGTTATTAACTTGACTTTGGCCGGCTTTTCCTTTGGGAGAGTGATAACCTTTGCTTTCTTCATTTTCTTTGACATTTCTTCAACTGGTAGCATTTTGACAGGTCTGCAAGTAAGCAGGATAGTTATTCCACAGGTCTGTAAGTAAGTGGGAAATGATGAAAATTTTCTTAGAAACAAGTGGAGAATAAGGAAGAATGAGCGGCGTAAGGAAATCATTTTTAATGAAACATTGAAAAGCAATCTACAAAGGATTTTTATTCATTAATCTCCCTTAATGACTTCCATAATTTTGCAATTTAATGCCATCATGGGAGGTCACATCACGCATTCATAATATAAGTTTTCCGATCTCCGATCAATTGTGATCGCATATCAGAGATCGATAATTTCAAAGTCTTGGCTTAAAGGTTACCATTTGAAGCTTCCGATTGCGATTTGGTGATGAGAAATGAGCGATAAGCGATGAATGATGAGCGATGAGTTATCGCATCGCAACTTTTGAAAGGAACATATAAGGCTTTATTAAGTTTTCCACCGATTTGTGATTGCGATTGGACTTATCACATCAGAGCTTTGCAAAAAGTAACCGCTTGTGATATGACTTGCCGATTTGCGATTGCGATAAGGCTCCATCGCATTGGAACTCTTGAAATGAGACTGCTTTCTGATTTGATTGTCGATTTGCAATTGCGATAAGACTTCATCGCATCGGGGCTTTTCGAAGGGAAGAATTAGCCGTATGTTTATTGTGATATGCGCTTTTGCGATCTTCTCTATCACATCGGAATGATAGAGAAGGCTTTTGAACTTTTCCTATGTGATATGCGGTTTAGCGATTCACTTTATTGCATCAGAACTTTTTGAGCAATGACATATTGAGTGTTTTCTTTAATATTTTATGAAATGCGATAAAAACTTGTGTTTAAGGCTTTGCTTTGTTTTGTGATTTATTTGATTTCCTTTAAATATTTTCATATGTACAAAGGTCTTTTTTTAATTTTTTGCAATAAGCGAGGCTAGGAAAAATTATTGAATCTAAAAGAAAAAGAAAAGGGGACCCATTTATTTTAAAAATTAATATAAAATTTTTGAAATGGGGAGGGTTTTTGTACAGTATAACAGGTTGGCAATAATAAAAGTAAACTTAAAGTTGAGAATTTTTTTTTTTTTTTTTTTTTTTTTAAGGATTTTTTTTTGTTGGTATGAATAACTAAGGTACTAAGTGTGGGTAACCAAATGAATTCAGGTTTTGGGATTGACCATTATGATAATTTGAGTTGATAACTTTCAAAATTCAAACTAGCAAGGAAGGAAATTGAACATAACAAGGAAAAATTGGGTTTAAGAACAAATTTAGGATTTTTTTCCTATGGTAAATTTAGAACCTCATGATCACAAAAACCCTCCAAATTAGTATCGTTCCACACTATAATAATCCACCTATTCAACAATATACTTGACTCATCGTCCATTGCCCACAAAAATCTTGGATACCATTCCACCACTACACACTCGGAGCTATGGCATTACACCTTGTGCCGATTAAAAATAGAATTTCTCAATATACACACCCCAAAAGAAGTTGTTGGGATTTTAAAATGCAAGAAATAATAAAAATGAAGAACAATATGAAATTATTTCCAAATATAGCACATCAAAAAATAAACATTGGTAAAAATAGCAACATGCCAATGAAACAAAAATCATTAGACTCACTCCTTTGTAAGGAACCCAAATATGTGCTAAAAAATGGCATACAAGACCTAACAAGAAAACTACTAAAAATAACAGTGTCATGAAACTATTTGCATGTCACTTGAAACAAGTTCATTGGCATCATGTGCTTGTAAGGACTAAGAACATGTAAAATTATTTGACATGTAGGCTCCAAAAATTTGGTTTTTGGAAAAAATAAAATTGTTAAAAATCACAGATTCTTGAGATCTAGTGAAACAAACTCCAAGCTTGATCAATATGGATACATGAATGCACCTATAATGGAACCATCACAATGGAATCTAGTTGGATATTAACCATCCAATTACATGGGCAATATAGGGGTTTACATAGCTCTAGAATATGAGTTATGTATAAATAGAGGGTGCATTTGTTTCATTTGTACAAGTATATGAGACTATGAGATACTCAAATAGATTAGGAGATGTACAAGTGTTATTCGGAGTTTCAAGTCAAATCTCGAAACATAGATTCCACCATTCAATTGTTCGTGTAATATTTTATTTCTATTTGTTTAGGTGAATTGTACATTCCAAAATTATTGTATATGTTGGTGGAGAAAATGCATGGTTTTGGATACCTTTGTGCCTAGTTTATATCATATTAATCATATTCAAATATTATCGATGAATGTTGTCACATATGTTTTTGGTTCCACATTTACTAAGAGGAATTGTAGCATATGCCTTCATACTTTCGGTAAAGGAAACTAGTTTAGAGAAAATAGAGATGAGGAACTTGTATATATACATTCCAACCTTGACCTTCTACATAGAATAGATTTAATTACAAAAATACATAATAGGTTGTGGAGTAAGGAGCCAAAATTACTTACATGGACATGCCTTTGAATTCAATATCTACATTGTTAGACCCATGAGACTGTAGGAGAGAATTTAAATAAATGTGAGATGCATTATTTAATGATATGATACACATAAATACAACATTTTGTGACCCTTGGTTTCATCTTCCAAGAGGTCTCTTGGACTCCTCACGACTCTTAAATTTCACTTTATGATTTTTTCCTTCCACACAAGTGAATATTCCTAATTTACATAACATCTAAGGATTGTGTTTCCAACATTCCTCCCTTAATCTGAAGGGGTGTATGTGATTCCAAGAATAAAAATGAAATATGAAGGTGAATATCCTAGAGCCAATGTAAACTAGAGCTAAATCTAGTTATGTAGCCAGAGACAAACTCATGTTCCATTTGCATGGTTTGGTTTGTGGTCCTTATTCAATGACCACTTAGTAGAAGACTTACTGATTTTTCTATACAATTGTTTGTGGTCATCTTCAAAACACAATTTCAACAATTTGTGATAATATTTAAACCATAATCAGGGAGAACTTCCATTTCACATAAAACATCATCCTATGGACATATTTGGAATTATTCCAAGAAGTGCTTCATGCCAAGTTATAGAGTTGGTGGCCATCCTTAAACCACCATTGGCAGAAGACTTTGGTTTGAGGTATTCGTTAAACCACCATATTTAGAGAGAACTCCCATCCATTGGTTTTTTTGGCTGTTGGATCTAGTTCTAGATGTAGACTCAATTCCCCCCTATCAAATACAAGGTGAGAATATGAAAATATCTCCACTGTAAGATGTGTCAATACTTGAGAATGGATTCTATGATATGAATGATATATCATCGTGGTTTTTGACCATTTCCAAGAAGAAATCCATCCAAGGTGAATCTTTTCTCTTGTAGGAGTCTTGTGTCTAGAACATCTATCTGAATGATGAGCATGTTTTCCATAATGCTCACAAGGGTGAAGATCAAAACATTGATCTTTCGTGTGTCCAACTTGATGAAAATGTTGGAATCTGAGAATCTCATGTGGGTGTGGAATAGGTGAAGGTATTTTTTTCTTGAAGAAACCTGGTACTCTAAAATGAAGTTGGTTTAAAGTAGTAAAGAATGCAAAATATCACTTCCTTTTCATACCCAAGACCAGTTTTGTGCATGTTATTGATGACTTTTTCCCAAGGTTTGATGATGGGATTGGGAAGTGAAAGTTGAACTTCTACATTTTCATATGCATATGCTCCTAACATGGTTTCATTGATTAGATCAAGTGCTTGTTACTGATAAGAATCAATCTCAAACAGAGAATTGTTTTGACAAAAAAATAAAAAAACACCAGTACATAATGTTGATCCTTTTGTTGTAGTTCATCTTGTTGGAGTTGTGACTCAAGCTAGAAAAACTGTAATTTTTCTTTTACATCTTGTAAATATATTCAAACACCAGTGAGAGTTTTGTTGTCGATTTTGATTATACAATAAAAATAGAGTATCATAGTATTTATTAGCTTTAATAATCCATCAATTAAACCATTTTATCAAAAAATGAAGGGTGTCGGTTTGTGATGAAAATGCACCTATTTACAATGCAATTTAATAAATAAACTTGCCAAAATATAGATATATCCCAATGCCAAATAATTGATTTATTTTAAGGCCAATATATGAGTTCTTGTTATAGAAACATTATCATCAATGTAATTGATAGTTATACAGGTTTGGTTAGTTTACTTTTCCTTTAAAATCTAGAGGTGGGGACAAATTTCCAATCTCTTCTCTTCAGTTCTTCTGAATTTCTAAGGAAAAAATTCATTAGGATTACATTGAAGAATAGTTAGTCTGTGGAGATATGTCAATAAAAATTAAAACTATGGATAAAATGTCAACATTTTGACAAAATATATGGCAATGGTAATTTCTTTATTTCAAGGAATGGTCAAATATATGTTCCTCCAATTTTTTATCCTTATAGAATGAGTATAGGGTCTATGAAAAAACTATCCCCTAAAAAAAAATGAGGCTACCTTAGGTGACCATTGCAACAACAATTATACTTTACCATTGATTCTATCTCTGTCAATCTCACAACAAAAATGATAGATACATAATCACAACTAGTTGTTTGTTACTCACCAACAAAGTCATCGGGGTTCAATGGAAATTGTTAGAATATATGAATATATGTTCTGAAACATATCTTCATGAAAATCATAAGACTAGCCTTTTCCAAATTCATAATAGATCACAAATCACCATAATGTTGCATGAGTGATCGAAGAAAATTGAATCTGTTGATAAATTTCTTAAGAGTTGGTATGTTATCTATTCAAAATACCTAAAAAATGGGCATGCATTTTTCCTTACTCCATAGAGAATAGTCGATTACAGTCCCTCAATTTATCCTTCTGGTATATGGGAATGGGTGGCACCCTTTGAGAACAATACTAGGATCTTAGAATGAGTCTATATTTCTCAATTGATTTGTGTTTTTAAGACCAAATATGGGCGCACCAGATGGATTATGATCGAGGGTTGAGGATGGGTGCACTAGATGGATTGTGATCGAGGGTTGAGGATGGTTAGATTGGGAATATGAGAATACAATTTATTTTCACAAGAAAAATGGGAATGTATGGTGGAAAATGTAAAAGTAGGTTTTAGAGTCACAAAATTTATGGAAAGATCATAAACCAGCAAAGTAGGAGCATTATGCCACTTGTGCCGCTCAAAAAATGAGAATTCAACAACCAATTAAGGCTAAACTGATACTGCTCTGAGTCTGTATGATGCAATCGTTGGCATGGGATACTTTAATTTTAATTTCATTGTCTCTCTTGAGTTACAAAACCAGATAAATAACTTCATCTTCCAAAAGCAATTCATCCTCCACCCCATAGTCTTAGTGCAACATCATTACAATAATGGGACAACTCCAGTTGTAGGATCATGTAATGTCATCACGACAGTGGGACAACCCTAGCAAAGGAATTCAAGAGGTGTTGTGTTGCTAATTCCAAGGTCAATTCTAGTAAAATCCAGGTAGCTTTAGACTATGCATGCTAAGAAGTGGGTGTGGAATATAGAGCACCAAGATGATGGTTTCAAGCAAAGTTATGAATCGGAACATCAAGCAGATGAATGGCACACAAATGTTGCTCAAGGTTGTTGAGAGAATTCAGTTATGTTGACCAATGGAGTGACACCTGATGATTATATGAAGACCCCATGCCCAAGGATGAACCAAAGGACACTTTTACCATCATATATCATCAAATCACTGGATTTTTTAAACTCTACGTCTACTTCTCATCACTTTCTCTTATACCTAGATTCCACGCCCTACGGGGAATTGTAATAAGTGAGGCTAGTAATGATGATTTTTGAGTTAGTATTGGGTTTGTAACATACCTAGGTAGCTTGGGACCTTTCTAACAAGTGATTATTACTCTGGGAGGTTTTTTCACTCAGTTAATTATCATCTCTCTACTAGGAATGAATAATTAATCGAGTTGTTTCCTCCAAATTTACCCCAAATCCAGAGTATGGCTTGATGGTGAGGCCTTAGGTGAGTCCTACTATCTATATTCGATGTATATTACCATACTATATCACACAAAAAATTCCGTGGAATTTTGTTAGGTCTAAGTAGTCATTTTTTAATTTTTTAGATTTCTCGCAGGGCAAAATTTGCAATAAAAATTGTAATTGAAATGTAATAAGTGTTGTCTAAAGAATTTGTATTGGGTATGAGTAATAAAAATTACACCTCACCCTCAAATTTCTACTATGACACACTTTTAGGGGTTAATAATATGTTTGGGACCCTCAAAACCCACATTTCCTAAATTTAGTGGAAATTTTGGTAGTTAATTAGCTTAGAATTAAATAAAATACAGATAAATAAATTATTCCATGTGACAGAATGATGTGTAAATGACTTGGAAATTATCCTAAGTAAAAGAGTTGAGTCAATGGACATATGGAGGATGAATGAGCACACTCCATCATAAATACACCATTATTTCATAAAATCAAATTTCCTAGAGATAAAGCCACGGTTGCACATGTGGAAAATCAAATTAATTAGAGGAGCTCATGCAATGAAGGAATATTCGATGGAATATTTGAACCGAATATTATGTGGGGACTTCTCTTGAATTTATCTCGAGTGCTTCAACACATATCACTTCACTCTAGAGGATTACAATTTTCCCTTGGGCAGAATACGAGTTTCACTTGGAGGAGTCACGCAGTTCATAGGGACCTACGTAGAGCTACCTTGGGATCATCTACAGATGTGGAATCACTTATTTTGAATTTGCATTAGTTGACTGGAGTTATAATGGTACTTTGATTCACTCAAGGATGAGTTTATTATTCCATGTATCTAATTTGATTTCCCTTGAGGTGCACATATGGAATTTCATTTTTCTCTAGTGTCTCTATCTTCTCCACATGGAACTTCACTTACCTTTCCTTGGGATTTTCTCCAAGTTCAGTTCTCACATTCTTTCTTGCTTGGTATTTTCTCCCAACTCTCTATATAATAGATCCATGGGCTCTCAATATTGTATAATGTAATACAAGCTATTGGGCTTGAGGACATGTTGGATTGTACACATATTTTGCAATATAATACAACTATATTTGGGGTAACTTGTGATGGTGTTCTTCTCCCTGAATATGTGGTAAATTCTTGACTTGTTTTTATGCTTCTATTTATTTCTTCATGCTATTATTTATTTCATACTTGTTTCAAGTTATGTTAGTATGTAGCTATCTCATATTAGCATAAGAATTACTTAATTTCTTTAGGAAAATAAATATTCTAGTAGATGTCAAATATATCTCCATGAACTCTTTCCATTGCACCAATTTAATTTCATGTGGATATAATGAGTTGTGGTGAAGTTTTGTAGAGGAATCACTCTTTGTTCAAGTTTTCAAGCGTGAGGAAGTTCTTTGAGGAACCAACCCATTCTTGAAAATATATAAAGAGAACCTGTAGGTGTTGAACTCCAAAGTCTCATCTATATTTTATTTTTTCTTGCAAGGGTTCTTTTAAGTTTCTTAAAGCTCTTATTTCTTGCATAAAAAAATCAAACTTAAAATAATTTACCTTTCAAATATTGCACTTCATTTCATTAATATATGGCTATTTCAACTGAGCTAAGATATGGCTAGTCAAAGAGGAGAGTTTAATCATACTCTTTGTCCTAGCCTCTTGTAGATTATTTTTGTAATATACTCTATGATTTCTTGAGCTAACATTTGTTGTTGTAGATTGTCTCTAACTCATTTTCTTGCAGTTATTTGCAAGTTTCATCTTCAGAAAACTACTCACAAGTTTGCATGCAGGACCTTGGGGCTCCAACTTCTAGATCATCTCTCTCCCTTGGCCGTGAGCATAAGAGGACAATTCTTGGACAAAACTGAGTTCTTCTTAGGAGGATGAGTTCATTTTTAGTCTCTAATTAATTCTCTCTCTTCTTCTTGGAACTCAAAGAGACTTTTCCTCTCTTCTCCTCCCTCAAAAACTCTAAATTTTGTTGAGCCATTGTGGGACTCAAATTGCATAAATTTTCAGCAAGGAAAGGTCTATGGCTCAAGCCTAAATTGTGAATACTTTCTTTCGATTTTAGAGAAGACTCCAAAGTTTTCTTCTTCTTCGATTTAGAGAAGACTCCAAAGTTTTCTTCTTCTTGTAATAACTAATAAAATTTCTGACTTTGGAAGTGTGGGTTTTACCCATTGGTATCCCTGTCTCTCCACCTTTTGGAGAGGATTTGTGGCTTGATATTTGATCTATTTCACTTTCATCCATATCATTTAATTGGGGAATTAACACAATCATGCATCACACTCATTCTGCATGGTCTTTAGTTTGATTTATTACATGTTTTAAATCCATAACAAGTTCATATGTTTTTTCATGCCAACCCTTTTTACTTGATGTTATTTATTTTAACATAGTTCCAAGTTTACTTATGCTTAATCATTAAACGCATCTCACATGCATCAAGTATTTAAACAAATTTTATCCATAAAGCAACATTCTATTTCATGTCAAGCAAGTGCATTTCAAGTTAAATTTAATTTTCACGTTTGGTTAATTTACTTACATGCCCCACACATCACTAAAATTTACCTCCAACTTAAGTTGGTTGAATATAAATTTTAGGGACCCTCTACCTCTATGGACTCCTCACTGTTAGATCCAAATCTTTGGGAGAGGGTGAGGTATGAGGATTAGAGTCAATTGCAATTTTGGTGTAGAATTTTTAATTAACAAAATAAACCAAGAGAAATTTTCATCACATTTACCTTACTTGCAAGTTCCAATTTTTTGCTTTCTTGATGGTTTAGAGTCTCACATGCAACATCATTTCCTATTTTCAAGAAGCATTTCCTTTCATGTGAGTATTGTAATATCTTTTTCAACAGATTTATTTTAATTTTCTTGTACTTGGAACATTGTCTACTTTAGAAAACTCAATTATAATCATCATGTTCATTAATGGTTGATGAGTCCCATTTCCTTTTCAACTACTTTTATTTCATGTTGCAAGGCTAACTGAATGTTGGATTAGCCTTCAGTTTTTTCTATCATCTTGTTTATAATTAGATCACTAATTGTTTCATTTTGAACAAGATAGCTTCACACACTTTGATTCATAAATTTGTTTTATCTTGAAAGCATTTATAATACATTGTACTAACATTTTCTTGCTTGACTTTTCAGGATTAATTTTGCTTTCCATTTGAAATAATTTTACTTCATTTAAGAAAATACAATTTCATTTTAAGGAGAAATACTTTGAAGGCACTCGTTTTCATATGCTTAATGCTTATTTTATGTATTGATGGTCATTTATCATATCACTTTTTGCTTAATAAGTAATCTATTTAACTCTAACAACTCTCCTAAAAAACTCACATCTTTAACTTAGTTTTCCTTTAGGGACCACCCCCCATAGTTAACCTAGCAGATAAATTAAATGGAGAGATTTGGGAATAGGTGACATCCCCTCCTCTTATTTCCTTGCAAAGAACCACACCTTGTGGGGTTAAAGGTCTTTCTCACTAACTAGTAGGTAGGTGTAGGTGGCAAGTGATAACATTTTTAGCGTCATTGTCGGAGAAAAGTGTTCTTGTACCTATTAAATTGACTAACTTTTGGTTTTAGCATATTTGAACTTTAGATTTAGTTCTTGCTCAAGTGGCGACTCCACTCAATCCAAATTTTGCAAGAGTGTCTACTAGGAGAAATTCAAGTGGTCTAGTTAGCCCATATCCTGATCCTAAAAGGGTTTTTAGATAAAGGTTAAATATAATTTCTCATAGTAGAGCTCTTGCTAGTCTTGGGCAAGAGGTTATACCTGATATTTATTTTCTTTTTAAAGAACAAGTAGATCCTAACATCATGAATGATATTTTTTCTCCTTGTAATTTTACTAACATAAATGGCTATCCTCATAATATCCCTGACAAGGCTATTGAAAGGTTTCCTTCTTTTCAAGGTAACAATGCCATTAGTGTTGCATCACATGTGAAGAACTTTAATGTTTGTATCTTTAAGTGGTGTAACATTTCTAACTATGAGGATGTAAAGATCAAGTTTTTTGTTCTCTCTTTAGAAGATGATGCTCTCGATTGGTTCACTGAGCAACCTGCTAACTCTTATGATCCTTTACAAACAATCATTAATGATTTCCTTGGAAATTTTGGAGAGAGAAGAGATAATAGTCATTTAAATAGTGCCATTAGCACCATGAAGAAGAATGAGAATGAAACCATGTAGGAGTTTAACAATAGATTCAATGAATTGGTTAAAACATGCCTACTACTGTTAAACCTCCCGATGAATTTATATTGTTCTCATATTTAGATGCTTTTGGTGTTGATACTACTTATGAGTTGAGGAGGAAGGAGGCTACAAATTTGGGTATAGCTCAAACTAAGGCCTTGAAAATTGAGAAGTCTAGAAAGCTATCAAGAAAATATGAGATTCTTGGTTTCATTAGAGGACCTTCAAAATCGAATGATTCCAAAGGCAAGGCCAAGGAAGAGACTACCCATGACCCTATTATGGAGTTAACCCAACTCATTAAGACTATGGAATTAAATCACACTAATCAAATGAATGCTACCCAAAATCAGTTAGTGACCATGGAAAGGAATCAAGTTGGGATATTCCAAAATCAAGGAAGTGATATATGGAAAAAGAGGGGACCTACTAATGAGCATAGACCACCAAATCCACTTGATTCTACTAACTTAGTTGATGATTCAATACCTTATTGTAGACCATGTGATGACCTACATGATGAACTCACTTGTCCTTATGCAAGAAGGATATTAGCACTACAAGAAAAAGACCCTCTAGCGGAGATTATAAAGGAGGTTTTTAGTGTTATAAAATTGGCCAAAATTGTCAAAAACACATTTGCTACAACATCTATTTACGGTTACAGAGGTTTTGGCAGAGATTCTAATGGAATTTCAACATAACCAAAAAAACTGAGCAACCGGAGGTTATTACAGATGTTTTTTTCATCGGTGCGCTACTAAGGTGGCAACGCACCAGTGCATGTCATCTAGAAGGTGGCCCGAGGCAGTCGAAGGTGCATGCACTGGGCCGTGAAGGTATAAAACCCTACCGGGGCGCAGTGTTGGTGATACAACGCACAGGGCTGTTCTAATTGGTCTTGGGATTTTTGTGATGCCCATAGGTCGTCTAAACGCACCGGTACGTCGAGTTAGAGAAATGCACCGGTGCGCAGTATCATACAAATGCACCGGCGCGCAGTATCATACAAACGCACCATTTGTTCTAATTTGTATTGGTATTTGTGTTGTGCCCATAGGTCGTACAAATGCCCTAGTGCGTATACTCACATAAACGCACCGGTGCGCAGTATCGCACAAACGCACCGAGATTTATAATTGGTATTGGTATTTGTTGTTGGGCCGTTAATATGCCATTATTATTATCACGTGTGAATGCTTATTCCACCCATTTCTACCATTCTTCATCACGTCATTTATTATAATTTATTATTTAAATCCATTTTATAATGATTTATGCTCTTATGAATGAATATTATTTATTCTCCTTTATTTCTAATAAATTGATGATTATGAATTATTTTATCAACGATAGTTTTAATAAGTTGGTTATAACATTATTCACCATTTTTAGCCTCCAAGATAATTTCCAGATTGAAGATTTGATCATTAAAAGTGCCAACTCAGAAATGCGCTGGAATAAGGAGTGACAGTTTTGCGGTTGAGATTCTGAGCAAATGAAGACGAATCTGGAAAATCCGGAACATGGGTTTTGTTCAGAACGGAACCAATTAACTTTAGTGAAGAACGGTTTGCCCAAATTAGACTTGTACTGAGAGAAACGCAGGGTTCTTTGAGCACGATTTTCTCAGATCTGTGGTTGCGGCCGTCCTCCAAATCTCAGCTACAAAGCCAAATTCGACTTGCTGTTGTTGAAAGATGGATGTAAATCTATTCTATTGTTGATCAATTGGTTGGAAGAAATTCAATATTATTATTATAGATCCTATTTGCTATTTAATTTCTCCACCTTCTAATTATAAAAGGAGAAGCATGTATTGTGTATGAGGGGATGGAGAGACTTTTCTTATTGTAATTTGCAGAATTGTGCATCGGCTCTTGTTAAGAGAGTGTGAGCTGTTTGTAAACATTATTAATGCCTGATTAATAAAAGAGTTCATTGTTGTTCCATTTCTCAAGCGCTGGAGTAAAGCACAGCAACGCTTCACCGGTGGTTGAGGGCCCGGCCCTGGTGGAGCGATCTGCTGTTTGTATTTCTATTAGTTTATTTCTGTTGTGTGAAGTTCGTTTATTACAATTAAAGAATTGAGTTATCGCTAATTGGATCAAATACAGAGTCATTATTATTCCATTCTTTACAAGAAGCATGATTCATGATTCAATTGTTATAAAATGTTGTTTTTCTGTATCTAATTCCAGTTGTTGTTCCTTTTGTTTATGAATTACGATAGTTGATTGTTGCGTGGTTGTCGACAGGATTAAAGAGTAGAAATCTAGTTTGCTTGGTTATGAATTGAATTCACTGTTTATTTTACGCTGCTATTCAATTCCTGTTCATTGCTTTTAGATTGTTGTTCCTTTCGAGTTTGCGTTTTAGATTTCATTTCCTTTGAGTTGTTTTCACTTGCTTTGAGATATCTAAACTGTAGAGGGCAGAGCTAATCATTCCAGGTCCCCAGATTTGGTCATCTCACATTGATTTCTAGGGGAAAGAGTTATTACTACTGCATCCCTAATCGATGTCTAGCAAGGTTGTTGTAGTGTAGTCTTTACATTTCTGTCATTTGTAATTAGATTTCTTTTCAAGCAGATTTCTTTTCAAGCATTTATTATTTCTGCATTTGTATTTCTATACTACATCTTCACAAACATTACTCTTGAGTAAATAGCTGCCTCAGACTGAGTACACTCTTGAAACAAAAAGTCGTCCCTGGGTTGACAATTAATGTGAGGTAATTAGGAGTTACAAAGACACCTTTTTATTGCTCCACATTTTGGCGCCGTTGCCGGGGAGAGTGTAGCCATTTCTAAAGAGTAGTGTGAATCTGATGAGTTCCTGCTAGGGAAGAGTTGGATCTTAAAAAGGGAAGGTAAGAACCTACGTGCGGAGCATGTAAAAGCCCTGCTCCACTGTCCGCTTTCCTAACAGATTTGTTTTTGCTTTGTTGGGTAGAAATAGATGTTTGAATTTTTGTGTGAGTGACTAGGGAAAAAATAGAAATTTTGAAAAATAAATCACATGATTTCATTCAAGTGGTGATGTAAGCACCACCCATTTCACTAACTGATTGACAGGAACATTTGAAGAAGGAGCCTCGAAGAAACACATGAAGAACATCTTATATTATGGTAAGAAATGGCTCACGTTTCTACTTTTAAATTTCCTATCAAAGATCTAGGAGGAGTGACACAAATGCACATAATTCCCCCATCTTTACCAAATTTTCATGGTTTAGCAAATGAAGATCCAGATACATTCTTATTTGAGTTCGAAATACTTTGTAGAGGATATGATTATTGTGCTAATGATCAAAGATTGAAAGTGTTTCCTCTTACTCTAAAAGGAGCAGCTCTCCGATGGTTCATGAGCCTAGGTGGGAATTGCATCCAATCATGGGAGGACATGAAGAACATATTCTTGAAGAAGTACCAAGACTATTGCAAATCCAATGAAGATATTTTCAGTATGATACAAGGGGAAGATGAAAGTTTGGAGGACTATGTAAATCGATTTCATTATAACCTTCAAAAATCAAAGCATAAGCATTTGGAAAAAGAGATCTTAAAAACACTCATTCTTAAAGGAATCAAAGATGAATTTTTAGAACTCTTAAATCTGATAGGAAAATGTGATGTTTTTCAGTTATCATATGATGATGTTTGTGAGTTGTGCATAAGGTATTCAAAAGGAATCTCCAAGGCTGGTAAGAATTCTAGAGATGTTTGTTCTTTCTTTTCCAAATCTGCTACAAGAATAGGAGACATAAGAGCTGAAATCAATGATTTATTTGAAAATTTTAAAGTTGACTTTATTAGCTCTCTAAGCTCAAAATTGGACATTTTGCAGGTTCATAAAAATGAAGAATTTGATGAAGTGTTTTTCCCTCATGACCGAAAGGAGCAGCCCATAGATACTCACTCTTCCTTATCTAGGATGGAAGTAGCATATAAAAGAGATAAGGAAGCTACAACAAGGTCAACAGGTATGGTTCAAAACACTTCTTCTCCATTCTCTTACTTGCATAATCCATTATGGAATACTCATGTTCTAGGGCAGCCATGTCAGTTTCAATATAACCACCAATCTTATCTACAAGTTTGGCATGGTTCACCTTATGATTGCATGACTACTCTCCCTCATCTTGTAGCACAAGCACATTCTCCATATTCTCCACCAGCTCTTTCACAACATCCTGCTTGCATATCAAATTTATCCACTCAACCCACCCAACCACATCATCACAATGCTCCATTCCATACACAATTTCCTGCTCAACTAATTCCACACACTCACCATAATAAACCAGTACAACATGCTTACAATGTTGATCTGCCAAATTTACCCACCCTTCCCACCCATTCTATCTCACATGCGCCATTAGAAAAAACTTACAATGAGATTCAGAATGTTTCAAATTCAAAAATTGTAGAAGCTATGGAAGCAAATGAGGTTTCTTCTAGGTTGCACCAACAAACCATTTTAAAAGCTCAAGAACTTCATGGTATGATGGGAAATCAAGAAAGTAACGGATATATTGAATATTGGTTTCACTCCATCACGTGTTTGCATCATCACTCTATGCTTCAACAATTTTTGATACCATTTTTTCAAGGGAAGTTGGCTTCTCATACCCTAATTTTCATTAATATGCATTTTTCAAATTTGGGTATATGTATACATGAAGCCTTATTTCGAAAATGGCTCCACTGGAAGTACTCATATACGTAGTCATATTCATTTTTCAAATCAAAATAGGTTAGTATAAAACATAAAATAAATAAGGGAATAAATAAATGCATTTTGTTTTTTATGTAAAACTAGTTGTTTTTTTTATTGCAACATGCTATGCAAATCAATATTGGTGATAATTTTTTTAATTAATTTGTGTATGTAGATGACTTATAATGGAAATAATATCTCTACAAACACTCATATTCATTTTTTATCACCAATTTGAAAAAATGCTTGAATATCATTTTTTTTGGCTTGCGGGCTTGATGAACTTTCTGGAAAAATAGTCGGGACAGTCATGTTTTGAGGGACCAAAAATGAATATTTTTAAAACTTGTTTCTACCCTAGATAGCCCTTGATGTCTACTTTCTAACCCAATTCGAATCAGTCAATTTGGATTTGAAACGAAAAAGTTAGAACCAAAACATTGACCGGATGTCTAGCGGGCAGCTCAGGAACAGAGTTGGGACAGTCAGTTTTTGGAGGCCTAAATGACCATATTTTTAAAATCTATTTCTACCCTAGATAGCCCTTGATGTCTACTTTCTAACCCAATTTGAATCAGTCAATTTGGATTTGAAACGAAAAAGTTAGAACCAAAACATTGACCGGATGTCTAGCGGGCAGCTCAGGAACAGAGTTGAGACAGTCAGTTTTTGGAGGCCTAAATGACCATATTTTTAAAACCTGTTTCTATGGTAGATTACCCTATGAATCTAGTTTCCAATGCAATTGGAATCACTCATTTTCGATATCGTATGGGGAAGTTATGATCAAAATACTGACTGTCTATCGTAAATCAGCACCCTTAAAACTTTGTTTTTCCGGATGTTCCTTACAGTATTTCACCTATCAATTCTTCTTTTCTTCAAAACCTGTTTCTATTGGAGATAAATAAATGAATCTACTTTCATTTCCAATTTGAATCATTCGAATCCGACATCAAACAAAGAATCTATGCTTAAAACATTCACTGTTGTTCTAAGTGGGGTAAGCGAAAATGACTCTGTTATGCAGGTTGTTCTAAGTAAAATTGACATATCATATCATTAAATTTTTAAAACCTGTTGCTATTGGAGATTAACCTTTGAATTAGCTCTCATTTGGCTTTGGAATCACTCAATTTGGACGAAAAACAAAGAAGTTGTGACTAAAACACTGCAGGTTAGCATGATTGGCCACTGCTCTCCCGCAAGTAACAAATATATTTTACTTTGTTATTTTCTGCGTGGATTTGTTCTACAGAGTAACTACTTGTTAGTTTTTTTTCATAATTATTGGATTAGGGGAGCCCGCGCACCTCTCTTTCTCCATGATTTAATGTTTTCTTGCAGGTAGACACTCGTTTTTTGCAGGTCTTGGGAAAATAAAGAAGGTCAATTTATGGACGAGTGATTTTTGAAAGAAATTTTATGAAACAAAGGAATTTCATCTAACTCATTACCCAACGGTTTCGTAATATAAGAAATGAAGAATTGATTTCAATTTGAAGATTCATGTCTTATCACTACTGCCAAAACATTTTTCAAAGAGATCATTTTTTTTGACATAACATCATAGCTGTTGTAACTTAATTTATTTATTTACATACTATTTTTGTTGTTTTTTTTTCTAATTTCTCTTATATTTTGTGTTTCAGGTATTGCTTCATTCAAAGTGTAACTCATCCTCAGCATCAATACCGTGAACAGCTAATTTGTTTTTTTGCATGTTTGCATTGTATGACTGTCCATTTTGCTGTTCCTTTTCCAAAGGAACGACACTTGCGTTTTTGTTGTTCCTTTTCTAAAGGAACGACACTTTTAGTTTTTGCTGTTCCTTTTTCCAAAGGAACGACATTTGCATTTTCACACTTTTTTTTGTGTGTATTTTTGCTTTTTTGTGTGCATTTCCTTTGTTGTTCCCTACAAGGAACAACACTTTTTTTGAGTGTTTTTGTTGTTCCTTCAAAGAAGCAACACTTTGGGAGCAACCCTTCCTTCCTCTTGTGGGATTATTCCTAGTTCATCTCAACCACATTTTATTGATTCCCTTTCATGGCATGAAGTACACTACTTATGAGGACAAGAATTATGGATTCTATTGAAGCAAGTTAATATCATTCATGTTATGATCTTTAACAGGACAGCTCCTTGATGATAGATTATTTTCAAAAGGGACACAATTATTTATATACTACTTTACTGCATTGTTTTCTGTTGAACATGATATTGATTGATCATCTTAATACCATGCTGGTTCTACCCTTCCTGGTTATAATCTTCTCTGTCTGTAATAAATGAGATTATGGGTATATTTTTTTTTCTATTGACATGTTCACCTTCTTCCACCATCCCTGCTCTTAAGGAGTACTGAGCCTCCCTCTTTTTATCATAAAATTGTGTAATAACAACAAAATTTTGTTCACAGATGGAGGATAGGGGGTCTCATTACGAGCCAGCCTACCATGTTCATAAGGTTTTAAGAAAGTGACATTCCCATTATGGCCACCACACCAGGGTTATGATCCATTGGATAGTCAAATTATCCTTGGAACAGGAGGTCTCATCACGAGCCGGCCTGATCACTTTTTCTACATCCCAGTGAATGGCAGTGTGGTTATCTGGTTACCACGCCAGCACATTGATCTCTTCTGTAGAACAACACTGTAACTCTCCATTTATAAATTGAGGATCCTGGCTCATATGGGTTAAAAAGCAACCCTGCCGAGGCTATGGACGTCTACTGGTAGCAGAGGCTCTACTTATGGTATTGAAGTTATATCTTATCGTCAATTATTACTATAATACCCTTTTCTTATTTTTTCTTTTTATCAGAGAAGTTATTTCCTTATTTTTTTTCCCTATTTTGAACCTTTATGCATGAGAAATTGTTTTATAATCAATCACATCATTTTTCAGCTAGAATACCATCAGTAAAGCATCTTTTTGGCATATTGTTGTTCTTTTTCTCTTTTTCGTAACTTATCATCAATCCAAAGCGTCCTATCTCTTATTCATAACTATCTTTACACACTCTGCTCTCATTATAATCATAACTCTCGTTGTCCTATCATTGATATGTGTACTCTGCTTCATTTACTGATATATTGTTCATTCCTGTGCCTTGCCGTCAGCACAACACCTCTCATATGCTTTATGGTCATGGAATTCCTTTTCCAATTGGAGGGGGGAATGTATGCATTATGGGATTGCATGCGATATGATTACTGCACTCTGCCATCACTTGTTGATTTGCCAAAATATTAGTATTGCATGTACACATAAGTTTTTCTGATTGAAATTTTTGCATGCATCTTATCTATTGCTTACACTATGGATTTAAGAACATTGTATGCCAAATAGTGCTTGGTTTGCAAGAAAACAACAAGTATGGGCATAATTCTATTCATAGCATGACCACACTATTGCACTTAACAGAAGAGGCTCGCGCACGTGAACAATTCTTCAGACATGATGTGCTTACCTGGATTCCACCTTTTGCATCACTTTCAGCACCAACTCTGCCTACATCAGCTTCAACAACTGCCAGTCCATATATGTCATTCCACATTTTTGGAGGTAAAACTTGAGGTAAAATCGCATAATTTTTTGATTTATTACGAATTTAGGAGAATTTCATAAAAATCCATTTTGAGCATCATTTATCATCTTTCAGTCCACATCTATACCACTCCCTATTTTTCAGCGGCATATCATTTTCGAGTATGGGGGAGTGTTCCTTTCATTCATTTCTTTCTTATGACCATGTCATCCATATTCTTTATCATCCATTATTATTCTTATTCATTCTCAACACCTCCATTATTCCATGTTGTTTTACACCAAGCATAGAATTCAACAGCTGGTAGCAACCACCTCCATTTTTTTCTAGCATCGCATGAGGGCATGCTAATTTTTCAGAGAGGGGGAGGAATTGCTACGCATGATGGATGTTTTCAATTTTCTTTCTCATTTAAGGAATACAATTTCATTTTTACACAATGCAGAAATTGATTTCCATAATATTTTTAAAACTATGAACTCAATTCTTGTGATTTTTGGAAAATGCAGATGTATCATTAATACAAACCCAGACAATTTCAAAAAATTGGTTCATAAAATTTCGGAAATCATGCACTCTCACCTACAGCCATTTTGTTTATATCTCATGATCCGTGCATCAAAACGATCTGATTTTTGGATCATAGAGACATTCATATATTATAAACTTACTTGCAACATTTCAACAAAATCTGGTTTGTAGTTTTGAGAAAATGGTTAATGAAGTTTGTTGTTATCTATATCATATTTTGTTGCAACTTCATACATATAGTTGAATGTCAATATAAAAATTGTTATGCCTTCATCAAGATTACTAAAAGTGAATATTCATTAATTAAGGAAGAATTCATTTGTTCTATCCATTTCATGAGCTGAGATGAACATATTTTTATTGCTTGGTTAACATATGGGTTTTTGTCTTTGGGTTGCATGAGGACATGCAATATATTCAGGTTTTCGTTGCATGAGGACATGCAACATATTGAGTGTGGGGGTATGTTGGGCCGTTAATATGCCATTATTATTATCACTTGTGAATGCTTATTCCACCCATTTCTACCATTCTTCATCACGTCATTTATTATAATTTATCATTTAAATCCATTTTATAATGATTTATGCTCTTATGAATGAATATTATTTATTCTCCTTTATTTCTAATAAATTGATGATTATGAATTATTTTATCAATGATAGTTTTAATAAGTTGGTTATAACATTATTCACCATTTTTAGCCTCCAAGGTAATTTCCAGATTGAAGATTTGATCATTAAAAGTGTCAACTCAGAAATGCGCTGGAATAAGGAGTGACAGTTTTTCGGTTGAGATTCTGAGCAAATGAAGACGAATCTGGAAAATCCGGAACATGGGTTTTGTTCAGAACGAACCCAATTAATTTTATCAAAGAACGGTTTGCCCAAATTTGACTTGTACTGAGAGAAACACAGGGTTCTTTGAGCACGATTTTCTCAAATCTGTGGTTGCGGCCGTCCTCCAAATCTCAGCTACAAAGCCAAATTCGACTTGCTGTTGTTGAAAGATGGATGTAAATCTATTCTATTGTTGATCAATTGGTTGGAAGAAATTCAATATTATTATTAGAGATCCTATTTGCTATTTAATTTCTCCACCTTCTAATTATAAAAGGAGAAGCATGTATTATGTATGAGGGGATGGAGAGACTTTTCTTATTGTAATTTGCAGAATTGTGCATCAGCTCTTGTTAAGAGAGTGTGAGCTGTTTGTAAACATTATTAATGCCTGATTAATAAAGGAGTTCACTGTTGTTCCATTTCTCATTTCTCAAGCGCTGGAGTAAAGCACAGCAACGCTTCACCGGTGGTTGAGGGCCCGGCCCTGGTGGAGCGATCTGCTGTTTGTATTTCTATTAGTTTATTTCTGTTGTGTGAAGTTCGTTTATTACAATTAAAGAATTGAGTTATCGCTAATTGGATCAAATACAGAGTCATTATTATTCCATTCTTTACAAGAAGCATGATTCATGATTCAATTGTTATAAAATGTTGTTTTTCTGTATCTAATTCCAGTTGTTATTCCTTTTTTTTATGAATTACGATAGTTGATTGTTGCGTGGCTGTCGACAGGATTAAAGAGTAGAAATCTAGTTTGCTTGGTTATGAATTGAATTCACTGTTTATTTTACGCTGCTATTCAATTCCTGTTCATTGCTTTTAGATTGTTGTTCCTTTCCAGTTTGCGTTTTAGATTTCATTTCCTTTGAGTTGTTTTCACTTGCTTTGAGATCTCTAAACTGTAGAGGGCAGAGCTAATCATTCCAGGTCCCCAGATTGGGTCATCTCACATCGATTTCTAGGGGAAAGAGTTATTACTACTGCATCCCTAATCGATGTCTAGCAAGGTTGCTGTAGTGTAGTCTTTACATTTCTGTCATTTGTAATTAGATTTCTTTTCAAGCATTTATTATTTCTGCATTTGTATTTCTATACTACATCTTCACAAACATTACTCTCGAGTAAATAGCCGCCTCAGACTGAGTACACTCTTGAAACAAAAAGTCGTCCCTGGGTTGACAATTAATGTGAGGTAATTAGGAGTTACAAAGACACCTTTTTATCGCTCCACATTTGTGTGGTGCCTATAGGTCGTAGAAATGCACCAATGCGCTATATCATACAAGCACACCGATATACAGTAACTGACATGCACCGGTGTTCATTTTGTATTTTTTAGAAACATCGACCTATGACAGTGCAATTATTGTGATTTTTTTAAATTCATTATTCATCAAAATTTGACACATCTCATAACATTATTCATATTAAAAAAAATTATTAATGCATTTGAATGTGATGTTTGGATTAATTTGTTATATCATATCATAATTATTGTGATTTTTTTAAATTCATTATTTATCAAAAGACAACACATATCTTATAACAATATTCATATGAATTAATTTTTTATTAGTGCATTTGAATGTGATGTTTGGATTGATTTGTTATATCATATCATCAAATTTCACATATTTTCATTATAATATTTAATCATCCATAAATTTAATCGGTAGTGTTATATTTCACAGCGACAATGGAGAATGCAATAGAATAAATTAAAACATATTTTATTATATATATATATATATATATATATATATATATATATATATATATATATAACAGTCTTTGTCATACATAATGGGACATTTATTGGTATCCCTTTGTCTTTCAATTGGGACACTATGTCCATTACATTAAACAAAATGTCTCATTTCATAAACAAATATTTCAAAAAATACAACGTCTTGCTTTAATATCCAAACATAGTGATCATCATTCTTCGCTTGAACTGCTGTCACTGCTAGAGCTACTTCCATGACTTGGGTTATTTTCATGAATGTTTTGTTCACGGTGTTGATCGTTTTCTTCTTCATCACCTTCCATCTACAAACATGAAAATAAATTGTAATGAGTGTATATACATTGGTGAAAATAATGAAAATTGCAATATTAAATAATATACATTAATTTAAATTGAAAAGAAATGATGTACCATATCAACAATTGACTTATGAACTATGCACATTATTTCAAAACCATGTAGTATGCCATCTTTCAAGATTCCATCTATTGGCACAGTTCCATACTTTGTTTCCTACAAGTTTTATACCCCTTAACAAATCATATATTTAATATAAAAGATTTTTTTGTTCTATTAATTATAGATGGAGCTAAGTAAAACAAGATCGATAGATGCTTACAAATTCCACAATTAATTTATGATATGCCAACATATACTCAAAACCCATATTTAACCCAATGTCAATCAATTTGTCCGATGGTTCTTCTTTGTATGTTAGCACCTGTTTGAAGACATGCAATGATAATTTTTTTAAAACAACTTAAAAAATACAAAAAAGAAATATAGTTAAGTCGTTATAAGGAAGTAACAATTACTCACAAACTTAGATATCAACCATTTTCTTCCTTGTAATCATGTTTTATGTGCTAAATGGGTTCCATTTTCTTTTCTTTTCTGCAAGAAAATACTTGAAAATTAATATTTAATGCTAAATTGTTTATTTATTGTACCTAATGATCGAAAAATTCAATGATTACATATCACATTTGAAGCATGTTGTTGTTGATATGCCTCCTCTTGCGATGCAATTTTTTCCATTTCTTTGACCATCTCCTTGTACACTTTTTTGGACATTCCTATTGGCATATTTCTGATACCAGCTCGTTCATCTTTTGAGATTTTCATAATCTTCCTGAAAATGTAACATGACAATAAACTATTTAATTTTTATATTGATATATGAAAAGTAAATATAACAAAATTGATATTTATAAATGATATTTATAAATAATTCTAGACAAACATTTAAAGGAATATTACTTTTTCATTCCTTCTTTTTTATTGTTGTACATTTTTGCTATTAAAAGTCTGACATGTCTCATTGACCAATTCTCTGGAAAATATTCCCGTAGTTTAGATAAAATTTGGTTCTTGGAATCATTGGATTGATTTTTGTATTGTAAGTGGAAAAAACGTCTATACATTCATTCCACTAGATCCCTCAAACTTTTGTAAAAGTTTTTCCCCATTTCGTTAACCTCTAAAACCACTCCAGATGAGCTAAGGAGCAATTCAGTTTCATTTGCATGTTTTATTTTTTTTCTTTTCTTAGAACAACATTCATTTTCTGAGTTGTTGGTCCCTGTAAAACATTACACAAATGTGAATTAATATATTGTTTGACACATGTTATCTAAGAATTTTACGTATATTATTAATGAAAATTAAAAAAAGAAACTCATATTGGATCGATAATATTTTTTCATTCACCTGATTCATCCTTTTGCAATTTTTCCATCAATATTTTACACTCTTCTAGTCCTAGATTAGAAATAATATTATCGAGCTTCATCATTTTGTGGCTCTGCATGATACATAGTAAACAATACATATTAGTTAAACTTACATATAGTTCAAAAAAATATTTTTTGTAAAGAATTTACAAAGAACTTGCATTTTTTTCTTTTCTTGATGTGTTATCAGTATTTTTGTTACTTGATATCTTGTCAGCCATTTCTTTATCAATATGAAACCTATACCATATCATTCATTAATATATTTTATAAATAAATTTTCAACTTTTCAGGTAAAAAAAAAATATCAAGAAACTAGTGCATCATTCATGGTGTACGTACCGATGTGAGTGCGTAGTGGTCTTATAAATGCACCGCCAAAATAATATAACACACCGTACGGTGCTCTGTGTCAACAAGGAGCACCGGTGCGTTACATGTTAACCACCGCACCGATTACACAGAAAAATATTAAAAATCGTCCAGTGTTATTTTTTGTAGCATATGTTAGGGATCTGTAATTTATTAGCAATATTGGCAGAGTCCAATTACAGAAACAACATCGTTTCAACCACTTTGGGATTCTAGGATCTAGCCCTCCTGAATCCGAAGAGGGATCTCTCCAACATGTACAAAGATGGATTTGTCTTTGAAGTTTGGGGTTATGATATTAGGCTAGTTATGAAGGCCAAGGGTTTGTTTTGTTTTTTGGATGGTTAAGCATGATTATTGTTCAAGGTGGAAAGTTCTGAGTGCAAAAAGTTTCAAAGGTGAGAAGTTGCAGGCAATCAGAGTAAGCTTCAGTCAAAAAGGTAGAAAATTGCAGGTTTTAGTCCATTGGGCTATGGAGTCACAATAGGGTTTAATTGGAACAACAAGAGGCAAGAGTGGTCCATGGGGCAAGTCATCTATGTCTAAGGATCTCTTTGAAGATTGATTTATGGAATGGAATGATACAATAAGAAGGAGAAATAAACAGATGCAGAAACAAGAGCAGCCCAGGATTTGGTAAGTACTTTGAAACTAGCCAGCCTTTGACATGGACTCAAGAAAAACATAAAAGTAAACTAGGATCTGGTAAGTACTTTGAAACTAGCCAGCCTTTGATACACTTTCAATAGAAAAAATCATAAAACTAAGGGAAACTTGAAGGCAACTTTTGAAGTAGAAACTAGCAGGTCGGGCTCACCACAAATCCTCTCCTAGCTCTTCTTTACTTGGTTACTTTCAAGACAAATACAAAGATAAAAACATAATGGCCTAAGATCTGGTAAGTACTATGAAACTAGCCAGCTTTTAACACATCCCAAGGGAAACAATCAGGCAGTCTGTGGGATCAAACTGGGACCAGGGCTCATCATATCTTCCTCAGTTCATCTTCACAAAACATATACCAAAAATAACTTCTAAGAACAATATTCAGCTAAGACAATAAGACGAGGGAACGCCAACATTCTTATGCTTAAACTGAATCAAATAATTCCTAAATAACACAGATGGAAGAAAACATTCAAATAAAGATTTTCATTCAGAGAAGGTTATCGATATACAGTAGGTCCTAACTCTATGCATGTTGTTCTTTATAAGAGAATATGCAACACAGATGGAAAACAGAAACAAAATAACAAGTTACAATTAGAGAAACATCACCGTCAACATAGACCAGGATCCCATAAATCAACTTGTATTGATGCTTCAAACCAATTATAGCTTTAAGTCCAGTGCTTTAGGTTAGCAACCATCTACACATCTCAGCCTAACCTATCTATCACCAGCAGAGCTCCAAGAGCCAGTGAATACTGTGTACAATCAGAAGTTTTTGCTCAAATGTATATCAAAATTCCACAACCAACCCCTCACTCATCTTCTAAAGAAGTATATATAGAAGAATGAGGAGGTGAGATCTGATAAAATATCTCAATTAAAATTAATACAGAGTTAATGTCTTCTGGCCTTTGAGGGGCTCAATGAAGAAACTGTACAGGTGTTTCACTGTATTAATTGATTTACACCTATGAATGAAGCTCGGTGGGAGCTTTGTTGACCTTTGGGGCTCTGTGTAATGTTTGGAGTAACTCTGCTGATATTTTGCCATTAAGTTTCCTTGCAGAGGTAACTTTCTGGCTGTGATGAGGCGAAAATCTTTATTTGATCAATAACTTCGGCCCCTGATTGAGTACTTTGAGGAACAGGTGGCACTGTGGTAGCTAAGGAATCAATTTGCCTCAGATTGTGGCGGTGGAGGAATTCCTGCTTGATAGAACACTTTAGGTTTTTTGTAAACTGTGTTTTATTTGAGGATTAGGCTTTTGATAAGCATCTTAGACGTAATCCCCGTGAAACTGTCTCTGATCCTCTGTTCTGATACATTTAGGTCTTCGGCACTGATACCCTTTGACAATGTTAAATCCATGGTTTTATCGCTGATATGCAGGGCTGCGTAGAGATGAAACGACATCGATGCCTCATAAAACACTGATGATACGTGAGATTGAACACCCCTACGAATGATTCCCTTGATGAAACGAAGGCACGAGGATCGTCACCCTCAGCCTGCGAATTTTCCTCAGTATGGCGAAAAAACATTAAACCCTGCAAAATACAAACAAAAGTTATGAAATCCTGCGTATGTAGTTTGACTGCTTCAGAGGACGTGTGGAAGGAGCGAGGCCATTGGATGGCATCATCCAATGGTCAGGATTAATAGGGGAGATCATAGAATGGGCGGAAGAAAGATCAGATCAGGGCCGTCGATCGTGCAGAGATCGACGGTCGGGAGTGAAAGGGGAAGTCAAAAACAGAGAATCATTGACTAGGCAATCGAATCAGGGGGACGAAATCTGAACCATCGATCTGCAGATCAGATCGACAGTGGGAAATGATTTAACATCGAGCCGGGACCACATTAAGGGGCGGGCATCTTCATCGAGCGACAGCCGTCGGATGGGCGGCTTTAGATCGGACGGTCCACGGTGATATCGCTCAGCATCCTCGTCCGAACGATAACGCGCGATGGACGGCGGTTTTCCAAACAATACAAGGGACGCATGGTGGCAAGTGTATGGAATCGCTGGCCATCGGGGGAAAAAAACCTTTTTCCCAAGGGCGGTGCGATGGATACCGCCGGTTTTGGGCAATCGGCTTACGGGCGGTGGGGACCACAGGGAGGCGAACTCCGCACTGTCCGATCTGAAAATCAGATCAACGGTGCGGAACAGTTTGAAAGTGACACCGGCGGATAAAAATAAATTAAAACCCAAAGTTTAAATTTAACACAAAGGTTTTAATGCTTTTGGGGGCAGGATAAATATAAATACGTTAAGCACCCGACTAGCTCAGCGCTTGGTTCTGGCGCTAGGGCGTATGGATGGAAAGGGGTTAGGGACCTAGCCCGAGGGAGCTCAAGTCTAATACATAGAAAAATATGCATTTTAACGGCTTTTTAAGGATTTCCGAAGGAAATGAAGGTTTCGATAAGGCTAAGAAGGGGTCTTAGAACCTGATCAAGGGTTTTTTATGACGTGGGAGGGGGAGAAAAATGCAAAGGAGGGATTTTCATGGGAAATGAAGGGGTAGAAAACGAGGTTAGCTCTTGAAGAGAGGGAAAAGTAAAAAGAATCTTGCAGCAGTACTTCAAGATGGGAACAACAGTGAAGGTTTAGACAGAGGCATGTGGCCTTCAAAAAGTCTTCAAGAGCCAACAGTTTTTAGTGAGAAAAACTTTTCCTTGAAGGCTTAAAAATAGATTTAGCCACCTTTTGGGATAATCAAATTTTACAGGTGGCTAACAGTGGCTCCACTTGGGGATGGTGCCTTCTTGAAGGCATCAAGAAATTTCAAACCTGCATTCTCTGGGAGGCTGACCATATGCCTGATCCATTAATGTTCTTTGGGAGGCTGATCAGTTGCCTAATCCATTGGGCTGCTCTTCCTGTGCTGGGATGATTTTCTCTGAAAAATGTATTAGCAGTGATAAAAGCAATGTATCTTCATCAATACAACTTTCTACCTACCCAATCCTACATATCTAACATTTTTTCTTCAATAGAGTGCACTTGGATTGGCAAACTCTTTTCACAACATTTCATTCTTTTGAAAGCGGGAAAATAATCTAATTCTACTCCTTATTCCTCCCTGAACTCAGATTAAATAGTTGAGTTCGGATGCTTCTCTACCTATTCCACTATCTGTTGGGATTAAACTGTCCAACATATTTTCATTCTCTAAATTTCTAAAACATAAATTGAAAAGCACTCAAGTCAGGATTGAACAATCTAACTTGATGCTGGTCTATGGCATAAAAGACAAGCTGCACATAGACATTTATTTCACAAAAATTAAAACAAAAATGGAAGGCTTAAGATCTGAAAATTTGGAAACATTTCCTTCCTTTTCTCACAGTTCTGTTTTGACTCTTATTGAGTTGTCTTTCCTTTTCTTTTGGTTCAGATTTTGAGCTAATTAGAACTAGATTTTTACATCTCTTTGAATTAGAAAAATAGAACAGATTTGAGTCATCTCTCTTTGGGAACTGAGGTTCAGGTTTTGAACATGTTTGAACCTTTCATTTCTATCCTAATGTATCTACTGATAAGCCAAGATTAAATAGTTTGGCACATCGAATTTACTATCCTATCAGTAGAAAATTTAAAGCTAATTAGTCAAGATTAAATAGTTTGACTAACTAGAAGTGTGTTTTTCAGGAGTGGCATTTGAGCTTGCACACTTTCAGATTTGTTTCCCTTTTTTGGTATGGGGCCGTACCTTTATTGTTTTTTACAATCTGCCCTCTTTTATTTCTTTTCTTTGTTTTTGTATTTTTGAATGTTTTATTTTCCTTCAAAGTAGAAGAGAATCAACTAACTACATGCTCAGGACTGAGCTTTATTGACATTCCTATCTAACCTATTCTAAACATGGAGTATTTACATTTATCATATGATACAAAAATGCCAATGCAGCCAGCTGAGTAATGTCAAGAAGAAGTAGAAACTCTGGCTACTTGTCAGAGGTATCCATAGTATATTTTGAAGATTAATCTTCAAAATAAAAACTATCTCAGAAGGTGACAACATTTCATGTCTCTGGCTCTTGCAAAGGATCACTGCTTGATAATTTGAGCCATTTGGGATATCCACACACTCTTCCAAAGGATCAACAAAGAAAAGATGAAGTTTCTCTTCCTTTTGGTCCTCCATAATTGGTAAATTATCTACTTCCAAGACATCAGCTTTGAGGAGTATCTCTTCAGTATGTAGCTTGGAAGTATCGTCATATTTAACCTGCACAATAGCAAACAGTGAAATATTTTCTTTCTCTAAACATATGCTTGCTTATGATATAAATTCAGGTTCTTGGAATGGCAGATTGACATTAATGAAGGGAGAAGTCTCTTCTTGGGAAGATGGTATATCCACAGCAGGATAGTCTTCTATATGTTTCTCTCCCTCTTCTTTATCATCATCTAAACTGGAGGACTCATATTTGGCAGTGTTGTCCTCTTGTAGCCCTGGTATGCTTGGATTCAGTGGGCTGAACTCCGTGGAGAGGTTATTATATTCTTGATTGGGGGTGTATTCAATGGTTTCCTCTTGCTCAACAATTTCTTCATTACTCTTCTCTTCACCTTCTGAGTTGAAAGGCTGATGATTCCCACTTAAGTGAAAGCTTTTTATGATGGATCGAAAAGGATGATTGCGGCTTTCAAGATGATGATGGTAAAACTCATAACACCAATGAGATGTTGGTTTCCCTGCATGATTAGTTTCTGCTTGGAAATCATCATCATCATAAGACTGATTGAAGTTTGAGAATTTATTAGAATAAACATTTTCATCAGTCAAACATATTGGGATATCAGTAGGTCCTTCCTCATTCTGATCTAAAAAAGAACTTTCTAAATCTGTACAACAAATTTCCCTATGTGAATGGGCAAGAGTGTTTGTTTTGTAGAAATTTTCAAAGACTGACTGTTTATACATAGTCTGATCTATCTCTTTTTCTGTCAAAGGGGAAGATGTTTCTATGTTCCTTTGAACATGAGTACAGTAGTTTTCTGTCTCTTGTGAAGACTAATTTTGAGGCTGTATGTCTTCTTGAGCCTCAGCTATAAGGGATGATGAATCGATTTTTGAGTTTTCATGGATATCTTGAGGAATGTTCTTTACTGCTTGGATCATCTCTTCCTCAACTGATTAATCTATGTTCTTAAAATTTTTCAATAGGATATTAAACTCATGAATGACTGTTAAAAGATCTTCGGGATGCATCTCTTCCAAAGCTTCCTCATTATCTATAATTTGTTGGGTGATGTTTTGTGATGGATCATAATATATTGCACCCAATGATAATGATGTAGTGTTTTCTTTATATTTCTCATAGAACACATATTCAAGGTCTCTTAAAAAAAACAAACTACTAGATCTTAAGCATTCATACCAATCCCTAGCTTTTCCTTCTAATGTCAACATGAACATTTTCATTAGGCAGTCTTCATGCCATTCAACTTTCAACCTCCATACATGTATGTGAAATTTGATAAGATGTAATAAAGGTTCATCAAACTTTTCACCTTGAAAAACAGGCAGGTTGTCGTCCCAATTCACCTAGGGCATCTTATGTGGAAACCCAGGGATATGATCTCTACTCATTAGGGCATATCTTCGTTGTATTCTTGGAATCATGTTTGTAAATCAAGAAAGAGGTCACTGTGTCTGGTCAATCAGTTCAGGGTCTTCTACCCGTGGGGTCATTTTCTCTTCTGGGAGTTTCAGAGTGTGGAGTCGCCAGGTGGAAAATTTTTAGATCGTAAGGAGGTAAAAAATTTTATGGTTCCACCACCATGTGTTTCTTGTAGAGCTGCAATGTTTTCAGGAACTGAATTAGCTCTCAAGGGTGATCTGAAAACAGTTGAAAATTTTAATCTTAGGAGACTTCCTAAGGATGCTTTCTGGGTTATCAACTATCTCAGGTGGATTAGGGTCAGGATGGGCTCTAGTGTGAATCTTTCTAGGAGCCACTATGATATATTTTTCAGACCCAAAACAAACAAGAAGAGTTCAACCAGATATGACAATCTTTAAGAGGTCAACTAATCTGTTTAGATAAATCTTAATCCTACAGTCCTCTAACTGAGTTTGAATGATGCTAAAATAATGTGGGTTCTTCCCAGTGGAGTCTTAAGGTTTGCTAAGGATTGTGGAGTCACCAAGTGGAATTTTTTAGCTCGTAAGGAGGTAAAATGTTTTATGGTCCACCACCATGTTTATTGAACACCAATCTGAAATATTTTTAGGTTTTTTCTGAGTTATTTTTCAGTTGTGTGGTTTTTAAGAATATCCTAACTCTGTTTCAAAATTTAGCTACGGTTATGAGACAAAGACAGTCTACTCTTATGGCTAAGCCACCTGATTTTTCAAGGTTTGATAAAGTCTTAAGAGAATCCTAGGGTTTACCTAGATTGTCACTGATTCAAACAAGTTTCATCATGATTACCATTTCTTGGTAGTGCTTGAAAAGGCTGCTTTTAACTCTCAAATTTTTCTTGAATTGAGAGTTCTCTGAGGTCTTAAAAGGTATCAATAACACTCAGTTCCCCAGTGGAGTCACCAGAAATTTTAGTTGCTGGTGGCTCAGCTGGTTAATATAGCAAATGTTCTTGAACCAAACCCCTAATATCCTATGATTACTCTAAAATGAAAATGATTCTAGGTTCGATCCCCAGCGGAGTCGCCAGAAATGTTAGGGATCTGTAATTTATTAGCAAGATTGGCAGAGTCCAATTACAGAAACAACATCGTTTCAACCACTTTGGGATTCTAGGATCTAGCCCTCCTGAATCCGGAGACGGATCTCTCCAATATGTACAAAGATGGATTTGTCTTTGAAGTTTGGGGTTATGATATTAGGCTAGTTATGAAGGCCAAGGGTTTGTTTTGTTTTTTGGATGGTTGAGCATGATTACTGTTCAAGGTGGAAAGTTCTGAGTGCAAAAAGTTTCAAAGGTGAGAAGTTGCAGGTAATCCGAGTAAGCCTCGGTCAAAAAGGTAGAAAATTGTAGGTTTTAGTCCATTAGGCTATGGAGTCATAATAGGATTTAATTGGAACAGAAAGAGGCAAGAGTGGTCCATGGGGAAAGTCATCTATGTCTAAGGATCTCTTTGAAGATTTGATTTATGGAATGGAATGATACAATAAGAAAGAGAAATAAACAGAAGCAGAAACAAGAGCAGCCCAGGATCTGGTAAGTACTTTGAAACTAGCCAGCCTTTGACATGGACTCAAGAAAAACATAAAAGTAAACTAGGATCTGGTAAGTACTTTGAAACTAGCCAGCCTTTGATACACTTTCAATAGAAAACATCATAAAACTAAGGGAAACTTGAAGGAAACTTTTGAAGTAGAAACTAGCAGGCCGGGCTCACCACAAATCCTCTCCTAGCTCTTCTTTACTTGGTTACTTTCAAGACAAATACAAAGATAACAACAGACTGGCCTAAGATCTGGTAAGTACTTTGAATCTAGCCAACTTTTAACACATCCCAAGGGAAACAATCAGGCAGTCTGTGGGATCAAACTGGGACCAGGGCTCACCATATCTTCCTCAGTTCATCTTCACAAAACATATACCGAAAATAACATCTAAGAAAAATATTTAGCTAAGACAATAATACAAGGGAACACCAGCATTCCAATGCTTAAACTGAATTAAACCATTCCTAAATAGCACAGATGGAAAAAAACATTCAGATAAAGATTTTCATTCAGAGAAGGTTACCGATATACAGTAGGTCCTAACTCTGTGCATGTTGTTCTTTATAAGAGAATATGCAACAAAGATGGAAAACAGAAACAAAATAACGAGTTACAATTAGAGAAACATCACCGCCAACATAGACTAGGATCCCATAAATCAGCTTGTATTGATGCTTCAAACCAGTTACATCTTTAAGTCCAGTGCTTTAGGTTAGCAACCATCTACACATCTCAACCTAACCTATCTATCACTAGCAGAGCTCCAAGAGCCAGTGAATACTATGTACAATCAGAATTTTTTGCTCAAATGTATATCAAAGTTCCACAACCAACCCCTCACTCATCTTCTAAAGAATTATATATAGAAGAATGAGGAGGTGAGATCTGATAAAAGATCTCAATTACAATTAATACAGAGTTAATGTCTTCTGGCCTTTGAGGGGCTCAATGAAGAAACTATACAGGTGTTTCACTGTATTAATTGATTTACACCTATGAATGAAGCTCGGTGGGAGCTTTGTTGACCTTTGAGGCTCTGTGTAATGTTTGGAGTAACTCTGCTGATATTTTGTCATTAAGTTTCCTTACAGAGGTAAATTTCCGGTTGTGCTGAGGCGAAAATCTTCATTCGATCAATAACTTCGGCCCCTGATTGAGTACTTTGAGGAACAGGTGGCACTGTGGTAGCTGAGGAATCAATTTGCCTCGGATTGTGGCGGTGGAGGCATTCCTGCTTGATAGAACACTTTAGGTTTTCTATAAACTGTGTTTTATTTGGGGATTAGGCTTTTGATAAACATCTTAGATGTAATCCCCGTGAAACTGGCTCTGATCCTCTGTTCTGATACATTTAGGTCTTCGGCACTGATACCCTTTGACAGTGTTAAATCCATGGTTTTATTGCTGATATGCAGGGCTGCGTAGAGATGAAACGGCATCGATGCCTCATAAAACACCGATGATACGTGAGATTGAACACCCCTGCGAATGATTTCCTTGATGAAACGAAGGCATGAGGATTGTCACCCTCAGCCTACGAATTTTCCTCAGTATGGCGAAAAAACATTAAACCCTGCAAAATACAAACAAAAGTTATGAAATTTTGCGTATGTAGTTTGACTGCTTCAGAGGACGTGTGGAAGGAGCGGGGCCGTTGGATGGCATCATCCAACAGTCGAGATTAATCGGGGAGATCATAGAATGGGCGGAAGAAAGATCAGATCAGGACCGTCGATCGCGCAGAGATCGACGGTCGGGAGCGAAAGGGGAAGTCAAAAACAGAGAATCGTTGACCGGGAAATCGAATCAAGGGGACGAAATTTGAACCGTCGATCTGCAGATCAGATCGACGACGGGAAATGATTTAACATCGCGCCAGGACCACATTAAGAGGCGGGCATCTTCATCGAGTGACAGCCGTCGGATGGGCGGCTTTAGATCGGACGGTCCACAGCGATATCGCTCGGCATCCTCGTCCGAACGATAACGCGGGATGGACGGCGGTTTTCCAAACAGTACAAGGGACACGTGGTGACAAGTGTATGGAATCGCTAGCCATTGGGGGAAAACAACCTTTCGCCCAAGGGCGGTGCCAAGGATACCTCTGGTTTTGGGCAATCGGCTTACGGGCGGTGGGGACCACAGGGAGGCGGACTCCGCACCGTCCGATCTGCAAATCAGATCAATGGTGCGGAATGGTTTGAAAGTGACACCGGTGGATAAAAATAAATTAAAACCCAAAGTTTAAATTTAACACAAAGGTTTTAATGCTTTTGGGGGTGGGATAAATATAAATACGTTAAGCGCCCGGCTAGCTCAGCGCTTGGTTCTGGCGCTAGGGCGTATGGATGGAAAGGGGTTAGGGACCTAGCCCGAGGGAGCTCAAGTCCAATACATAGAAAAATATGCATTTTAACAGCTTTTTAAGGATTTCCGAAGGAAATGAAGGTTTCGATAAGGCTAAGAAGGGGTCTTAGAACCTGATCAAGGGTTTTTATGACATGGGAGGGGGAGAAAAATGCAAATGATGGATTTTCATGGGAAATGAAGGGGTAGAAAATGAGGTTAGCTCTTGAAGAGAGGGAAAAGGAAAAAGAAGCTTGCAACAGTACTTCAAGATGGGAACAGCAGTGAAGGTTTAGACATAGGCACGAGGCCTTAAAAAATTCTTCAAGAGCCAACAGTTTTTAGTGAGAAAAATTGTTCCTTGAAGGCTCAAAAATAGATTTAGCCACCTTTTGGGATAATCAAATTTTACATGTGGCTAATAGCATAAACGCCTCGCGCAAACAAGGGACCACCATATGGTGCTTTCTGCGAACTAGGAGACCCGGTGCGGTGTGTTATATGTTACATGGTGCACCGATTAACACAATACATTTTTTTTTTTTTGCAAAACAGCACGAGAGCGGTGCACGATAATGAAATAGCGCATCGGTGCCCTATTTAACATATGGCGCACTGATTAGAAAAAAATGTTTTTAATTTTTTTATCACACAGGACTTCCGCGGTGCACTAGGATAATCCTTTGCACCGGTGCGCTAGGTTACACCTGGCGCACCGATAAAAAAATTATGTTTTTTTTAAATTCACGCAAGGGCCAACATGGATTGGGATCTGAATATGCAATTCGTCCCATGGGTTGGATGTCTTAGGCCTATATATAGCAATACAAACCCTATAAATCTAAAATGAAAAGCCCTAATTCCGAAATCACAGAAACAGGGAGAAGAAAGGATATAAACAAAAATAATGTAGGGTTTAGGGTAAAAATAGATTTTTTATTTTATTTTGTTTCTGAAAATGAAAAAGAAATTGAACGTTTTTTTCTTACCGCATAAAAAAACTACAGAAAAAGTAAAAAAAACAATAAACTTTAATCGTGAGATCATTGAAATTTTATGCAACAGGGTTTGAATCACCAGAGGTTTGTATTTTTGATTGTCTGAATACTTCTGTTCGAACGTATTTCACTACTCTATATTGCTCTCGTGTTCTGTTGCTCCAGATATGTCTCCTGCAAATCTCTGGCTGAAAATTTTTGCAAAAATAGTGAAATAATGAAAAGTGTTTAGTATTTAAATAATTGTTTTATGAAATTAGATTTTCGAAAATATTTTGCCGCCCATTTTTCAATTTACCGCTTTTTTTTCACTTAAAGAAAAAATAGTGGCGCTTTTTTTATTTGCAGTTATTTGTCGCCGGTGCGTCACTTAATATCACCGCACCGGTGCATCCGTTTATATCACGGCACCGGCACACAGTAACGAAAACGCACTGGTGCGGTGATCTATACATTAGCACCGATAACAAGAATTCCATTTTTAAGGCACCGAAATTACTTTTAGGTGTGTGCACCAAAATTTATTGTTGATTTTTCTCAAATGCAAGGAGAAAATATCATAATTATATCAAATGGAAAATTCTTTAAAATCCAACTCGTTCCATAATATTTCCCAAAGTCCATCACGGATTTCTCCCTATCCATCTCGAGATGTAATATTTACTTCATATTTTATTTATATTTTCATTATCTAATTGAATTTATTTCTTTTATCCATGTCAATCATGCACAGCTTAATTAAATTTATAATGTATACAAACTTGCAGTTTCATGCAGATTCAGAATCGAGTTCAGATGCACAAAATATTCAAACAGCTCCAAAATGTTGGAAGCTCTTATCAGAAGTAGCGTACGCAAGACACATTTGGTAGATGAAAATGGACAACCGCTTCACCCTACCAATTGTAACAATATTGCATCTTCTAGCCACAATCTTGGGACAATGATTGTAATAATTATAATTGTTTGATATATTGATTAATGTAATTATTTCAACGTCAAACCAATTAATCATGCAATATATTCAACGTGGTTACTAATTGATATCATATATTTTGTACTAATCATGTTCAATTTTTTTTTTTTAATTAATAGGATTCTAATGATGATGAGCGACCTACCTACCATCTTCTGTTGCACCCCACGACAATGTCAAATCGAGAGAAAACTAAATTAAGAGAAAAATTTGGAGAGGAACGATACCAAGAATGGTTGAATCAACCACCGATTCAATTCTCGCTACGTCAAGATTCACCAATTAGGAATGATTATAGAAATAGTAGTTCTTCACAAGCTGGCAATGTAGGAAATCAAATAGAGGTTGGTATGGATGATTACTTAAAGGCTTTTTCGCTGCAAAGAATTAGCTATGTTGCAGGGGTGGCATGCCTCACACAGAAGTGAGTTGGGAGTTATGTGAATCCCAACTGATTCAATAGCCATGAAGCATATAGAGGATACATGGCCCGAAAAATTCAAGGATGAAGTACGAAGTCTACGACTCAGTATTTCCATGGATGGCGTCAACCCATATTCCCTCCGGAACACAACTATTATGTTTGGCCTGTAGTAGTGATCAATAAAAATATCTCCCCATGGTTGTTCGTGAAGAATGAACATCTTATGTTGGCTCTCATAGTCCCTAGTAGAAGACAAGTGAAGAATATGGATGTCCACTTACAACCACTGGTAGATTAATTGAAGGAATTATGGGATGGGATAAATGTATACGATGTATCAAGACCCCGGAGAGGATTTTTACGTTGTATGGCATATGTGCTTACACAAAACATGATTATCCAGGCTTAGGAGTTTGCTCTAGTAAATTACATGTTTAATTTATTGATTTTTTTATATACGTAACAATATTCTTTCACATATTAGTTATTTAATTCTTTGTAATTGTTCTGATCTTCATGATATTCTTTAATGTGCCATGCATATTAATTGTATACAATAATCTCGCAGGTCTTGTAACAAAATAGTATTTTGGATGTAAATGTTGTGGACCTTCTCTGAAAGCTAGATGGTCCAAGGAGCTACGAAAGCCAGTGTATGATTGCTCTAGGGTATTTCTCCCAGAAGAACACCCTTACAGAAGAACAACATTTGATTTCAATGGTAAACGAGGGAGAACCCAAGGCCTCCAATAACAACACAAGCTGAATGGCTTAGAGCATATGAGAGAGAGAAGGAGAAGGAGTGCATAGAAATGTTCGATTCAAATGGGGAGCCTATGTTTGATGATCCAGAATTCTTCGACAGCTATGTTGAGAAATTTCCCATTGGGATGAAAAGGAAATCTATCTTTTATAACCTCCCATATTGGGAGCATCTTAAGATTACCCACTTATTAGATCCCATGCATATATTTAAAAATGTTTCATGTTCTTTATGGAGGAACATATCATCGAAACAAAGTGACACATTGGTTGTTAGGAAAGATATTATTACTTCAAAAACTAAAAAGAAACATTGGCCAAGACGATTAGAAAGTACAGGATCAGAGGTAGGCGTTGGTCCCTCTAATTCATGTTATTTCAAAGAAGGGGATGTCCCATGGATTTTTAAAAAATATGATCTTTCTTTGGCAAAGGAATTTATAATGGGTGTGAGGGTGCCATATTCATATGGGTCTTCACTATGGCGCTGCTTCACCGTGGATGACCATTTATCAGGGTTGAAATCGCATGACCATTTGAATCTTCTAAGAGCACATATAATGTCAAAAGCATGATATTATTATTTTTTATATTAATAAAATTTATCCCATGCAGTGATCATAAAACATAACTAATTTTGTATATTATTGCACGTGTTTATAACTTTGCAGTGTCATTATCCTTTGTTCATGTGTGGGTGTGTGAAACATGAATTCCCTCAAGACCCAGGGTGTGCCATATCTAAATTATCTACATTTGTACATTGGATCACGTCAAAGGAGATTCATGTGGCTAGCATTCCACGGTGTCATCAATAGATAGTTGAGATTTTTTGTATGTTTGAGAAGGAACTACCGACGAGTCTCATGGACTTGCAGGTTCATCTTCTAATCCACCTAGTAGATGAGGATGAATTAGTTGGGGTGGTTTCTTGTCGTTGGATGTTCTTCTTAGAGAGGTACATGAAGAAATTGAAAGGTTTTGTTCGACAAATGGAAAAACCCAAGGGGTCTATGGCAGAGGGGTACATATCATATGAGTCTTTCTATTATGCCAGTGAGTAGATTAAGTAGATCAACAATAGACCAGGTGTGGTGATTTGGGATGATGAAAGGGATGGAGACAAAAGAGAAGGGGAGTTGCTCCAAACGAGTAGAAAAAAGTGCTTGATAAAGAGTAAGCGACTTATAAATTTTCAAATTTACACAAAATAAATATTCATGTTGAACTTCGAAATAATGTATATTTTGATCTCTATGTACTATATAATGGCAGTTTGATTTCATCAGTGAATGCAAAAATTGAAGCAATCAATAAATTCATTCTTTACAATTCTGAAGCGACACAACTGTGGATCGCATTGTACTAACAAAATAGGATGAAATGGGATAGTGACAGGAAAGAATTAAAACAGTTGAATGGTAGAAGTGTGCCTTACCTCTATCATTTAAAAGAAAATATGCCGAAAATATGCCCCAATAGTTGGGTTGCTGACCAAGTCAGAGAGAAATACGGTGCAACTGGTCGTTACCCACGTGTTGAAGAGGATGTGCTAAATGTAGGGATTGGGTGCAGAAACTCGGTAATAATCTATTTAATTTATATGTACATTTGAAACTTATAAGACATCTATATTTCATATTTTAACTGTTGGGTTATTATAAGACACATGACACTATGATTTTTTTAACTTTTTTATAATCGATGCATTTGTTCCCATCTATGTGGGCATATGGACACCATTTTCACACAGAAAATGCTGATGCTGGAAACATCACACAAGGCTATGGAGTGGAATTCAAGTTCAATCAAACTAGTCAATATAGCCACCATGATCAAAACCTAGTACGAGGGACGTTAGGTTACGTCGGAAAGATACAAGAGATCATTGAAGTGGATTTCTCTTCTTTCTAATGTGTTATTTTTAGGTGCAAGTGGTGGGACACCTTTGATCGAAATAATGTAAAGGAAGATCACGATAGTAGGCTGATATGTATCAACTTTAAAAAGATGTGGGATGAAGTTACGGAGCCCTATGTTTTCCCCAAACACTACAACCACGTATTTTTTTACCTAGATGTGTTAGATAGAGATTGGTGGTTCGTATTGAGACATGACCCTAGATCAAAACATATTTTTGAGAACAATAGTGTTATCATGCCATGCGAGCTGGAAGATAATGAGGGTGACCATGAGAACTGAAAGTGATATGGTATATGTGTTATTTGATCATCAATATTTATAATTTTTAAGATGGATTTTTCGAAACATCATAATACGTATTTTGAATTAATTGGTAATTTGCATTGTGTTAATGTTAAAATAAATATTTCACTTGATAATTTGGAATTATGTTTTTTTTTGTATATAAGATCATAATAAAATAATGATAATTCTAAAGCACATGAATTTATTTGCATTATTTTCTAAACTTTATTATGTTACAATAATTCATATTATTCTAGATATATTATTTTACAATTATTTTAAAATTTACAAATTTAAAAATTTTAATTAAAAATTTTCTCATTAATACAATTAAAATTTTACAAATATTTTACATACAATTACAATTTCACAATTTCATACACAATTACAATTTTAGAATTTTACATATGATTACAATCATTGCACTGTAATACAATTAAAATTTTACAAATATTTTACATAGAATTACAATTACAATTACAAGTTTACAATTTCACGTACAATTACAATTACAATTACAATTTTAGAATTTTACATATATACAATTACAATTTTACAAATTTAAAATTTACAATTACAATTTTATAATTTTACATACAATTAGAAGTACAATTACATCAATTTTAGAATTTTACATATATACAGTTACAAATAAAATTACAATTACAATCATTTCACAAAAAATAAATTATTACAATTACAATTAAAATTTTACAAATATTTAGATATAGCAATTACAATTACAATTACAATTAATACAAATACAATTACAAATTTAGAATTTTACATACAATTAGAATTACAAATATTACAATTTTACAATATCATGATCATTTAATATTAAATTAATTAATAAACATCACGATCATGATAACCATCATACAAACATCATATTTGACTAAAAAACACATCCAAATTCTCTAACATCATCATGATCATAATCATTTAACAAAAAACAATAAGCATTATATCACATCATCACAACACAAACATCAAATATACATATCATGTGAAATAACTGCTATCACATACACATCTATCTGCAAGCTGCACATTAAATGAACATATCTAACATGACCTAACAATTTACACATCATGATGATCACCAACATGTAAATTAAGTACAACTGCAACAGGAACATAAAATACATGGACCATATATATATATATATATATATAACTGAATAATGTCAAAAATAGACAACTATAATATAAATGTCATCTATCAGCTAGTGGTACATCATCAATAGCAGTACTAGTCAAGGCCTTCTCAGTCAATGGTGCAACCTCGACAAGTTGATTAATAGATACATGTTGATCATCATGTGCCTGTTGATCTGGTACTAGTGCCTCATGTTGATCAGGATCAAAAGTCGGCTACTCATCATGATGAATAGACATGGTCGATAGTCCAGCCTACTCATGATCATCGTGATGACTGGACAAGGTCGATGGTCCAACCTACTCTCCATGATGACTATTGCTCGATGCTAGTGGAGGCTACTCATCTGGTGCGACGCGAGGTGAACGATGATCACTCCCCTGATCATGATCATCAGATGATGCGTCGGTGCTGCTCGCGGACTGTTGATCACGTGCTGCATCTCGATCAAGCCTATAACATGCAAAGGTCCTCCTCAGTTGTGTAACTAAGGTAGTAGCTCCTATGAAATGTCGCATCAGGTTGTACATGTCATGCGGCATGCCTCTCCACATATGTGCCAGCCTACCATCGGCATGTATGTCTCTCATAGTAGCGGGCCTAACTCCTACCTCAACAATCAATGCACAGAGTTGGTCGCCCAACTCCATTCTCAATCTTCTATCAAGCCTACCATGTTTAGCAAAAGGTGGTACCGACGCACCAGCAAGAGCATGTCTCTTTGCACTGACCTCCTAATGATGCTCGACATCTAGCATATCTTGATCGTCATCAGGATCCACACCTGGATCATGTGGTGGTGCTAGCATGTCCTCGCCATCAAAAGACCCAATGTCTGCAAAATATATACAAGTACAGAACAATAATTAGACAATTTCATTACATAAATTAATAAAAACAAGTTAAAGAACATGTTAGAATAAATTTAAATAAAATAGTAATATTACCTCTATTATTCGGCGACTCATCATCTATGAAGAGGATGTTGGCACACCCTCACCAAGCCAAACCATCATAAGGACAGGGGACCATAATGAAGGGATGCTCATCAACACTGGCTAGCAACTCCAGTGCATCATGTGATATCCTCATGGAAAACTCAGTCTCGCCCCTCTTGGGCATAATTTTTCCCCACATGTGCATTCGTGCTTCCAACATCAGCCTACGAGGCTGCCAAACAAAATTAGGCCTCGTCTTTGGAAACCTCTCAAAAAATAAGAAAAAATATCTGAAGCAAAATGGAAGTTGACCCTCCCTTGTGCATGAACACAACATCTATCTAAGGTTGTACAAAACTACCACAAAAAATGGCAGACTACCTGACAAGTCATGGCTCCTATACTAAAGAATCAACATAATATAGAAGCGAGCAACTAATGTGTTGCCCGTCACTGGTGCTGTGTGAAATGATCGAAATCAGAAGTGAGAGGAACCTCACCTCCTGACTACCAAATGCAGCAATACGTAACTGACCTCCAGAGACCTGAAAATCTGAAGGAGATAGTATATCTGTGCTATTGTATCTCTGGGAGTACACCAACTAGCTCCCTATTGCATAGCCAACTAGAACCTCTGTGAACGAGGGAATATCCACCCCTCTCCTCAATATCCCTGTAATGAAATATATGTTCTCCTCAGTGAGTGCGTACCACTAGTTAAGACCAACCTGGAAAGCCTGTCGGTGGGCATTCCACCTAAGAATAAGATGTCTCAAAAGAACATCATGGCCCTTTAGGGAAATAGCCTCCTCATAGAACTTGAGGAGGCCTACCTGTCTTAAGAGCCCCTGGGTAGCTGCTGTAATAGGGCGAGGGTACGCATCACTCTCCCTCTCTCGTGCCTCCCACAAGCGAACCATGTTATATTGGTCCACATGTTGTTGTTGTTCCCCCTCTTCTCTCCTTTCACGTCTCTAAATGATTGAAATATTAAATACAATTTTTTTTATTAAATGAGACATTTATTCAGGAATATACATATATAATTTTCTTTGGAAAAAAAAACAATCGATGTGCCACAAAAAACAAGCATGCACCAGTACTGGTGTGTTTTTTTGTCGCGCAATGGCGAAGGTGCACCAGAAAATATTCAACGCATCGGCAGCGGTGCACCTGAAAATTTTCAACACACTGTTGACTATGGACGATGTCGGGAATGCGGTGTGCTGACTAAAATCTATGCCCTGGGGCATATAGTTCGGTCAGCACACCGACCTCCTGAGATCATCACATAGTCAACGGTGCGGTTTTTTACCAGACTGCACTGTTGACCCTGTCGAAATGCGAAATTCGGTGTGCTAACAAAAATACCCACCCCGGGGTGGATATTTAAGTCAAAGCACTGCATTTCCATTATTTCACATGGTCAACAGTGCGGACGGGTAACCGAACGCATCGTACTTTTTTTTTTAACTTTAAAATAACATGGTGCACTTTTTTTTTAATTTTAAAATAACATGGTGCGCCTTTCGGTACTGCCTTGGAACTGGTGCAGATACCGTTAGCACTGGTTGCGGTGCGGCCTGTAAATTTACAAGAAACACTGCGAACCGGTGCGAGATGAATGGCTCGAGCGCACCGCACACCGAATTTGTTTTTTTTTCTTTTAAATGGTTAATTTTAAGGTCATTTGAATTTCTAATCTGCTAAAAGGCTTAATTATGGAAAAACAAGAAAAGTAATTGTACATTTGGCCGTCGAGGAGGCATATTGGCTGTAGAATTTGAAAAAGAAAATTTTCCCACCGTTTTGAAAAATTCAAGATAGAGATTGGTGGGAAATGCACAACAGTAGTCTGTGCAATGGGTACAATGGGAGCACCGATGTCAAGGCGTCTCAGACAAGGATAAATTGCACCGATGCTTGAGAGCTCTGAAGCACTGAGAAAAGTGAAAAATGCAGTTTTTTGGCCATAATTGTTTTTTTATTTAACCTTGTTCCAGTGCGTGGGGTTTTATAGGCGCACCGGTACAGTTTCTTAAGACCGCACCAGGCGGTTTCTGTTTTGGCGCGAGGTTTTATGGCACACCAGTGCGGAAGCTTTGTAAAGCACTGGTGTGCTATAGTAATAAAACGCACCAGGTGGGTGTGTACGGAGCGCACGATTTCCGATGTGCCAATGTTTTGTGCGCACCGGTGCTTTCTCTTGTTGAACGCACCGGTGCGGTTTAGGATGATAAGCGCACCAAATGAAAAACATCCGCAAAAACCTCCACCCGCCAACCTCCTCTAGTAACCTCTGCTAGAAACAGATGTCTGGGGTATTTTTATTAGGGGTTCCTCAAAAACATCCGCTAGAGGGTCTTTTCCTTGTAGTGTAGGTGGAGAAATTGCTGGAACAAGTGATAAAATCAATGTGGTTGGAAAGGAGCATCATTTGTCCTTGGATAATTGGGTGGGAGTTATGGAGAATAGCCACAAGATGATAAGTAAGAAGTCTCCATCCTCCCATAGTGTGAATACTTTTGAAGAGTTGGATAGGATCACTGAGTTGTATGCGGAAACATATTTTAGAGATAGCCAAAGATAAAGAAAGGGCAAGAAGTATGGGAAGAAATCAAAATGTCCATAAGACTTTCACTCCACCCACATCTAAGCTAAATATTGATTTTGGAGGATGGATAAATAATGCAAATATTTTGGTACCTGTGACTGAAACCATGAAGATTCCCTCCCAGATATATAAGTTGTTGAAATCCATTGGTGCTCCTAATGGAAAAGAAATGTCAAATTTTTCTAAATATGGATATGAATATGCCCCTATCACTTTGCAAAGTAGTGATATGTGTAGAGATAACAGAGACCATAAACCTTTTTTCATCACTATGTTGGTCAATGGAATTCTTTTGCACAATTGTATGTTTGATTATGGGGCATCATCTTGTGTCATGACTAAGAAAGTCATGAATCAGTTAAACTTGAGGATTTCTAGACCCTACCACAACATTTGTGCTATGGTTTCAAAAATTATTGAAGTTTGTGGTTTGATAAAGAATATTCAAGTCCACTTGGAAGTACATCCTGATATTACAATCACCATGGATATTTTGGTGATTTATGTGCCTGATGCTTAGGGGATTTTATTTTCTAGGAAGTAGGGAGCTAATATAGGGGATAGTTTGCAAATGAATTTAGACTATGCTACCATCCCTAATAGTGCGAGCATCATGGTTAGGTTGGATAGGGAGTTGGAGAGAAAGTTTCATGGATTAGGTTTGGCACATGAATTTTTATGGTGCCCATTCAAGGTTTGGTAAGGGTGTTGGAATTGTCCTTACCTCCCCCCCTTGGTCATATATTCAATTTTTCCTTTAGATTGGAATTCAATGCAACTAACAATGTAGCTGAATATGAAGCTTTATTTTTAGGTCTATAGTTGGCAAAGGACTTGAACATTAATATTCTTAGTATCACGGGGGGTTCTGATTTAGTCTTTATTTAAACAAAGAATAAATTTGCATGTAATATTAATATATTAAAGAAGCATCGTAATGTTGTTTGGGATAACATGGAATATTTTGATGTGTTAGATCTTCAAGCAATTCCAAGAGAAGGAAATAAACAAGCTAATGAGTTGGTTTTTGTTTCATCTACCTTACATCTTGGAGACAACTTGATGGATGATAAGATCAATATGGAAGCTATATTTATACCATCAATTCCTCATAATAATGAGCATTGGAAAATATTTAATGATGAAAGGCAAGTGATTTGTTTTTAAAATAATATGGAGGAATTTTCTGGTTTTAGTGTTGGCTACAAGGAAGAAGTTTGTAATTATGAGGAGTGTAATGTTGTGTCAAATCCCGCTCCTAGGAATCGTGTAGCCATGGATCAGATGTTTGATAGACATGACGCTATAAAGATAAAAGGGGATAAAAAAATTGACCCAAGGGAATTTATTGAAGTAAACATTGGTACCCCTCATGATCCAAAGATTATCAAAATAGGGAAGGGTACCACTGAGGAAAGGGAAAAATTAATAAATTTACTTCAAGAATATAGGGACATTTTTTCCTTTTCATATGAGGAGTTAAAAGGTTATATGGAGGATGTTATGGAACATACTATCCCTCTTAAGGATGAAAATGCTAAACCCTTTAGGAAAAAACTTGTCAAATAAATCCTAATTTAGCCCGCTTGGTGCAAAAGGAGTTGCAAAAGATGCTCCAATCTGGGATATAGCTCACACTAGGCATTCTACATGGTGTTCAAACTTGGTTATTGTAAGAAAGAAGAATGGGTCAATCAGGTTATGTGGAGATTTTCGAAATCTTAATTTAGCTTATAAAAATGATAATTACCCTTTACCTAATATGGAAACATTATTTCAAAGGGTAATAGGATATGGAACGATGTTTTTATTAGATGGATTTTCAAGCTATAACCAAGTCATGGTGAAGAAGGAACATAGGCATAAGATAACATTCACCACACCATGGGGTAATTTTTAATATTTAAGGATTCCTTTTGGATTAACAAACGTTAGAGAAACTTTTCAAAGGGATATGGACTATGCCTTTAAGAGTCTAATTGGGAAATTCATTAAGATTTATCAAGATGATTTAACTATCTTTTCTAAAGATGGAATTTCTCATATGGGCCATTTGACACAAATATTTTATAGGTGTTGAGAGGATGGGATATCATTAAATCCTAAAAAATCTATTTTTGGAGTGATTGAAGGGAAGTTGCTTGGTCACATCATTTCAAAGGATGGGATCAAGATTGACCCTGAAATATTTGAGGAAATTCAAATGATTCCTTTGCCTCATAACATTAAAACCCTTCAATCCTTCCTTTGAAAGATAAATTTCTTTAGAAGGTTCATTCCAAATTATGTTGAGATTGTTAAACCCATTCAAACACTTTTAAAGAAAGATGTTAAGTCTTTTTTGGGAAAAGAAGGAAGAAAAGATTTTCAGGAAATTAAAGGTTTTATCGGTAAAGCACATGTTCTAGCTGTCAAAATTCGACTAACCCTGAATCCTATTGCAACAAATAATGCTATTTATTATAATTGTTAATTTAATCAGCCAATTTATCTGCAGTTTCCTACGATAAATATCGAAACAAATACACTGCAAACTACATAAATAATTTTCAGAAGAAAATAAAATCTGGAAGAAATATATGCACACACACACAAGATAACACCATTATTTATGGACCAATGTTCCCGAAAAACCCAACTTGGGAAAATCGGTGCAACAACTGAGGGTTTTATTATTATGCAGTAGTGAAATATTTGAGTACAATTGGTTGCCAAAATTGGAAATTCTACAAATAAAAATGGAAAAAATATCTAGTGAAGACTTTCCTCATTGCACACGTGAATTCGAGTATTGACCTCAGCCAGATTTGTGGCCATCCAAATTGCCTCTATGTAGTCACTACATCACTCTCACATAGGGTTTGCGTCACTCAGCTTGGAACTATGTCACCTCAAATTGTCTCGTCAGTTGTTTTCTTAGAAAGTCACCCTCCTGGCCTTTGGAAGCTCTGCACAACTTCTGACACTGAATCACTGCTTCTCCTCCAAAAAATACAAATTTCCCACTGAATTTGTTGCATTGCCACTACATCAACCTCACTGTGGCTTCTCTGCCTCTCAGCAAATGCACTCACTGGATTTGGAATGCCTCCTTTGGCTTCACTATCTATGCCCCTCTCTCACTGCTTCAATCTCACTGAATCACTTCCAGCAACAAATGCTGCTACTCTAGAAATCAGTTTCCTAGCAAAATCGAATTCTGCAAGTTTCTCAAGTGATTTCTCCAAGCCCCATCGACTTCTTATTTTAATCCTTCATTGAGACTTCAACGACCAAGATTAGATATTAATCAATGGCTAGGATTAACTAGAAATCAATCCATGTGACTTTCTAGAACATTCACACCATAACTTAATTAATTATGATTATTAATCATATTCCCTAAGTTTAAACTTAGGAAATAATTAAAAACTTACTAATAATCTAATTAAGTCATCTCTAGGTGGAATTTCCATAAACGATTTGTGGGTTTTGGAATTCTCATGTATTCTAGCCTCTCCACAAAATTTAAATGCTAGAACACATCTGATGCTACAAAAACTAACAATCCCTCTTAGCGAGGAATGTGTTCTAGTATTTCTACAACCCCAACAGTACTCTGCTTCTGCACCATCTCCTGTCACACTGCTGATTTCTAGCTATTTTTGCCCACCAACAACTGCACAACTCTGATACTGTTGCATCTATGCTGCCGTTGGCCCTGCTAAACTGTTATTTTTTGTAGCATCGGATGTGTTCTAGCCTCGAGATTTTGCAGAGAGATTAGAGTAATTGAGTACTCCAATACCCATAAATAGTTTATGGAAATTCCACCTAGATACAACTTAATTAAAATAATTAATCAATTTTTAATATTTTGTAAGTCTGAACTTAGGAAATATGATTAATTAAAATCTATTAATTAAGTCAGGTGTGAATCTTCTAGAAAAAAACAAAGATCAAGTTCTAGTTAATCTTAGCCATCAATTAATTTTTAATCGTGGTTTTTGATGTCTGAATGAGAGATTATAAGAAGAAACTCGATGGGGATTGGAGAACACACTTGTGGAGTTCGATTTCACTGGCAAATCAATTTCCAAAGTCGTAGCGCTGAGTTTCCAGAGAGAGAGCTAGTGAGCTAGAAGCAGTGAGAGAAGGGTAGGGACAAAAAGGTCATAGGAAGATTTTCCAAATCCGTTGAGTGCACAGCAGAGAGGCAGTGAGTGCCATAGAGAGGCAACGCAAAGGCCACACATAGGTAGCACAATAATTTATATGAGATCCATATTTTTTCTCGGACGTAGATTTGAGTCAGTGCTAAAAGCTGGAGAGAGAGTCTAGAGGCCAGGAGGGTCCAGTTTCCAAACAACAATTGATCAATTAGCGAGAGGGAAAGTTGTTCCAAGTTGTGGGGACAGAATACTGCGTAGGTTGGTGCAGTGAATGTGCAGAGGCAATGCAGAGCGGCTCATATTGAGCCAAGGTTAATTTGAATCGCCAGTGAGAGTGAGATTTTTCTCACTAGGCTCTTTGTCAGGTATTTCTATGTATGGTTTTCTAGATCTAAGCAACCATATATTTGTACTCAGATTTACTACTACATAATAATCAAACCCTTAACTGTTGCACCAGTTTTCCAAAGTTGGGTTTTTCTGTTACCATAGAACACAGTAAATAATTTATTCAATTTATTTAACAAATAGAAGAAACATAATCAGTTGTTGCAGTAGGATTCAGGATTTCTGAATTTTCACATGGTATCAAAGCACAGATAAAATTAGGAAGAGCTTAGTTGTAGACAGGAAGAGCGAGATTCAAAGCACTATCTAAGTAGCTGCTCAAAACCACAGAGGCTACGTATTCCATTGGATAGAAGGGAAATTTTTTGACGAAAAAGTATTTATCTGAGTGAGTCGACAGTGAATAAATTTTCTAGATCGAAGATTATCAGAGGCAGAGGGAGAAACAACATTTTCTTTGAAGAGTAGATATTCAGCTAGGACGGAGTTATTTTGCAGCAGTTTGTTGGTGCAGAATAGTGTCAGGAGGAAGGAAGAGCACACAATGAGGGAACTCTTTCCGTAAGGAATTTCTAGTTCAAAAAATTGATTTTTCACTGCAAAGCAGTAGTAGTTGTGAGCACATTTTCTCACTTGAGAAAGGAGTGCGTAAAGCCTAGCAACAGTTGAGCAGAGGAGAAGAGGAAGAGTTCTAAATTTTTGTAGAGATGGCATCAATAGGGCTGAGAGATCAAGATTGGTTGGATGGTTCATCCACCTACGTGATCTGAAAGAAAATATCTTTTCTTCTAGATGAACACGATCTCAAGGCCTATATTAGTAACATGTTAGCTATACCCATGGACCTAGATCAACTTAAGGCCTACAAGAAGGATATGGCGAAAGAAAAGAGGTCGATTCTCGATGGAGTTTGAGATCACATGGTATCACACATAGCTGGCAAGGAAACTGCCAAGTAGATGTGGCATGCTCTTGCTAGACAATACCAGGGATCTTCCGAGCAGTGAAAGATGTATTTGGAGAATTTGAGGTGTACCAGGATGAAGAAAGGGGATCGTATAGACCCCTTCCTTACTAAACTTTTGGATTCCCAAGATCAGCTCTCTATAGTCGGGTCAGTGCCCCAACCTACAGAATTGGTGCACTTAGCCCTGAACAAAGTTTCCAAGGAGTGGAAAGTGATTTTCTAGAGTATCCTATGTAGAGAAAAATTTCCAGATTGGGACAAAATGTGGGTTGATATGCAACAAGAGGAGATGAGGCAAGACTTGGTGAAGAGCACCAGCAGTGGAAACAACAACAGTGGGGTGAAGGAAGTGAAAGAAGAGGATAATTCAACCCTAAGTACATTTCCAAGGACAAGTGCTTCAAATGTGGTGAACTTGGTCACTACAACACCCAATGTACTCTCATAAAGAAGGACAAGGAGGAGAAGAAAGATTAGCAGGCTGCATCCACCAAGATTGATAGGTTGTCCTCCATATTGGAGGAAGATTTTTCCATGATCACTGATATACCTCCAAGAGTGAGGTGGGGTGATTTTTTTTGTAGCCCTAAAGTGCTACAAGATGGACAGGATCCTTGAGGAGTCCACCTCTTGGATCAATACCTTGCTACAGGATCCCATAATAGTAGTAGCAGGATGGACCAGTGACAGTTGGTGAAGTCAGGTACTAGAGTGACAGATTCAGTAGATAGTAGTGGTCTGAGATTGAGCGACACAAAGCGGTGTTGGCAGCATTGTGGTTAGCATAGTGGAGAGTCACCAGCAATGCAAAAGCTTTAGTGACAACGCAAAGAATAGGAGCAGTAAGGACTCAGGTGACATATGCATCAAACTGAACATAGTTGGCTCAGTATGATGGACATCTCTTAGTTGCAGCAGCAATATATGAGAGATAGTTGCAGATGTTGCAACAACAACAACAACAAAGTTGCAATGCAGATGTAGTAGTTGACAACAATTAAGTAGGGTCACCAACAGCACAGATGCAACGCATATCATAGTTGCGCAATAGTTGGTGGGAAGCAGCGACCAGACATCAGCAGGGCAACAAGAGATGGTGCAGAGGCAGTGTATTATAGTTGCATTACTAGAACACTTTCCTCGCTAAGAGGGATTGCTAGCTTTTGTAGCATCAGATGTGTTCTAGCCTCGAGATTTTGTAGAGATGTTAGAATACATGAGTACTCCAATACCAAGAAATTGTTTCTAGAAATTCCACCTAGAGACGACTTAATTAAAATAATTAATCAATTTTTAATATTTCCTAAGTCTAAACTTAAGAAATATGATTAATTAAAAGGTATTAATTAAGTCAAGTGTGAATCTTCTAGAAAAAGGCATGGATCGAGTTCTAGTTAATACTAGCCATCAATTAAGTTTTAATCGTGGTCATTGATGTCAATGAGAGATTATAAGAAGAAACTCAATGGGGCTTGGAGAACACACTAGTGCAATTCAATTTCACTAGCAGATCAATTTCCAGAGTAGCAGCGCTAAGTTTCCAAAGAGAGAGCTAGTGAGCTCGAAGCAGTGAGAGAGGGGCAGGGATAATAAGGTCGGAGGATTATTTTCCAGATCCAGTGAGTGCACAACAGAGGGGCAGTGAGTGCCACACAGAGGCAGTGCAGAGGCCACGTAGTGCTTCAGAGGAGATTTGTATTTTTGCTAGGAATTAGAGTTGATTTAGTGCCATAAGCCAGAGAGAGAGTCTGGAGGCTAGGACTACTTTCCAGACATTAGCTGGTCAATTAGCGAGAGGGAAAGTTGTTCCAAGTTGTGGGTATGTAGTACTTCATAGGCTGACAAAGTGACTACACAGAGGCAGTGCAGAGCAGCTCATCTTGAGCCAATGTCAATTTCAAATCGCAAGTGGGAGTGAGATTTTTCTCACTAGACCCTTAGTTAATTATTTCTCTGTATGGTTTGCTAGATCTAAGAAACAATAGATTTGTACTCAGATTTACTACTGCATAATAATCAAACCCTCACTTGTTGCACCAATTTTCTCAAGTTAGGGTTTTTGAGGGACTTAGTCCAAATAACAGTGTTATTTGTGTGTGTGTGCATATATATTTCCAACATTATTTTTCCACGATATTTATTTTGTGAAGGCTGCAATGTATTGGTTTCGATATTTACTGTAGAACACAATAAATATTTTGTTCATTTTATTTAACAAATAGAAGAAACTTAATCACTTATTCCAGTAGGATTCGAGATTTCCAAATTTTCACATGAGTTGCTGCCAACATTGCATCTGTGCTGCAACTCTGTTGTTGCAACTAATGCAACATCTGCAACTCCCTCTCATTTTCTATTGTTGCAACTACAACATCTGCAACTAAGAAAATATCCAAAATACTGAGCCAATTATTTCTAGTATGATGCATCTGTCAACCGAGACCTGATTTCTACTAGCCTCTGTGTTGTCACTAAAGGCTTTGTGCTATTGTTGACTTTGCATTGTGCCAAATGCACTACTTCCAACTCTGCACTGCGCTCCCCAGCATCTAACTGTAACTAGTCTCTACAACTGTCACTCTCGCATCTGACTGCATCAATTTCCATTGGTCCATCCTACTACTGAATATTGTGGGCTCCCATAGCAAGGTAATGATTCAAGAGGTGGACCTCCTCAAGAATCCTGCCCATATGTAGTACTCTGGGGCTACAAAACCAAGTCATTCCACCTCACTCCTAGAGGTATGTCTGCAATCACAGAAAAATATTCCTCCAACTTGGAGGAAAATCTATCAATCTCACCAGACGCTGCCGGTTAGTCCTGCTTCTCCTCCTTGTACTTCTTCCTGAGAGGACACTAAGAACTGTAGTGGCCTAGCTCACCATACCTGAAGCACTTGACCTTCGACAGATCCTTCTTCTTCCTAAGCTTACCCTATCCCTAACTGGGAACCTTCGATGCAAGGGCCACATTCTCCTCTCACTTTAACTCCTTTTATCCATCGGTGTTGTTGTTGCCACTGATGGTTTTCTTCATAAGATCTATCCTCAAATCCTCCTGCTACAAGTCTGCCCACATTTTGTGCCATCTTGGAAAGGTTTCTCTTCCCAAAATACTTTGGAAAAACACCTGCCACTCCTCAGAGATAGAGTTGAGCGCTACTCGCACTAGCTCTGTGGGTTAAGGTGTTGACCCTACAGCTGCCAACTTATCTCATATCTGTTGAATCCTGGTAAAAAAAGGATCTATGTGCTCCCCTTCTGCATATGGGTGCATCTCAGCTTTTCTTCTAAGTATATCTTCCGTTGCTCGGAAGTTCCTTGGTATAGCATGGAAAGAGAGTCCCACATCTCTTTGGTCATTCCAAGGGCCGCTATGTGTGATACCACATGATCCCGTACTCCATCAAGGATCAATATCTTTGCCTTATCCATCTCCTTGTATTAATACAGCTAATCTGGATCCTAGGGATATCTACCACGTTATCGATATATGCTTTGAGATAGTACTCATCTAGAAGGAAGGAAATCCTTTCCTTCCAGATCACATAATTGGAAGCTCCATCCGACCTATCCCGATCTCGAAGCTCGGCTGTGGCCATCTCAAAAAATGACAAAAATATCCTCTTCCCTTTTTCTCAGTTGCTGCTCAACTCTACGCATTCCCTGCTGGAGTGAGAAACTCAACCTGTGAAAAATCCTAGATCTGGATTCCTACTGCAACAAATCTGAATTACTTCTTCTATTATGTTTCATAATTATTTCATTACTGTGAAATATCAAAGTAGTCTCTGAAGCGGTCTATACAAATAATGTTGTGGAATAAATCTAAGTGTTGAAACAATCTAAACAAAATAAAATGAAAAAATCCACATGTGATATAGTTATTTTTGGACTAAGTCCCCGAAAAAACCCAATTTGGGAAAATCGGTGCAGCAAATCTGAGGGTTTGTATTATTAAGCAGCAAAATCTTGAATACAACTAGGGTGCCAACATCTGGCAAACCCTTCAAAGAAATCTAGACAACAATATAATTATGAGATATAACTCACTCTACAAGTCTTCGGCTGATCAAAAATAGTGTTGGTGAAGTCCTCACTTCCTCTGCGTGATTGCCTATGCTGGATCTACATAAGCCTGCGCGGGAAAGCTCGAGGAACTACGTCACCTCTTACTGCAATAAATCTGGCTAATCTGAGACTGGATTTTGGCTCTCCTGGCTCAGAAAGCTCAGCCTCTAGCTATCTCTGGACTGACTCCAAGAGACACTGCGTTTTTTTTGCGTGATTTCCTGCAGGGCCTACGTCACCTCTTCAGAAAATTGTGTTGTCTCTCTCTGCGTCACCTATGCCTCTCTCTAAAATGCACTCCTGGTCCTCCTGACCAGTCTTTGCTTCTGCCCCTCTCTCGATCTAATCACTGAATCACAATCACTTAGCAAGCCCTACCCTAGCGATTTGATTCTTGATCAAAAGTTGTGTCTCCTCACACAAATTCTAAAATGCTCAATGGCTCAAGTCTCACAATGTTGTTTCCATAGGCCCCTCACCCTCCTTCTTATATTCTTCTGTTGAACCTTCAGCGGCCAAGATTAAAACATAATAAAGGGCTAATATTAACTTAGAGGTGATGCATGGCTTTATCTAGAAGATTCACACTTAGTTTAATTAATACCCTTTAACTAATCAATTTCCCTAAGTTTAGACTTAGGAAAACATTAAAAAACAATTAATTAATTTAATTAAACCATCTCTAAGTGGAATTTTCCAAAACCATTTCTAGGTTTTATGGAATACATGTTTCCTAGCCTATATACAAAGTTACAAGGCTATAGCACATCCGATGCTACCATAAATCAACATAACCCACAATGACTATTGATCTGCAAGGGAAATTGAACTTATAAGACTAAAAGTTCCCTGAGGAAAATTTTCCCTCAGTGTGTGCTCTTCTTCCTCCCGACGCTAGTTCTGCTCTGGAAAACTGCCACAAAACCACTGCGTCCAGCTGGAGATCTGCTCTACAAGAAAAGATACTAGCTTCTCCCTCTGCCTCTGGAATCCCTCGATCTAGATAAATCTGATTTCTATGTCGCTTTCTCCGAGAAATTGGTTTTTCCTCAAGAAATTGATCTCTTGGCCAAGGTAACTGCACTACCTTCTGGAGTTTCAAATTGTTGCTAACACAGAGCAGCGAAACTCCTCTTTTCTTCTGCTACTAAGCTCTCTAGCTGATCATATGCGCTTTGATACGATGGGAAAATTCGGCTAACCCCGAATCATTTTGCAGAAACTGATGTTGTTTCTTCTAATTGTTAATTTAATTAACCAATTTATCTGCAGTTTCCTACAGCAAATATTGAAACAAATACACTGCAACCTACACAAATAAATTGTGGAAAAAAATAAATGTTGGAAGAAATATATGCACACACACACACACACACATGAGATAACACCGTTATTTTTGGACCAATGTCCTAGGAAAAACCCAACTTGGGAAAACCGGTGAAGCAACTGAGGGTGTTATTATAATGTAATAGTGAAATATCTAAGTACAATTGGATGCCCGAACTATAAATCCTACAGAGAAAAACTAGCAAAAATATCTAGTGAGGAATTTCCTCACTCCATAGGTGAATTCAAGCACTGACCTTAGCTCAATCTGGAACAGTCCAAACTACCTCTGTCTAGACACTGCGTCACTCTCACACAGGCTCTATGTCACTCAACTTGGAACTGCGTCACCTCAAGTTGTCTTGTTAGATACTGCCTAAGAAACTGACCCTCTTGACCTCTGGAAGCTATGCCCAACTTCTGATACTGAATCACTTCTTCTCCTCCAACAAATATGAATTTCCCACTAAAACTATTGTGTTGCAACTACGTCAGCCTCACTGTGGCTTCTCTACCTCTCTATAAATGCACTCATCGAATCTATAATTCCTCCTCCAACTTCACTATCTCTACCCCTCTCTCATAGCTTCGATCTCACTAAATCACTTATGGCAACAAAACGTTGCTACCCTGGAAATCGGTTTCCCAACAAAATCGAATTTTGCAAGTGTCTCAAGTGATTTCTCCAAGCCCCATCAACTTCTTCTTATAATCCTTCTTTGAGACTTCAATGACCAATATTAGATCTTAACGAATGGCTAGGATTAGATAGAAATCGATCCATGTGACTTTCTAGAACATTCACACCATGACTTAATTAATTCTGATTAATTAATCATATTCCCTAAATTTAAACTTAGGAAATAATTAAAAATTGAGTTATAATCTAATTAAGTCATATCTAAGTGGAATTTCCAGAAACGATTTCTGGGTTTTGGAGATCTCATATATTCTAGCCTCTCCATAAAATTTCAAGGCTAGAACACATCCGATGCTACAAAAACTAACACTAGTGAGCCCTGATTATTCAAAGGAGTTTTTGATTTTCTCTTTTGCATCTGAAACTACTATTCCTGGAGTGTTACTTCGAAAGAACAATGAAGGGTATGAGCAACCTACTTCTTTTATGAGTAAATTCCTTCAAGGTTCTGATTTGAAGTATAACACCTTGGAAAAGCAATTTTATGCCTTAGTCAAGTCTCTTAAGAAATTTAGATTTTATGTGGGATATTCTAGAAGTCTCTGTTGTGAAGGACATTTTAACTCAAATTGATTGCTTAGGAACTCGATCTAGGTGGGTCTCTAAGATTCAAGAGTATGATTTAGATATTAGACCTACCAATTTGGTAAAGGGCCAAGTTTTGTCCAATATCTTGAATGAGGGGAATGAGAAATCGTTAGGAATGATTTATCATAATGATTTGGAATTAACTTCATCAGAAATTCAAAGGTTGAGTCAACTAGAACGGTATAAAGACATTATTTATTACTTGCAAAATTTGTCATGTCCTACCCATTTAGTTGGATATAAAAGAAGAGAATTAAGGCTTTGATCTGAATTTAATAAGGAATGATATAGAATACAAATGCAATCAAAAATACAAAGATGCAACATGAATAATATTTCATTTCATTAATATCAAGTATTGAAAATGCTTACAGACAAAATTGAAAGGAACTAGCTCTGGCGATGGTAGCTTATCTCTGAGAAGAGAAGTGGAGGCTACATGCCTCTAAACTGTGTTACAATGAGGCTCAAGGGCCTTTTTATTATTGAACAATAAGATAAAACCCTAACCCGAGGAGATGTAACACCAAGAGTTTATGGGCCCCATTGGGGTTAGTTGGGCAGCCAACTTCTCGGGGTCATAATTTGGTCATATTATATTCGTTTGGCGTGTATGATACCTCATTGGAAATATATCTCCAAGGAATATAGGTTTTGTTGCGATCCTCTACCTCTAGTTACGAGACTGCAATGGACCTCAAAAAAGTGTCATTTAGGAGGTCAAAATTGCTCTGGAAGTTCAGGACCCGAAAATTGCTAAAAATAGTAAAAAAGAAAATTGATGAAACTATCTAGGTGGAATAGGCGAGTGGCCACCAATATCCACCTAGATCATTCCCCCTCCCTTAGGAAGCAATGGTCCCCATTGCGTGCAGAGCCTCCATGGGGTGGGGAAATTTCTGTTGAACCTGGTCTTTGGTGAACCACTTGCCCTCGTGAAGGAGTTGGTTTGCTTTAACAACTCGATATAGCTGGATTCGCTATTGGCGAGTGCTCTTAAGTTGTTTATCCATGATCCGATCGGTTGCAGCCTATTCCATGCTGTCTAGATTTAAATCTGTCGGCGTGAGTTGTTCTGTAATGTCGAATGTGTCTAGTAATGGTGGAAAGCATGATCGAAGGCGATCCACATTGAACACTAGGTGCAGGCCAAGAAATGGGGGAATGTTGTGCTCAAAAGAATTGTCTCCCACTGCCTTGATGATGGTGTAAGGTCCATAACGGAGTGGTCTAAGTTTCCAATGGGCTCCGATTATGTGTTCTTTCTGCAAATGTAGCCAAACTTTGTCACCCATGTAAAACTTGTGTGGCACCCTATGTTGATCATGTCACTGCTTGTAATTGGCATGGATTTCTCCAATATGTCATGAACCTGTTGGCGGATGTGTTGAATGCCCTCAATGAAGCTATTCACCTTGTCAGCTTCACACTGGACATGAGCCGAATCTTCCTGAGTAGCCGCAAATGACATGGCTATGTCATTGGGACATAGTGGTTGGAATCCCAAGCCCACCTGAAAGGGGCTGTGTCCAGTTGTGTTGTGGAGAGCTCGGTTATAGCTCTGTTGTAAATATGGGAGGCTCTCATCCCATGTGCGTGGATGCTTTGAGTTGTACATGCATAGAATGTGTACGATCATCCTATTGACGACCTTTGTCTGGCCATCAGTTTGGGGATGGAAATATGTGGACTTGGTGAGCTTGGTGTCCAACATCGACCAGAGGCTGGACTAAAATATATTGACGAACCTATTGTCCTGATCTGAGATGATAGACTATGGGATCCCAAAGTGTACCCACACTCATTCAAATAAGAGTTTAGTAGTGATTTCTACTGTGATATTCTTCTTTCATGCCGCCATAATGGCCATCTTCGAGAATTTGTCGACGACAAAAACAAAACAGTCGTTGCCATGCTTAGTAGAAGGAAGGTCTGACATGTAATCCATGGATAAGGATTCCCAAGGTCAACTAGGGGTAGGCAATGGAGTATAAAGGCCTTCCTTCTTGATGGTTGGTTTGAAAATGACGTAGGCAGTGCAAGACCTAATGTATTTTTTGACATTTTGTCCAAGGTTCGACCAATAGAAATACTTTTGCAGTGTTGCCATTGTCTTCTCTACCTCGAAATGCTCAACAAGCCAATTATAGTGTGCTTCCAAAATCATCTTAGCACACTCGCTTGAAGGAATACAAAGGTGTCCCAGGTGACATAGAAGTGCATCCTGGAGGTGAAAATATGGAACTTGCTTACCCTCCAAAAGCATCTTGTATGTGTGGCCGAATTTTGGATCGCCTTTGTAGAGAAGTGGCCAATCAGAAGTCTCGTTCACACAAGATTTGAGCACGGTGGTTAGCACCATGATTAGTGATCCGCTGAGGCAGCCTACTGTTGTATCTCCTAGAGACAGCCTAGAGTTGTGATAGACCAGTGCCTAGGACATCTTAGCATAACAAGGAGCATATAATAAGGTGCGTGAAGTTGTCAGCTTCAGCTCACATGCTATCTCCTGTAAATAGGGAAATGAAATAGAATGGGACCAAACTCTCAGAAACTGATACAGGAAAAAGGGATACTGCAGAGGCAAAATGAAAAACTCTCAATGCAAAAGCAACAAACAATTCAGAGACAGTTTACTGTAAAGCGGGCCAATTCAGAAATACCTCACAGACAGAAATTATCAGAAGGTGTATGTAGTGAAAGAAATAATAAGAGGATATTAGTTAACATTGAGCTGATACCCAAATATACAATACCACCATGCATGGGCTTACCAATCTAAGAATCCATACATGATAATAGCATTTTAAAAGCACCCTCCCAAGGTAACTAATATAGCAAAAACACGGTTTAGATGAGTAATGAAACAAAATATCATGCATGAGCCATATTTAAAGCGCTTGACTGATCCAAGTATGGGCATCAACTAGGATGAATCCTTACCAGAAATTAGTGAGCCACTCGCATTCCAAAACATGATACAATAAAGGTGGGTGAGATGAAAGGATATATTAAATAACATATAAAAGAGAGTTACAGACTGTGAAATACCAAAGACCAGAATCCTCTTGACAGATAGAACTCCTCCTCACTGAGACCCTATGGGCTCTGTGCCTTCATACAAAATTTTTACACACTGTATACAAAAGCCTTTCTCTGCATAATTTTCTGATAAAATCTGGAACCCTTACAATGTTTTTTTTCATGGTTTTTATAGGAGAAACCAAAACCTAGCAAAAGAGGTAGGTGATGAACATTTAATTTTTATAATTAAAACAAAATGGCGGAGGCGTGCTAGCCCATACTGCTGAATGCCTATGCTGTGTTGTTTGTACTATGTTGTCTGCCTTTTGAAGTAAATGCACTGGGTGGAAATTTCTTCAAGAGCATGATATAGGGATAACCATACCAACATTCTGTCCTTTCCTGAAGGAAAATTCGACTGAAATAAGACCTGGAGGGTATTTTTTTTTGTGCATCGTACCCTTTTCTGGCTAGACCCTGAGTTAGGATTGAAGATCTTCAATATTGGACACTGAATTCCTGAATCTTCCACTGATACTCTTTGCCGCAGCATTAATGTCTTCTTCTGCAAAAATCTGCGCTTTGAATAACTCCGGAGGGTTTGATAGATTTTTGCCCTACTCCTTTTAATGAAAGTTGTGTCGTAGCAGCTTCCCAAATCTTTCTTCATAAATTTTGCCGCTGAACCATTATCCTTTGACGTGTACTCGGCTCCTGTAATGGATACATCAATTTATGATAATTCTCCACTGCTGCGAACCTGTAAAACCCACGAATTTGTTAAAGAAAACCACGCACAGGAGAGTGAACACAGTGAGGATCATGATGAGACAACACGACATGGTGGGGCGGTCAAGAAATGCAGAACAATGGTGGGAAGTGCAGCGTGACGGAGGGAGGTAACAATGGAGAAGGTTGGCGAAAAGCTATCACGATCGTGGAAATACAAAAGAAATGAAGAAATGAACCAATATGGGTCTAGGTGGCGAAGAACACGTGGGGAAAGACTGAGGGACAGGTGGTACGACACCGAGACAGCGGGAACGGATGACGTGGAATGCTGACTGTGGGAGCCAGTCAAAGATGGAGATAATCAAATCCTGACCGTCCGATTTCCGGAGGAGATCGATGGTTGGAAGAGCACCGGAGACAATAGGCAGTGGGCCAGGGGCACTTTTAGCTTGGGTTAATGTTCGTGCAGCTTCGAAGCGCGATGACTGTCAGATGATGACCTCCAGATCGGACGACTATGGTAAATATCGCTGCGTGACTTCAGTCGAACGATAGTGCGCGATGAACGGCGGTATTGGGGCCGTACACAGGGATGCGTGGCAGGCGTTGAATGGAATCACTGGCCCATGGAGAATTACCGCCTACCGCCGAAAGGCGGTGCGATATAAACCGACGGTTTTGGAGCAGTGTTTGGAGCGTGGTGACCACCAAGGATGGATAGGCTGTGGACCGTTGATTTCATAATTTGATCGGAAGGCAGGCAGGTGGGTTATGGGTACGACAGAGATGAATGATAGTCGTTAGATCTGTATAGATCGATGGCTCGGAGAACGCCCGATATTCGTTTAATCAGCGCCTATAGAGCTTAGTGCTCGGTCGAGTGCCTGGGTTATATGGAGCGAAAACCTGAAGGGCTAAGGCTGAAGGAGCTATGCCTTGAATATTTTAAAATATGAATTTCCAACCCTTGACAATGTATTTTAGAGGCGGGCAGTGATAACGATAGGCTTGAGGAGGGTTTTCCAAGGATGCAAGGGAGAATTTGAGAGCTTTGAGCCAGATTTCCCATGGAATTTTATGTGAAAGGGATTATGATCAACATCGGCTCCACCTGGGGACGACATGTTCATCTTTGGACATGTCGAGAACTCGCAAACCCTCTGATCATCTTATATGCAGACCCTGTTTTCCAGCACCTCCATCTTTCACTTTATAATTCATCACAATACCAACATTTATTCAAATGAAAACAAAAAGGAAACTATCATACAATATAATACACCAGGCTACCTCGGCCTGAGTCAGAACTGAAAGTAGGGCTTGAGAAATTGACCATTCACAGGGGCATCCAACAGGTCGCCTTGTAAATTCTCCAACCTGAAAGTATTATTGCTCCCCTGTTCCACAATTTTGAATGGACCAAACCAGAGGGGGTCTAATTTTCCATGCTTACCCTTCTCAGCTCTCCGGATATCCCACCTAAGCACCAAATCACCAATCTGCAGCTTCCTATCTTTTGCGTGCTGATAAAAAATGTATTTCATTTTCTCTTGATATTCTATTAACCTCTGGTTCACCTGGTCCCGTGCTTACTCTAATTCCACCAATTGGTTGATTCTCCTGATAATATCATCATGTTCCTCCTGGCTTTCTTGCATGAAACGGGCCACTGGTAAGGCTATCTGTACAGGAAAAACTGTTGCTCGTCCATATACCAATTCATAAGGAGATTTCCCAGTTGCCCTCTTACTGGTTATTCTATTAGCTCATAGAGAAAACTTCAATTGGGAATCCCAATTCTTCTAATTTTCATTGATAGTCTTCTTCAAGGCCCTTACCAGAGTTTTATTTGAAGACTCTGCCAAGCCATTTCCTTGTGGATAGTAAGCTATAGAGTGACTCAGTGTGATATTGTATTGCTGACAGAAATTCACAAATTTTGCAGACTTGAAGGCCTGTGCATTGTCAGTTACTATCCTAGCAGGACAGCCAAACCTGGATATGATGTTTTCCTCCATGAACTTTATGATCACAATATCTGTAGCATTCCTTGCAGGTATGGCTTCCACCCATTTAGTGAAATAATCTGTGGCTGTTAATATCCATTTATGTTTTCCACTATATGGAGGATGTATTTCACCTATAAATTCAATACCCCACTGTTTGAATGGTTCATCCACATGCACTGGAATCAAGGGAAATGGTGCAGATTTTTGTCTCTCAGCGAACTTCTGACATTTATCACATGCTCTTACCCTGACAAAAACATCTCCAAAAAGATTTGGCCAATAGAAGCTAGCTTTCAGAATTTTATGAGTTGTGGCCCTCCAGCTGTAGTGACCTCCACAGATCCCTTCATGGAATTCTGCTATGATACTCTCCATTTCACTCTCTGTGAGACACAGGAGTAATATGCCTAAGGGATCTCGCCAGTATAACCGACCATTGGCGATTATATACTTCTGTAATTTCAACCGTAATGCTCTGTATTTTACTTTATCACAACTTGGAGGGTGGCTAAGTGTAAGGAGATATTCTACTATCTCTTTGTACCATGGACTGGTGAGGTACTTTACATGTATCTCTGGAGTAGCTACCCCAATCCCTTGTCTCTCTTCTTTCTCTTCAGATTCCTCACCTGCTATAATGGACAAATTTATGCCCAGGGCTTGATTGTTTGACTCAGATAACATTTTGGCAAGCCCCTGTCCTTTTATGAGCTTAGTAGGGCGTATGTCTAAGTCATACTCCTATATCTTGGCAATCCACCTTCCCCTTTTTCCTTCACTATCCCCCTAAATAAGGATATCCTTTACAGCAGCTGCAGGTACAAATGCAGTAATGTGGGACTGTAAGATATATACACGGAATTCTTTGAGGGATTTCACTAGGGCGTATGCTTTCTTTTCCAATATGTTATATTTTAATTCTGCATCCCGGAGCACCTGACTGAAAAAGGCAATAGGCTGCTCATACCCTTCCTCATTTTTCTGCAATAAAACTCCTGCTATTGTATGAGGTGATGCAAAAGAAAAAACCATGAAAGGTTTATCATAATCTGGTCTAGCTAGCACAAGGGCTTCTGCAAAAGCATTCTTTATCCTGGTAAATGCCTCCCGGGATACTTGTGACCACTTTACCTCATTATTCTTCTTCAGCATATCTGTTATATGCCTAACTATCTCAGCATAGTTAGGGATAAACCTTCTCAAGAAATTTATGCGCCCAAGGAATACTTGTATTTATTTCTTATTTCTGGGAAAAGCAATATTGTTTATAACCTCTACCCTCTTAGGATCTATCTTCACCCCATCTTTAGTCACAATATGGCCCAAAAGCTTTCCCTCTTCTAATGAAAATAAAGACTTTTGAGGATTCAGAGAGAGCCCATACCTTCTGCATTTCTCAAAATTTCTCCGCAGATGTTCAATGTGCTTAGCATCATTCTTGGAAAATATAGTGATATCATCAAGGTATACTACCAGAAATTTATCCTTCTCCCCAACAAAAGCAATGTCCATTGCCCTCTAAAAAGTGGCCCCTGCGTTGATCAATCCAAAAGGCATCCTGGCATACATGAATGTACCCCATGGTGTGGTGAAAGCAGTATTCTTTTGATCCTCTAGAAGTACAACCACTTGATTATAACCAGAGAATCCATCCATCATTGACATTCTGGTAGCTCCGACCACTTTCTGCAGGATGTGATCCATTTTAGGTAGTGGATAATTATCTTTTAAGGATGCTCTGTTTAAGTTTCTAAAATCCACACACAGCCTTATTTCTCCATTCTTCTTGCTAACAGGGACAAGGTTTGCCACCCACTCAGAGTACCTCAGTGGTACAATTATTTTGGCTTTCAGTAGCTTCTTAATTTCTTTCTCAATAGAAGGCAGCAGCAGGGGATTGATTTGCCTGAGCTTTTGCTTATGGGGCTTTGCATCTGCCTTTAGCGGAATTTTGTGTTGCATAATGTTGATATCAAAAGTTTTCAAGTCCTGATAGGACCATGCAAACACATCTTGGTAAGACTGGAATAGCTTCTGATATAGCTTTTTATATTCTTCTGGGACTTTCTTGGACAATTTGACAATTTTGGGCTCAGCCCCAGTACCCAAATTTAGGTCTTCTACCTAATTTTCTTCTATCACTTTTCTTGGCTGCAATGAGACATCATTCTTGTCAAACAGTCTTTCTAGAGGCACCAGCCCTCTAGGTATTATGTTTCCCTTCAACTGCAACACTTTATTTCTTGCCACTTTTTCCTCCCAATTTATTTTTGGAGCATCTTCAGATTCTACCTCTTCTTCATCATCAATCTCCATGTTGGAGAACTCTCCTACTGTTTCCAGGAATCTCTTCATTTGTTCTTCATCTTCAAATGCCTGCCAGTGTTTGATGTTGTCTGGGATTGAAGGCCGGTAACGCACTTCAACTTCATATCTTAACAGAGGGTTCTGAGGTGGTCGAAATGTACTAGCAGCCACAGCAAGGGAATCAGCCATCCTATTCTATTCTCGGGGCATGAATTGGATATTAAATGCCAAGAAGAAATTCTCTATCATGTCCCAAACTTCATTCCTATAAGCCCTTAGCCTAGGATGCTTGGTCTGACACTGATTCCTGATTTGTCTAACCACCAGTTCTGAATCTCCCAGAACTTTTAAAATTTGTATATTCATATTTCCGGCTGCTTGCAATCCTAACAGGAGTGCTTCATATTCTGCCACATTATTTGTGGCTTCATATTCTAGTTTAAAAGACAATGGCACCCATCTGCCTGTAGGAGAGATTAATAATATACCTGCTCCATTTCCTTCTCTTGAATTTGCTCCATCAAAATGTAGTGTCCATATTCCTGCTTCCATGCTCTCTGAGGGCTGCTCACTCTTGATCTGGTAGAAGGATGGTTCATGAGCATAGTCTTGATCTTCTTCCAGCATCAAGCATGAAAAATCCCCCTCCTTACTGTAGACTGGTGAATTTACAGAGTTGTCAGCCTTAGTCACCATCTTGACAAATCTAGTCTCCCTGTATAGTCTCCTTTCTTGGCCACCAAAAACTGGGATAGTGGCATATGTTAAGTCCGTCTTGATTGATCCACCAATTTTTGTTCCCCAGGACCTTGACAGCAACATACCTAAACGAGCTGGGATGTCAGCCACCACGATGTCCATTACCACACTTTCTGCTGGGATTTGGGCCAAATTGACCACCAAATCCTTGATCATCCCTAAGAATTTAACTCTTTTGGAATCAAATGAGTAGAGGTCTTTATATGGACGTGTGATTTGTAAACCTAGTTGTTCCATGACTGACAGAGGCATAAGATTATGGGTAGCTCCAGAATCTAGCATACAGTTGTGTAATAGCAGGTCATGGATTACTAGAGACACATAGAAGGGAGGAGTAGAGGGATCTATCTCCTCGACATGTGGGCCAAAAACTACCATGGGTCTTTCTTCTTGAAGGTTGAGACTATCTGGGATGATTGGTGCTTCTGGAGGGAGCATAAAAGATGTGACTTGAGATTGATATGCTGGTTGTTTCAACAGTTCAGTCAAGGGGACTGGGATTTTGACCTTTTCAAGTTCTTTCTGCAGATTGAAAACAGGAGGGGATTTTTCTATCACAACCTCTTTGGACTCTTTATTTTCAGCTGGGGGCTGGGCTTCTTTTGACACAGATTTGGCATTAGAAGAAGTGACAGCTTTTGAAGAAGAAGGAATTTGATCATTAGACTGCAAAGGTTTGTTTAGAGGTTGCTTACCTTTGTCTGTAGCTTTCTGCATTGTAGACTCCTTTTGAGCATGTGCTTCCTTCTGGGGTAGTTCTTATTCTTGCTCTTCGGTACGAGTCCTCTTCCTAGAAGATCTCAGATTATATCTTCTATTGAAATGAGCTTGCAGGAAATCATCGAATTGTTTACAATAATGATCAAAATCTGCTTGATATTCATCTCTGATCTTTTCTTCTTCTTGCACTGAGCACCCGACTTCATTATTCCCCTGCAAAGGGCATTATTCTCCGTCACTATTTGAAAAGGCAAGATTTGCATCCTCTAGCCCATAGGCAGCATCTCCAGTGGAGTCATCTACTGGACCTTCTAGGTACAATGGGTGTGGCACCTGATCCTGTTGCTCCTTCGCTTCCCTTGGCAATATTTGCAAGGGTGGCTTCCTGTACTGAGGATTGTATCCTCTGTTTGGAGCATTCTGGAAATTTCTGAAGGCTGAATTCTTGGCCTCAAACTCAAGCTTAACCATTTTCTTAATTAATTTTCTCATTTATTCTATTTTCTCAGTGACTGAGTCTCTGTCTTGGTTAGAGGTAGATACCTCTTCCTTACCCCTTCTTCTAGTATCTTGTTCAGATTTTCCTTTCGATTTACCAGTGGAGGCAAAGTTTGCTTCCAACTCTAGTGCATCCGCCTGAGCATCATCCAGAGTAGCAGGCTTTCTTTCTCTGAGTGAGAAACCAAATTCTGAATCAAAGGCTGCTACAAAAACAACTTTAGCAGCAGTTTGATGGGGTTTCATATTAGTAGGGAGACTCAGATATAATTTATTAAATCTCTTGATAAATTCTGACACTCCTTCATTGTGTCTTTTCTTTAATGTATTGAACTCAACAAGAAAATTTCCATGACGTTTCTTTTCTCCCCATTTCCTGAGGAAAGTGTCTTCCATGTTATCCCAAGTGGTAATAGAACGACCAGCCAATGTCTTAAACCATTTTTGAGCTTCACCATCAAGAGACTGCACAAACAGTCTTAAGACCACATCTATATGTTCAACATTAAAGTTCTCTGCAAAGGAGAAGAAAGTCTCAAGATGTTTCTGAGCATCGATTTCATTTTCTCCATTAAATTTGGGCAAAATCTTCAGATAATCCTAGGGCATATCGTTCAGCACCTGGGGTAATGCCAGGGGAGCATATTTATTCATCAAGAAGGCCGGAACATTGGCCATTGGAGGAGGTGGAGGTAGTGCAATAGTTTGATGAGTAAGAGGAGGAGGAGGGGGAGGAAGTGGAGTATGAATAATAATAGGAATATATTCAACTGCAGCTTGGGGAGTTGAGGGGAACAAAGGTCTATTAACAGCAGATACTTCGGTTACTTCCTTGACCTCTTCAACCTCAGGAGTAGGGTGAAGACTGTTTTTATTTCTGATACCCTCCTGGGGTGGACTATCTGAGTAATAATAATCAGTATCTCCCACAGTGGAGTCGAGAATTTGCAACTGAGAATCTTGAGAGGAGGAGGAAGGAAAATCTTCTATAGGCACTTCAGGGATTTGGGAACGGGCTGATTTCCTTTCCCTCCAATTTCTTATATGTATAATCTGGTCAGGGTCAGACACTGAAGATGTCTTTGACTTAGAAGAATCTGACCTTAGGTGTGGCTTGCGAGGAGCCAGGACTGCAAATAGATTTATCAACTAACAAATGTGGAGTCACCAAGGTGAGGGATATACAACTCTTCACCTCTCCATGCTCACCTACTTAGAGAGTGAATATGATTTTTTCGAGGCCCAGGGATTCTGATTTTCTTAACTTCGTCCCCGGCAACAGCGCCAGAAAGATGTTGTAGCTCCTAGAGACAGCCTAGAGTTGTGATAGACCAGTGCCTAGGACATCTTAGCATAGCAAGGAGCATATAATAAGGTGCATGAAGTTGTCAGCTTCAGCTCACATGCTATCTCCTGTAAACAGGGAAATGAAATAGAATGGGACCAAACTCTTAGAAACTGATACAGGGAAAATGGATACTACAGAGGCAAAGTGCAAAACTCTCAATGCAAAAGCAACAAACAATTCAGAGACAGTTTACTGTAAAGCGGGCCAATTCAGAAATACCTCACAGACATAAATTATCAGAAGGTGTATGTAGTGAAAGAAATAATAAGAGGATATTAGTTAACATTGAGCTGATACCCAGATATACAATACCACCATGCATGGGCTTACCGATCTAAGAATCCATACATGATAATAACATTTTAAAAGCACCCTCCCAAGGTAACTAATATAGCATAAACACGGTTTAGATGAGGAATGAAACAGAATATCATGCATGAGCCATATTTAAAGCACTTGACTGATCCAAGTATGGGCATCAACTAGGATGAATCCTTACCAGAAATTAGTGAGCCACTCGCATTCCAAAACATGATACAAGAAAGGTGGGTGAAATGAAAGGATATATTAAATAACATATAAAAGAGAGTTACAGACTGTGAAATACCAAAGACCATAATCCTCTTGATAGATAGAACTCCTCCTCATTGAGACCCTATGGGCTCTATGCCTTCATACAAAATTTTTACACACCGTATACAAAAGTCTTTCTCTGCATAATTTTCTAATAAAATATGGAACCCTTACAATGCATTTTTTCATGGTTTTTATAGAAGAAACCAAAACCTAGCAAAAGAGGTAGGTGATGAACATTTAATTTGTATAATTAAAACAAAATGGTGGAGGCGTGCTAGCCCATACTGCTGAATGCCTATGATGTGCTATTTGTACTATGCTGCCTGCCTTTTGAAGTAAATGCACTGGGTGGAAATTTCTTCAGGAGCACGATATAGGGATAGCCATACCAACATTCTGTCCTTTCCTGAAGGAAAATTTGGCTGAAATAAGACCTGGAGGGTATTGTTTTTTGTGCATCGTACCCTTTTCTGGCTAGACCCTGAGTTAGGATTGAAGATCTTCAATATTGGACACTGAATTCTTGAATCTTCCACTGATACTCTTTGCCGCAACATTAATGTCTTCATCTGCAAAAATCTGCGCTTTGAATAACTCCGGAGGGTTTGATAGATTTTTGCCCTGCTCCTTTTAATGAAAATTGTGTCGTAGCATCTTCCCAAATCTTTCTTCATAAATTCTGACGCTGAACCATTATCCTTTGACGTGTGCTCGGCTCCTGTAATGGATACGACAATTTATGATAATTCTCCATCGCTACGAACCTGCAAAACCCACGAATTTGTTAAAGAAAACCACGCACGGGAGGGTGAACACAATGAGGATCATGATGAGACAACGCGGCATGGTGGGGCGGTCAAGAAATGCAGAACAATGGTGGGAAGTGTAGCATGACGAAGGGAGGTAACAATGGAGAAGGTTGGCGAAAAGCTATCACGATCGTGGAAATACAAAAGAAATGAAGAAATGAACCAATATGGGTCTGGGTGGCGAAGAACACGCGGGGAAAGACTGAGGGACAGGTGGTACGACACCGAGACAGCGGGAACGGATGACGTGGAATGCTGACTGTGGGAGCCAGTCAAAGACGAAGATAATCAAATCCTGACCGTCTGATTTCCGGAGGAGATCGACGGTTGGAAGAGCGCCGGAGACAATAGGCAGTGGGCCAGGGGCGCTTTTGGCTTGGGTTAATGTTCGTGCAGCTTCGGAGCGCGATGACCGTCAGATGATGACCTCCAGATCGAACGACTGTGGTAAATATCGCTGCGTGACTTCAGTCGAACGATAGTGCGCGATGAACGACAGTATTGGGGCCGTACACAAGGACGCGTGGCAGGCGTTGAATGGAATCGCTGGCCCATGGAGAATTACCGCCTGCGATATAAATCGCCGGTTTTGGAGCAGTGTTTGGAGAGCGGGGACCACCAAGGATGGATAGGCTGCGGACCGTTGATTTCATCATTTGATCTGACAGCAGGCAGGTGGGTTATGGGTACGACAAAGATGAATGATAGTCGTTAGATCTGTACAGATCGACGGCTCGGAAAACGCCCGATATTAGTTTAATCAGCGCCTATAGAGATTAGCGCTCGGTCGAGCGCCTGGGTTATATGGAGCGAAAACCTGAGGGGCTAAGGCTGAAGGAGCTATGCCTCGAATATTTTCAAATATGAATTTCCAGCCCTCGACAATGTATTTTAGAGGCGGGCAGTGATAACGATAGGCTTGAGGAGGGTTTTCCAAGGATGCAAGGGGGAATTTGAGAGCTTTGAGCCAGATTTCCCATGGAATTTTATGTGAAAGGGATTATGATCAACACCTGCAACATTACTGGTGTTTCCGTTCTTGTACTTGATGTTCAAATGAAACTATTGCAGGTATGTGGACCACTTCTGATGGCGATCGTTCTGCAACTTCCCTTGTGTCTGTATGAACTGCAGGGGTCAGTGGTCTGTGTGGATGGTTGTTTCCTTCCCCAAAATGTAATGCTTCCATTGTCGAGAAGACTGTAAAGTGGAATACATCACTTTGTCATAAGTGAGATACTTCCTGACTGTGTTGGAAAGTGGCTCACTGTGATATGCCACTAGATGCCCATGTTGAGTAAGAACTTCCCCAATAGCATAGTCAGAGGCATCTATCTCGATCTCAAATGTTTGTTGCAACTCTGGTAATGCTAGCACTGGTGCAGAGCAGAGGTGATGTTTCAACTCTCTGAACTTCTTTTGTTGAGATTCAGACAAAAAAAATTGCTTTCACTCCTCCCTTAGTGATTTGACTCAAGGGCCAAGTGATATGAGAGAATCCCAACACGAACCTGCGGTAAAAATTGGCAAGACCCAGAAAGTTGTGGAGCTCTGTTAGAGTGGTTGGGACTAGCCAATATTGAATGACTTGGATCTTAGCTAGATCCACATGCACCCCCGACTCACTAATAATGTATCCCAGATACTGAACCTGGGTCATGCCAAAAGTCCACTTCTCCAAATTGGAACACAACTTGTGTTGTCACAGTGTTTGGAGGACCTGTGAGATGTGGTGGAGGTTCTCTTCCCAATTTTGGTTGAAGATCAAGATGTCATCCAAGTACAACACTACAAATGAGTTGCAAGATGTCTTCCATCGGCCCTATGAAGGTTGTGGGAGCATTCGTCAACCCGAAAGGCATGACCATCCATTTGAAAAGGCCCTCCTTGGATTTGAAGGCAAGCTTCCACACATCGGAGGGCTCGATTGGTACCTAGTGATACTTGGACTTCAAGTCGATCTTTCTGAAATATTTCTCCCCCTTCAGTTGGTCCAGAAGGCTGTCAATCCTTGGAATCGGGTACCTATTCCGGACAGTGATATTGTTCAACGCCCAATAGTTAATATAGAGTCTCTAAGTCCCATCCTTCTTCTACACCAACATGATCGGGCTCCCATAGGGCAATGAATTTGTCCGGATGTGACCTTTATGCAGCAACTTCTGAATCTGCCTCTTGATTTCGTTGTTCTCCAGAACAGAGCGCCGATATATTTTTCCATTAGGTAGTGGCGCACCTGGGGTCAGATCGATGGAGTGCTTGACCTGACAGTGTAGAGGAACCACTATGGGCGAGGAGAAAATGTCCTTATATTCCTCCACGACTTTGTCCATTTGCGGTTGCCACGCAGGGGAGCCCTGTTTGAAGGTTGCAGCCAAAATATTCTTCTTTCCCTGTGGGCGAATCATAATGAAAATTAATTTCCCGGTTTGAGAAATAATATTACTGCATTTCTTTGCAGTAATCAAAGAGATGGCGGAAGGCGGTACTACCTCTCGTATCATGTACAACTTATTTCCCAAAGTAATAATGACAGAATGAGGCCTAGACTCATATACAACATGAAGCTTCCACAAGTATGGTTAGCCTAATAATACATCATAAACCTCAATAGGAGCAACATCACACAGTACCTCATCTGTGAAGGGCTTGATGATGTAGGGAAGGCGACACGGTTGGTTGGCGTGGAGATCTCTTCCTTGGTGAAGCCTCTCGATGGTAGACTGTGGGTGTGTTGTGGTCGGTAGGCCGAGCCGCTTCACGACCTCTGCTGAAATGAGGTTCTTTTGGCTTACACTATCGAAAATGAATTACAGTTGAGAACCCTTCACCCACATCTGGGAATGGAAGAGGTGGCCCCCTCCTCTAGATCCTCGAGCTCCTCCCTCTCTAGCTTGGTGGTGGCAACGGTGGTACTGGGTTGCGCATCAATGATATGATTCCCTTTTTCATTCCCCTTTTTCGTTTCTGACTCAAAATAAGAACATGAATCTGATTAAGATGCCTTCAACTCGGCTACCAACAATTGTTTGACTTGACACTCACTTGTGTCCTTCTTTGGATTTGTGATGTTTTTCTTCGCTCGTTGCTTCAATAGGTTGTCCTTAGTTGCCCCACTTTGGCTTTGCCCCTTGTTCTGCGGTTTAGGGGCGCATATCCCTAACTACAAATTCGCGGATCCAAAGTCTCGCTTCTTCTTCTTAAATTTATGCTCGAACTTGGCGGCATATCGATATGCCGCGCCAAGCGAGGTAAAGTCGAGGAACTCCATTTCCTCCTTAATGTATCTGTGCAGACAGTTGCAGTACTTGAGCACCAAATATTTCTCTGAATCATTAATACCCAAGTGCGTAGGGTATGGAACAAATTCGTCAGCTCGTGCACATTTTGATCCCTTTTTTTGCGCAGCGTGGTCGATTGGATGTACTTGTCCGCATAGCTCCACACGGGGTAATATTGTTCCTTAATGTTGTCTCGGAACAAATTCCAAGTGGGTACGACTGAAAAGAGTGAGGGTTCTTCCTCATCCCCCTATTCACAGTAGGTTTCTCATCAATCTTTGACATGGGGGGCGACTTTGAGGAGCGCAAAGGTAATATTTTCTTAATTGGGGAAATCATGGACCGAAAATACCCTTCCAGCAAATTCAACCATCTAGCTACGACGACTGCATCTATCTGGCCTTCAAATACAAGAATGTCGAAGTTGACTTGTACCTTGAAGGGAGCGGCACCTCCAGAGTGACTTTCAGATGAATATGTATCACCTGTGGGCATCCGCCACCGGATATGAGCAAAGTTATCTATCATCTCATTCATTTGTCACTCGAGGGCTTCTTTAATAAATATTCTGGTAGGATCTCTTGCTCCCTCATATTTCTTTTCGCGCTCCATGGGAGGTCGTCGGGGATTGTGATGCTAATATTGCAAGGGTTCAACCAGATCTAGCCCTAACTCCTTATACCATGACCTCATTGGGGACATGTAAAGAGAAAATAGAGAAAGAGCAGACCACTCTGATACCACTGATCTAAATTTAATAAGGAATGAGGTAAGATACAGATATAATTACAAATACAGAGATGCAACAAAAATAATATCTCATTTCATTAATATCAAACACTGAAAATGCTTATAGAAAAAATTGAAAGGAACTAGCTCTGGCCATGATAGCTTATCTCTGAGAGGAGATGTGGCGGCTACATGCCTCTGAACTGTGTTACAATGAGGCTCAAGGGCCTTTTCATTATTGAATAATAAGAGAAAACCCTAAACAACCAAAACCCTAACCCAAGGAGATGTAACACCAAGAGTTTATTGGCCCCGTTGGGGTTAGTTGGGCAACCAACTTCCCGGGGCCGTAACTTGGTCATATTATCTCTGTTTGGCACGTATGATACCTCGTTAGAAATATCTCTCTGAGGACTAGAGGTTTTGTTGCAGTCGCTTGCTTCTAGTTACGGGACTACAACAAACCTCAAAAAAACGTCGTTTAGGGGGTCAAATTTGCCCTAGATGTACAAGGCCTGAAAATTGCTAAAAATAGTAAATAAGAAAACTGATGAAACTGTCTAGGTGGAATAGGTCGATGGCCACCAATATCCACCTGGATCAGGCTTAGAGAAACTAAGTATTTCATTGTGAAGGATGGTCTAGATTGGAGAAATCTAGAGCAGGTAATATTTAGATGTATTAATGAAGTTCAGGCAAAAAAGCTTATATCTGAGTTTCATTCAGGATTTTGTGGAGGGCGTTATGCTGCTAAGGCTGCTACTGATATTGCCAAGTCTTTTAGCTCTGCTGAATTCTCATCATTTTGCTTTAAGTATGGCATTGTTTTATCTCATTCATCAAACTCCTATCCTCGGGGTAATGGCCTAGCTAAGTCTAGCAATAAAAGTTTGATAACCATAGTCAAGAAAATAGTAGGGAATAACAAGAGGGCATGGATAGAAAAATTAAATATGCTTTGTGGGATGATAGGATTACAAAGAAGAGTTCTACTGAAAAGATTCCCTTTGAAATGGTTTATGGCTTGGACGTTACCCTTCTTGTGCATTAGAGACTACCAGCTTACCAATTGCTACAAATTTTTACATTTGATAAGGATGTTTTGCAACATAGGATTGATCAAATTGTAGAATTGGATGAAACTAAGAGAAGACCCTTTGAAAATTGTTGTAAAAATCAATCTAAGGTAAAACGAAATTTTGACAAATCATCTAGGAATAGAATTTTTTCTAATGGTGATATGGTTTTTCTTTGAGATCACAAGAATGAAAAACTAGGTAATTATGGTAAGTTTGACAGTTTATGGCTTGGATATTATATTATCATAGAAGCAACACGACAAAATTCCTACCATTTGAGCACCTTGGACGGAGAGTCACTAGAGTTACTTGTAAATGGCCAATTGCTCAAGTTGTTCTACAAAGAAGACATTTGATGCCATGGTGCATCCTTTGTATCATATTCCTAACCTTATCCCTTGTCAATTTTGTAGTTTTATTTCATGAATAAATTATTATTGATGTTTTTAGAATAAATTTTCAATTCTGTAATTGATTTTATTTGATGATATTTTGAATGGATACTGCTAATATATATATATATATATATATATATATATATATATATATATATATATATATATATATTGTCGGTGGATGTAGATTCTAGGTTCTTGCACGCTATCAGTTCATATCTAGCATGCATCCCCATATGGAGCCAAATGTTGACCACTGGAGTGGCACTTGATAATTATATGAAGACTCCATGCTCAAGGAAGAACCAAAGGACATTTCTACCATGAGATATCATCAGATCACCAGAGCTTTTAAACTCTACTTCTACTTCTCATCATTTTCTCTTGTACCCATATTCCATGCCCTACGAGGAATTGTAAGAAGTGATGCTAGTAATGATGATTTTTGAGTCATTATTGAGTCTGTAACAGACTTAGGTAGCTTGGGACCTTGCCAACAAGTGAGTATTACTTTGGGAGTATTTTTTTCGCTTGGTTAATTATCATCTCCTTACCATGACTTAATAATTAATCGAGTATTTTCCTCCAAAGTTACCCCAAATCCAAAGTACGACTTGATGGTGAGCCTTGGGCGAGTCCTAGTGTCCAAAGTTGATGTATAATACCATACTAGATCACACAAAAAAAATTCGTGGAATTTGGTTAGGATTAGGTAGTCATTTTTTACTTTTTTAGATTTCCCACACGTCAAAAATTGCAATAAAATTGTAATTGAAATGTAATAAGCATTGTCTAGAGAAGTTGTATGGGGTATGAATAATAAAAATTACACATCTAACCCTCAAATTTCTACTATGACACAATTTAAGGGGTTAATAATGTGTTATGGACCCTCAAAACCCACATTTCTTAAATTTAGTGGAAATTGTGGCAAATAATTATGCTAGAAATAAATAAAATAGAGAGAAATAAGTTATTCCATGTGACATAAAGATGTGGAAATGACTTGGAAATTATCTTAAGTCAAAGGGTTGAGTCAACGGACATTTGGAGGATGACTGAGCACATTGCATCATAAATACATCATTATTTCATACAATCAAATTTCCTAGAGATAAAACAACAGTTGCACATGTGGAAAATCAAATTAATTAGAGGAGCTCATGCACTAAATGAATATTCGATGGAATATTTGGACCGAAGATTATGTGGGGACTTATCTTGCAATTATCTCGAGTGCTTCAACACATAGCACTTCACTTTGGAGGATTACGAGTTTCACTTGGGAAAATTACGAGTTTCACTTGGAGGAATCACACAATTCCTAGGGACCTACGTAGAGCTACCTTGGGATCATCTACAGATGTGGCATTACTTAGTTCGAGTTTGCTTTGGTTGACAGGAGTTATCACGGTAATTTGATTCACTCATGGATGAGTTTACTATGCCATGTATGGAATTCGATTTCCCTTTAGGTGCACATATGGAATTTGATTTTGCTCTGGTGTCTCTATCTTCTCCACATGGAACTTGATTTTTACCTTTCCTTGGGATTTGTTTCAAGTTCAGTTCTCACATGCATTCTTCATTGGGATTTGCTCCCAACTCTCTATATAATAGAGACATGGAATCTCACTATTGTATAATGTAATACGAGCCATTGGGCTTGAGGACATGATGCTAGATTGCACACACATTTTGCAATATAATACAACAATCTGTGGGGTAACTTGTGATGGTGTTCTTTTCCTTGCATATGTGGGAAATTCTTTACTTGTTGTTATGCTTCTATTTATTTCTTCATGCTAATGTTTCTTTCATGCTTGTTTCAAGTTATGTTAGTATGCAGCTATCTCATATTAACATAAGAATTACTTAATTGCATTAGGAAAATAAATCTTTTAGTTGATGTCAAATATATCTCTAGGAACTCTTCCATTGCACTTATTTAATTTCATATGGATCTAATGAGTTGGGGTGAAGTTTTGTAAAGGAATCACTCTTTGGTCAACCTTTCAAACGTGAGGGGAAGTTCTCAGAGGAAAAAACCCATTCTTGAAAATATTCAAGGAGAACCCACATGTGTTGAACTCCAAAGTCTCATCTATATTTTATTTTGTCTTGCAAGGGTTTTTTAAAGTTTTTTATGGCTCTTATTTTTTACATAAAAAAAATCAACCTTAAAATAATTTACTTTTCAAGTATTGCACTTCATTTCATAAATATCTAGCTATTTCAAAGAGCTAAGTTATGGCTAGTCAAAGATGAGAGTTTACTCATACTTTTTGGCCTAGACTTTTGTAGATTATTTTGTAATATACTCTATGGTTTCTTGAGCTAACATTTGTTGTTGTAGATTGTCTCTAACTCGTTGTCTTGCAGCTACTTGTGCATTTCATCTTCAGAAAACTACTTACAAATTTTCATGCAGGACCTTGGGGCTCCAACTTTTAGATCATTTCCTTCCTTTGGTCGTGAGCATTAGAGGAAAATCCTTGGACAAAACCAAGTTATTCTTAGGAGGCCGAGTTCATTTTGAGGCTCTATTTCTCTCTCTTGGCCATGGAACTCAGAGAAGCTTTGCCTCTCTTCCCCTCCCTCAAAAAATATGTTTTTTGTTAAGCCTTTGTGGGCCTCAAAATTGAAAAACATTTCAGCAAGGAAAGGTCTATGGCACAAGCCAAAATTGTGAAGACTTTCCTTCGATTTTAGAGAAGACTTCATAGTTTTCTTCTTCTTGCAATAACTAATAATTCTTTTACTTTGGGAGCATGGATTTTACCCATTGGCATCCCTATCTCCACCTTTTGGAGAGGCTTTGTGGCTTGATCATTGATCTATTTCACTTGAATGGATATAATTTAATTAGGGAATTAACACAATCATGCATCACACTCATTCTGCATGCTCTTTAGTTTGATTTATTACATGTTTTAAACCCATAACAACTTCAGATTTTTTTTCATGAAAGCTTTTTTACTTAATGTTATTTGTTTGAACATAGTTCCAAGTTTACTTATGCTTCACCATTAAACACATCTTACATGCATCAAGTATTTGATCAAAATTTCTTCATAAAGCAACATTATATTTCATGTCAAGCAAGTACATTTCAAGTTAAAGCTAATTTTCACATTTGGTTAATTTACTGATATGCCTCAAACATCACTAAAATTTACCTCCAACCTAAGTTGGTTGAATAGACATTTTAGGGACCATCTACCTCTATGGACTCCTCACTGTGAGATCCAAAACTTTGGGCGATGGTGAGATATGAGGATTAGAGCTCAATTGCAATCTTGCTGCAGAATTTAATTAATAAAATAAACCAAGAGCATTTCTCATCACATTTATCTTGCAAGTTCCATGTTTTTGCTTTCTTGATGGTTTAGAGTCTCACATGCAACATCATTTACTATTTTCAAGAAACATTTCCTTTCATGCAAGTATTGTAATCTCTTTTGCAACAAGTTTAGTTTAATTTTCTTGTACTTGGAACATTGTCTACTTTAAAAAACTCAATTTCATGTTTAATGATCATCATGTTCATGAATGGTTGATGAGTCTCATTTCCTTTTCAAGTACTCTTATTTCATGTTGCAAGGCTAATTGCATGTTGGTTTAACCTTCAAGTCTTTCTATCATCTTGTTTATAAATATATCACTAATTGTTTCCTTTTGAGCAAGATAACTTAACATGATTTGATTCATAAACTTGTTTATCTTGAAAGAATTTATAATATCTTATGCTAACATTTTCTTGTTTCACTTTTTAGGATTACATTTGCTTTCCATTTAAAAACATTTTACTTCATTTAAGCAAATACAATTTCATTTTAAAGGGCAATACTTTGAAGACACTGGTTTTCATATGCTTTGTGTTTATTTCATGTATTGATGGTTATTGCTCATATCACTTTTTGCTTATAAATATTAAGATATAATCTCTTTAACTCTAACAACTCTCCTAGAAAACTCGCATATTTAGCTTAGTTTTCCTTTAGGGACCATCCCCCATAGCTAACCTAGGAGATAACTTAAACAAAGAAGGTTGGGAATAGGTGACAACCCCTCCTCTTAGTTCCTTGCCACCAACCACATTGTGGGGGTTAAAGGATTTTATCACTAACTAGTAGGTAGGTGTAGGTGACAAGTGATAACAAGTTCAACAACCACAAAATCTTGGTTGAAAAACAAAGAGGCAAGGTAAGAATATGTCTGCTTTGATATCAATGTTAGTTTCGTGAGAATGCAGGAGAGAATTTATATAAACATGAGATGCATTATTCAATGCTATGATAAACATAAATACAACAATTTTGGGACCCTTGGTTTCATCTTCCAAAAGGTCTCTTGGAGTCTTCATGACTCTTCAACTTCACTTGAGGCTTTTTGCCTTCCACAGAAAGGAATATGCCAAATTTACATAACCTCTAAGGATTATGTTTCTGACATACATATTCTTATGTGAACAAGATGCAATGCAGTTGTTTGTTCAAGTGAAGCATCTACCTCAATATCCAATTCAATGTTGCACGATCCTCCCCCCCCCAAGGATCCAAGGTCAGAACCGCGTCCTGTACCGATCCTTGGGTGATCCTTTGACGAAACTGCGGATCTGAAAATTAGATCCACGATTCTAACGTTTTGAGGCAATTCCTAGAAATCTAGAACCATGCAAGCCCGATTCGCGGTTTCGGATTCCCGATCCGCAAATCAAGAAAATAATCCATTGGGGATCCATGGAGGTTTGGCACGGATCCGCACAAATTTCCAGTGGATCCAGAGGGAGATGGGCAGTTTCGCGAGGTTCCAATTAAAAGAAAAAAATAAAAAAAATAAAAAAATAAAAATCTTTGACTTAAGTTGGGTTGGGGCTTCCCAGACACTCGCAAGGTGCTCCCTTGATGCTCCTTAGATGCTTCCTAGATGCCCCGTCATGGTAATGTTAAATTTTTAAAGTAAAATACACATTCTCCTTTATCTTTCATTTTCATCCTTTTACTTAAATTTTTAACATTACCATGAAATGACTTGGGATGTTTAAGAGTGGTTCCAGCCCCATCGGGTTTCATATGGAGAAAATAGAATTTCATATACTATTCAAAATTCAACAGACTTAACAGTTTTAAGGAATTTAGGATTAATAAGATTGTGGCTTTTCATTAGATTATATCATGTATGAGGGTACATGATTCGCATTTAATCAAGACCACCAAGCCCTCTATGTGCTCTTGTACCCTAGTGTTGGTGGTGTTAATTGTTGAACCTGTTTGTCATGGCCTTAGCAATAAATTACCTTTCAATCAAGTCAAAATCCTTGATCAAGCATGTTAAGCTTTTTCCACCATATTTTAAGGCTTGGATTAGGAAGTTTGATTAAAATTGGGAAATGTTGACTAATATCCCTGGACAATCGAGGTAGAGGCAAAGGCGAGACAAGAGGAGAAGAATATAGATTCTAGATGGTTGATGCTCAAATAATTAACCATTGATGTACAATGGATGCCATATCTATCTCGATTTGTATACAAATATGCATGTTTTCATATCTTCTACAACTACTTTGGTATTTTTGATGTTTTTTTAATATAAATGAAAAAAATATAAATATATATATATATATATATATATATATATATATATATATATATATATATATATATATATATATATATATGAAGCAAGGTTCCGAGGCAGCAACTTCCTAGATTTTTGGGAAATGACGCTTCCATATATCCACTTCCAAAAAACGTCCCCACTTCGTGAAACATTGATCTGGTTACACCTCAATTTCCACTATTCTTGCCCACCAACAAAAATTAATAACGTGGAAATTCAATTTGTACTCAGTGAAGATGAAGAAATAAATCCATTTCAAGAGGAATCATTGTCTATCGATATCAATTTACTCAAGGAAGATGCATCACCACAATTCTTCTAGTGAAACCTCCACATCAAGATCCAATTATGCTTCAATTTCTAATATTCTTTATTGTTAAATTTAGATAGACATGGAGTGTTATACGCTTAATGCAGATTTACTTCAATCTTTCTTAGGCCCGATTCAATTTAGCAATCACATATACATGAAAGTAAAATGTTGATAGAACACAATAATAGATCAACAGAAGACAAACCAATAATATATATCAAATTTTACAATTCTTCTTGTCCAGCAAAGATATAGGATAGTGTGTGTTACAGTAGTCAATAGGATGCATCAGCCAGCAAAGTCTTTCTTAGATCAGCCAACCCTCCAAGTGTCACACACACAATCCTCACAGCTCATCAAAAGTCAACGTTTGTCAACCAAAGTCAATGCAGGACAGTCAACGCTGCAGAATTAGGGCTTCAGTCAAACTGCTCCTTTTTCCTCAATTTTTGTGCTCAATTGTATGCCCTTCAAAAATTAGATTTTCAACAAAGTTTGGAGGTTAAACGGTCAAGGGTTGACCATGGTCAACGTTGCTTAACGCACAACATACAACCCTAAAACAGATCCACAGATTTCCCCAGCTTCAGCTCCATATGTGTGAAGGAAAGAGGCCTCCAAAGGCTATCGAACCAATCAGATCACAATGAGAGAATGTGTGATGAAATGATGAGAAAATGATCTCCAAGTCTCTCCAATTTATCTCCATCAGTGAGGGTGTGTGACACATCTATTAGGCTTGTGAGCCTACATTACAAATATCGCCGACCTTGCACATGTGTGGAAAATAAAATCAAATATAAGTTATGCCCATCCAAACAAGATGATCTTTAGATCAATGTTGCACCTCTCCAAAAAAGGAACCCAACAAAAATATGATTGGCATCATATGAGTAGTGCAACATGGAGTTTGGACCTAGTTTCCCAAAATTAACACTCCCTCTCAACTAGGGAGAACTCCATCTGTCCACTCGTGCAATCCAGAGATCAGTACCATCGTGTACCATCATATAGCATCGTGCATCATCCTGCCATAACTTGTTTTGTTGGCTCTTCTTTGCAAATAGAACAAAAGGTGAGTCACAAAGACATCACGCTAAGCTAAACCGAAGTCAACTTAGAGGTTAAAACCTCTCTTGGACTCAAAAAGAGTCTCATACTAACCTAAAGATAGTTTACTGACCCGAAGTCAGGTTAGAGGTAAGAACCTCATCATACTTGATCAAATATCAAGGTGTTGAACACGTGACATCCTAGACATAGAGAGTCCGACAATCTTCGATGCGTCCATCTATCTTGCTATTGGTATCTATCCATATTTCCCACCTCATTGACCAAATGAGAGGTACTTCCCATGAGTCTAAAACTCCACAGGTAGGATGTGTGCGGGGAATAGATCAAAGAGAGGTGAACCAACTCAATATCATAACAGTGGGGCAAAAGCACAATAAGGTTTAGCAAGCCTAGCGCCGTGTGTGCATATAGCTCCAAGAAGTTATCTCCAAGCCCCCTGGAGCTCCCAGAGCTCATAGTCCAACTCAAGAAGGGCCCTCAGAATAGGGTCTTTCCACGATTCCAAGCTTCTCACGAAAGGTTAGGAACTTGACCTTCCCCAAGGGCTTCGTGAGAATATCCGTGACCTGTTCATCAGTTCCTATATGATCGAGGCTTACGGCGCCTCGCTATACCATATCCCGAATGAAGTGGTACCTGATATCAATATGCTTGGATCAATCGTGGAACACGAGATTCTCATAGAGACGAATCTGTTAGAAAATTATATATTACAGAGGAATGCAACACATAAAATATGCGGAAAACACAAGCACACAAAACACATAAAACCAGAGAGACACAGATATACATGGTTCACCCAGTTTGGGCTACGTCCACCCCGAACAGCTAGTCCTTCCTTTCTATTATTCAACAAAATGAAGAGAGACAACCTACAACAGATCTGCTGTAATATCCTCTGTTCTCTCTCACAGTCTCCCTATTTGTTTCTCACTTTGAGAATACACATACAATACACATCCACAATACAATACCCTCATACAAAGCGAGGGGTTACCTTCTAGGGCAAAAAACCCTAAACTAAACATAGCTTCTACCGTCAGATCATCCGCCTAATGAACGACCCAGATTGACTAGAAATTACTATACTTTTATAGGGCAACTTTACATATGTTTTTAGCTTTAGGGGCGCTGCCTCCAAAACCCCCTGCCAGGGGGGCTCCATAAAGTCGCAGCCGCCCCCCCTAGACCCCCTAGGCAGCGTTTAATTACGTGCGGCATTGCCGCCCCATTAAGGTACAGGGGTCCAATGCTATGATACAAAATAAACAAGATAATCAAGCTCCACACCCAACATAATCCCACTCTGGTTATCACAAAGGATAACGGTGGTATCTAACACATGCCCAAAAATCTCACTGAAGATCTTTCACAACCAAATAGCTTCATAACAGGCCATACTCGCTGCAATGTATTCGACCTCAGCGGTGCTCAAAGCCACCGAATTCTTCTTCCTACTCATCTAAGATATCGAAGAAGAACCCAAGGTGAAGCAACATCGAGATGTGCTCTTGCGATCCACAACACTGCTAGCCCAATCAGCATCAATATATCCATGGAGTCTCAAACTCCCGATAATGTATCTCAGCCCATGGTTGATTGTGCTCCGAAGACATCTCAATAGATTCTTGGCACCAATCCATTGAATGTGATGAGGATCAACCATATGTGGACTCAAAGTGTTCATGACAAAACATACGTTCGGACGAGAGTTCACTAGAAACATCAAGGCCCTCACGAGTTGTCGATACTCAGTGGGATTTCCCAGCAGCATTTCCACACAACTTCTTAAAGTTGAGTTCCATCGGTGTCGCCACAAACTTACAATCCACCATACCAAATCTCTCCAGCACCATCACGACATATTTTCCTTGAGAAAGAAGAATCTCACCTGGCCTCTGCTAGACCTCCAAGCCTAGGAAGTAATTCACTAGTCCCAGGTCTTGCATCTCAAACTCGGAAGCTAGCTCCCTCTTACACTGATGAATGAGAGGGTTAGCACCTGTCAGGAAGAGATCGTCCACATAGAGAACTAGAATGAGAGGCCTTTCTCTATCAACCTTAAAATAAAGGTTTGGATCAACATTACTTCGAGTGAAGCCCATCTTCATCAAGTATCTATCTATCCTCTCATACCAAGCCCTAGGGGCTTTCTTCAACCCATAGAGGGCTTTCTTCAACCTGCATACATAGGTGTCTCTATCTTGGACTTCGTACCCCAGAGGTTGCTCCACCATGCAGAAAATAGGTCTTCACATCCATCTGATGGAGACTCCATCCTTGTGTTGCAGCGAGGGCAATGATTGATCGGATGGTGGTATATCGGGCCACATGATAAAATATATCATCATAATCTATGCCTTGCTTTTGAGAGAAGCCTCGGGCAACAAAACTTGCCTTGTACTTTTCAGCACTACCATCAGATCCATGCTTGATCTTATAGAGCCATTTCGAGGTGACAACAGATTTGTCTTGAGGTCTCGAGACCACTTCCCAGACATCATTTTTCATAATGGACTCATATTCTTCGTGCATAACATCCTTCCAAACTTGATGCTTTACCGCTTCTCCAAATGATCCAGGCTTGGATTGTACAATTGTACTCATGGCTACTAGATACCCTTGGTATCTATTCGGCTTCTTGCTTTCACGAAATGTCCCCCTTGGGGTAATATGTCTCTCAGCATCTGCGAGAGTATCCATGAGCCATGAGGGTCTTCTCTTATTTGAAGGAGATGGATCAATAGGATCCATAGGTCCTTCAATATCGGGCATCAATTCATCCTTCGATTCTTCCTGCTTCTCTGCTTCTTCATCTTCTTTGTCTTCCTTGGAGCTAGGAAGATTTCTCACTTTCTTGAGGGCAACCTCTTCATCAAAGGTGACATCGTGGCATATCTCCACTTCTCTTTGACCAGACATATAGATTCTATATGCCTTCGAAGTTTCACGGTAGCCCACGAGCATTCCCTTCTTTCCAGAAGCATCCAACTTGCTTCTCTTTTCTGTTGGCACATGAAAGTAAACAGGACACCAAAAACTCTAAAATGAGAAACATCAAGTTTCTTACCAGAGAAGACTTCTTCGGGAGTCTTGGAGTCTAGAGCGGAATGTGGGCATCTATTTTGAACGTACACAACAGTGTTCACAACTTCTCCCCATAGAAACTTCGGAAGACCTTGGTCATAAAGCATGGTGTGGGAAGATTCCACAATGGTGATGTTCTTTGTTTCAGCAACACCATTTTTCTCAGCAGTATACATAGTTGTGGTCTCCCTCTTAATGCTAGCTTCATTGCAAAAGTCATTGAACTCATTTGACTCATACTCGAACCCATTATCGGTCCTCAAAACTTTAATTCTCTTGGTTTGATTTTCCACCAAGGCCTTGAAGGTATGATACCATTTGAATGCTTTGTCCTTCTTCAAGAAATATATCCAGGTCTTGCGGGAGAAGTCATCTGTAAAATTCATGTAATAGGAACATCCTCCCAAGGATATCACGGGCAGCATACCAAATAAATCAGAATGTATCAACTACAAGATATCAGTTGTCTTTGTGACACTTGAGGGGAATGGTCCCCTTGTATGCTTCCCTTCGGCACAACCCTGACATATACCTTCATGATCATCTTTAAATTCGAGCATCCCTGACACCACCTTCCTTGCTTCGAGAAGGGCTTTGTAATGAAGGTGTGCAAACCTCCAATGCCATAACTCTGTTTGAAGAGTTGTATCACATGACATAGCTCCCAATGGACTTCCTCCAACCTAGTAGAGTGTATCAACTCTAAACCCAATAATAAGAGCTTCCTTGAAGTTCTTCATCCAGATACGTACCTTTCCATCAATGAATGCCACCTTGAACCCTTTGTCTTCCATTGTCGAAATAGACACAAGTTTCTTCTTCAAATCAGGTACGTACAACACATCTTGTAAATGAAGGACTTGACCATGAGATAAATGAAGGGTCACAATCCATGTTCATTTCACGGGATAGGTGTTATTATCTCCAAGGATGATTTCTAGATTAGTATCCTTCTCAATCAAATCAGAGAGGGCTTCTTTAGAACCAATGAGGTTCCTTGAAGCACCACTATCAATCAACCAGACATCCAGGGTGTTGAGAGGATATGCAGTAAAGAGGGCAGATACAATAATAAATTCATTTCTCTTATTATCAACAACATTAGACTCATCGCACCTAGAATTTCTTGACCTATTGAAATGTTTCCCATTTCCACTCCGATCAATGGGAGCCTTCCTTTTTCCTTTGAAATTGTTGTTCCTTTGATTGCCATTCCCCCTGGAGTTGTTGTTGTCATCATCCCTGGGAGAGTCCCTTCTATTAGGGCACTCTCTTTCATAGTGACCAAACTTGTTACAAGTGTAACATCTTCCCTTCCTTCCTTTGTGCCCCGCTCTTCCATGGTTTTGATTTCTCAGACCACCATTGTTCCTCTTCTTTGCATGAGTGGTGAAGGCAATAGGGTCACCTACATTTCCGTTAGAGGGATGATCTCCCTCCATCATTCTTGTTTCCTCTTGAGTGCATGTCGTCAATATTTCATCAAAATCAGGAATCACATCATTATTAAGAATAATGGTATTGAATACATACCAATCACGGGGGAGACCTCCAAGCACAATGAGAACCATATCTCGATTAGCTATTTCTTCTCCAATAGCTAGAAGATTGTTCCTAATTTCAATGAGCCTCATAAAATAGGAATGAATGGATGCATCCTTTCTCTTCTTGATATTCTTCAATTGATTCTTGAAGAAAAGAACTTGATTAGCATTGTTAGCCCTGAACATGCTAACCAGCTTATCATACATCTCTTTAGATGTGCTCAGCTCAGAAATGTAAGCAACCAAGTGCTTATGAATAGAAACTTGGATAATCATCTTTACTTGATTTCCCCTTTTCTATACTTCGTCTTTGTGGCAATAGGTGCATTTGATGGAGGCTCTTGAATCTTCCCCTGCACATATTCCATGACATCTTGATCTTCTAACGCCAAATCGAAGGACATCTTCCATGCATGATAATCAGACTTACCAGTCAATTTATCATCAGACTTGAAACCCTTATAGGTTGAGGAGGCCATTGGTCCTTGATAGGATTTCTTCTTCGATGGTTGCTTCTCACACTAGGTTGGGCTTTGTCTTTACCTCATCTTTGATACCATGTTAGATTTAGATAGACATGGAGTGTTCTATGCTTAATGAAAATTTACTTCAATCTTTCTTAGGCCTGATTCAATTTAGCAATCAAATAAACATGAAAGTAAAATGCTGATAGAACACAATAATATATCAACAGAAGACAAGCCAATAATATAGATCATATTTTACAATTTTTCTTGTCCAACAAAGATATAGGATAGTGTACGTTACAGCAGTCAACATGATGCATCAGCCAGCAAAGTCTTTCTTAGATCAACCAACCCTCCAAGTGTCACACACACAGCCCTCAAAGACAACTCATCAAAAATTGACACTGGTCAACCAAAGTCAACACATGATAGTCAACGTAGAAAGTCAATGCTGCAGATTTATGGTTTCAGTCAAACTACTCCTTTTCGTCGATTTTTGTACCCAGTTGTATGCCCTTCAAAAATCGGATTTTCAGCAAAGTTTGGAGGTGAAAAGGTCAAGGGTTGACCACAGTCAACGTTGGTCAACGCACAACGCACAACCCTAAAACAGATCCGCAGGTTTCCCCAACTTCAGCTATGTACGTGTGAAGGAAAGAGGCCTGCAAAGGCTATCAAACCAATCAGATCACAATGAGAGAATGTGTGATGAGATGATGAGAAAATGATCTCCAAGTCTATCCAATTTATATCCATCAGTGGGGGTGTGTGACACATCTATTAGGCTTGTGAGGCTACATTACAAATCTGGGCGACCTTGCACATGTGTGGAAAATAAAATCAAAATATATGTTCTGCTCATCCAAACAAGATAATCTTTAGATCAATCTTTGTAATATTTCGAATAGGAAATAAACAACAATATAAAGCAACATAAACAAAACTACAACAAATAGAGAGACATCATGAAAAACACTGTAAATATGGAGAAAAGCTGGGCCACTTTATTATAATTTGAAAGAGGGAAATGAGTACAAAAAGGTGATTAGAATGATGGCACCTTGGCTTGCTCAAGGCAAGCCGAAATCACTCTCAAACCCTGCTATGAATGGCTTCTCTCTCTCTTTCTCTGCATTGCGTAACTCCTTAAGTTGTTGTTGCTACTGGAAACTCTTGCCTCTAACTGGAATAGAGTTTCTCTTTGGGGTTGTTTCCCTACTCATAAAATTATGAAACTTTGGGTATGGAATCTCTTCCAAAAACCTGGAAAAACCCTGGAAGGAATTCAGAAAAGGTTGGCCCCGGAATTTGACCCCCTTGGGAAAATCACGCACTTACGCTGGCCCCTGAACTGTAAGACTGGAAATTTTGGCCTCCTCCTACTCCAAAAGATCACTAGTGAAGGGTTGATCCCCTCACAATTCTCCCGTACTGAAATCCCTGATCCCCTTTCACTCCCGACGCTGACTGCGCTGCCTTAGTGGCCCCTGGCTGAAAGGCTCTGCGTTCTCTGCTCTGAAAATCGATGGTGAAGCTCCTCATCTGAGCGGGCACTCAGAGTCCCTCGAAGCTGAGGTTGAGATCTTCGCTTGGAGACACCCGTGTGTTGAAAAACACTTGCAGACTTCACCAAACAGCGTAAGCATGCTCAATATATGTTAGACAAATTTTTTGAAGATGCATAATAGAATGAGTGAGTAGCTAGCCTCTCCCTCCTTTTATGCTTGAGACCCTAACTCTCCCTTGGGCCCCACTAAACTGCGTTGTCTCCTCATGCCATGATGTCCCCACTAGACTGCGTTGTCTTGGCCCACGCTGCCACTGCGCTGCCTGGCCTACGTTGCCTCCATATTGTCCCTCTTCCTGCATTGTCACTTGGCTCCCCTGGGCCCCATGCTGAAATCCAAATAATATCTAAGTGACTTTAGGGAGTTATTTTATCCTAAGTTGGGTTATGGGTCCCATCACCCCTTTATTTTATGACTAAACATTAGAAAGGCAAAATCTGAGCAAAAATTAATATTGCCAATTAGCTGCTACTAATTGGGAATATTACAATCTTGCACCTCTCCAAAAGAGAAATCCAACAAAAATATGATCGACATCATATGAGCAGTGCAACATGGAGTTTGGACCTAGTTGCCCAAAATTAACATTGATGAACCAAAGGAAAGCAACATTGTGGAATTCAACATGTAGACAATGAAGATGAAAAGACAATTCCATTTCAAGCTGTTATTTAGACGGACTACCATTGCTGTTATGTACATTCTAGAGTGATAATAGTTTTTATATGTGGTTTATCTATAATACCTAAAATTGATGGAAACTCAATGTCACTTACATTTCCAAAATCATCAAGAGTCTTTTCTAGGTTTTATATTTTTTTTTATGTGTATTTGTAACTCCAAAGTCACACATATCACACCCAAAAAATATAGATATATAACATCGAGATGCAATGCACATTTACACTACAAGGTTTACTCTATTATGTTCCCTGGATGTTGGTCCGTAATAATAAATACTGCACATTAAGCATCAGATCTATGCATATAAAACTCCATATGTATTCAAAAATGTCCATGACTTTGTCAAACAGTAATCCCATAAGGACCACACCTGCTCATATCAAACCAAATGATAAGCAACGTAGTGAAAACACAAACAAGGGTGAAGTCGTTCACTTGATACACCATTAAGTCTATAGTAATCAGAGAACTCTATCTTGAAGTTAAATTAACCTTTATTCCGTTGGTTCGTTAACGAGACCTAAACCAACATAAAATACTATGGTTGGTATTTTGAGGCAGGCCCTAACCGCACAACCCGGTCTATTGTGAGGTTTAGGTTTCGTTTATATTTATCTCTTAAGCCTTCTGAACTACTTCCGTGCATGGCAAGCCAAGATTATGGTCATATGCAAATTGCTAGTCCCGTGAGACTGTTCTCGACCTATTGGCATAACTGCCATACTCACAGGTCGTATCAGCAAGTACTCGTTGAGTACAGGGTATCACAGGTCAATATTCTGTGTGTTGATGATTAATATTTCCAGCATTAAAAATATTTCTATTTTTCAGTTTATTATATCTTGTCTATGCCAACTATGATCAGCCACTTCTCTTGGTAAAGACTGATATGCTAACTATGCCTGATGGTACCAATAGTGTACGTAATGCTATGTATCCTTTCTAACTTTTGTTGAATGCAATAAAGACCGACTTCGTTCATTTAATGTAACTCTTTCAATTTAACGGTGATCAAGATATCTTCAAACAAATGAAAACTGAATTATACAACTTTCTTAAGAAAGGACCACTGATTTAATGATATAGGCCATTGCAAACTTCATTTTATTAGCAAACTTGAATAGAGAACCGAGCTTAAAGAATGCTAGACAAATATGAGCAAAGATAGGGAAGAATAGTCTCCCTTCTTAGCTGTAAATTTCCAATGGATTAATTTTTATGTTCAATTAATCCTGATACATCAGGACAGTAGTTTTCATCAAAAAACAGCCATGGAAAACACATCAATAGCCACTGTCATGAAAAATACAGGAACCACCTTGCTACCAATACAAACTTGTTTAATAAATTTTACATATACCATCTTTAACAGACGCAAAAAATGAACATTACATCATATAAGACAACCATATCCCTCCGCTATACATGCAACTAGCAATATAACCCCAGTGCATGTTATTGATAAACTTCTCGGATCTACATTATTGCACCATTAACACCAAAGCAGCTACTTTAAAAAATTTTAATCCTGCTGTCAAATGCCATAGACTAGTTGTTGGTCATTGCATATAAATTCCAAATCCGATTTCTTTTGAATTAGTCTCCACCATCCAGGGAGACCTGATTCAATAAACGACTATAAGAGATAAGAACGGTGATTTAATCTAAATGCCAATATAACAGCCATTCAGAACATTCTCACTACAATATCTTCTATTTTGGGGGTGGGAGAATGCATCTTAAATTCACATACATATATTTACGAAAGTGGAAGGGTATATACAAAGAAAATATGCCTACAATATCTTCTAGTAGAAAAAATGTCCTTTCAAACAGTACATACTTTTTCTGCAGTTTAAATGAATGATCCTCAATTAAAAAATATGCGACGGTATATACAAAGAAAAAATGCCTACGGTAGATTCTATTGGAAAAAATGTCCTTTCAAACGGTAGAGAAATTTTTCTGCAGTTAAATGCAATATTTTCATTCTAAAATCTGAAATGACAACCTTCTAAGTGGGCTCAAATCAATTTATCAACAATAGGATATTTAACTATTGGGATTTGTTTTAAAAGGCTTCCATTCTCATAAACATGGACATTTCAGACAAACTTCTAGGGAAGAATTACTGAACAGCTTTTTGTTCAAGCAAATGCTTTCAGAAAGAGAGAACGGCATTCCATTGCTTAGTGAGGAGAGGATCAAACCTGTTCATAACAAAATTGATTGTTCCCTCAGCAGCCCGTTCCAGGAGCTGTTGCCTTGCTTCTACTGCTATTCCTTCGGGCTGCATTTAAGCAAACAGGAGGACATTAATTGTCTGTAAGCCTAGGAAAAGGGCAATTGCTGGTTTGAACTTTGATCTAATGGAAGTTTGCTTCCAATTCTACATTACATTTTTTTATTGCAACAGAAAAAAAAACTAGATACCTCCTCTGGGAACCAGACACCAGGTTGAGTGCTTCCCTCCAAAACTGCTCTTACAAATGCAGAGATAGCAACCCCCACACATCTGCATCAAAAAATTTGTCCAGTGTCAAGTATAGAGACATAGATCACATAAGTCACTGTTCCGCAGTTTTGCACCCTGAATTGGATGGTAAAGAGGAGATTCATTATACTGTTCAGAAATGCAGCAATAAGGAACCATCATTATTATTATATATATCTCTATTTGATACCATCTCTAGATAGCTGGGGCAGGTACATTATATTGTAGTGCAGATGGAATACATAGATTTCAAATCACGTCCAAGAATTGAATAGATTTTAACTAAACCATACTCTCTTTATAGCACTATTGTTAAGTATAACTTTGAAGGAAATGACAGCTCTTTCTCTGAAAGCGTAACAAACCATACAACCCTCCATAGGACAATGAAGACACAGATACCCAAATGAAAAGAAGTTTTATTTATCAGACTTACATAGACAATTTTTTGTGACTATATAGCCCAACAGCTTTTCGTCCATCCATGCATTCAAGATCAACCTGTATACAACCAAATCTCTAAGATTAATGGACAAGTTTATTTCAGAATCTCCAAACAAAAAAAGAAGACACAGTGGAACCTATTATAACTACCCAAATTCATAGACAACCCACCCTCATTGACATGAGTTCACCCGTGAATCTATCAATTGCTCGAACAAGTGGATCGGATAGTTCAACCAACTTTTGAACTTTGTTTCTGTCCTTCAAAAACTCCTGCAAGTACGAAGGAGATAGAGCCCTTTAAATATGTTAAAAAACATAATTTTTATAGGTGAATCAATATCTATTTGAAAGCAATCATATTTGGAACAAAAATGTGCATTAATGAGTAACAAAAAGACATCAAATATGGGAACAAGAACCTGACAAAAATATACTAGTTGGAGACCAAATTGTCCCTAGGTTAGAAGCCATAAACAGACTTTTATGTTTATTTTGCCAAATGCATAACGAAAATTTCTAGTTGTCTGAACAGTGCATGGGATCCCATACGGTACTGAGGCAGACTAAGTTGCTCGAGTTGGGGGTTTAATGGTCCTTATTTTTCTGCATTCAGAGTGTAGTGTATAGAATTTGAACTCTATAACTTTTATGCATATCCTGCCTAAGGATAACATAAAGGATTCCTATACACTTCAATACAAGTACTGAACTTTCTCCTTTGAGTCTCATGTCCATGGTCCAAATTGATCAATTTGGGGTCTTGAAACTCAGTACCGATGGTCCACTTGATTGATTATAGGGTCCATGGGTAGGTTCCCCTTTGTATCTCCTTGCTTAATCCCTCATGTTCCATAGTTGATCACTTATGACTACATCTATGTTGATTTTGTAGCATTGGAAAGTGTTCCAAGTCTCATATTTTGGGAAGAGACTTTGGACATCAGTATTCCAGAGAACCCATAAATCGTTTGTGGAAATTCCACTCAGATCATGCTTTATTAAAATAATTAATTATTTTAAAATGATCCCTAAGTCTAAACTTAGGGAAATTAAATAATTAAAGGGTATTAATAAAACAGAGTGTGAATCTTCTAGAAAATGAAGATCAAGTAATCTTTTAATTTGAGCCATTGATTAAGGATATAATTTGGGTTGTTGATTTATCAATGAAAAGACTATAAGAGAAAGCTCGAGGGTCATTTGGAAAGCAAGTCGGGCACACTCTCAGTACCCTAAGGAAATCAATTTTGAAGTAAGAGAATTCGATTTCAGAGGATGAGGTTGTAGAGGCTGGGTTGCAGAGACAGAAGGAGGAGGGGGAAGTTAGCAGAGACAGAAGAAGGCAGAAGGAAGATGAAGAGGAGGCAACATTGAGCGGCAGCACTGGCTGGGTTGCAGAGTGACACAGTCCAGCACAGTGACTGCGCAGAGGGGCCACGCAGAGTGACGCAGAGGGAGGAGGGTTGCCTACCGTGTGTCGGGAATTTTCCGAAGTGCTCAGGAAATTCATCTCAGGTGTATGCTAAATGATCAGCTCGTCATATTATTTGTAAAAGAACTTTCACTGCTAAAGAATAATATAAACCCTCATCTACTGGACCAGTTTTCCCACATTGGGTTTTTCCAGGGAGAATTGTCCAAAATTAATTGTCTTCATGTGGTTGTTTCTATTGTGTTATTTGTGTTCTATTTGTTCTTCTACTTTTGATTAAAGTGAATGTTGCAGTTGTATTTATTTCAAAATTTACTGAAGCATTTGTAAATATCTTATCATAAATAAGTAGGCGAAATAGATCAATCACTGCAGTAGTATTTTCAGATTGAAAATTTCACAATCTACACCTCTATTGGGCCTTTCGCCAACTTTATTACGGTTTCACTTGGCTTAATTTTTAGTCCTGATTTTGCTTTAGGTAGTTGGAGATTCCCTTTCAGGATTACTTCCACAACCCATCTTTGGCTTTCTTGCTCTTTTAATTGGTTAGAATGGTCAAGCTTTCCCCTCATTTATTGCTTTTGTTAACATTGAATTTTCCCTGGGCATATTCAATGTTAAGCTTCAACATACTCACGAGTACATCTTTTGGTTCTAGACTAGTGTTGCACAAAGTGGAGATGAAGCAAGGATGTTCTTTGGAAGCTAAACATCAAAAGCATGAATCAAGATAGATATGGCATCTATAGTACATCAATGATTGATTATTTGAGCACCAACCATCTAGATTCTAGCAATTACACACGAACATCAAATTTTGAAGCATATCATAGATAATAGAAGGTAGAATGTATCAAAATTTTAAGCATATAATAGAAAGTAGACCATTAGAAAATAAAACATTCAAATAAATTATCTAGCAAGTTAGGAATTATCAACATGACTAGATAGTAATGTTCACAAAATAGGCCACTTGGTCGCCACCATCTACACACTGAAGTAAGACTGAAAAGTTCAAATTCACAACACTAAAGTCTAAAACTCTAATCTATCATCTATAGACTATGAAAAAAAAGAAGTGAACTATGAATCTATCTACTAACCTCTCCTTATGCCACCATGACTGTTGCATGAGCCTCCACATGGTGGTAGTGAAAAAGATGGTGGTCATGGAACTGAAAATGAAGCCCCTGCTACTGCTATTGAAAACTTGAACATGGGGACTGTTGCCGCCTCAATCCACACCTAAGGTTAGCGTGGAGAAAATCCCTAACTCCACTTGGTGTGGCCTTGGGGGAAAGCTATGAGTTGGGGCTTGTTGACCATTGAAGCAAACATTGAAGACTCCTCGCCCAAGGATATGTCGAATTATTCTTGTACCTACAGAGCTCAAATATCATCAGAGATTTTAAGCTCTTTCTTCTCTCTCTTCTTCTCTATTGTACTCAAATTCCACAAGCCCTGGGGGGATATTGTAAAGTGATGCTAGCATGATGAAATTGTTGAGAAATCCAAAGAGGTGGCAGTTAATCGATTTCTCTTATTATGACATTACCTTGTGATGTTTTCTTTATTATTATGTGTTCTTTCGATTTATCTTTTCTTATCCTCAAGATTAATGCCAAGCAACAAATAGAAGAGGACACAAGATGTAGGCACACTGCCAGGGAAAACCCCCACTCTTTGGGGAAAACGCGGTCAAATTCTTCCTTCAATAGATTCAATATGAGACGACCAAGACCCTTAGACTAGAGACTGTTAAAATTTCTGAGTGTTACTTTATGCAGAAATCTACTGTTAGATCTAGTTATAATTCTCCTACTTAACAAGTTACAAATGCTGAAATCTTCAAATTAACATCAAAGTAAACACATAACAGAATTTCACTGATTCAGATCTAAAACAAAAAAATACATGCACACATAGACAAAGTGACAAGATTTTCTGGACAACTGTCCCCGAAAAAAGCCAATGCGAGAAAACTGGTCTTCTGGCTGCTGGAGGGTTTATATTATTAAGTAGTTTTCTGAATACAGCAAATCTGGGCACTACACTCGTTAACTTGACAGAGAAAAATATAGATCTACAGCTAACTTGTTGTTCTGAGACCAAAACCTTGACTAATCCACACCCTCAAATGGGATTTAGAAGACTCAGGCAAATTCTAGCCCTAGAAACCCCAACGCTGCCCTTGAAGCCCCTGTGTTAGTCTCTTCAGCCTCTGCGTTGGCCTCGATAGGGATGCGTAACTCCATAATGGGTGACATAGACCCTACGCTGCCCCTGAGGGTCTCTGCGTAACCCAGATGGGTCTCCTGCTGCCCAATGCTGCCCTAGGAGGGACTGCGTAGCACCTACGTAGGTGAAGCTGCCTCTGCGCTACGCAACTGCTGCCCTCTCTGCTGTTGCTGTCTTTTCTTCTTTTCACTGCCTCTGGAACCTGCTCTCTACCTCTTTCTAATTCTAGGCACTAGGATCAAATCATCCCCTTTGCCTAAAACTACCCCAATCTGCAACTGAAACACTTCTGAAAGTTCTTAGCAAACCTTGCCCTAGAACTTTAGCTTAGTCTGAATGCTATGCCTCCGTGTGTCTCCTCCAAATGACCCCAAGCCTTTCCTTTATACTTTTCTCGTTGAGAAACCAACGACCATGATCAGATCTTGAATTGATGGCTAAGATTAAAACAAAGCTTGATCCGTGTGACTTAAGATAATTTCATCACATGTTTAAATTAATTACCTTTAATAATTTAATTTTCCTAAGTTAGACTTAGGGTTCATAATAAAAATTATTAATTAATCAATTATCTCCCAAACTGGATGAAATTTCCCAAATCCCTTTCTGGGTCTTGGAGATCCCGTGTACTCTAGTCCCTCCACAAATTTTGGGAGCTAGAGCACATCCGATGATACCCAAGCACTCAAAATTGCAACAGAGATTCCTTCCATCACGTCATCCTTTTTTGATCTTCCTTTCAATGTATTAACATTATGTTTGCACCAAGACATTATCCTCATCTCTGTCATGACACTGAGATTTCCTTACTGTGATTCCACCGAAATCTCATCATTGTCATGACACCGAGAACTGTGATATTTCTTAACTGTGGTAGCACCGAGCTTACTGCACTGTAGAGCACCGAGACTGTGTTATCATCCTGAGCTAGCATTGTGGTAGCATTGAGATCATCCCTATCCAAGCTTCTTTCTGCAATAGCACCGAAACTGTGGTTGAATTGTGATGACACCGAAACTTTATCCCTATAATTGCACCGAAAAAATCTCCTGAAATCATCGAGCTTGATCCGAACTTGCATCTCTGTAATTTTCCGAACTTCTGAGGTGATCTGAACTTTAGAGGTGATCCATACTTGCTTGACTGTAATGAATTCCTTACGTTGATATTTATAGTGGTTAGTCCGTCATGTATGAGCTGACATGATCATATGAATAGTTGTGTTACTATATAAGGACGACATGAACATATTGAAGGAAGTCGACTTGATGTTGATTGATGATGATTCTCTTGAGGCCGTCTTGAAGGTGATGATGCTAACTTGATGAAGACTTGATGACTTTGAATAGGATGACTTGATGGAGTAGTCTCAAAACAACCTATTTACATGATTCAAAAGCCCAGAATGGGTCAATTTAAATCTGTAATGACTCTCTAATCCTAGAAGTCCACAATGGGGACTTTGACCTAAATAATATGACCTAAGCATGAAATACATGCTTTAATACGTTATTTAATAATAATAAATTCTTTTTGACAAATATATTAATAATGAAGATCGAACCTAGTTATATTCTTCAATAAATATAATGTCATGTAACAGGCCTAGCTAGCTTAAGACTTTGTTATCAAGTGAGTTCACTCTAAGTAGTTTTTTTTACTTGATTAATTATTTGTGCTTTTCAGCGTGTAATAATTAATTGAGTTTTTTTCTCCGAGATAGAACCCCAAAGTTGGAGTGCGACATGATAGCGAAGCCTTATGTGAGTTCTAGTCTCTAGAGTCAATGTATATTACCATATTAGATCACTCATAAAGTTTCGCGGAATTTGATTAGGTCTAGGGCTCAGTTTTTAAATTTTAAAAATTTCCCATGGGACTGCAATTTTAAAAAATTGTGTATGTAAATTGTAATAAGTGATGCCTGGAGAATTTGTTGGGGGTATAAGTGGTCAAAATTGGACCTCTCTCCTCAAATATCTACTAAGACACACTCTTGGGGTAAAAAATAAATTAGAGACCCTCAAAAAATACTTTTCTCAAATCTAGGGGAAAATGTGGCAATAAAATAGCCAAAAATTAAATAAATGAGAGAAAATAAAGATTCTCTCCGAGTCAAAGATGATAAAAAATGAGGTGGATATTCACCAAGTGTTAAAGTCAAGTTGTAAAATGATGTGGACTCCACCTAAGCCAAGAAAAAAGGAGCACATGTGCAAATCAAATTTCTAGAGAGGGACTGTGAGTTCCAAGAGACAAATCGCATAAATTGTGGAAGTTAGCTCGAGTTCCAAAAACGATTCATGAGTTTGGTTGGAGATTTGTTGAGTTCCCCTGAGATGAGGTGGAAAGTGGTATCCTACCACTCTACTTCATCCTCACACATGTCCTCCTCCCATTTCCACGAGTTCCTCATCAAGGATTGCATGGGCCTTTTTGGAGGATTTATTTGCACGTCTTTTACCTTGGGACTGTCATCACTCTCTCATTGGGATTTGCTCCCATAGTTTTATTTAAATAAGCCTTTGGCTCTCATTGTGTAATATTGATACGAGCTCTTGTGCTTGGGGAAGCTCTGCTCTTTTGTGTACTCATTTTCTATAAGCAATAAAAGACTTTGGGGTTCACTTATGAGGTGTTGTTCTTCTTGAGCATGGCAACATCTTGATCATTGTGCTTCATCTCTCTATTTGTGTTATTGTGCCTATTATTTCCATTATGATTCTAGAGATTTGTTAGTGTAGAGTTACCTTACACTAGCATTTGGCTTTAGAGATCCATTCTAGAAAGGGAATGTTTTAGTTGTTTTTCATATAAATCTCTGAGATTTCTTTATCATTGTAGTTTCTAAACTCATATGGATCTAATGTGTATTTGAAGTTGTGTAGAAAATTTATTTTGGATCAAGCTTAAAGCACGAGGGGAAAATCATGGAGGAATCATCCCACTCTTGAGCATGCACATGGAAGAGCCCACATTTGTTGTCTGTTGAAGTCTCATCATTCGATTTTGTTCATAGGCTCCTTTGGCTTTAGATTGTAGTCAATTCTATCTCATTCAAATTATTTATCTTAAGCACTTATGCTAATACCGATTCTGTTTTCTATTTGAGAGCATGTCGATAGCTAAAGAAGGGAGAGAGTCTCACTCTCATTCCTTGGTTTAGCTCTTGTATATTACTTGCCGATAATCATTTCCTTTTCTTATGCATTTTTCCACTAACTTTGAGGGTTGTTTTGCAGAAAAATCAGATTTGTTTTGAGGCTTTTGCTCATTTTTTGTTGGCAGGGTTAAGAGAATTCATGCTTGAGACTACTAATCATTTTTGTGCAGATCCCTAACGCTGGTTTGGAGACAATTTTGGGCAGGTTGTGACCTCTTAAAGACTGATTTTTCAGACTGGCCGTAGGGTCTTTGGGGCAGCCTATTCCTTTGACAGGGCCGTGAGCTTTTAGAGGCCTAGCCTCTCTCTTCTTGTGCAAACTCTCACATTCTTGGAAGACTGATTTTTATATGTAAAACAGTCATCTAATATTGAGATTTGAAGGCTCTTCTTTTGTGTCTCACTTGCAATCGATATTGCTGTACCAAGCGGAAGATCTAGTGCCTAAGCTTCTAGAAACTATTGTAAAGATATTCCTTGTGTTTAGTTGAGGCCTTTGAAGGGTTCTCATCTCTTGTAATCAAGTTGATAAAATTTCATTTTTCTTGAGGGAGCTTGGGAAAGTTTTCCCATGGTATCCCATCTCCTCATTTAGAGGGAGGACTCTTTCTTTTGGCTGGATTAACTTTCTTAGTTTAGATTCTAATTTACTTGCATGTGTTTTTCTCTTGTTAATCTAATCTAATTTGTGCATGGTTTAACTCATAATTTCAACACATAACACTCACATTTACTATTTAGCAAATCGAACTTGCCAATTTGTTCACTAGTCTCTTGTATTGTGCAATAAATTTCATACTTGCTTGAGCTACACTATTTTGCAATCTTATGTGGTGCAACTCGTCTCTCATTCACTTAAGCTAAACACACTACAAGCAATCATTTTTACTTCCTTAGAAAATTCGATTTGTTTATTGATCTAGTTCTCTATTAATTTCAGCATTTGTTTCACATGCTTATTGGTACATGCTTCATCATTTCCTTTTATACGTCAATTTATGATTGAGATACCATCTTGAATATCACATTGTTCATTGAAATATATCTTGGAGCATCTTGCTACCATCATTTACTTGAAACAATTTGCAATTGGCACTTAGGCATTCTAGCATTAGACTTGCACATTTAACAATTTACCTCCAAGAATAAGCTTGGTTGAATAGACATTCTGGGACAAAATTTTCCTGATTTTTCTTTCACCAGGTATGGAATAAGGTTCCAACACATGACCTCACAGTTATCTTGGTGGCTTAGTCCCCTTGTAGGAACGAAGATACGTGGATTTGCAAGGATTATGGAAAGGGTATCGCTAATGAAGAACTAATGCCTCCTCAACCCATCTTCCTTGCACATCACCCCAATCTTTACCTCGTGACAAGAATTTGAAAGGGCAATTTCTCACCTTAGATTAGGCATTTAAAAAACTAACCAAGATAATTGCATCTCATGTAGTCTAGTTTTGATATCATCCTATCAAGTTGTTTTATGAGCATTTTCCATTTCACTTGCAATATTGTTATATAACTCTTGCACTTATCTAGAGATTTATTTTTCTCATGATTATTTGATGTTGTATCATTCCATTTGGGCATTTCCTTTATAAGTACAAGTTCCATTTACATTTGCAAGTTATAGTTTTATTGCTCATATTTCATATCTTGAGCTAACATTTTGTTTTGCAAGATTACTTGTCATTGTAACTTGAGTTTCTATTTCTATCTTACAAGTACTCGATATTTCCATTTGAGCATTGTTTACAAGGCACTAGTTTATACTCTTACTGATGAATTGTTATATTGAAATATATCTCTCACGTTGTTCATCATTTACACACTTGCTAAATCTTGAATCAAGTTACTTTTTGAGAAACAGTTACCTTAACCTTAGTCTCCTAGAACTTGTTGTTCCAACAAGTTTCACTTTACTAACCATCCTTAGGGACCACTCCCCTTAGCTTAACTAGGAGAGAGATTTAACAGAGAGAGTTGGGATTAGGTGACAACCACTTCTCTGAGATTTTCCACCAAGGCCACACCTTGTGGGGTTGAGGATTTTTCCCACATTAACCTAGGTGTGTAAGCAAGGCGACAACATGGTTGTCACCCAATTCCCAACTTCTCCATCTAGGCTCTCTCCTAGTCGAAGCCAAGGAGGATAGACCCTAAGGAAAAAATAAGGCTTGGTTAGTGCTACACCAAGCAAGTTCTAGGAGATAAATGATAAGTTAGCCAAGAGATACATCAACCATGAAATTGCAAATTTACAATAAACCATGTAAATACTTCAACAAGTAAATAAGATCACCATGAGCATATAGAAATAACCATTCATGAAAAAATATAAAGTAATGATGCCAATATGAAAGATAGTTTGCAAGAAAATGAATGATGAGACCAGTACCAAATAAGTAAACTTACGAAGTGAAATGCTCAAGGGAAGAAATTGTTAGAAAATCAAAAAGGAAAAAAGATTTTCTTATACTTGATAATTACTTGTGATGTTCTTGTATTCTTATTAGATTTCTTATTATCTTCTTTCTCTTAGTTTATGAAAAAATTACCAAAGCAATAGCACATAGATCAAGGACATCAAATATAGGCGGACAACCAGGGCAAAACCCCACTCTAGGGGAAAACCCAATCAGTAATTCTTCCTTCAATAGTTTTCCTGATATAATCCAAGACTCTAGACCTTGACACAATCTTCCTACACACCAAGTCAACCTTCTTCTTCTCTTGCAGATGATCATATTTTCGACCTAGAAGCAGCACCACCACCATGCAACACTTTCTTGGACCTAGTAACTTCGATCTTGCTTTAGAGACTTTAATATTGGCTAAGAGACTTCGATCTTCACTTAGAAACTTCGATTTTTACCCAATATGACTCCTTGAGAAAACAACACCCAACAACAACAACTTCGACCTATACTTGTCTTGACAACAACAACTAGAAGCAACAACACAAGAAGGACTTTGATCTTCCAATCTAGGGCACAGGAGAGAGAGATAAAGACACCAAAATTTTGATTTTCCTTGTTGTTGAACCCTTAGTTAAACTGAGAGGGGGGGTGAATCAATTTAATGCAGTCATGGTCTTGTAAAACTTTCTTTTACACTTATTTACATCTTCATTTCGTGATCAACTTAATATACAATGGAACAACAATATTAATAAGTAAGCAGTAGGTATTAAGCAGATTAAATACAGAATATCAACACATAATCATCATGCACATAGACAACAGATATAAGTGGAAACCCATAAGGGAGAAAACTACATCTTATTATTGTTGTGATGCAAAGGCAAGCTCCAACTCCCTCTCACCACTGATTTTCTGTAGACTCCAACCTACAGGAGGCTACTACCTCAATTCTGCAAGCTACAACTTGCAAGGAAGCTCCAACTCCCATCTATTTTCTGCAGGCTACAACCTACAGGAGGCTCCTACCTCAGCCAGCTACAACTGGACATCTATCAAGCTACAACTTGATATGGAAGCACCAACTTCCTCACTGTACAATAAAATCATATGTTGATTTACCTGGATATCAGCTCTGTTTTTCTCCTTCTTTACTGTTGTCCTTCCAGCCTTCAAATTTGCTTTATATCATCTTTGGATCTTCACAACTCCTCTCTCTGCTCCTTCTTCTTCTTACACTCTCTAACCCCTTAATGCGTATGACAGTAACATCATTTATAGAGATCACCCTCTCATTGTTTGCATTCCACATGGGAATATGAAATGAACAGACACGACTCTTTGCCTTCCACCATCTCATTTTCTCGCTCATCATTTCAGGAGGTTACAACACTGTCTACTCATTTCAGAATTAACTTGGAGTTTTTCTTTGCCTACGGAGACTTGCCTTTGCATCACATACAATAAAATAATTAAATCATTTACATTTATAGTTGCAACAGATAAATCTCACTCAACCTTTTCAGCTCTTGGTTCGCCGTATATTTGTCTTTTTCGCCGCTGTCACTGTCTTTTCAGTTTCTGCTGTTATATTCTAGCTCTGCTACATAAATGTTTTGTTTCTTCCGTTACCTGTGTCTTTTGTGCTGCGTTCACATGCATATCAACCTTTCATCAATCGGACAGTCATCGGACTCCGCCTTTTCTTAACTTTCCAATCCGACGAAATTCGCACAGCAAGTTGCATGTTATTTAATTGTTCCCATCCTACGCAAAATAGGTGGTTTTAGAATGCCATGCGTCGCCCTCTTAACACTATCGCATTCGTTTCACCTTTTACCACTTATCCTCCAAAAGCAGTGCGAAACAACAACTTACCAGTTTTCTAACCCTGCCTTCACTATTCTGCAGATTTCAAAATATATTCCACTATCTTTTAAGACTGTATTTAAATATATTCCACTTACCGGTTTTTCTATCGCATTTCCGCATTCCACCGTTTTATGTTATAATCCTCCTTTGTCCTACGATGTGATTTAACAAAGGAAGACCACATACATTCGAACTTGAAAAGACCTTTAGGTTTCGGCTTTAGTCTTCATTGCGTCTGCTCTCTTTATCGCACTTTAGCGATTCCAGTTATCCCATGTGCCTTTGTCCATCTCATCTCCCGATATGCGATACTCCTCCTGCCCCGATTGCGATATGTGATGAACTTCGCATCGCATCGCATCTTCGCATCGCCACTTCGCGGTATGCAATGAACTTGGCATTGCCGATGTGCAATATCGTGTTGTGCCGCCACATGTCCCTTCACATCGCCACATCGCATCGCAACTTTGCATCGCCACTTCATTATCACACTTCGCGCTTTGGCGATTCAACATGATTCTCAAGTGCTTATTCTCCTGAGCTTGCGATGTCCGATATGCGATCAGATCCCACTTGATTGCGATATAATCTCTGCCGTCTATCTCCTTTAATCTCATCCGTTGATCACGCCGGTCCACGACTGTACTTTTGGGCTTTAGGAAAGCAGGTCCCAGTTCACGGCACTGCGGAGGCACTCCTCGGTACGGAATCATCATCGGGCTGGTGCTACCGCAGTGAATGACAACCGTCGATCTGTGGTCAACACCCGATGGGCGGGTCAACTACGGAGGCACCCCCTTGGGTTAACCATCGGGCTGTTTGTGCCCCCGCAGTACCGTTGATCCCAGATCAACGTTAACCGCGCTCATAAGATGTGCACGAGGTTTAGCCCTCGCTGCCTCTGCTGCACGCCTTTGCCTTCGCTGTTCAACTGCCCTCGCTGCCTCTGCTGCATGCCTTTGCCTTCGCTGTTCAACTGCCCTCGCTACCTCTGCTACCTTCGTTGCCTCTACTGCTTCTCTGCTGCCTATGCTGCCTATCGTTGCCTCTGCTGCCTATGCTGTCTCTGCCACCTCTGCTATCACTGGTAATTCTAGTGTTACTCCTTTCTACTCCTTTGCCATCAATGACAATATTTCCAACAGTCTCCCCCTTTGGCATTGATGGCAACACATCCACCAATACTCCCATCCTTCAGGAATTCCTCCCCCTTTCATTCTGAGAAGTATCTTGTCTTTCTTCCTCTGCCTGCTTTACAAAAAAGCCTTTCTTATTTTGTTTTTTTTTCCTCCCACTTTGACATCAATGGCAAAGGGTTGCACTTTTCCCAGTGTGGTTTCTATCTTTTCATAATACTCTGATCTTGAAGACCTGTTCCATGCACTGCTCCATTGCTCTAGTTCTTTTGTGACAATTTTTATTGACTGCTCTCCCCCTGGAATGATGCTTTCTTGTCTGATATTGCCTATCACTTGTCTTTTGCACTGGTCCTGTTCCTTGTATGCAACCTTTAATATATATATATATATATATATTGATTTCTGATCATGTTAGAGAGTAACATCTGCAGACACTACCCCTAGTTTGTCTCTTAGATATTCGAATGGTTCTTTAGCAAGAGGTTTTGTGAATATGTCTGTTGTTTGTTCCTTGGTTGGTACATATTCCAAATTTACTAATTTCTATGCTACTTGTTCTCTGAGGAAGTGGTACTTTATTGAGATGTGCTTTGTTTTTTAATGAAGTACAGGATTTTTTGATATACTTATTGCACTTGTATTGTCACATTTGATAGAAATGGGTTCATCAATGCTTACCTTCATGTCTTGGAGAGTTTGTTTCATCCACATTATTTGTGTGCAACATTTTGCTACTGCTATGTATTCTGCTTCTGCTGTAGATAAAGAGATAGAAGTTTGCTTCTTGCTTAGCCATGCCACCAAACTTTTTCCCAAATAAAAAGCACCTCCACTCGTGCTTTTCCTGTCATCCACGCAACTGGCCCAATCTGCATCTGTGTATGCTGTCAGTGTGAAACTTTTTCCTTTTGGATACCATAGGCCATAATGTGAGGTTCCTTGTAGATATCTAAATATTCTCTTGATTGCAAGTAAGTGATTTTGTTTTGGTGCCTGCTTGATATCTTGCTACAAGTCCTACTGCCAACATAATGTCTGGTCTAGAAGCAGTTAGATATAGCAGACTTCCTATCATGGATCTGTAAAGTTTTTGATCTACATCTATTGATCCATCATTAGCACATAGTTTGCATCCAGTGATCATGGGAGTTGACACAGGTTTGCAGTCTTCCATTTGAAACCTTTTCAACATTTCTCTTAAGTATTTTTCTTGCGAAATGAATATTCCAGTGTTCTTTTGTTGAATTTGAAGTCCTAAATAGAAGGTGAGCTCTCCAATCATTGACATCTCAAATTCTGATTTCATTTCTTCAGCAAATCCTTTTGCTCACTCATCTTTGTTGCTACCAAACATGATGTCATCTACATATACTATTACAATTAAGAGTTCATCTTCATTAGCCTTTATGTACAAATTGTTGTCTACTCCTCCTTTCTTAAACCCTTGTTTTTGCAAGTATTTGTCCAGCCTTGAATACCATGCACGAGGAGCTTGTTTCAGACCATATAAGGCTTTCTTTAATTTGCACACATAGTCATGTTTCTATGTTAATGAGAATCCTTCATGTTGTTCCATGTAGACTTCTTCCTCTAAATCTCCATTCAGGAAGGTGAATTCACATCCATTTGATATACCCTGAAATCATGATAGCATGCAAAGGCCAAAAACATTCAGATTGCTTCCATCTTGGCTACAGGGGAAAAGGTTTCATCATAATCAAGTCCTTCAATTTGTGAATATCCATTTCATACAAGTCTAGCTTTATTTATGATTACCTACCCTTGTTCATTTATCTTATTCTTGAATATCAATTTTTTGCCAATGACATTTTTCGCAGTGTGTCTTGGAATTAATTCCCAGGTATTGTTCTTCTCAAATTGGTCCAGTTCTTCATTCATAGCATTTACCCAGTTTTTCTCTTTGTTGGCTTCTTCGAACTTCTTTGGCTCTATTTGAGATAGCATGGCTAGGTATACTTCTTCTGTCTATTCAACAAGTTGTCTTCTTGTTTGGACTCCCACACTTTTGTCCCCAATGATTTTATCTTCTGGATGGTTCTTTTGAGTGTATCTTGAGGGACCCTTTGATTTTAATTCAGTATATTTTGTTGTCTTGTTATGTTCATCTTTATCTTGGTTCTCAGCTTCATGATCATCTGGAGGATTGGCACAGCTTGTGTTTCTTGTACTGTTTGGTAGATCTTCGTAAACTCTTATGTCAATGCTTTCCACAATTTTGTGCAGTCTTTTGTTGTAACACTTGTAACCCTTACTCTTGGATGCATATCCTAAAAATATTCCTTCATCAGCTCTTGCATCAAACTTCCCTAGTTTTTCATCATTAATTTTTATGAAACACTTACTTCCAAAGATTCTAAAGTGCTTGATTGATGCTAGTTTACCATGCCATAATTCATAAGGAGTCTTATCACAATTTGGTCTTAGATGAGCTTTTTTGAGAATGTGAACAATTGTGTGTACTGATTCTACCCAATAGATTTGGGGAATGTTACTTTCTTGCATCATGGCTCTGGAAATCCGTTGTACTGACCTGTTTTGTATTTCTGCCACTCCATTCTGTTGAGGTGTACCTGCAATTGTAAACTGTTGTTTTATCCCATGTTCATTGCATAGGTCTGCAAAATCATAGTCTGTGAATTCACCTCCTCTGTCTGATCTGATGCATTTTAGCTTGCATCATGTTTGATTTTCTGCCAATGCCTTGAATATCTTGAATTTCTCAATTGCTTCAGATTTATATTTGAAAAATGCCACCCACGTCAATCTGGTAAAATCATCTATTATTAGCATGAAATAAGATTCTCCACCTGGTGCATTAGTTCTTGAAGGTCCACACAGGTCCATGTGAACAAGTTGAAGTGGCCTACTTGTAGATAGTTCATCTTTGGTCTTGAAAGATGTGCGAACAATTGGCAAGATTTACATACGGTATTTGGAGGCTTCTTTATTGTAGGCATATTTCTGACTGCTTTCTTCTTGCTCAGACTGATGATGTGGTCAAAGTTTAAGTGTCCTAGTCTTCTATGCCATAACCATGATTCATCAAGTTTGCTTATGTGGCATGCTTCATTCTCTTCTTCCACTACATAGACATTACTTTCTGTTCTAACACCTTTGATCAAGGTCTTTCCTGTGGTGCTCGATCTTACCTCACAATCTTGGGCTCTGAAAAGGACCTCACAGCCTTTATCACACATTTGACTGACGCTTAGCAGATTGGCTTTCAGCCCATCCACAAATAGTACATCTTGAGCCTTTCCTCTTCCATTATTCAGACTGACTGAGCCTTTTCCTTTGATTTTCCTGCTTTATCATTGCCGAATGTTACATTTCCAGATTTCTTTTCATCAAAGGTTACAAACTTGCTTCGATCTCCAGTCATATGCTTTGAGCATCCACTGTCCATATACCACTGGCTTTTCTGATCTTGAGCTATTAGAGCCAGGCCACACTTATTCAACTTCTTTTTCCACTACAGGAAGCTATTTGTTTGGCACCTTTTCTGAGAAGATGGACCACATTCTTTGAGAGGACATTTGGAAGACATGTGTCCGATTTGATGGCATACAAAGCATTTGATTATATTTTTAAATGGATTATGTGTACGAGTGAACTCTCCATTGTTCATAAATCTCCTTGGGGTTTTGAACATCAGTCTTTGTCCATACGTTCTGCACTCCATGGCTTTATGGCCGAACCCCTTACAACAAAAACAATACCCATGGAAATGATTAGTGTATCTGGTGAAGGGTTGTCTTCTCCATTTGGTTGCTTGAGGTAGTCTTTTCATTTTCTGCATCCTTTGCTAGTTGAAATCGATTATTTTCGTCTGACAGTATGCAGCAATATGTCCTAGTTTGTTACAGGAAAAACAAGTGACATTTCTCATAGGAGGAAAGAATCTCCTTTGAGATCTTTCGAACTTGTTCAATTGATCTTCAGGAACAATTGAACTTTTTGCAATTGCTTGCTTCTTCCTCTCATTCTTTGTCTCTTGAAGTTGCTGCTTGTTTCTGTTTGTTTCATCACACATCAAGTTCTTGCTGCCTTCTGCTTCTGTGGTTCCTTTTTGAGCTGCTTCATCATTCCTTTCAATGTCTGCCTTCTCCGAGGTCTCCATGGAGGCAATCTCATTTCCGAGCTGCTTACACCCCCTGCTCCTTTCTTTTATCAGTCTTCTAGCTGCAATAATCTCAGATTGCTGAGAGTTAATTTTTTCTTTTACAGCTTTCACAAAAATGATATTCTGGTTATCCTCTACCTTAGATTTGCTAGTTTCTCCTTCATAAGCTATCCCAGTCTTTATGAGAGGAGATCTTTGAGCATTTAGTATTTTGTCCAACTGTTCAGTGCTTGTCATTCGAGGAGTGTTCATTGACAATTCCCTTTGGGTGTTTTCTAGTTTCTTTCTCAGGCATACCACTTCTTCCAATTTCTCTTGCTCCTAATGTTTACCTTTAATTTTCTTTAGCAGAATATCTTCCACCTTCTTAGCTTCTTCAAGTTCCACTTGCAATTGAATGAGGTCTTTTGAATTTGGTACCTCTTTTACATATTTGAGGAGAATGTCTTTCTATTTTCTACACTTGAGTTTAAGTCTGTCTATTTCCTCCAGGGCACTTCTTAGCTCCCCCTCAAGATCTACCTCACCTTCTTCCTCATCTTCTAGAAGGAATCTTTCAGACTCTTCCTTGGCCATCAACACAAATTCAGAGGTTCCTCACATTTGACTTCCTCTGTGGAAGTCTCATCTCATAGGCTGTTAAGTTTCCAAGTAATTGGTTCATGGTCAATGTTTCCCAATCAGCTGTTTCTTCTATGCCAAAAACCTTGGGGTTAAAACTGGATGGTAAAGATCTCAATATCTTTTGAACAATTACACATTCTCTAATGGTTTCTCCTAGAGCTTTCATATTATTCACAATTTCTGCAACCTTTAAGAAGAAGGTGGCAACATCTTCTTCTTCATTCATTTTTATATTTTCAAATTGAGCTCGATAGACTTGTAGTTTGGCCATCTTCACCTTTTTATCTCCCTCATGGATACTTTCTAATGTATCCCATATTTCTTTGGCAGTCTTGTTGTGCATTACTTTGATAAATTCTGCCTCACACAGACCACTTAAGAGAGCATTCATGGCTTTGGCATTAGCTATAAAATCTTGTTTGGCTTCTTTCTCTGTGTCAGACTCCTTTGGGGCATATCCCAAATCCGAACTTCTATTCCTAGAGACATTATGTACGTCCTCATTCTTATTTTCCAGAAGGCATAATTTGTGCCAGTAAACAAAGGGGCTTTATTTGTTGAGCATCCTTCTAGACTAGCCATCTTGGGGACCAAGGATCTCCTTCTAGTTGTTAAACTGATACAAAAGGAACCTGCTCTGATACCAATTGTTGAACCCTTGGTTAAAATGAGAGGGGGGGTAAATCAGTTTAATGCAGTCATGGTCTTGTAAAACTTTCTTTTACACTTATTTACATCTTCATTTCGTGATCAACTTAATATACAATGGAACAACAATCATAATAAGTGAGCAGCAGGTATTAAGCAGATTAAATACAGAATATCAACACATAATCATCATGCACATAGACAACAGATATAAGTGGAAACCCATAAGAGAGAAAACCACATCTTATTATTGTTGTGATGTAAAGGAAACCTCCAACTCCCTCTCACCACTGATTTTCTGTAGGCTCCAACCTACAAGAGGCTACTACCTCAATTCTACAAGCTACAGCTTGCAAGGAAGCTCCAACTCCCATCTATTTTCTGCAAGCTACAACCTACAGGAGGCTCCTACCTCAGCCAGCTACAACTGGACATCTATCAAGCTACAACTTGATATGGAAGCACCAACTTCCTCACTGTATAATAAAATCATATGCTGATTTACCTAGATATCAGCTCTGTTTTTCTCCTTCTTCACTGCTGTCCTTCCAGCCTTCAAATTTGCATTATATCATCTCTGGATCTTCACAACTCCTCTCTTTGTTCCTTCTTCTTCTTACACTCTTTAACCCCTTAATGCGTATGACAATAACATCATTTATATAGATCACCTTATCACTATTTGCATTCCACATGGGAATATGAAATGAACAGGCACGACTCTTTGCCTTCCACCATTTCATTTTCTCGCTCATCATTTCAGGAGGTTACAACACTGTCTACTTATTTCAGAATTAACTTGGAGTTTTGCTTTGCCTATGGAGACTTGCCTTTGCATCACATATAATAAAATAATTAAATCATTACATTTACAGTTGCAACAGATAAATCTCACTCAACCCTTTCAGCTCTTGGTTCGCCGTATATTTGTCTTTTTTGCTGCTATCATTGTCTTTTCAGTTTCTACTGTTATATTCTAGCTCTGCTGCATAACTTTTTTGTTTCTTCCGTTACCTATGTCTTTTGTGCTGCGTTCACATGCATATCAACCTTTCATCAATCGGACAGTCATCAAACTCCGCCTTTTCTTAACTTTCCAATCAGACGGAATTCGCACAGCAAGTTGCATGTTATTTAATTGTTCCCATCCTACGCGAAATAGGTGGTTTTAGAATGCCACGCGTTGCCCTCTTAACGCTATCGCGTTCGTTTCACCTTTTACCACTTATCCTTCAAAAGCGGTGCGAAACAACAACTTACTAGTTTTCTAATCATGCCTTCACTGTTCCGCGGATTTCAAAATATATTCCACTATCTTTTAAGACTGTATTTAAATATATTCCACTTACCGATTTTTCTATCGCATTTCAGCATTCCACCGTTTTATGTTATAATCCTCCTTTGTCCTATGATGCGATTTAACAAAGGAAGACCACATACATCCGGACTTGAAAAGACCTTTAGGTTTCGGCTTTGGTCTTCATCACGTCCGCTCTCTTTATCACACTTTGGCGATTCCATTTATCCCATGTGCCTTCGTCCATCTAATCTCCCGATATGCGATATTCCTCCTGCCCCGATTGCAATATGCAATGAACTTCGCATCACATCGCATCTTCGCGGTATGCGATGAACTTCGCATCGCCGATGTGCGATATTGCACAGTGCCGCCACGTGTCCCTTCGCATCACCACATCGCATCGCAACTTTCCATCACCACTTCATTATCGCACTTCGCGCTTCGGTGATTCAACCCGATTCTTAAGCGCTTATTCTCCTGAGCTTGCGATGTCCGATATGTGATCGGGTCTGACTTGATTGCGATATAATCTCTACCATCTATCTCCTTTAATCTCATCCGTTGATCACGCTGGTCCACGACTGTACTTTTGGGCTTTAGGAAAGCGAGTCCCAATTCATGGCATTGCGGAGGCACTTCTCGGTACGGAATGATTATCGGGCTTGTGTTACCGCAGTGAATGACAACCGTCGATTTGCGGTCAATGCCCAATGGGCGGGTCAACTGCGGAGGCACCCCCTTGGGTTAACCATTGGGCTGTTTGTGCCCCTGTGGTACCGTTGATCCCAGATCAATGTTAACCGCGCTCATAAGATGTGCACGAGTTGCTGCCTTCGCTGCCTCTGCTGCCTTCGCTGTTCAACTGCTGCCTTCGCTGCCTCTGCTGCACGCCTCTGCCTTCGCTGTTCAACTGCCCTCGCTGCCTCTGTTGCACGCCTTTGCCTTCGCTGTTCAACTGCCCTCGCTACCTCTGCTGCCTTCGCTGCCTTTGCTACACGCCTTTGCTGCTTCTCTGTTGCCTTCTCTGCCTCTGCTGCCTATGCTGCCTATCGCTACCTCTGCTGCCTATGCTGTCTCTACCGCCTCTGCTATCACTGGTAATTCTAGTGTTACTCCTTTCTGTTCCTTTGCCATCAATGACAATATTTCCAACACTTGTCTCCTTCACCTTGACCAAACTCAGACTTCTTTAGCCTTCTTCCTTCACTTCGCACTTTTTGCAGCTCCTTAGTGTGTATCGAACTTGTGTGTGAGATGCTCCTCCAAATGAATTCGATCTACTCCTTTTATAGCCTTTAGGTGAGGTCGAATAGCCCTCCTTGAGGCCGACTTGATCATCTTGAAGCTGACTTGGTGTGGAGGTGACATAAATCATATTTGACTCAAAACTAAACATTTTTACATGATTCAAAAGCCCAAGAAGGGTCTCTTTAAATGTACAATAACTCTATTGACTCAGAATAAATCCTAAAAGTCCTCAATGGGGACTTTGACCCAAAACATAATGACCCAAGTATGAAACCCATGCTTTAATAAGTCATTGTAATAATAATAAAAATTCTTTTATTTATTCTTTTGACAAGTACATTACATAGTGACTCAAATACATAAATGAAGACCGAACCTAGTTACATTTTCAACACTCCCTCTTAATTAGGGAGGTATTCATCATATACAAGGAAGATCTCAAACTATGTGAACTATGAAGAATTTTTAGGCACCACAATGCCATGGACTAGATCCCTAACTAGGGCAATCTATCCAAGGTTTCTCAATAGTTTTAGGGAACGCAATACCACAGACTAGATTTCTGACCAGGGCAATCTACCCGAGTGGGAATAAGATGGACTAAAGCTTTCAACTGTTGCGATTTTGTGCATTTGGGGTAGCATCAATTGTGCTCTAGCTCCCAAATTTTGTGGAGGGACTAGAGTACAGTTGATCTACAAGACCCAAAAATGGATTTGAGAAATTTCAAGTTGTGTTCAAGTTATTCAAATAATTAATTATTTTAATAGATTTCCTAAGTCTATCTTAGGAAAATAAAATAATTAAAGTGAATTAATTAACACATGTGCTGAAATTGTCTTAAGTCACATGGATCAAACAGTTTTTTAATCTCAGTCGTTGATGGATGATTTAATCTCGGTCGTTGAAGGGTTCAACGAAAAAGTATAAGATAAAGGCTTGAGGGTCTGTTGAAGACACACAATTTCTGTAGAACTGAGGAATAGATCTAGAATTCTAGGGCGGGTTTGCTAAGAATTTCCGGAGGGATTTCCTGCAGTGAGGGGTAGTATTGGCCAAGGGAATGTTCTGATTCCAGGGCCAAGAGACATCGAGAGGCAAGAGAAGCAACAACAAGGACAGTGCAGAGAGGCTTCAGAGCCACGTAGAGTAGCAGGGGCAACACAGAGGCAGCTAGGGCCACGTTGGGTTGACGCTAGCCAAGCGGAGGCAGCACAGGAGCAGCGTAGACCCTCCAAGGGTGACGCAAGCCCTCCTAGAGCCACGCAGAGGCTGACACAGTCCCTCCAGGGCAATGCTGGGGCTTCAGAAGCAACATTGAGGGTTTCTAGGGTCAAATATGGGTTGAGTCCTCTAAATCTCGTTTGAGGGTGTGGATCAGTCAGATATTTGGCACTAGATCTTCAAGTTAGCTATAGATTTGATATCTTTTATTCTCTGTCGGGTTTTCCAAGGTTGGAACCTAGATTTGTTGTACTCAAAAATACTGAATAATAAACCCTCATATCTGCTAAACCGGTTTTCCCGCTTTGGGTTTTTCCGGGGACTTATGTCCAAAAATCCATGTGTCACTTTGTTGCATGAGTGAATTATCCAATAAATGATCTGCATGTGTAGGCTGTAGTTGTGTTTATTTTTGGTATTTTCTGAATCTAATTTCTGGAAATAATTTGTATAAATTAATCAAGCCGGAGGAAATAAACCAATACACTACAGTAGAATTTTCACATCAACCTCTCGAGGTACCATCAGGCTTACTTGCTAACTATCAACCCAAGGACCTAGGTGTGTATCCGAGGTCAGAGCTCTATGACCAAAACCATCCTCCCTACAAGGGGAGGGGGAGGCTAACTCTATGTGGACCTAGTGGACACATGTGGACTTGGATGGGAGAAGAGATGAATGGGACTAAAATGAGTGGAAGGGAGTGATATATATGGTGTCGGTAAGCGGGACCAAGCAACCGAAATCTGGATTTCCCATGTAGTGCCAACCCTAAAGCTAATGGGTAGTGTTGACCACTAGAGTGGCACCTGATGATTTTATGAAGACTCCATGCCAAATAATTTACCAAAGGACACTTGTACAATCAAATATCATCAAATCACTAAATTTTTTAAACTCTACTACTTCTCATCATTTTCTCTTGTACCTAGATTCCACGCCCTACGGAAAATTGTAATAAGTGATGCTAGTAATGATGAGTTTTGAGTCTGTATTGAGTCTGTAATAGGCCTAGGTAGCTTGGGACTTTGCCAACAAGTGAGTATTACTCTGGGAGGTTTTTTTCACTTGGTTAATTATCATCTCCCTACCGGGACTTAATAATTAATTGAGTTTTTTCCTCCAAATTTACCCCAAAGCCGAAGTACACCTTGATGGCGAGGCCTTCGGTGAGTCCTAGTGTTTAGAGTCGATATATATTATCAGACTAGATCACACACAAAAATTCATGGAATTTGGTTAGGTCTAGGTAGTATTTTTTTAATTTATTAGATTTCCCGCAGGTCAAAATTGCAATAAAACTTGTAATTGGAATGTAATAAGGGTTGTCTAGAGAAGTTGTATGGGTATGAGTAATAAAAATTACACCTATCACCCTCAACTTTCTACTATGACACACTTTGAGAGTTTAATAATCTTTCATGGACCCTCAAAACCCACATTTCTTAAGTATAGTGGGAATTGTGGCAATTAATTAGGCTAGAATTAAATAAAATAGAGAGAAATAAATTATTTCATGTGACATAATGATGTGGAAATGACTTGGAAATTATCCTAAGTGAAAGAGTTGAGTCAACGAACATGTGGAGGATGAATAAGCACACTGCATCATAAATACACCATTATTTCATAAAATCGAATTTTCCAGAGATAAAGCAATAGTTGCACATGTGGAAAATTGAATTAATTAGAGGAGCTCATGCATTGAGGGAATATTCTATGGGAATTTTGGACTAAATATTATGTGGGGCCTCTTCTCACAATTATCTCGAGTGCTTCAAAACGTAGCACTTCACTCGGAGGAATCATGCAATTCCTGGGGACCTACGCAGAGCTACCTTGGGATCATTTACAAATGTGGCATCACTCAGTTCGAGTTTGCATTGGTTGACTCAAGTTATTATGCTACTTTGATTCATTCATGGATGAGTTTACTTGGCCATATATGGAATTCGATTTCCCTTGAGGTGCACATAAGGAATTCCATTTTGCTTTGGTGTCTCTAACTTCTCCACATCGAACTTGACTTATCTTTCCTTGGGATTTGCTCCAAGTTCAATTCTCATATGTATTCTTCCTTGGGATTTTCTCCCAACTCTCTATATAATAAAGCTATGGGCTCTCATATTGTATCATGTTATGAGTTATTGAGCTTAAGGAAACTCTGTCATTTTGTACTTACATATTGGTTAATATAATCAAGACTTTGGGGCTATTTCGTTGGTGTTCTCTTGGCGTTATGAGGTGATTTCTTTCCATAATCTTGCTATTGTGTTTGAATTCATTTATATGTTTGATCAATATTAAGTTATATTTGTCATCTTGCTTGGATTGATGTGTGCGAGCTATCTTGCACATATAATTGATTTAGAGTAGTATTCTAGAAATAAGCTTGCCAAGTCATTTTCGTAGAAATATTTGGTCTATCCTATTTCATTATGATGTTTTAATCCTTTTGCAAACTATTTTTTGTTCAAGTGTGTAGGGAAGATTTATTTGTATTGTGTGCAGGAATCCATCTGGGCGTGGGATAAGTATCACATAGATCAACTCACTCCTAGAATCAAAGTGATCCAAGACTCATCCTTTTTCCACCCCAAGTCTTTCATCCAACGAAGACCAAGAGGGAGTTTTCTTGTTTTATAACTACTTGATCATCTATTTCATTTAAAATTTAAAATACTTCTTTTATAGTTTTCAAAGTTATACAACTTATTTCAAGAGCAATTTCTAAGCTAGGCAAGTATAGGGTTTCACTCCTTTTACTTGAGCTAGTATTTTGTATATTAGTTTGTAGTTTAATCTTGTTTACTTTGTTTTGCAGCCCATAAGTTTGACCGTTGGACAACAAAGAGCTTGAAGAAGAGGTGTCGGAAAACTACTAATTCTCTAGCATGCAGGACCTTCACAAATTTAAGGACTAATTCTTTTAGGGATATCATGAGCTCTATAGGGACAACAACAAGTTATCTAGGTCGTGGGCCTTTGAGGCCTGCAAAATTTCTGTTGTAGAAACATTTTCCATTTTCTTTTGTTGTCATATTTGAGGGGGAGATTCTAGCTTTTTCCAAGCTCTCATCTTTGTAAAGATCTCCTTTTGGGAAGCTTGCTTAGAGGTTTCTTTTCTACTCATTATAATCACTAATAAAAGATAAATTTTTTGCACCCCCCTACCTCATTTGAGAGGAAGGGCCTTTTTTGGGTGGATTGACTTTGTTTCTAGTTTCCTTTATGCTTATTTTCATGTCATACATACTTAAAATTAACAACATATTCACGCCACATTCCATTCACTAAATCTTGTGTCTAAAAAATCTAACATGCATAGGTTCCAAAATCTACAAACTTGAGCAAATCTCTTTTATGTGTGAGCGATTTATGTTATTGACAAATTTTCATTGTTTCATGGTTATTTAGGCACATGCTTCATTATTTGGTTCATTTATGCTACATATTTTGGGAACTTTTGGAGCATTATCTCTTGCTTGAAACAATTGTGTCTTAAAGAAAATCTATTTCATTTAACTTGTCTACTTTCATTTTATTGGTGCAACAGATATGAGTTTATTTCCCTTCTTGTTTCTCAAGTTTAATTTGTTATTTTAATGAGCACTATCTCATTTCTATTTCCGTTGAAGAATTGCATGTAGCAATTTAATTGGGACAATCAACACTTACTAAAACTTTACCTCCAACATAAGTTGGTTGAATAGACATATTAGGGACCATCTACTCCTCTATTGACTCCTCACTATGAGATCCACATCTTTGGACGAGGGTGAGAATTGAAAAGTTCATTTGCATTGTTGTAGAGGTAACTAATAAAATTAACGGAGAGCACTACTACATCACATTTACTTTACTTGTCTCTCGATGGTTTGAGTTTTCATGTGTAAAGTTTATTCCAAAAGCAAGTATTGTAGTTCTCTTAACAACTGCTTTCTTTGCATGTTTCAAGTCTATTTTCACATTTGACATTTAGCATTTCCTTGTTCACATTTTCCAAGTTAATTACAAATTGTGCAGTTTTGGCAAGATATGTTTCAATGTTTTGATTCCTAAATTTGATTATCTCAAAAGCATTTTTATCTTGCAATTTCTTGTGCTAAGAATATTTTGTTTGCATTTTAGGGGTTACTTTTCTTTCACTTTTGAGAGCATTACATTTTACGTTGAGCAAATTTATCTTTCAATATTTGAGAAAATTCTTTATAAGGAATTGGTTTTATGGTTTTCTCATGTTAAATGATTGTCATTGTTATTTCAAGTTGCTCACATCATATTTGCGTATTCTTAAATCTAACCCAATTTCACTATAACATTCTTCTAGAACCTCACATCTTTAACTTAGTTTTTCTTTAGTGACCACCCCACATAGCTAACCTAGGAGATAGCTTAAATGGAAAGAGTCAGGATTAGTGTGACAACCCCTTCTCTGAGTTCCTTGCCACCAACCACACATTGTGGGGTTAAAGGTTTTTCTCACTAACTAGTAGGTAGGTGTAGGCGGCAAGCAACAACAAGCAGTAAAGGAGATCCCACGGGACTAGGTTACAAGGCTAAAAACGAATTCGGGAAGTGGAGACAAGAGTACAAACCTAGACCACTCTTTCTGTCGAATCCCTCCATCAATCCATGCCCAAAAGTACCCATGACAAGTAAGGAAAATTACTCAACTATATCAATGAAAAGCCATGCCTTCAGGGTCGGGAGGCCAACCTTTAAACATATTATAATAACAAATGGGCGAGGGACCACATGGCTGGCTCAGGTAGTGGAGATACTAGCACATCAAGCTATCTGGTGGCCACAAGGGGCTGTTGTGTAGAAATTTGATAACCCAACCCCGGTTTTCAGTTTCTCCTTATTTCTCCCATAAAGTTAAATGGCCATTCCCATAGCCATACATTCAACAAGCTAGAAAAATAAATATTTTCTGAAAACAAAAATTCTGGAAATTTTACAGTGCTGAAATGCAGAAATAAAAAATCAGAAAAATAAATCAGCCACACACAGAAAATAGACACGTTGATTTTTGGTCAACTTGACCCTGGAAAAACCCCCTACAACTCTTGGGGAAAACCAGTTCAAAAGCTGCTTCTTATTTCTGATAAATTCTTTTACAGTGAGAGAGGAATACTCAGAAAAATTTCAGCAAGTAATAAATACAACTTATCTCGTTTTCCATGCTTAACACTGCCTCGGAAAATGTGCAAACAACCAAACAGAGACAACAATAAATGTTGTACGACCTCCTTGGATTTCGTGCCCAGAAATTACAACATTAAATGTTGTTGTACAACTGTAATATTCCTAATTAGCAATGGCTAATTGGAATATTCGATTTTTCTCAATTTTGCCTTCTATAGTTTATTTATAAACAAAAAGGTGAGTAAGGAGGGACATAACTCACTTTGGGAATAAAAGTCACTCCCTAGTAGCACAACGTTGTAACTTAAAGGGAGCCAAGGGGGGGCCAAGGACCACGTAGAGAGGGGGCCCATGTATACACTTGGAGGGACTGCGCAGATGGAGAGAAGCACATGGCAAAAGGGAGGCTACGTTGAGGAGATGGGCCTTAAGGTTTTGAGAGAGACCTACGTTATAAAAGAGAGAGGAGCCACCTCATTTGGTCATTCGATTATTATGCATTTGAGCTAGTCACTTCGACTTCTTGAGCACGCTGGCTGTTTAGCCTGTCTGCAGCACTATTTAGTGCATCGAGTGTCTCCGTTCGGAGATCTCATCCTTAGCCCCGGGGGACTTCGAGTGCCTGCTCGGGCAAGGTAGTTTCATCAGTCTTTTGTAGGAGGATCGATTTGTGGGAGTTGCGGAGGAGCAGTGCATTTGGTGACTGCGCAGTCTTGAGAGGGAGGACGCAGTCTCTTTTGGTGGGAGTTCCAGATTGGGATTGTTTCGAGGATGAGCTTGGAGATTGAGCAAGGGATCAGCCCTCGCATATTTGAGGATTTTGGCAGAGTTTGGGGTGGAGTTTTGGAGTATTCTCTTCAATGACAGCGCAGAGCCTTGAGGGATAGCGTAGATCCTCAAGGGGGTGATTTTCGGGGGTCAGCGATTTTCGAAAAGCTTTCTGGGCTTTTCTGGGTTTATTGAGCAGAGGCTGATTCCAGAGTTTCAGCATTTTCAAAGGAGGGGAGCAGCCCCAAATCCTCATTTTGATTCCAACAGTAGCAGCAACACAACAATTCTCCGACAGCTTGGACGCAGTTCAGAGAGAGGCCATTTCCTTATCATTCTGAGTGTATTTCTTCACTTGCCTTGTGCAAGTTGAGGTGCCATCTTTCTGATCACCTCTTGTACTCTTTCCATTACTCAATATAATAAAATGGCTTAGCATTTCTCTCTGCATTTCTTGAGTATTTGCTTATATTCCATGTATATGCTATTGTATGCTTGCACTACTGTTATCTTCTCTTTGAGCATCCCAGCTACTATACCACTTGTGTGTGTTTTTCCCCTATACTCTTAGACAAAGTCTGGAAAGGGCCAGGTAGCCTCCAGATCTCGTCATCTTTTCAGAGGCGACATATCTGGTAAATGCCCTCCCAGTCCATCTCTGGTTGGAGTTTGCTTGAGTTTTAGAGATATCCCCGAAATGGGATATTACAGTGGTATCAAAGCATAGTTCTGGCTCAGCCTGTGGAGCTAGTTGTCTATGACACCAGGGGAGAAGCCCTACATCTGCTACAGAGGTAGGAAGTACAGAGATCTTGAGTGTAGGCTGGAGAACACCTACGGAGAGGGTGACTGTGTTCGGGTGGTGGACACAGAACAGGAGGAGCCTGTGGTGGACGCAGAGCAGGAGGAGCCTGTGGTAGACGCAGAGTAGGAGGAGCCGATGGCAGATGACAGTGATGCAAAACAGTTTGGGGAAGCGCTCCTCAGATCAGCACAGGATCTGGCGAGGCAGATTGAGGTGATGGGGCAGAGATTCACTGCTGTGGAGGCTAGACAGCATGAAACCCCAAAGGGTTTCCAGATTGGTGAGGGATCGGGTACATCCCACCATTTGCTGGAGCGTATTGCCACTCAGCGTGATGCTACCTAGCACCAGGCATCACATGCACCTACACGCTCTACCATGCCCACTTTTCTGGGAGCAGACATAGGGGCAGGAGCCCAGCAGGAGACAGAGCCCGGCCATATGGGCGATTATTTTGCAGAGTATCAGGCCTATGGGCAGGACATCAGGGATGCTCTCTCATTCAGAGTCTTTGTTCAGCTCCAGCGAGACAGTAGACCCCACGACCATCATAGAGGGCACCGGCATTATCATGATGGAGATACCCACCGCACAGCTAGCAGATTCCACTTGCCTACGTTTGATGGTTCATCAAACAGTTTGGCAAAGTCTTGGGTGGAGAAGCTGGACATCTATTTCCAGCTCAACCAGATGTCAGAGACGGAGGCCATCAAGGTGGCGACATTACATTTGGATAGTGAGGCCCAGGACTGGTGGTTCCATGGGATGGTTACACTCGGACATTCCATAGTGACGACATATGCCGAGTTCACTAGGAGAATGATAGAGAGATTTGACCAGAGGGATCAGGAACAACACTTTGTTGAGCTGACGAGGCTCAAACAGACTGGGAGCCCAGAGACATACATTGCAGACTTCTTGAGGGTTTCAGTGATGGTTCCAGATCTATCCGCAGCATGGATGATCTACATGTTTGTTGAGGGGTTAGCAGAGCCACTTCGGGGTCTAGTCAGATCTACTAGACCAGCCACACTCCAGGATGCTATTAGCAGGACCCAGGATTTACAGGATGCCTTACCCAAGACTAGGACACCTTACCCCCAAAGACAGGCTTTCCAGCCCAAGGGGAAGGATTTGAGGATTCCGACTCCAAAGGGGAATCCAAGACGGGCACAGATGGATGATGATGCCAAGAGGGAGCTGAAGAAGAAGCGATTGTGCTTTAGCTGTCAGGAGCCGTGGGCACCGGGACATAGATGTGCTGCTGGAAAAGCACATTTTATTGAGGTCTTCTCCGAGAGCAGTGGGGAAGAGGATGAGGAGGATGACGTGGAGGCAGGAGACAGTCATGCAGTGCAAGATCCTTTGCCACCTCCACCACTAGCAGCAGGTGGTGCGGCTTTTGCACCTACCGGAGGGGCCCTTGTAGCATTGCGAGGAGTTCCCAAGTATTTGACGTTGTGCTTACGGGGGACAGTACATGGCCAGCGAGTATCAGTTTTGGTTGACAGTGGGGCAACCCACAACTTCATTGATGCACAGATGGTTGAGCGGAGAGGTATACAGAAAGAGAGCTTTGATGGATTCTCCATTTTGGTCTTAGGAGATCAAACCATGATGTGTGCTCGTTATGTTCCAGAGTTGTCAATGACGATGGGCACCTATACACTGACCGACCACTTTTTCGTGGTCAATATTCTGAACACCAACATGGTACTGGGTGTTCATTGGCTTATCACTCTAGGGAAGGTCACGACAGATTGGAAGGCCCTAGAGATGGAGTGGGATGATGAGAAGACAGGGAGGCATGAGAAGATACGGGGACAGCACACATATCTGCCTCAAACTTTTTCGGCTCATCGGATGGAGGCAGTCTTCCGGAAGGGTGACATAGATTAGACAGTGGAGCTGCATGCATCAGAGGCAGGGACTATAGGGCAGACGGTGCACCTAGAGATACAGTCCATCCTTGACAGGTATGCCACAGTGTTTGGGGAGATTCCACCAAGACAACCACCGGACCAGGGGTTTGAGCACACCATTGAGCTTGAGTAGGGCATATAGGCAGTGATTACTACCCCCTATAGGCATCCCAAGGCCTATCGGGATGAGATTGAGTGAGCCATCCAGGAGTTGCTGGCTCTTGGGCACATTCGGCCGAGCACGAGTCCTTTTGCTTCTTCGGTGGTGTTGGTGAAGAAGAAGGACGACACATTGAGGATGTGCATTGACTACAAGGCCCTGAACAAAAAGACCCTGAAGAACAGGTACCCCATACCCAGGATCGATGAGTTGATGGATGAGTTGAGGGGAGCACAGTTCTTTTCAAAGATTGATTTGAGATCTGGGTACCATCAAATTTGCGTGAGGGAATAGGACATTCTCAAGACCGCCTTCAGGTTTCAGTATGGGCACTTTGAGTTTTTGGCGATGCCCTTCGAGCTAACCAACACCCCAGCGACATTCCAGTCCTGCATGAATTACATCTTCCGCAGACACTTGAGGAAGTTTGTGTTGGTGTTCTTCGATGATATCCTCATTTACAGCAGGACTTGGGAGGAGCATCTCCAGCACATTGAGACAATATTGCGCATTTTGGAGGAGCAGCAGTTCTATGCCAAGCTCTCCAAGTGTGAGTTTAGGTTGACAGAGATGTTGTACTTGGGACACATCATAGGGGTGGACGGAGTGAGAGTCCACGAGGAGAAGATCAGGGCCATTAGAGATTGGCCGGAGCTGAGAAACGTGACAGAACTTCGGGGATTCATTGGCATTTGTACTTATTACAGGAAGTTCTTCAAGAGTTTCTCACAGCTTGCTGCACCCCTGACAGATCTGACGAGGAAGGGGGCATTCAGTTGGTCGGACACAGCGCAGCGAGCCTTTGACAGGCTCAAGGAGGTGATGAGCAACTGCCCAGTGCTTGCATTGCCAGATTTTATGCAGTCGTTTGTTTTCGAGTGTGATGCGTCGGGAGTGGGGATCGGCGAGGGAGGTCGCCCTATAGCCTTTGAGAGCCGGAAGCTCCTTCCACACAAGAGGTTGTATTCTATATACGACAAGGAGATGCTGGCCATTATGCATGCATTGGCCAAATTCCAGCAGTATTTGGTGGGGAACAGGTTCAGGGTGAGGACTGATCACAACAGCCTCAGGTTCTTTTTGGAGCAGAAGCAGCTACAGGAGAGGCAGCAGAAGTGGATCAGTAAGATCCAGGCATATGACTTTGACATTGAGTATGTCAAGGGTAAGAACAACGTGGTAGCAGATGCCCTTTCACATAGACCAGCCACGTTGTCTCTTATGAGCTTGGACACAGATTGGAGGGCTCGACTTTTAGTAGAGTACTCCAAGGATAGATTTGCATGTGAGGTTCTGGATGGATAGGTGACAGATGACAGGTACAGGGTGGTCGATGAGATCATCTACTACAGGGACTGGATCTTCTTGACTGAGGGATCTCAGCTCAAGAAGAAGATACTTCAGGCATCGCATGATTCACCATTGGCTGGCCATCAGGGGTTTACCAAAACCTACAGGGCCATTAGAGAGAGGTTCTCATGGAAGGGCCTCAAGGAGGACGTACTCCAGGACATCAGGTAGTGCGATGTTTGCACATATGGGAGAGTATTTCGATGGACTTCATCACAGGGTTGCCCATGGTGCAGGGCAAGGATTGTATATTTGTCCTCGTTGATCGACTGACAAAGTATGCACATTTTTTCGCCATATCCGCACACTACACAGCAGCACAGGTGGCCGAGTTGTTCTTCAGAGAGGTCTTCAGGCTCCATGGTCTTCCTAAGACCATCATCAGTGACAGGGACAGCCGCTTCATGGGTGGATTTTGGCAGGAGCTTTTCCGGTTGGTGGGGACGGAGTTGACACCGAGTACCAGTTATCACCCACAGACGGACGGACAAACGGAGATAGTTAACAAGTGGCTGGAGGGCTACTTGCGTAACTATGTCAGTGGGCAGCAGCGAGCATGGCTGAAGTGGCTGCACTGGGGGAGTACTGCTACAACACTACACATCACATGTCCATCGGTATGTCTCCATTTTACGCTTTGTACGGATATCATTCTTTGTCTTTTGCTGATGTGATGTTTGGCGCTAGCAAAGCTCCAAGAGCCAAGATTTCGATCCAAGAGAGTCAGGATATTCTCCGAGCTCTCAAGGATAATATGGCTACAGTGCAAAACCAACAGAAGTTGTATGCTGACAGAGGTCAGGTGGAGAGACAGTTTGAGGTAGGGGACTTGGTCTACCTACGATTACAGCCATACCGACAGTCGTCACTGAAGCAGAAGGGAGCTAAGAAGCTCAAGCCCCGCTTTTATGGGCCATACAGGGTGATACGCAGGATTGGACAGGTTGCATATGAGTTGGAGCTTCTCCAAGGCAGCAAGATTCATAATGTTTTTCATGTATCATGCCTGAAGAAGGCAATGGGGCAGCAAGTGATAGTGACAGATGAGCTACCACCCACGGATGACGAGGGGCATTTGGTGTTGTAGCCAAAGGCTATTATTGATACCAGGGAGAGGCAGCTACGGAGCAGGACGGTCTGGGAATTCTTGGTGAGGTGGAAGAATTTGTCGGATGAGGATGCCACTTGGGAGAGTGAGAAAATTTTGCAGCATCCATCACTTCAGTTGCTTGAGGACAAGCAACATTTTCCCAGGGGAGACTGTAATATTCCTAATTAGCAATGGCTAATTGGAATATTCGATTTTGCTCAATTTTGCCTTCTATAGTTTATTTATAAACAAAAAGGTGAGTAAGGAGGGACATAAATCACTTTGGGAATAAAAGTCACTCCCTAGTAGCACAACGTTGTAACTTAAAGGGAGCCAAGGGGGGGACCAAGGACCACGTAGAGAGGGGGCCCACGTATACACTTGGAGGGACTGCGCAGATGGAGAGGAGCACGTGGAAAAAGGGAGGCTACGTTGAGGAGATGGGCCTTAGGGTTTTGAGAGAGGCCAACGTTATAAAAGAGAGAGGAGCCTCCTCATTTGGTCATTCGATTATTATGCATTTGAGCTAGTCACTTCGACTTCTTGAGCACGCTGGCTGTTTAGTCTGTCTGCAGCACTGTTTAGTGCATCGAGTGTCTTCGTTCAGAGATCTTACCTTAGCCCCGGGGGACTTCGAGTGCCTGCTCGGGCAAGGTAGTTTAATCAGTCTTTTGCAGGAGGACCGATTTGTGGGAGTTGCGGAGGAGCAGTGCATTTGGTGACTGCGCAATCTTGAGAGGGAGGACGCAGTCTCTTAAATTGGTGGGAGTTCCAGATTGGGATTGTTTGGAGGATTTGAGCTTGGAGATTGAGCAAGGGACCAACCCTTGCATATTTGAGGATTTTGGCAGAGTTTGGGGTGGAGTTTTGGAGTATTCTCTTCAGTGGCAGCGCAAAGCCTTGAGGGATAGCGTAGATCCTCAAGGGGGTGATTTTCGGGGCTTAGCTATTTTCGAAAAGCTTTCTGGGCTTTTCTGGGTTTATTGAGTAGAGGCTGATTCCAGAGTTTTAGCATTTTCTGAGGGGAGCAGCCCCAAATCCTCATTTTGATTCCAGCAGTAGCAACAGCATAGCAGTTCTCCGGCAGCTTGGATGCAGTTCAGAGAGAGGCCATTTCCTTATCATTCTGAGTGTATTTCTTCACTTGCCTTGTGCAAGTCGAGGTGCCATCTTTCTGATCACCTCTTGTACTCTTTCCATTACTCAGTATAATAAAATGGCTTAGCATTTCTCTCTGCATTTCTTGAGTATTTGCTTATATTCCATGTATATGCTATTGTATGCTTGCACTACTGTTATCTTCTCTTTGAGCATCCTAGCTACTATACCACTTGTGTGTGTTTTTCCCCTATACTCTTAGACAGAGTCTGGAAAGGGCCAGGTAGCCTCCAGATCTCATCCTCTTTTCAGAGGCGACATATCTGGTAAACGCCCTCCCATTCCATCTCTGGTTGGAATTTGCTTGAGTTTTAGAGATATCCCCAAAACGGGATATTACAACAGCCTCCTTGAAAAGCGTCCAAACAACAATAAATGTTGTTGTACGAATTCCTCAAATTGTGTGCAAGGAAACAACAATAAATGTTGTACGGTTTTCTGCCTCGTCTTCTGTGCACAAGGACAACAACTTGCTGTACGGACTGTCTTGAAAATCGTGCCTCAAAAACCGGAAACTGCTCCTCAAAATATGTGCCAAACTCTTGTACGGCCTCCTTGGAATACGTGCCAAGCTGTTATACTGTTTGCCTTGAAACTCGTGCCCAAAACTGCCTTTAACTGTGTGCCTCTCCTTGCTATATGGATTTGCTGAAGTGCTGCCTCGGTATGTGTGCCAAAGCTCTGTTCTCCTTCTCCTCACTGCTCAGAAATCTCCTTTGCTCTCTTCTTTTCCTTCTCTCAATCTGCTCATGAAAGAATGAATGATTTTTTCCCTCCTTTTCCTCCTTTAACCTAATCCTAAGTGACTTTTGGGGAATCCCTAAATCCAATGGCTGAGATAGCTTTAGATCTAGGGCTGAGATTAAATGCTCATTTAAATCTCACTATCTATATTTTAATTCACCCCACTTTAATAAAGACCCACTTAGTCATTTATTTCCAACGTCACTTTTCACTTTCTAATTTCACATTGACTTTAGTAAAGTCACTTTAAAATAAGACTTTAGTAACTTTATCACTTAAAGTCACTTTTAAATTAGATTTGACTTTATAACTTTATAAAGTCACTTTAGGAGAAAAATTAAATTCTTTGGACACTTTTCCCTAGGCCAAAGATCAAAACCTTAAGGAACCATCTATCCTCCGGTAACCAAATTTCAACACTCCCTCTTACCGAGGAAGGTGTTCATCACCACACCCATCTTGTCTCTGAAGTAGACATGCTTGCCCCGTGGAAAGGCTTTGGTAAGAATATCTGCAACCTGCTCATCAGTGGGAATATACTCAAGCTTCACAGCTCCCTTTTGAACATAGTCTCTGATGAAGTGATATCTGATGCCGATATGCTTTGACTTGTCATGAAATACTGGATTCTCCATGAGTTTAATGCAACTTTGATTATCACAGTATATTACTGAAGGTCTCGACGGCTGACCAAATAAGCCAAACAATATTTTGCGAAGCCAAATGGCCTCACAACTAGCTAGATTAGCTGCCATGTACTATGCTTCTGCTGAACTCAATGCTTCTGACTGCTGCTTTCGGCTGAACCACGACACCACTGCCGAACCCAACCCAAAACAGCACCCTGAAGTGCTCTTCCTATCAGAAGCACAACCTGCCCAATCAGAATCAATGTAACCTACCAATCTCACTCCATCCCCCTGCCTATAATCCAGACCATAATCCACTGTCCCCTGCAAGTACCATAAAATGTGTTTTGCAGCAACCTAGTGCACCCTCCTAGGCTCACACATGAACTGGCTCATCGTGTTGACTGCAAAACATATATATGGTTTGGTGTTGACCAAATACATCAAGGAACGAATTAGCTATCCATACAATGTGGGATCCACCAACTCAGAATCTGAAGCATGAAGCTTCCTCCAGTTGGTGATCATCAGTGCTGACATGGGTCTACAATCCTCCATGCGGAATCTGCCAAGGATGTCCACAATATACTTCCCCTGCCCCAGGAGGAAATGCCCCTCCTATTGCCACACCTCCAAACCCAAAAAGTAATGCATCAAGCCAATGTCCTTCATCTCAAACTCCGATGCAAGATCTCTCTTGCAATGCTCTATGAGTCTCTCTACACCCGTAATGACCAAGTCATCCACATACAGCACCAGAATGAGAGGCTCCTCACCTATCACAATAAAGTAAAGGTTTAGATTTGCATCACTCTTTGTGAAACCCATCTCCTGCAAGTATGTATCTATCCTGAGTACCAAGCTCTAGGAGCTTGCTTCAGGCCATAAAGGGCCTTCTTTAGTCTGCACACATGGGACTCCTTCCCATGCACCTCAAAGCGTTGTGGTTGCTCAATGTACACCTCCTCCTGTATGAAGCCATTGAGAAATGCAGTCTTCACATCCATCTGGTGGATCTTCCAACCCATCTTTGCTGCTATCGATATGATGGAGCGAATCGAAGTATATCGAGCCACGAGAGTGAAGGTCTCCTCATAATCTACTCCCTCTACCTGGGAGAACCCTCTAGCCACAAAGCTTGCCTTGAATTCTTCAATGCTGCCATTTGCAGCATGATTTTCATTTACCTTGTAAAGTCATCTGGAAGTAACCACAGATTTTCCCTCAGGCCTCGGCACCACCTCCTAAACATCATTATTCATGATAGAAGAATACTCCTCCTGCATGGCCTCTCTCCAAACCTGCTGGTTAGCTGCCTTCTCATAGCTAGAAGGCTCAGAGTCGACGATGTTGGCAACCATTGCCATATAGCTACAAAACCTATCAGGTGGTCTGCTCTCTCTGACCGGCCTCTTTGGCCCAGCAACAGATGTGGCCTCTCTCAAGGTATCCTGAAGCCACTTGGGCTTCCTCTTCCTTGCACACACTTCTCCCACTGGAGAATGAAACTCCTCCTCCTCATCATCAGGAGCCTGAACTCCTGACTGTCTCTCTGTTGTACTCCTGCCTAAACCTGAACCTGTAGATGCTAAAGTACCGTGTGAACTGTCCATCAGTGGACTCCCCAGTGAACTGCTCTGCGGACTGCTCTGCATGCTGCCTGAAGCACCACCCCTATGACTCTGCGAGCCACTGCTCACTCATAGACCTGACACCATAATTGATGTACCTCCGAATCCTCCTGATCCCTGCACACTGGATCCCTGTGCCTGACTCAGCTGCTCTTGAGGGTCTGGCCGATCCAGATACTCTAACTCCCGTGACCTCCTGAAAGCCCTGTCCTCCTCGAACTTCACATCCCGCCTGACAACAAACCTCCTCTGTGCGGGAATATAAATCAAAGGCCTTCGAGGTCTCACTATAGCCCACAAAGACACCCTTCTCTGCGGTGCGCTCTAGCTTGGTCCTCTTCTCCTTAGGTACGTAGGAGTATGCAATACACCTAAAGATACGAAGATGACCAACATCAGGCTTCTTCCCAGAAAAAGCCTCCTTCGGAGTCACATGCCCCAAGGCACAATGCGGACTCATGTTCTGCAAATATACAACAGTGTTGCAGGCCTCTACCCACAAAAACAATGGTAACCCCTGATCATGTAACATGGCTTTGGCAGCCCCAACGATGGATCTGTTCTTCCTCTCCACAACCCCGTTCTGCTGGGGGTTGTAAGGAACTGTGAACTCCCTCTTAATGCCTACCTCCGCACAATACTCAACAAACTCACTAACGGTGTACTCCCTCCATTGTCCGACCTCAGGGACTTGATCTTCCGACCTGTCTGAGTCTCCACAAGAGCTCTGAACTCCTGAAACTGCTTGAAGACCTCACTCTTGAGTGTAGCTCATCCAGGTCCCTCTGGAGTGATCATCAATGAATAAACATAATGCTCATATCCACTCAAGGAAACATGAGACATCAGACCCTCATCGGAATGAATCAAATCAAAGTATCCCGATCGTCTATAATACTGCAGGGAAAAAAGATTTAGCAAACACCCTGCTTGCCTCATGTATCAAAGTGATCAGTACTGAAATCTGGCACACCTATAGTGATCTTCCGCAATGTCCTCAAGGCTCCATTATACATGTGCCCCATCTTGCGGTGCCAAATCTCATACAGCTCTGAACTGCTGTCGGTACTACTGCTCAATTCCAAAAGGGGTTGAAATGCAAACTTGTACACCTTTGCATGGCATACACCAATCACTCTAGTTGAATCAGCTGGAGCGCCCCTGGGATATATCAGCACCTGTCCTCTCTTGAACAATATCTCATACCTCTGTCCTCCAATGCTAAGACGGATATGAGGTTCTTCCTCATCCCTGGCACATATAGAACATCTGACACCTTCAAGGGAGGTTTGGGTTCCCTATCAAATGTCAATGTCCTTACACAGACTGCTCTAACAACGTTGTCATCTCCGAGTACTACCTCTATATCAGTGCCACTCTCTAAAAGCTCTGAGAAGTACTCACAGACTCCTTTCATATGACATGAAGCCCCACTGTCAACATACCAGATACCTGAAGATGCTTTGCTAGTGGAGGGAAATGCACACTCCCTCTCAACCTCCGTGGCAAGTGATCCTGCACTAGTGGACTCACAAGCAATGAATGCAAACTCCCGGTCAAAGCTATCTGTAAAGTCCTCTATCTCTATTGATGCTACCATGCTCTGGTTCTTCCCCTTCTTCTTCTTCTTCGGACACACAACTGCATAGTGTCCCATCTTCTGACAATTCCAACACTTCACCTTGGAATAGTCCTTCTGCATGTTCCCTTGTTTACCTTTACCTTTGCCTTTGCCCCCACCACTACTTGTGGAAGCTTTCTTCTTTCCCTTGCCTTTCTTGCCTCCTGCCAACAGTGCTACATCCTCATCTTGCTCAACTAGTTTGGCTGCCCCAAGCTGGCTCTTCCTGATTTCTGTCTGTATGCAATCATCCGAGAACCTCTCCCAAGAGGGAAGGGTCTCAGGTGCACAAACCCCATCAGCAAAGTTCAGCCATGAACTAGGAAGGCCATTCACTACAATCCACACCAATTCAGTGGGTGGAATGACCTCTCCAACTACTACCAATGCATCTCTCACATTAGTAATCTTTGTGAGATATCCAGCTGCACTATCAGCCTTGCCCATCTTAATGGTCTTCAGCGTCTCCCTTAGGACCTGTTGACCACTGGAGTGGCACCTGATGATAATGTGAAGACTCCATGCCCAAGGATGAACCAGAAGATACTTATGCCATCAGATATCATGAGTTCAATAGAGTTTTTAAACTCTACTTCTTCTTCTTATCATTTTCTTCTTCAGTCTTCAGATTCTGCAGCCCTTCGGGGATATTGTATAAATGTCACTAGCATGATGAATAAAGCCATGTAACAGGCCTAGGATGTTGGGACTCCATCAGCAAACGAGTGTACCTTGGAGTGTTTTTTTTACTAGGTTAATTATTCCTTCTTTTTAGCGGCGAATAATTTTCTAGGTTTTTTCACTCATTGCATTACCCCAAAACTGAGGTGACGGCTTGAAGGTTGAGCCCCTAACGCATCTTAGTGCCTAGAGTCAATGTATATTACCATGCTAGGTCATCTCTGAAATTTCGCGGAATTTAAATAGGTCTAAGTAGTTTTTTTTTTTATAATTAAAAATTTCCCGCAAAACGAGAATTTTTAATCAATTTCTATGTAATGAAAGTGGTCTTCGAAAATGTCTAGGGCGTGTGACTACTTGAAAATCATCCTCAAAGGCCCAACATTATTCGAGGACCCACTTTGAGGGTCAAAAAATGACTTATGGTCCCTCAAAAACTGATTTTTCTAATGCCAATGGCAAAAAAAATGAAAAATTGGAAAATTTTAGAAAATTTTCCAAAGTCAAAATAAATCAAATTTTGACGTAGAAATTATGTGGAGAAGTAAAGGGTGATGTGGCATCCATGTGGGGCCCACCAAGCAAGCCACAAGTCAATTAAAAAGTCAAAAAGAAAGTCAAAGGCAGTCAAAAGAGTCACGAATTATCCACTCAGCAACTGTAAAATTCAGTTTAAAGAGAATTCGTGAAGGTTGAAAAATAAAATAAAAATTGAGAAAGTTGAAGGGGGACAAGGCTGCCACATAGGACAGACCTTGCCTCCCACTTGTCCCCCACTAAAAACTCTAAGGAGCAGTTAAGTTCATACGTAGCAGTTTGGACATGTTTTAGGCTCACGGATTTGGAAAAGTTTGAGTGGGGACAAAAATGCCACATGGGACAGTTCTTGTCCCCCACTTGCTCTTACTTGTCTCCCACTTGTGGCACACGCAGCAACTAAAATACAGCACTCACAGCCATACACGCAGCAGTCAACTACATCTTGTACGCAGCAATTAGAGGCAGTGATATGTTGATCATAACAAACAGTTCTGACTGGCATTGATTTGGTACATGTGGGGCATATGATCATTGTATTATGGCTAATTTAGCGGGATATTGCTCCCATTTATTGCCACATATTTCACACTTGGACATAATAAGATGCACATAACAGTTAGAAGTGTACGCTGTCAGTGAAGAAGGCCACCTACATCAGTTTGAGGTTCAGTTTTACGTGGGGGTTGAGGCAGTCTTATGTGGGAGTTCTCTCCCCCATGCACCTATCATAAATCACACTTGGCAACCACCAAAGATATGCACATGATGAAAAACTTGTACACTGGCCTGAACATAAATTATACACCAGTTAGGGAGCAGTTTACAGCAGTGATCTCCAACACTTGGACAGTTATGGTGCCACTTGTACAAATTTTCTTTCGCATTGGGATTATCTCCCTTCTCCATTTATCATTTGATTTTTCATTGGGATTTGCTCCCATAGATCTATTTAAATGAGCCTTGGGCTCTCATTGTAATCATGTTTTTTACTAGATATTGTGCTTGCGGAAGCGCTGCTGCCTTCTACACTTTCAGAAATATCAATAAAAACTTTGGGGTTTCATTCATGAGGTGTTCCTCCTTTTGGACTGTGATGAATTGTTGATCATTGGTATAATTCATTTTACTCATGCTTTGATCTAATTTGTTTCCATATGCTCTTGTAGATTTGTTAATGTAGAGCTATCTTACATTGACATTTGATTTAGGAGTATGCTCTAGGTATAGAATGCTCTAGTTGGTTTCAAATAAATTTCTAGAGTTTCTTATCATTGTTTATTGTTAGATCTATATGGAACTAATTCTTGATTGAAGTTTTGTAGAGGGAACATCTTGTTGGGATCAAAGAATCAAGTATTGGGGGAAGTCTTTGGAGAGACCAACCCACTCTTGATACATCCTCAAAGAAGCTCTCATTTGTTCTTTGAACCTTCATAGTTTTATCTTACAAAGTGGTTTTGCAGGGGTTTTGAGACATAGCTTGTATACAAGCCGAATACTTCTAAATTTGAATATCTTTTAAAACATTATACTTCATTGCTTTCATTTGCTATCTAAGAGTTTGAATATGACTAAGCAAAAAGGAGAGTTTACTCGAACTCTTTGGCTTAGCCCTTTGAAAATTGTTGTGCATTATTTTGTAATTTTATCTTTCTAATATTTGATTGGTTTTGTAGCCCTCTTTCCAAACTTTTTCTTGTGACAGTTTGAGTGGACAACTACAAGAAATTACTAACAAGTTGTGACAAGGACCTTTGGGCTCTGAATTTCAAATGAGGAAGATAGCTCTCTCTCTTCTTTGGTTGTGGGCATAGAAGAGGCGTAGCTTCTCTTCTCCTATTGTAAAGTCTGAATTATTTTGAGCTTTTTAGAAATTCTCATCAAGGAAAAGTATATGGTCTCAATTTCTATTTGTAAAGACTTTCCTTGGTTTAGAAAAGGCCTCATGGTCTTGTAAAATTAATAAAAATTTCTGTTTTGGTTGTGGAAGCGTGGGTTTTACCCATTGGCATCCCTATCTTTCCATTTCAAAGGAGAGAATTTGTAGATGGATTGACTTAGTGGTTTTGACATTTCCATTTTCTTTCACATCAGATATGCATGCTCTAATTGGGAAGTAACACAAATCGCATAGTCCTTTAGTTTCCTGATTTGCAATCTCATTTGCCATCACTTACTTATGTTTTGTGATCTATTTCTCATTTGGTTAAGTTTCACAATATACTACAAGTAAAGAAGCATAGCACTTTCAATTTATGACAACTTGAGTTATTGTTCTAACTATGAAGCATATTTAATTGAATCATCTCCATCTTTTACATAGCACTTGCAAACTCACTTTCATATCATTTAGGCATTTCACTTTTCATACTAGACTTGCATCTCTAAAAATCAACCTCCAACTTAAGTTGGTTGTATAGACATTAGGGACCCTCCACCCCTATTGACTCCTCACTGTGAGACCCGGATTTCGGGAGAGGGTGAGGTCTGGGGACAAGAGTTAAATTGAAAATTGTTTTAGAATTCTACTAATAAAATAAACCAAGAGCACCTTCACATCACAAATTTACTCGCAATTTTTCTATCTCATGTACTTGTTACTTTGTTGGTTATTTAGCTCATGAATATTTAATGTCATTATCCTTTGTTATTTGAGCACTCTCTTACAAGTACTTTTTCATTTATCGCAACTGATGCCTATATGTCTATCTTGGTCTAACACTTGTTTTGCGGGATTATTGTCATTGTATCTTGAATTTCATTTTCAAGCAAGCACTTCTCATTTACTTTAAAGCACTGGTCTATATTTTGAACACATCATTAAATATTGCTCATATACTTATATGCTTGTTTACATCTTGGAATTGGGTCATCTTTGATAAGTAATTCCTTCTAATTTATTCTCCTAGAAACCTCACATCTTTAACATAGTTTTTCTTTAGGGACCACCCCCCATGGCTAACCTAGGAGATAGTTTAAACGGAGAGAATCAAGGTTAGTGTGATAGCCCCTTCTCTGAGTTCCTTGCCACCAACCACACCTTGTGGAGTTAAAGGCTTTTCCCGCTAACTATAGGTAGGTGTAGGCGGCAAGTGATAACAGGACCATTTTCCTGTTCTCATTGGTACTCTGGTAGAAATTAGTCAATACTGTCCATATCTCATGAGCATATCTCTTTCCTCTCACATGAGGAATGCAATGGTCTTTGATTCCATCCAGAATCAGTCTCTTACCCTTGTTATTTTTCTTATTAAATGTTGTCAACTGAACAACATCAGTATGCACATTAATAGGGTGATGTGCGGTATGCACCATGATATCCCAGACTTCTCCCTCCTCAAAGATGCTCTGCATTCTCTCCTTCCAAACACTATAGTTACTATGCCCATCCAACCTATCCTCCACCCTCAAGCCCAAAGACATGTTTGCTGTCCTAATAAACTGAAAAAGACACGCTGTAGTAAAGGTATTGTTTTCTGTGTGAAAAATCAGCTTGCTGTGATTTTTCTTCTTGCTGTTCCAAACTACATTTTTCAACAAAATAGCTTCGATACCATGTAGAATTTCGATAACCCAACCCCGGTTTTCAGTTTCTCCTTATTTCTCCCATAAAGTTAAATGCTCATTCCCATAGCTATACATTCAACAAACTGGAAAAATAAATATTTTCTAAAAACACAAATTCTGAAAATTTCACAGTGCTGAAATGCAGAAATAAAAACTCAGAAAAATAAATCAGCCACACTGAAAATAAACACGCTAATTTTTGGTCAACTTGACCCTAGAAAAACCCCCTACAACTCTTGGGGAAAACCAGTTCGAAAGCTTCTTTTTATTTCTGATAAATGCTTTTACAGTGAGAGAAATACTCGGAAAAATTTCAGCAAGTAATAAATACAACTTATCTTGTTTTCTGTGCTTAACCACTGCCTCGGAAAATGTATAAACAACCAAACAGAAACAACAATAAATGTTGTATGGCTCCTTGAATTTTGTGCCCAGAAATTACAGCATTAAATGTTGTTGTATGGCCTCCTTGAAAAGCGTGCAAACAACAATAAATGTTGTTGTACAGATTCCTCAAACTGCATGCGGAGAAACAACAATAAATATTGTTGTACGGATTCCTCAAACTGCATGCAGAGAAACAACAGTAAATGCTGTTCGATTTTCTGTCTCTGTTTTCGTGCACAGGGACAACAACTTACTATACGAACTGTCTTGAAAACTGTGCCTCAAAAACCAGAAAACTGCTCCTCGAAATATGTGCCAAACTGTTGTATGACCTCCTTGGAATACGTGCCAAGCTGCTGTACGGTTTGCCTTGAAATTCGTGCCCAAAATTGCCTTGAACTGTGTGCCTCTCCTTGTACGGATTTGCTGAAGTGTTTCCTCGGTATGCATGCCAAAGTTCTGTTCTCCTTCTCTTCACTACTCAGAAATCTCATTTGCTCTCTTCTTCTCCTTCTCTCAATCTGCTCATGAAAGAATAAATGACCTTTTCCCTCATTTTCCTCCTTTAACCTAACCCTAAGTGACTTTTGGGGAATCCCTAAATCCAATGGCTGAGATAGCTTTAGATCTAGAGCTGAGATTAAATGCTCATTTAAATCTCACTTTCTATTTTTTAATTCACCCCACTTTAATAAAGACCCACTTAGTCATTTATTTCCAAAGTCACTTTTCCTTTCTAATTTCACATTGACTTTATTAAAGTCACTTTAAAATTAGACTTTAGTAACTTTATCACTTAAAGTCACTTTTAAATTAGATTTGACTTTATAAATTTATAAAGTCACTTTAGGAGAAAAATTAAATTCTTTTGGACACTTTTCCCTATGCCAAAGATCAAAACCTTAGGGAACCACCTATCCTTGGTAACCAAATTTCAACATGTTGGTTGTCCGTTTAGGACCATCTAGGAGAAAAAATTTCTCCTATATACACTACCCACAGGTGGTGGGTGATAGGGCTAAGAAGAGATGGAGGAGTTAATTCTTGGGGATGTCTTGTTGTTTATGTTTATGATTATGTAGTAGAAAACTAAAATAGCAATAAAACTACACCGTTTGATGTTAAATATATCATATAAATACTCAAAATCAATGTCGAGGAAAGTCCTAAATGATTATGATGTTACTTTTTAGTAAATGGGTAGTTGGTATGGGGGGTTATAGTGTAAATTAGCTCACTATCTTTTTAAGTCAGACTGCAAAATTTTTAGTAAACAACAGGAAAAAAAAACTAATTTCACTCAAATTGACCACCCAATAAGTGTGAAAACACTCTTAGATCATAGATCTAAAAGTGGGGAGGTTGCGGGATAAAAAATAAGTCTTATAAACCACTTCCCTATTGATGTGAGTAGCATCAAAAGGTCTTCTACAATTTCTTGGTGTCTTAGCATGTGGAAGACATTATTTGTCTCTTTTCGCGATTTATGTCTTCTTTTCTAAGTTTAAATTAGGAAAATTACAATAATTAAAGTCAATTAATTATTGTGGACTATTGTGTTATTTTCTAAGGATACAAAATATAATTATTTGACTTAGAAATAATCTCTAACTTTTATCTTCAAGATGTTTCTAGAAGGAATATTCTGTTGAAAATTGACAGCTTAGGGATAAATTTCTAAAAATAGAAAGTCTCAAGTCTCAAGTATGACTTTCCAAAAATAGTAAACCACCTTGCATCAATTGGTAACCAAGTCATCGTGTCATATGTAACTCCCCTCAATTAATGCATATGTTACTCTCTCTCTTTCAATGGATTAATTCCTCTCTCTTTAATGTTCTTACACACCTCTTACACTGTCTTACACACTTTATTGACTCGTCATAAAAAGATTCCTCTTACACCTCTTTAATGCATAAGTTACACTCTTTTCCTTTATGGCATAAGTTACAATCCTATTTTCACATATGTAACTCCTCTTCAAAGCATGTGTATTGCTCCTCTTTTATGTCAGTAATTCATTGCCCCTCCTATATATACGTGTCTCATATCATCTCACCTCACTTACTTGCGCATTGTGAGTTCGAACTTGAGAGAGAGTTGGAGAGACTTGAAGGAGATTATGAGAGAGACTTCGAGAGTAAGAGAAAATCCTGGAGATCCAAAGTGATTCAATGTTTGCATCAGTTACTGCTATCAAAGATATTCTTCAAATTTGGGTGATATTATTCATTCTCTCATTGTGTTTTGTATTTCTGTTGAACAAATGATTTCTAATAGAAGAAGAATCTGGTTGGGTTTTCCCCTTGTGGGTTTTGCCTTGGTCATTGACCTAACTTCTCTATGTCTCATTGAATTCTTGGTTTTCTTTCATTGTGCATATAGTTTATATGGTTTATGTTCTATCTACAATTACTTAACTTATTTTACAACATAAAGAAACTCTGGATTTAAGTGAATGTAACAACATAGAACATCAAAATTTCAACATGGTATCAGAGCTTTGGTGAAAAATAACTCAAGAAGACAAACCCCATTTGCAGCTCTCTTTCTGTTGGAATATCTCTTGTTGTCCCCTCCATTTTCAGCTCTTGTTCTGCTGAAATATCTCTTACTGTCCACTCCATTAGAAACTTTTTTTTATGTTGAAATATCTCTTGTTGTCTGCTCCATTTCCAATTTTTTTTCTTAAATACCCCTTGTCGTTCCTTCTACTTGATGCACATTTTCTGTTGAAATATCTCCTCTTTTATTGCTGAAATTTATAGCTGAAATCTTACTGCTAAATTTTATAGCTGAAATTCACAGCTGAAATCGTACTGCTGAAATTTATAGTTGAAATATATTGTGGAAATTTACTGCTGAAATTTTATTGCTGAAATTTACAGTTGAAATTTTATTGCTGAATCTTATAGCTGAAATTCTACTGCTGAAATTTTACTGCTAAAATTAAACTGTTAGAATTTTTCTATTGAAATTTTGTTGCTAAAATTTTACTACTACCGTTTTTCCAAGATTTCCAGAAACCCAAGATATGATAGTAATTTTGCATATAGTAATGAAGGTGTTGTGTTTAATAGTTGTGGTTTTGGTACTTGTTAATGCATGCAAAAGTAAAGAGTAGTTTTATTTCTGTTTATGCATGTGCAAGAAAGTGTTGTCTTGAAAAGAAATATTATGCATAGAAGGTTATGAAAGAAGAATTGATAGAAATTAAATGTTGACGATAGTGGGATTTTAACTCTCCCACATTATAAGAGAATGGTCATAATCTTATGGGATTCGGTAATTTTGATATTAAAGTTTATCAACAATAGTGATTGTAGGTAAGAATCATGATTTTTGCAAAAGATGAAATGATAGTTTTGTAAATTAACCCCTTTTGCAGCGATAAAAAATGGATTATAACTAATATCATTGCAGACAATGAAGTCAATGTGTATAATTATTATTACATGTCTTTGTGAAAATTTCTGAATATTACTTATGCAGAAACCCTACTGTTAAATCATGATTTACTTCTCCTACTTATACAAGTTATTAATCTGAAATGTTTAGTATTAATATCGAAGTAAGCACTTTAACAACCTACACAGATACAGATCTAAACTGAATACATGCACATAGACAAAGTGACACACAAGATTTTATGGACAATTGTCCCCAGAAAAACCCAATGCGGGAAAACCGATCTTTAGGCTGCTGGAGGGTTTTATTATAATGCATAATCTAAGTACAACACTTCTAAGCACCAAACTGGTTAACCCGACGGAGAAATAACCATGGCAAGCACTACCTCTATTAGAAAATATGGTTGATTTCACGCTTAGCGGGGATTTATGAATTTGAGCCCTTTCTAGCCCACTGGAAACCCTAGCACTTCTCTAAAGCCCTCTGCACCAGCCCCTGCGCTGCTCAGGAAGGGCTTGCGTCACCCCAGAGTGGGTTACGCTGCCCCTGTGCTTCCTTGGCTACCTCTGCGTCAGCTCTGCGTGGCCCCTACTACCTCTGCGTGGCCTCTGCTGGACTGCGTAGCTCTTGGTTGCCTCTATGCTACTCTGGTATGCTGCCTCTTTGCCTCGGTTGTACTCTTGGCCCGGGATCAAACCATCCCACTCGCCAATACTGCCCCTCGTTGCAACTGAAACATTTCTGGAAATTCTTAGCAAACTACGCCCTAGAATTCCAGCTTAGTCTCAGTGCTTTGCCACTGTGTGTGTCCTCCAACTGACTCCAAGCCTTTCCTTTATACTTTTCTCGTTGGAAAACCAATGACCGTGATCTAATCTTGATTCGATGGCTAAGATTAAAAGAAAGTTTGATCTGTGTGACTTAAGTCATTTCCATCACATGTTTAAATTAATTACCTTTAATATTTTAATTTTCCTAAGTTAGACTTAGGGTCCTTAATTAAAAATATTAATTGATTAATTTTCTCTTAAACCGGTGGGAATTTCTCAAATCCCTTTCTATGTCTTAGAGATCTCATATACTATAGTCCCTCCACAAAGTTTGGGAGCTATACCACATCCGAAACTACCCCAACACTCAAAATCTCAACAATCTTGACTATGGGATCAAGATTTGAAGATTTGTATAAAATCAATGGAAGACTAATCCATAAATTGATTCATGATAAGTAATTATCAATATAAATTGTGGCACCAAGAGTTCATTCATTTTCATTATAAAGCATTACCTCGTGTGAAAAATATGGTTTCTGAAATACCGAGATTAGAGTAGATCATGATGGAGTTTTCCAAGTGGTGATCAAGAAGATGCATTTCTTCTGCCAATGACATATGACTTATGGGCATTGGTAACCTATAGAGACCGGATCAAGGGGGAGCTAAGAACTTCCTTCAATCCCAAAGTATTTTCAAGTCTTATGTTGTTTCTTTGTGTCATTGTTCTTGTTTAGATTTATCTTTATAGATCATTGGTTATTTTTCTTGCGTGAGTATTTGAATGATTCTTTCACTAACTTCTTCATGAGAATGCGATCAAGAAAATCAAATCCTGAAGATCATCAGGGTACAAAATAGTGCAAGAGGAGTAAACTGTAAGAGGAAGTTGATGCAAGGATAATGAAATAACCACTCTCACATCTAGAAAAGAAAGAAATACCTGCCTCATCACCAAGTATACTTTCATTATGTTTATTTACTTCGCTACTATTGCTCTTGCTCTTTTTCTTGGATCAATAGGTACATTTGACGAATGTGAGAACCAAGTCCTTTATATCAAGATTAAGGAAGGTGTCGAGCCATCGCATGACTTGAGTGGACATGAGGTGGACAAGAGCTCAAGACTTCTGCAAAGAAGTTCGAATTAGGAAAGGGACCACTGTAATATATAACCCAGAACAAAATGGACACTTAAGAATCTTTGATTGCCCTGTCTACTTTCATGTGACAAAGGAAAAGAGTACCAAGTTGGAAGCTTCAGGTAAGAAAGGTATCATTGTTGGTTATTGTGAAAATTCTAAAGCTTATTAAATATATGTACCCGGACAAATAAATATAGAGTTTAGCAAAGATATAACAATTGATGAAGATGCAACTCTTTGAGAAGCCATAGACACTTCTCCTCTTGCTAATGAACCCATGGATCCCATGGACTCCTTTGATCCTTCTCCATGTGCTAGAAAAAGATGATTATGATTTCGTGACACTTTACAGGATGCTGATAGACATGCTGCTCTCCGAGGAACCTTCATAGAAAGCAATAAACCATGTCGGTTCCAGGAATACATGGTAACCATGAGCAACGTTATTCAAGCTTGAACCATGCACTTTTGAAGAAGCAGTGAAAGATCAAGTGTGGAAAGATGCAATGATTGAAGAATATGAGTCCATCATTCATAATGATGTATGGGAAGTGATTCCAAGACAAAAAGGTAAATATATTGTATCTTTTACATGGCTGTATAAAATTAAACATGGTGCTGACAAAAATATTGAAAAATATAAATCTATATTTGTGGCCAAAGGGTTTGCTAATAAAGAGGGAATAGACTATGATGAAATATTTTCACCCGTTGCCCATTATACGACCATCCGATCTATTGTGCCTCTAACTGCTAGCCAAGGATGGTCCTCTCACCAAATGAATGAAAAGATTGCTTTTCTATATGGCTTCCTCAAGGAAGAAGTATTTGTGGAGCAATCACAAGGCTTTGAAGTACAAGACCAAAAAAAAAAAAAAACTCATGTGTTCAGACTGAAGAAAACCCTCTATGGTTTGAAGCAAGATCCAAGAGCTTGGTATGTCTGCATTGGTAGCTACTTGATGATGCTTGGTTTTACTAGAACTAATGTTGATCCATATCTTCACTTCAAGACAATCCAAGGTATGCCTTTTGATTTTGGTATTATATGTTTATGATTTATTTCTAACAGATGGTGAACATCTTACCCACCAGTGTAAGAGGGAGTTAGCTTTTGAATTTGAAATGAAATATCTTCATTTGATGCACTACTTTTTGGGTCTTGCAGTATGGCAAAGACCTGGTGAGATTTTCCTTTCTCAAGGAAAACTTGTTGTCAAGCTACCGGAATGATTTGGTATGACATAATGCAAGTCCATGAATTCTCCAGTGGAAATGAATTTCAAGAAGCTATGTGGTGAAGTTGTAGGTCCTAATTTGGCATATCCTTATGAGTATTGTGAACTGATTGGGGCACTGATGTTCTTAGTGAACACTAACTAGACATATGTTTTGTGGTCAATACTCTGAGCCAATATATGATTAAGCGATCACATGCACACTGGATTGCTGCAAAGCATGTGTTGATATACCTGCATGGGACCATCAATCTTGGATTGAGATATACTGCTAAAAATGTAAGACTTCATGGATATACTGATGTTGATTGGGTTGGTAACTTTGCTGATAGAAACAACACTTATTGGTGTTGTTTTATCTTGGGATCTACCAAGATCTCTTGGATGAGCAGAAAGCAAAATTCTGTTGCACTAAGTATAGCTGAAGCTGAGTACATTGCTGCTAGCATGGCTAGCTGTGAGGCAGTATGGATGAGGAAGCTCTTTGGAGAGCTATTTGAGCAAGTTCCAGACACAACAGTTATATATTGTGACAATAAGAGTGGGATTCGTCTTGCAGAAAATTCTAAGTTCCATGACAAATCCAAGCACATTGAGATCAAATATCACTATATCCGAGATATGGTGCAAAGAGGAACAATGAGGCTCCATATTGTGACTGATGATCAAATAGCTTACATTCTTACCAAGCCTTTACTAAAAGGAAACTTCTTTTTTTTAGAGAGCAACTTGGACTTATGGACATGACCCTTCCGAGAAACAGTCATAGCTGATCAAGAACACTGAGTTGCCTTTCTCCCCTGTCAGAGCTCACAGGATTAGGGAATGATGCTGAAAAGCTTCTGAGGATGAGGGACCTTTTGTGTAGTGTGTGCCACAAGAGTAGGCCTCAGTATACATCTAATCCACAGTCTGGGACGTGGGAAGAGCCACCTATCTAGCCAATAGGTGTAGTGATACTTTTCTGTGTGACTTGTCTAGGATGCAGGTGTTCTTCCACTTGACATTTCATGAGACTTGGATGTGCGAGATCCTTGTCATGTGTTGACAAGTGGATCCCCCCAAGTAGTGATGAGCCTTAGATGTGTGAGATCTTGTCATGTGTTGACAAGTGGATCCCCCCCAAGCAGTGATGAGCCTTAGATGTGGGATATTCTTGTCATGTGTTGACAAGTGGATCCCCCCAAGCAGAGGTGAGCCTTGGATGTGCGAGATCCTTGTCATATATTGACAAATGGATCCCCCAAAGCTGAGATGAGACTTGGTTGTGCGAGATCCTTGTCATATGTTGGAAAGTGGCATTGCCACCAAGTGAATATAGGGTGACAAATGAATCTCCATTATGATGATTCTACTTCATTAGAGTAAGACATCATTGTTGTAGATGATATAGAGCAGAGATGAGTAGAGAAAGCAAAGATACTTTTTGCAGAAAGAAATTCCTCCCTAGATGAGAGAGAGTGTTGAAAATTGACAGCTTAGGGATAAATTTCTAAAAATAGAAAGTCAAAAAATAGAATTTCTAAAAATAGAAAGTCTAAATATAGAATTTCTAAAAATAAAAAGTCTAAAGTCTCAAGTATGACATTCCAAAAATAGTAAATCACCTTGCATCAATTGGTAATCAAGCTTTGTTGATGGAAAATCCCTTTTGATCATCAATCAATCCTAATAGTTCAATTTCGTCTTAATCATCAATATTATCATTAATATTATTATTATTATTATTATTCTTATGATATTATTATATTATTATTAAGAAGAAATTCAAGTCTATCATTCATGAGATTCAATCATGTCATATGTAACTCCCCTCAATTAATGCATATGTTACTCTCTCTCTTTTAACAAATTCATTCCTCTCTCTCTTTAATGCTCTCACGCACCTCTGACACTCTCTTACACACTTTAATGACTCGTAATAAAAGGATTCCTCTTACACCTTGTTGACCACTAGAGTGACACCTGATGATTATGTGAAGACTCCATGCCCAAAGATGAACTAGAGGACACTTGTGCCATCCAAAATCATCAGATATCATCAGTTCAACAGAGTTTTTAAACTCTACTTCTTCTTCTTTTCATTTTCTTCTTCAATCCTCAGATTCCACAGCCCTACGAGGACATTGTATAAATATCACTAGCATGATGAATAAAGCCATGTAACAAGCCTAGGATGTTAGGACTCGATCAACAAGCGAGTACACCTTGGAGTGTTTTTTTTAACTTGGTTAATTATTCCTTCTTTTTAGCGACGAATAATTTTCTAAGTTTTTTCACTCATTGCATTACCCTAAAGCGGGGGTGACAGCTTGAAGGTTGAGCCCCTAACACATCTTAATGTCTAAAGTCAATGTATATTACCACGCTAGGTCATCTCTAAAATTTCGCAGAATTTGACTAAGTCTAAGTAGGATTTTTTAATAATTAAAAATTTCCCGCAAAACGGGATTTTTTACTTAATTTCTATGTAATGATGTAAATAAGTGGTCTTCGAAAATGTATATGCCGTGTGACTACTCAAAAATCATCCTCAGAGGCCTAGCATTATCCTAGGACCCACTTTGAGGGTCAAAAAACGACTTATGGTCCCTCAAAAGCCAATTTTCCTAATGTTAGTGACAAAAATGGGAAAAAATTCAAAAAGAATGAATAATTGAAAAAAATCATAAATTTTTCCAAAGTCAAAATAAGTCAACCAAGTGACAAGGCATATTGAGAGGAATTCAAAGATGATGTGGCAAGCATGTGAGGCCCACCACATGAATCACAAGTCAAAGTCAAAGTTCCAAGTGGCAAGTCAAACTGGGCCCACGTTGAGTTCATATGTATGGCCAAAAATTCAATTTGGATATAACTCAAATTTTATAAATTTGATGGGGCAAGTCTAAAGTTTAAACTTTAATAAAGTGGGTGGATACTAGACACCACCTCATTCATATAGTCTACATAGGAGGCAATCAAAACAGTGATACGCACATGCCAAATAAAGAAAATCCACGCTAGCAAATTTTGTTGGTACGCTGCCTAGTCAATAGTCAATGCAGCAATAAGGAAATACGCTGCCAATCAGCACCCGGTTTAATGTTTTTAATGGGATTTGATTGGAGGAAATCGTGGAGTGTGTCTCCACCAATCCTCACACAACTCCAGACTTGTACGCTGCCAGCCCACACAAGAATCTACGCATAGCAGTTAAAGCTACACACTGGCAGCCACACACAGAAATACGTACAACAGTTGATGGCAGCGTGTTGGCACTAACAGAGGTGTCATTTCCGGGGTTAGTTGGTGGAAGATTTAGTGGGAGTGTGTTCCCTCTCTGAGTCTCCTCTTATTTGATTTCACATCTGTCCACAATAGAGAATTGGCACATGAAAGAAAAGGAATACGCTGCCCACATACAACTAGTTGACATTACACTTGGGCAGCTCGATCTGGTTTAGAGATTGACCTCACATAGTTGAAGATTTGTTAGAGCATTGGGATCATCTCTCTCTGGCCACTTGTCATTGGTTCTCACATTGAGATCTTCTCCATTTTTCCTATTTAAACGAGCCACTGGCTCTCATATTGCATCATGAATATGAGATCTTGTGCTTGGGGAGGTTTTGCCACTTTGTATAGTCATTTTTCAATGAAATAACAAGACTTTGGGATTCAACTATGAGGTGTTATTCTTCTATGGTTGTGGTATAATTCTTGATCACGATCTTCATTTTCTGTTGGTAGTATTGTGTTTCTTATTTCCACATGCTTGCAAAATATTTGTTAGCATAGAGCTATCTTGCACTAATATTTGGTTTTAAATATTTATTCTAGATAGGGAATGTTCTAGTAGATTTTCATATAAATCTCTAAAAAAAAATTCTCACTATATTTTTTCTAACCCATGTGGATCTAATGAGTTTATTTGAAGTTGTGTAGAAAAATATCTTTGGATCAAGCCTCAAGAGTGAGGGGAAATTCTCGAAGGAATCAACCCACTCTCGAGCATGAACATGGAGGAACCCACATTGTGATATCCCGAAGTTTTATCTTTCGATTTGTGTTTGCAGGGTCTCTTGGGTTTGTGTTTGTGATCAAGTCTATTCTATTCAAATTGTTTGTTTTAAATATTGTTCTTACACTGATCATATTTGCTAATAAGAGCGTGTTTTTTGACAAGAAAAGGATAATAATCATACTCCCTAACCATCGGTCTAGTCCTTGTAGACTTGTAAATACTTTTGCCATTTTTTCTCATCTTTCTCCACTGAATTTTGGGTCCATTTTGCAGAGGTTTTGACAAACTTTTCAAGAAGTATTTTATTACTACCCTTGGCAGGGACTTAGGCTCTGAAGGCTGTAAATCATATCGAAATTCCATGTAGACTGTAATCAGCTTTTGAAGCAGATTTTTCCCAAGTCCGTGAACCTTTGGATGCATGTTTTCTTTGCTAGAACATGACCTTTTGAAGTATGTCCCTTAACTCTGCTAGGCCGTAAGCAGCTAGGCCATTTCATCATCTCAAGAGGCTAGAGTTTCAAGATATTATTCGAGGAGTCTCTCTTGTATTCCATTGCCGAATTTTTGCGAAATATTGTCACTGCTTTCTCAAGAAGGGATTCTAGTGCTTAAAAGTCAAATATTTATTGTAAAAACCTTCTCAAAATGGGAGCCTTTCCTCACAATAAAGGAAGCTTTCATCATTGTAACAAAAAGTTAATAAAGCGCTGACTTTTCTTGAGGGAGTTTGGGAAGTCTTTCCCATGGTATCTCACCAACTCATTTAGAGGGAGGAAATCTTCTTGAGTGGTTAACTTTCTTTTGTCTAGTCTCTAATTTGCTCAACTAATTTACTTGCATTCATCATTTCGTTTTCTAATCTAATCAGTTGTGAATGGTTAACTCATAACCTCAACACATAACACCCATATTTTCCTATTTTGCAATCAAACTTGCCAATCCATTTTTGTAATATCCCAAAAGGGAAATAACCAGTAATAAACATAAATATGCCAGACAGATATAGAAAATACAATGCTGAACCAGATCATGGAACCAATACACATAGAATGCCAGAAAACTGAGCCATTTTATTAATCTGAAAGTACATAGAGAGGAGTACAAGAAAATCAGAGTAAATGCACCTATCCTTGCCTAGACAGTAGAGCCCTACGAGACAAATACGTATTTCTAGCAAGGACGAGCGTCTAGGGGGGGGCCTTTCTGAGAAGGCCCAGGCTGGGGCCCTGCAGAAGCCTCAGAAGCTGAAGACCAAAAGAAAGCTGATATCAATACTCCAAACCCTCACCAATGAAAACGCTGTCCCTGCTAGTGACAGCGCTGAAACAGATGTAGTGCTGGTCACCAAACCCTCCGGATGAAAAGCTCAGCTCCTCAAGGCCAAAAACGCTGTCAAGCCCTGCTCACATGACCCTGCTCATCAGATCAGCGTCCTCCCAGATGGATCAGCGTCCCATATGCTCAGATCTGCTGGATCTGAAGCCTACAATCCGGATCTGCGTCCTGTCCCTCCGGATCTGCGTCCTCCTATATCAGATCTACTGCTCTCTCCTCAGATCTATGCTAGATCTGACAATATCTCTTCAGATCTGCAACCTGCAAGGCTGGATCTGATGTTATCTCTTCAGATCTAGGCTGGATCTGCCAATATCTCCTCAGATCTGTAATCTCCCAAGCTGGATCTAATGCTATCTCTCCAGATCTGCCACTTACAGAACCAGATCTGCAAATATCTGCTCAGATCTACAATCTCCAAGGCTGGATCTATCAATGTGCCTTCAGATCTGCGTCCTCCTCTTCCTGCTGGAACAGCGTCCTCACTCCCCAAGGCTGATCAGCGTCCTCTTTCTCCTAGAACAGCGTCCTCTTCTTCTCAGATCTGCGCAGCCACAAGAGGCTTCTTCCTCTCCAATTCTCCTGCTGAAGATGCTACCAAGTCCCACTGAAACTGAAGGGTGTTACTCAGAAAATAACCTTACTAGGGCGGGCACTCGAAGTCCCCCGAAGCTAAAGGGTGAAACCAGAAATAACCTTACCAGGGCAGGCACTCGAAGTCCCCCGAGGCTAAGGGTGAGATCTCCGACCGGAGACACTCGGTTGCACTAAACAGTGCTGCAGACCGACTAAACAACCGGCGTGCTGAAGCAGACAGAAGTCTAGCTCTCAATATCAATATAAAATCATGCCTACCAAATGAAGTGGAAACCCCTCCCTTTATAATGCTAAACTCCCTCCAAAACCTTAACTGCGTCCTTCACCTTGCAGTTACCCTTGGGTCAGCGTGAGGCCTCCCCTCATATACGTGTGGACCCCCAAGGCCCCCTCTTTAAGTTATAACGTTAATCAACTAGGAAAACACTTTATTTTATAAAGTGAGGTGACCCCTCTTATCTCTCACTTTATTTATTATTTCTAACTAAAGCGGCAAAATTAAACAAAAATGAAATATTCCAATTAGCAAGGCTAATTGGGAATATTACAGTCTCCCCCGGCAAAACGTTGCTTGTCCTCAAGCAACTGAAGTGATGGATGCTGTAAAGTCTACTCGCTCTCCCAAGTGGCATCCTCATCCGGCAAAAATTGCTTGTTCTCAAGCAATGCTTGAACAAGCCTACTCTCTAGCTGATGCTCCCCGCCGATACTGCAAAATGTGCCTGGGTCCCACTGAAACCTCTCTGTCTCCTGCATCACCCCGATATGAAGGGATATCTCAATGCCAGGATCCCAAACTGGCCTCTCATGGTACCAGCCAATCAATAGTCCTCCCGGATCCCATCGCCACTGTGGCCAATAATAGCCCAAGTCCCATGGCTCGGACTGCTCACTGCCTCTGGCTATGACTAAAGACCATGACTGCTGCTGCTCTGCATCTATGAATGTGTAAGTTGGCCCATCAACTGTGTACCAACTCATCACCCCTCTCCAATCAAGGCGTGGAGTCGGAAATATAATGAAGAATATCTCCCTCCTGTGGATCCTCCATCTCCAAGCAATCATCCAGAAAAAATGAGCCACCTCCCAACAAGGCAACTCCCAAAAATCTCCTTCCACCTCAAGCTCTGGTAATGAAGGTGGGCTGAAAATATGAACTTGGCAAGCATCATAGCTTACCCTATGCTGTCCTCCTCTCCACTCATGACAAGTGTAGAGTCTATGTTGATCCGGGGCTGCAAAATCATTGCCCTCCAATGGCAAAGTGAAAAACAACCCATCATAGAAGGTTCCTCCATCAATGAAGAACAAGCTGGCCCAAAACAAACCATCCATGAAGAATATGACATGGTCATCATGGATCACCCTAATGAGATGTTTGCTGAAGGTTCTACATGAGGATACATAATGCAAACAATCTCTCACAAGGATACAACGTAGTCTCATCCACTGCGACTTCTGAAAATTACATGGCAGGCAATGGACAAGATCCATCACATCTACTAATGGATAGTAAATGGCTGGATATGACAACAACATAGGTCCAAACAATTGCCCATGGCTGTATAATGGATAAATATCAATCTCATGGCCTACATCAAAAGAGAACGCATACATAGTAGTGGTGGCCATGCCTCCTCCCATGCTCCCATTAGAACATGTAGTGCAGAAATTGTGGGAATTTTTCCCACTCACGGACACATCCAGCTCACGTGTCTCCCTCATAATCAAGCCTCCCATACAAATCCGACATATATCAGCAAATGCAGACATGATCAGCAGCAAAATGAAGGAAACGCTGAAGGTTACATGTGATGAAAAGAGGTACCAACAGCTTCCCCAACAAGTACAGCGCAGTTTTACAAGTTGCTGCTTGATAAGAGTACAAGGCAAAATGTTTATGTTACCCATGCATGTCTTCATACGATACATGATATAGTGCTGCAAATGAACATACATGTGATGATAAAACATTTGCCCAAGGCCACAAAAGAGATGGCTGCCTCCATCATGTAGATTGGCCCAATACAACTCATGGAGCAATGTGACAAGCTTGCCCTCTTGTGAAGCAATGCATTGCATAAGAATGGTAAGAGTGTGCAAATCAATGAATGTATAAACAAATCCCTCACCATATGCTGGAAGTAAGATGGTACATGGGTCCATGAATGAGTCCTCCATAAGGTGTTGACCTGCTATGAAGAAGACTGGACCATGTGCTGCAAGAAGATAATCCTCCTTATGCTTGGAAACCCAAGTCAAGAAGAATATGCCATAGCTGTCTCTATCATCATTACTTCTTGTAAGTGCAACAAATATGAAGTGATCCTGGGACCTATGGGTTATAGATCCACTATATCTCTGCTGCGCACACTTCATCCATAATGTTCTGCTCCAAGGTGACAACGCTGTGAGCTCATGCAAATAAGCTCCTGTCAATACAAGACTCTGTTCTTTGACATGCTCCTTGTCAAAGATTCCTCTAATAATGCTGCAATACATATGGAATACCTTCCAAGATGGAAGTGCTTCCCAATCATCATCAAAGACCAAGGAGATAGTGCCATCCCCTCTTCCTGCAACATCATACAAAGTGTGAGAGCAAATCTGCCCTTGCTCTCCTAGGAACAAACCAAGCAACAAGACATTGTGTTGCCTCTCCATACCTCCATCAAACAACTCATGTGATGAAGACACAATGAATGATATGAGTAACATATCAACACCATGCATCCATACTCTATGCTGCTCAATGATGCAAGTATCCATCCATCTTTTCCCCATCCTCCTACTCTTAGGAAGAGTGTTTGCCAAGTGATGGCCAAACTCTTTCAAGAGTAACCAGCGCAGCCAAGCCTCCTGCTGCCTGGTGTCATAGATCTGCAAATAGCCTCCTAGCTCCTTGCTCATCAGCCACATCCACTCAATACATTGTGGATGCCTCCTCCTCCTCATCCTGGTTCTCCTCCCATGAGGGCTACCATCCTCCCAAATCAATTTGCTGATTTTGCACTTCATGGGATTTTGAAATATAAACTTCTCAAGGATCAATGAGACCCTATCAAGAATCAAATAGGTGGTAGGAAAAAACCTCCCATCATGATGTGTATGGCTCAAGGGATGTCCAACACAAGCATGAGAGATGTTATCCATCCGAAGATGTCCCCCATCTTCTATCTGCTCTTGTGAGAAGGGAAGAAAGTCATTGCACCCCATGGTGTGTCGAAGTGCATCTCAAGTGAGATTTCTCCTTGAGACCTCCCCTTCATCCATAGTCTTCCAAAACCAATGAGGTCTTGGATCCGAAAGTAGAAGTTTCTCTTTGAGCTGAGAGGAGCTCATTGAGAAAGTGTCATCTTGAAGGGAGAAAAGATTTCTTACTCCAAGATGTCTACCATCAATCTTCAAGGCTTCAAACCCCAACTTCCAATGTGATGTACAATCCAACAATGGCTCATGAGAATGATGGTTTGATTCCTCCTCGAGTGTTTCCACATTGCACAGCGCAGTGCAACCAGGCTGCTCTACAGTAGCAATGAGATTTGACCCCTGGTCTACAAGAGTCCCGTCCTCAAAAGTGTTGGCTACCCCAACGGTCAATGCGTGTGGCTGCTCTTCCATGAGTGTGACAGCGTTATCACAAGCCTCCCCACGAGGTGATGTGATCTCTTCTTGATGAGAATCGGAAGCGCATGGTACTTCTTCTTCTTTCTCTTCAATCTTCCTGACTTCCTCTACGGTGGATGAGTTTCCCCTGAATCCGGAAAGGGATGAGAATGAAATCTTCCTTTTCACCGACCCAGTCTTTTTGGGCTTCGACTCACAGGGATTAGTGGGTCCCTCATGCATGGGAAAAGGTGACCTCCCAGTGGTCTGCTGCAACTTTGAACTCTGCGTGCTAGAAAATCCACTGTTACCACTGTACCTTATTACTCCATCCAGTCTGAGCTCAACGTAACTTTCGAAAGGACAAACTGTTTTGAAGTTTTCCCCCATGGACTGCCACTCTGCAAAAACGGCTGCCCATCGAGCTGGACTCCACTCTCTCGGTGCTGTCGACCCTTTGTCCTCTACCAGGAAGGTAGGCATGGTAGGACGTGTGGGTGCTGGATTATCCCTCTGTGCACCTCTCCGCACTCCTGTCCCTGTGTCTTCTGGCAAGAATGTGGGCATAGTGGATCTCACGGGTACCTGAGTCGTCACGATGGGAATAGCATCGTGCACTGGTACGTGGCGAGACATACCAGATCTCTCACCGATCTGAAGAACTCTAGGGAGTTCTCTCTGACTGATCTCTATGGCCCGGAGCCTCTGACTGATCTCTACGGCCCGGAGTGTCTCCCTAAATCTCCTCTTATCCACATCACCTGCCATCAGCTCTTTCTGCTATGTGTTTACACAGAGATAGCGCTCGAAGGGGAAATTATCCATGAATCCCTGGCCGTAGCCCTGCCATTCTGTATAAGCGGCTGTCCATTGAGCTGGACTCAACCCTCTCGGTGCTGTCGATCCCTCGTTCTCTACCAGGAAGGTAGGCATGGTAGGACGCGTGGGTGCTGGATTATCCCTCTTATCCCCATCACCTGCCATCAGCTCTTTCTGCTATGTGTCTACAGGCTCCTCAGAAACTGCACGACTGCTACAAAGCCATACTGTTGCTTAATTTTGACCTCCGATTTTCCCACTGAATACTACTCGGAAAATTCTAGGAATTTGGGAAAGTGATCCTCGCCCAAAACCCAGAAAAACCCAGAAAACGTTTCTTCTAATTCCAAACTTCAAAATTTGACCCTTTTTATTTTGGCCCTTTTTCCAACTGCGTTTCTGGTGTTGCAACTGCTATTGCTCTGTATGATCTCTTTTCTGATGTCATAGACCACAGGCTGAGCCAGAATTATGCTCTGATACCACTGTAATATCCCCAAAGGGGAAATAACCAGTAATACACAGAAATATGCCAGACAGATATAGAAAATACAATGCTGAACCAGATCATGGAACAAATACACATAGAATGCCAGAAAACTGAGCCATTTTATTAATCTGAAAGTACATAGAGAGGAGTACAAGAAAATCAGAATAAATGCACCTATCCTTGCCCTAGGCAAGTGGAGGCCCTCTCAGACAAATAATGGCTGCAACAAGGACAACGTCCTAGCTGGCTGAAGACTGCTCTGAAGACTGAAGCTGGACTGCACTGGAACTATGAGCTGAAGACCGAAAGATAGCTGATATCAATACTCCAAACCCTCACCAATGAAAACACTGTCTCTGCTAGTGACAGCGCTGAAACAGATGTGGTGCTGGTCACCAAACCCTCCAGATGAAAAGCTCAGCTCCTCAAGGCCAAAAACGCTGTCAAGCCCTGCTCACATGACCCTGCTCATCAGATCAGCGTCCTCCCAGATGGATCAGCGTCCTATATGCTCGGAAGCTCCACTGTTTGGATGCGGCCTACAATCCGGATACGTGATTACTGTCTCCCGGACCCCTTCCTCTCTCGGATCCATCTCTCTCGGATCTATGCTAGCTCGTGCCCGGGCAAATCGGATACGCAGCCTCCAAGATATGATGATGTTCTCTCTTCGGATCTGAAAATTTCTGCCCCGTCTGCCACCCCCCCCCCCAGCACGTAGGATCCATGCTATCTCTCTCGAATCGCCGCAGAGCCGGATCTGCAAATATCTGCTCGGATCTACAATCTCAAGGCTGGATCTATCAATGTGCCTTCAGATCTGCGTCCTCCTCTTCCTGCTGGAACAGCGTCCTCACTCCCAGACTGATCTGCGTCCTTTCTCCTTCTGGAACAGCGTTTTCCCTGCTCAGATTTGGACTGCGTTCTCCCAGGAACAACGTCCTCACTCTCCAAGGCTGATCAGCGTCCTTTCTCCTCCTGGAACAGCGTTTCCCTGCTCAGATCTGCGCAGCCACAAGAGGGCTTCTTCCTCTCCAAATCTCCACCTGAAAATGCTATCAATTCCCACTGAAACTGAAGGGTGTTACTCAGAAAATAACCTTACTAGGGCAGGCACTCGAAGTCCCCCGAAGCTAAGGGTGAAACCAGAAATAACCTTACCAGGGCAGGCACTCGAAGTCCCCCGAGGCTAAGGGTGAGATCTCCGACCAGAGACACTCGGTTGCACTAAACAGTGCTGCAGACCGACTAAACAACCGGCGTGCTAAGCAGACAGAAGTCTAGCTCTCAATATCAATATAGAATAATGCCTCCCAAATGAAGTGGAAACCCCTCCTTTTATAATGCTAAACTCCCTCCAAAACCTTAACTGCGTCCTTCACCTTGCAGTTACCCTTGGGTCAGCGTGAGGCCTCCCCTCATATACGTGTGGACCCCCAAGGCCCCCTCTTTAAGTTATAACGTTAATCAACTAGGAAAACACTTTATTTTATAAAGTGAGGTGACCCCTCTTATTTCTCACTTTATTTATTATTTCTAACTAAAGCGGCAAAATTAAACAAAAATGAAATATTCCAATTAGCAAGGCTAATTGGGAATATTACATCCCAAGTATTTGACGATTTGCGTATGAGGGACAGTACGTGGCCAGCGAGTGTCAGTTTTGGTTGACAGTGGGGCAACCCACAACTTCATTGATGCACAAATGGTCGAGCGGAGAGGTATACCGACCGAGAGCTTCGATGGATTTTCAGTTTTGGTCCTAGAAGCCTAGACGATGCAGTGTGCTCGGTATGTTCCAGAGTTAGCAGTGACGATGGGTACCTACACCGTGACCGATCACTTTTTCGTGGTCAACATACCGGATACCAATGTGGTATTGGGTGTTCAGTGGTTGATTACTCTGGGGAAGGTCACAACAGATTGGGAGGCCTTAGAGATGGAGTGGGATGATAAAAAGACCGAGAAGCACGAGAAGATACGCGGGATGCACACTTACCCACCTCAGACTGTTTCGGCACACCGGATGGAGGCAGATTTCCGGAAGGGAGACATAGAGTGGGCGGTTGAGTTGCGGGCATCAGAGGTAGAGACCACCGGTCAGGCAGTTCATTCTGATATACAGGCCATCCTTGACAGGTATGATGCAGTGTTTGGGAATATACCACCAGGTCGGCCATTGGATCGAGGGTTCGAGCACACCATTGATCTTGAGCAGGGCATTCAAGCAGTGATTACTACCCCCTATAGGCATCCCAAAGCCTATCGGGATGAGATTGAGCGGGCCATCCAGGAGTTGCTGGCTCTTGGGCACATCAGAGCGAGCACGATTCTGTTTGCTTCTTCCCTGGTTTTGGTGAAGAAGAAGGACAACACCTTGAGGATGTGTATTGACTACAGGGCCCTGAACAAGAAGACCCTGAAGAATAGGTATCCTATACCCAGGATCGATGAGTTGAGAGGAGCCAAGTTCTTCTCAAAGATTGATTTGAGATCAGGGTACCATCAGATTCGCGTGAGGGAACAGGACATTCCCAAGACCGCCTTCATGTGTCATTATGGGCACTTTGAGTTTTTGGTTATGCTTTTTGGGCTAACCGATGCCCCAGCTACTTTTCAGTCTTGCATGAACCATATTTTCCGCAGTCATTCGAGGAAGTTTGTATTGGTCTTTTTCGATGACATACTCATATATAGCAGGACTTGGGAGGAGCATCTCCAGCTTATAGAGGCAGTACTACATATCTTGGAAGAGCAACAGTTCTATGCTAAGCTCTCCAAGTGTGAGTTTGGGATGATGGAGATGTTGTATTTGGGTCACATTATTGGAGTGGACAGAGTGAGAGTCCATGAGGAGAAGATCAGGGCCATCAGAGATTGGCTAGAGCCGAGGAACGTGACAGAACTTCGAGGGTTCATTGGCATATGTACTTACTACAGGAAGTTCGTCAATAATTTCTCACAGCTTGCTGCACCCCTTACAGATTTGACGAAGAAGGGGTCATTTAGTTGGTCGGATACAGCGCAGCGAGCCTTTGACAGGCTTAAGGAGGTGATGAGTAGCTGCCCAGTGCTTGCATTGCCGGATTTTATGCAGCCATTTGTTTTAGAGTGTGATGCGTCGGGAGAGGGGATCGACGCAGTATTGATGCAGGGAGGACACCCTATAGCCTTTGAGAGCCGGAAGCCCCTTTCACACGAGAGGTTGTATTCTATATATGACAAGGAGATGTTGGCCATTATGCATGCACTGGCCAAATTCCGGCAGTATTTGGTGGGGAGCAGGTTCAGGGTGAGGACTGATCACAATAGCCTTAGGTTCTTTTTGGAGTAGAAGCAGCTACAGGAGAGGCAGCAGAAGTGGATCAGTGAGATCTAAGCATATGACTTTGACATTGAGTATGTCAAGGGTAAGGATAACATGGTAGCAGATGCCCTTTCATGTAGACCAGCCGTTTTATCTCTTATGAGCTTGGATACAGATTGGAGGGCTCGACTTTTAGTGGAGTACTCCAAGGACAGATTTGTATGTGAGGTTCTGGATGGACAGTCGGCGGATGACAGGTACAGGGTGATCGATGAGGTCATCTACTACAGCGACAGGATCTTCTTGACTGAGGGATCTCAGCTCAAGAAGAAGATACTTCAGGCATCACAAGATTCACCATTGGTCGACCATCAGGGGTTTACCAAAACCTACAGGGCCATTAGAGAGAGGTTCTCATGGAAGGGCCTCAAGGAGGACGTACTCCAGCACATCAGAGAGTGCGATGTTTGCCAGAGGAACAAGGGGGATATGAGCCATCCCGCAGGATTATTGCAGCCTCTTCCCATTCTGGAGGGGAAATGGGAGAGTATCTCGATGGAGTTCATCACAGGGTTGCCCATGGCGCAGGGCAAGGATTGTATCTTTGTCGTCGTTGATCGACTGACAAAGTATGAGCATTTTTTTGCCATATCCGCGCACTACACAGCAACACAGGTGGCCGAGCTGTTCTTCAGAGAGGTTTTCAGACTACATGGTCTTCTTAAGACCATCATCAGTGATAGGGACAGCCGCTTCATGGGCGGATTTTGGCAGGAGCTTTTTCGGTTAGTGAGGACAGAGCTGACACTGAGTACCAGTTATCACCCACATACGGATGGACAGACGGAGATAGTTAACAAGTGGCTGGAGGGCTACTTGCGTAACTATGTCAGTGGGCAACAACGAGCATGGCTGAAGTGGTTGCATCTGGGGGAGTACTGCTAGAACACAACACATCACATGTCCATTGGTATGTCACCATTTTATGCTTTTTATGGGTATCATTCTTTATCTTTTGCTGATGTGATGTTCGGTGCTAGCAAAGCTCCTAGAGCCAAGATTTGGATCCAAGAGAGTTAGGACATTCTCCGAGCTCTCAAGGATAATATGGCTACAACACAAAACCAACAGAAGCTGTATGCTGACATAGGTCGGGTGGAGAGACAGTTTGAGGTAGGGGACTTGGTCTACCTACGATTACAGCTATACCAATAGTCGTCACTGAAGCAGAAGGGAGCTGAAAAGCTCAAGCCCCGCTTTTACGGGCCATACAGGGTGATACGCAGGATTGAACAGGTTGCGTATGAGTTGGAGCTCCGAATCTGTTGAACTTATAGGGTTGTTGTTTGATGGGCCCACGATTTTTACCAAAAAAATCGCGATTTTTTCCCGATTAGCGATTTTTTCAAAAAATCGTGCAAAACATCACCGATTTAATCGTTTTGTTGAAAAAATCGCGATTTTTTGAAAACATCGCGATTAAATTGCGATGTATGCAACTTTGGTTTGAGCACACCATTGAGCTTGAGCAGGGCATACAGGTAGTGATTACTACCCCCTATAGGCATCCCAAGGCCTATCGGGATGAGATTGAGCGGCCCATCCAGGAGTTGCTGGCTCTTGGGCACATTCGGCCGAGCACGAGTCCTTTTGCTTCTTCCGTGGTGTTGGTGAAGAAGAAGGACGCCACATTGAGGATGTGCATTGACTACAGGGCCCTGAACAAGAAGACCCTGAAGAACAGGTACCCCATACCCAGGATCGATGAGTTGATGGATGAGTTGAGAGGAGCACAGTTCTTCTCAAAGATTGATTTGAGATTTGGGTACCATCAGATTCGCGTGAGGGAACAGGACATTCCCAAGACTGCCTTCAGTTGTCACTATGGGCACTTTGAGTTTTTGGCGATGCCCTTCGGGCTAACCAATGCCCCAACGACATTCTAGTCCTGCATGAATCACATCTTCCGCAGTCACTTGAGTAAGTTTGTGTTGGTGTTCTTTGATGATATCGTCATTTACAGCAGGACTTGGGAGGAGCATCTCCAGCACATTGAGACATTATTGTGCATTTTGGAGGAGTAGCAGTTCTATGCCAAGCTATCCAAGTATGAGTTTGGGTTGACGGAGATGTTGTACTTGGGACACATCATAGGGGTGGACGGAGTGAGAGTCCACGAGGAGAAGATCAGGGCCATCAGAGATTGGTCGGAGCCGAGGAACGTGACAGAACTTCGGGATTCATTGGCATTTGTACTTATTACAGGAAGTTCGTCAAGAGTTTCTCACAGCGTGCTGCACCCCTGATAGATCTGACGAGGAAGGGGGCATTCAGTTGGTCGGATACAGCGCAGCGAGCCTTTGACAGGCTCAAAGAGGTGATGAGCAGCTGCCCAGTGCTTGCATTTCCGGATATTACGCAGCCATTTGTTTTGGAGTGTGATGCATCGGGAGAGGGGATCAACGCAGTATTGATGCAGGGAGGTCACCCTATAGCCTTTTAGAGCCGAAAGCTCCTTCCACACGAGAGGTTGTATTCCATATACGACAAGAAGATGCTAGCCATTATGCATGCATTGGCCAAATTCCGACAGTATTTAGTGGGTAACAGGTTCAGGGTGAGCACTGATCACAACAGCTTCAGATTCTTTTTGGAGCAGAAACAGCTACAGGAGAGGCAACAGAAGTGGATCAGTAAGATCCAGGCATATGACTTTGACATTGAGTATGTCAAGGTTATGAACAACGTGGTAGCAGATGCCCTTTCACGTAGACTAGCCACATTGTCTTTTATGAGCTTGGACACAAACTGGAGAGCTCGACTTTTAGTAGAGTACCCCAAGGACAGATTTGCATGTGAGGTTCTGGATGGACAAGTGGCGGATGACAGGTACAGGGTGGTTGATGAGATCATCTACTACAGGGACCAGATCTTTTTGACTGAGGGATCTCAACTCAAGAAGAAGATACTCCAGGCTTCACATGATTCACCATTGGCGGGCCATCAGGGGTTCACCAAGACATACAGGGCCATCCGGGAGAGATTTGCATGGAAGGGCCTCAAGGAGGACGTACTCCAGCATGTCAGGGAGTGCGAGGTTTGCCAGCGAAACAAGGGAGAGATGAGTCATCCTGCAGGGTTGTTACAGCCTCTTCCCATTCCGGAGGGGAAATGGGAGAGTATTTCGATGGACTTCATCACAGGGTTGCCCATGGTGCAGGGCAAGGATTGTATCTTTGTCGTCGTTGATCGACTGACAAAGTATGCACATTTTTTTCGCCATATCTGCACACTACACAGCAACACAGGTGGTCGAGTTGTTCTTCAGAGAGGTCTTTAGGCTACATGGTCTTCCTAAGACCATCATCAGTGACAGGGACAACCGCTTCATGGGCGGATTTTGGCAGGAGCTTTTTCAGTTGGTGGGGACGGAGTTGACATCGAGTACTAGTTATCACCCACAGACGGATGGGCAGACGGGGATAGTTAACAAGTGGCTGGAGGGCTACTTGCATAACTATGTCAGTCGGCAGTAGGAAGCATGGTTGAAGTGGCTGCATCTGGGAGAGTACTGCTACAACACTACACATCACATGTCCATTGGTATGTCTCCATTCTACGCTCTGTATGGGTATCATTCTTTGTCTTTTGCTGATGTGATGTTTGGTGCTAGCAAGGCTCCAAGAGCCAAGATTTGGATCCAAGAGAGTCAGGATATTCTTCGAGCTCTCAAGGATAATATGGCTACAGCGCAAAACCAACAGAAGTTGTATGCTGACAGAGGTCGGGTGGAGAGACAGTTTGAGGTAGGGGACTTGGTCTACCTACGATTATAGCCATACCGACAGTCGTCACTGAAGTAGAAGGGAGCTGAGAAGCTCAAGCGTCGCTTTTATTGGCCATACAGGGTGATATGCAGGATTGGACAGGTTGCATATGAGTTGGAGCTGCCCCAAGGCAGCAAGATTCATAACGTTTTTCATGTATCATGCCTGAAGAAGGCACTGGGGCAGCAGGTGACCGTGACAGATGAGCTACCACCCACAGATGATGAGGGGCATTTGGTGTTGCAGCTAGAGGCTATTATTGATACCAAGGAGAGGCAGCTGCAGAGCAGGACGGTCCGAGAATTTTTGGTGAGGTGGAAGAATTGGTCGGATGAGGATGCCACTTGGGAGAGTGAGAAAATTTTGCAGCATCCATCACTTCAGTTGCTTGAGGGCAAGCAACATTTTGTCGGGGGAGACTGTAATATTCCTAATTAGCAATGGCTAATTGGAATATTTGATTTTGCTCAATTTTGCCTTCTATAGTTTATTTATAAATAAAAAGGTGAGTAGAGGGGACATAACTCACTTTGGGAATAAAAGTCACTCCCTAGTAGCACAACGTTGTAACTTAAAGGAAGCCAAGGGGGCCAAGGGACCATGTAGAGAGGGGGCCCACGTATACACTTGGAGGGACTGCACAGATGGAGAGGAGCACGTGGCAAAAGGGAGGCTATGTTGAAGGAGGTGGGCCTTAGGGTTTTGAGAGAGGCCAACGCTATAAAAGAGAGAGGAGACTCCTCATTTGGGCATTGGATTATTATGCATTTGAGCTAGTCACTTCGACTTCTTGAGCACGCTGGCTGTTTAGCTTGTCTGCAGCACTGTTTAGTGCATCGAGTGTCTTCGTTCGGAGATCTCAGCCTTAGCCCCGGGGGACTTCGAGTGCTTGCTCGGGCAAGTTAGTTTCATCAGTCTTTTACAGGAGGATCGATTTTTGGGAGTTGCGGAGGAGTAGTGAATTTGGTGACTGCGCAATCTTGAGAGGGAGGACGCAGTCTCTTTTGGTGGGAGCTCCGGATTGGGATAGTTTGGAGGATTTGAGCTTGGAGATTGAGCAAGGGATCAACCCTTGCATATTGGAGGATTTTGGTAGAGTTTTGGGCGGAGTTTTGGAGTATTCTCTTCAGTGGCAGCGCAAAGCCTTGAGGGATAATGTAGATCCTCAAGAGGGTGATTTTCGGGGGTCAGTTATTTTCGAAAAGCTTTCAGGGCTTTTCTGGGTTTATTGAGCAGAGGCTGATTCTAGAGTTCAACATTTTCTGAGGAGGGGAGCAGCCCCAAATCCTCATTTGATTCCAGTAGTAGCAGCAGCACAACAATGCTCCGGCAGTTTGGACGTAGATCAGTTTGCAGCCATTTCTCTATCATTTTGAGAGCTTTCTTCACTTTCCTGGTGCAAGTCTAGGTGCCATCACTCTGATCACCTATTGTACTCATTTCTATTCTCAGTATAATAAAATGGCTTGGCATTCTATCTATATTTCTTGAGTATTTGTTTATGTCTACATTGCTATTATATGCTTGCACTACTGTTATTTTTATCTATCGGAGCATTACTGTTAGTATACCACTTTGTGTGTTTCTCCTATACTCTTAGACAGAGTCTGGAAAGGGCCAGGTAGCCTCCAGATCTCACCCTCTTTTCAGAGATGACATATCTGGTAAACGCCCTCCCAGTCCATCTCTGGTTGGAGTTTGTTGTGTTTGAGAGATATCCCTTAAAAGGGATATTACATGCTATCAGTTCTGTAAGAGGGTTAAACAAGTCCAAAACCACTCAGATTTGACTAGGTTGTTCATTCTCAGCCTACAAAACCACCAGGTCAACCTAGCAGGAGTAAATTTTGAGCTATTATTCGAATCCATTGCTAGGGCCACAGGGATACCAGATGTGGGTGAGAGATGGTTCAAGAAGAAGAAATTGGCTTTAAGCTACTATGAGACCTTCCTCAAACTTAGGTATCAACAGGGCTGCAAGACTTTTTTCCCCTTCTCTCCCCTGCTAGAGAGATATGCTCCACTGATGAGGCAGATCATCAAGTACTTCACTTGTGAGGGGAGGTACTCCAAGCTTTATTCATATCACATAAGGTTGCTAATGCACTTCACTAGGGTTAAATTGCTAAACCTACCATACTATCTCTACCGGAGCATTGACAAAATGGCTTCAGTAGTCAAGAAAAGAAGTTATGCCCACCAAATGCAAAGCCTTTTTCACCACTCCTTGGTTAAGATGATTGTTTTACATCAACTAGAGCAGCAGGGAATCCCTTGGAAAGTTTTTATCTCCCATGATATATTTGCAAACCCCCAAGCCTTTATTCAGCAAAATTGACCTTCCACTTCACACCCACTTACCTCCACTCCTCCATCACCCCCTCCAGAGATCATGTTCCATCACCTCCACCCATGCCTTGTCCACAAGGAAACTCACCTCTTTCTCCTTCTCCTGTAGCATCAAATGAGGAAAACAGTGATAATGAAACAAGTCGAGGAGGCAGAGCAAACAAAAATGGAAGACAGTGAGCAAGCTAATGATGATGATGAGTCTGAGGAGCAAGAAAACAGCGATGACCTTGACATTGATGGGCAAGAAAGCAGCCTTGAGGCACAAAGCATGGAAGAAGAGCAGGAGGATAATGATGACAAGGAAGAGGGAAGTGAGCACAACAGTGATGAAGACAAAGATAGTGACAGATCAGAGGGCGGCAGTGATGATAAAAATACAAATGAGTCATCCCAAGATGAAGAAAAAGACCCTAATGATGAGTAGAGTGATAACCAAAGTGAAACTGATAAGGATCGGGATGAGACAGAGTAAATGAACACAAATGATGAAAATGAAGAGGACAGTCAACAAGAAAATGAAGATGACAGTCAACAAGAAAGTGAACATGGCAGTCAAGAAGAAAATGTGGATGAGCATGACAATGAGCACAATCATAGTACAAACAGTCACAATATGAATGAACATAATAAACATGAAGAAACTAAAGGTGATAATGAGGAAATAGATGATCAAGAAGAGGAAACCAGTGAGGCACAAACAGAGTTTGATGAAGGAGACAGTGATAAAGAGAATGTCACTTATATGACAGTGAGTGAGGAAAAGGATAGCAAAAGAGATAGTCATGATAGTCATGACAGTTTTCATGACTGTCATGACACTAATCAGTCTCTCAATGACAATGAGAATGAAAGTGACAGTGCAGGGAATGATGAAGAAAAGGACACTAATAAGGAACAAGGTCAAAGTGACACAAGTGAAGAAGTTGTTGATCAATTTAAAGGCCAATGTGACAGTGGTAAAAATCAGAGTGTTGAAGGGAGCAGTGAGGCTCACAGCTCTCCCAATGAACAAGATGATGATGTACAAAGTGATGGGATACCTAGTAGTGAAGGTAAGATGTAAGGGGAGACTACACATAGCAGTCCAAAAGGTGAGAAAGAAGGCTTTCCAGCAGATGATAACATTCATGTCAAGGACCCTAGAGTAGAAATCATTAGACCTTTTGATTTTTCATACCACAGGGGGAAGAGGGATGTGTTTGCTGTCTCAAAAAGGCAAGGGGCCATCTCTTCTCCAACTATCAAACCATTGGATAAAGGTAAGGAAAAAATGGATGAAAATGTTGAGGATCAACATGGTGAAGAAAGAAAATTTGAACTTATACATATTGATAACGAGGAAGAAGAGAAAATCTCCAGTTCGCTCCTCCAAAGTAAGAATGCCCAAATAAGAGATCTTCAAGCAGAATTGGAAAGAGCCAAGCACAAATATGATGTCTTGGATTGGGAGAATCGGCAAAGGAGTGCACACATGGCAATTTATGAGGTAAGGGCACTCAGGGCCCGGAGACAAGCCATAAGGGCAGAGGTGCAATTTGAAGGGTACAAGAGGACTCATCCAGAGAGTGAAGAAGAAGAAGAAGAAGAAGAACCTAGAAAGAGGTAAGACCATTGGGCTGAGAAAAGCTTTGGCCAAAGAGAGGGAGGAAGAATCTGCCCTAGTTGAGCAAATTCCTATCAGTGAGCTACTTGACAGAGACATAGAGTTTGATAGGGAATCTTGGCTTGAGAGGGCCAATATGCATTTAGAAGATAAATTGGAGAAGGCAAACAAGGCCCTTGAGCTCCAAAGGAAAATGACTAAACACCATGCCCTTAGAATTCAAATTGCTAGGGCAAAGCTCAAGAAGACATTGCTTGAAAATAAAACACTAAAGGAGGCAAAAAGCCATGATAGCCTTGGAGTTTTGGCTGAGGCTTCTCAATAGGTGTCCAAGACCTCTTGAGGGACCACTCCACCAATTTTGGGCAAATTTGAACAAAATTTTGTTTTTTTTGAAATTTTGAGGCCTTTGTGCGCAGCACCCTTGGCGCTGCGCAAACACATGATGCATCCTCAGCTTGCAAACTTGACATTTTTGGATTCCTCTCATCATCAGCCGTCTGCTCACAAAATTTCAGACCATTTGGAGCAGTTTTGACCCCCCAAAAGGTCAAAAAACACCTAAATTTTGACCATTCTGCCTCATTTTCGGGCAAGGTGCTGCGCACAGAGCAGTGTTGGGAAAATGTATTTTTGGATAGGCAAATGACACTCATTCAGAAAACCAAAGGTAGACTTGGAAAGCCAACTTGACAAGCTTTCCAACGAGCCATCACGGGGCAAAATCTGACACTGGGAAAGAGGTCAATACAAGGCTGCAAGTACACCTATTTTCTGATATTTTGGGGCTGCGCATACAAGACCAAAAGTGGAAAAAATCAACAAAATACACTCATTTATTTCAAAATGATATTTTTGAGTTTTTTGAGGCAAAACACTCTAGGATTAGGTGTTAGAAGTTATTATGCTTTTATTTTTATTAGATATTTATGCCTTGGGCCTTGCATGGTCACTTGGACATAAATTGTCATTTATGACTATTTTGGATATTTTGAAACCCTAATTAGGGTTTTAGCCCTCCTTTGCTCCATAAATAGAGCATGAGGCTCTCATGTATTGGGTTGGCATTTGATGACTTATTCTGAAGTAATACATAGTCTCTTGGAGGTTGAAAGCAATTTGATGTCTTAGAGCTTGTGAATGCATTGATTTGTTTGTTGATGGAGGAGGCTTGCTTGCAGGATCCCTGAGCTTGGTTGATGGTGAAGTGCTTCTATTTTGTTATTGTTATTCCCTGTTTCATTATGTTTCCATCTTTCTATGTTGCAGTAGAACAAAGGGTTTAGACTAAGAAATGTTTCTGAAGACACCTTAGCTCTGTTTGTTCTTCACTGCCTTGATGTTTTCTTCTGCTAGGACATGTTAGAGAATTCTTCATTGCTCTCTAGACCTCCTAAGTTTGTTTATTTCTTGAATGGTTTAATACAATAGGTATCAAACATGATTCAAGGTTAGCCTTGCTTATTTGATGTCACTAAAACACTTTTCTTGAAATCTCTCTTTAAAGTACCATTACTTAGGTTTGTCAAAGAAGTTTTGTTTCAATCACTCTTTGCACTCGCTTAGTTAATTGTTTTAAAGATCTTCATAGCTATAATCTTAGATGTTTAGGAGTTCCCTCCTCTCTGATTGTAGTTATTTGTGTATCTTAAATGTTTTCTGTCCTTGACGATGAAATCACTGGAAGTTAAATAGGTTTCCTGCCTTCTATATTTCATTCTAATATTTGTTTTGAATAATTATCTGCTTTAGTTGAATCAAAGAGTCTAGGGTTTGCTCTGCCTTTGATTTCCTCTCTATGCTTATGATTCTTCTAAGTCCCTTTGTTTAAAGTATATGACAAAAGATTCTTGATTGCCCTTTGTCTAACTTTTTGTTCTCAAATTTGATGTCCATCTCATGATCCTTTAAACCCCGAAGATCCACCAACCAAGCTAGATTTGCCCTACATTACTCCCTGATCCATTTATGAACCTATCATGACTTTATTAGACTCCATTGCCAAATAACTTGAAGATTTCCTTGTTCTATCTGTTCTATCTAATCATCAAACCCAACCAAAAAAAATAACAAACCCCAATACTTCATAATTAGCCTAAAATTAACCTTAAAAGCAAACAAGAATACATCCTTTGCAAAAAATAGAGATAGCTCTCTCTGAATCCAGGAAGGCTAGGTCCTTGGATTCCAAAGTCTGGTTTGATGTTACCCCTGTCCATTTGTATCTCAATCAATCTAGCAAATTACGGGGAGCTAACAGGAAGAATAGAGCTATTGTTGGGGTTCCTAGATCGATGACTCATGATCAGGTGTTGCCTTTGTTTTTGTGGGTTGAGGCCTGCAATTTTGTTGTTTATCTTCAGAACAGGAGTCCTCACAGAGTATTGGGGAATATGACTCCTGAGGAGGCCTTCACTGGAGAGAAGCCTCATGTGGGACATCTCGTATCTTTGGATGTCTCACATATTCTTATATCCCCAAGGAGCAAAGGACGAAGCTGGATCCCATGGCAGAGAAGGGTATATTTATGGGTTACAATGATACTTCAAAGGCCTATTGGATCTTCATTCCTTCTAAACGGAGAGTGGTGATTAGGAGGGATGTGAAGTTCAAGGAGGAGAGGGCCTATCGGAGATCACGAGAGTATGATGAGAGAGAGTCACAGATTTCTCCTCAGCAAGGAGGTCAGGTATAGGGAGCAGGACCTCAGGGTTCTGAATTGACTGGTACAGGAGGTACTTCAGTGTCAGTGACATATGGGGCAATAGTGGCGAGTTCACTGATCACTTCTTTAGGGAGTCCACTGGTATAGAGTTCACATGGCACTTCAGCTGACACAGGCACAGGTTTTTGGAGGATAGGTGTTGGTACAGGCACATCCGGGTCAGTTGGTAGACCTTCAGGTTCACTAGACTGGGGGGCAAAGGATGAGGGTCAGGGCTAGGTGGGTCTCAAAGATTCAAGAATTTGATTTAGATATTAGACCCACCAAGCTGGTAAAGGGCCAAGGGTTGGCCTAAATCTTTGTTGAGGGGAATGAGAGGGCGTTAGGATTGATTTGGAATCAACTTCATAAAGGTCAATCCAACTTGAATGGTATAAAGACGTTATTTATTATTTGAAAAATTTGTCATGTCCTAACTATCTAGTTGGCGATAAAAGAAGATCATTAAGGCTAAGAGAAAATAAGTATTGCATTATGAAGGATGGTCTGGGTTGGAGAAATCCAGAGGGGGGTGCTACTTAGATGTGTTGATGAAGTTGAAGTCAAAAATATTCTCACTGAGTTTCATTCAGGATTTTGTCGAGGCCATTATTGTGCTAGGACTACTACCCATAAAATCCGAAGAGCTGGTTATTATTGGCCTTCAATTTTTGCTGATGTGCACAAATATGTTAGAGATTGCCAAGCTTGTCAACTATTTATTGGGAAGAAAAAGTTAGCTTCTTTGCCTCTTTAGCCTGTGGTTGTGGAAGCTCCCTTTCAACACTGGGGGCTTGATTTTATAGGGAAATTTAATGAAAATTGAAGTAATGGCTCATGGATTTTAACTGCTATTGATTATTTTTCTAAATGGGTAGAATCCATCCCTACAAAACACGCCACCGAAAAAGTAGTGATGGATTTTCTTGAAGATAAAATTATCACTCGTTTTGGTGTCCCTGCCAAGATCACAACTGTCAATTCCAAGGCTTTTAGCTCTGCTGAATTTTCATCATTTTGCTGTAAGTATGGTATTGTTTTATCCCATTCATCAAACTACTATCCTTAGGGTAATGGCCTAGCTGAGTCTAGCAGTAAAAATTTGATCACCATCATCAAGAAGATAGTAGGGGATAACAAAAGGGCATGGGATAGCAAAATTAAATATGTTTTGTGGGCTGATAGTATTATAAAGAAGAGTTCGATAGGAAAGAGTCCCTTTGAGTTAGTTTATGACTTGGATGTCACCCTTTCTGTGCACCTAAGACTACCAGCTTACCAACTTCTGCAAAGTTTTACATTTGAGAAAGATGTTGTGCAAAATAGAGAACAAATTGTAGAATTTCACGAAACTAGGAGAAGAGCCTTTGAAAATTGTTGCAAAAATCAATCGAAGGTTAAAAGAAATTTTGACAAATCATCTAGGAATAGGAATTTTTCTAATGGTGATATGGTTTTGTTATGGGATCAAAGGAATGAAAAGCCAGGTAACCATGGTAAGTTGACAGTTTGTGGCTTGGACAATATATTATTAGAGAAGCAACTGGACAAAATTCCTACCATCTGAGCACCTTGGATGGAGAATCACTTGAGCTACCTGTCAATGGCAAATGCTCAAATTGTTCTACAAAGAGAATATATGATGCCATGGGGCATCTCTATATTGTATTTCTAACTTTATTCCCTTTCATTTTGGTTAAGTAGTTTCATTTCATGAATAAATTATCATTTATACTCTTAGAATAAATTTCCATTCATGTTCTTCCTCATTTTTTGTATTTGATTTTATATGATGATATTTTGAACGAACGCTACTGATATATGTCTTTTGTTGGTGGATGTATATTCCAGGTTCTTGCATACTATTATGAAAATTTCAACTCTGAAATTCTACTGCAATAACGGACTTATTTCTCCTACTTATTTTCACAATAAGTTATTTATGAAAAATCCTTCAGTAAATTTTGAAATAAATTCTACTGCAGCTATCACATTTATACATATAAAGAAAAGAACAATAGAATACAAGCACAAGAACCAATCACATCAACACAACTATTTTTGGACAATTGTCCCTGGAAAAACCCAATGTGGGAAAATTGGTGCAGCAGATGAGGGTTTATATATTAATCTTCAACAACAATTTCTTTACAAGGAATCACTGGCAAAATAACTGAGAAACTACAGGAAGACACTTGAGATAATTCTTCTCCTTATCTCTGGAGAAATTTTGACACCTGAGAGGCACACTATCCCTCATTGCGTCACCTCTGCGTCCTTCTCTGCGCAAAGACTGCAAGAGACTGCATCACTGCTGCATTGCCCCTCTACGTTGTCACTCTGTGCTGCCACTTTGCTCTTATGCTTCCTTCTTCCTCGAGTTCTGTGTAATATTCCTTTTTTTGGTGTCACCTATGATAGGGCTAGGAGGGACTTCCAGAGTTAGGAGCAGACCGGTCACAGGTACAGGTTGGTGTCATCAGCGGGCCCAGGGGCTTTTTGGAGGAGTTTTGAGGAGTTTCTATGTGGTTGGGTGGCATTCGCTTGATATATTCCATCATCCGAGCAGTTTGGCTTTCGTTTCGGTGCATTCTGACAACTTTCGGAAATTTGAGTTGTTTATGGGCTTAACTCAGCTAATTACCCTCACGGTGGCATTCTGGGAGGAATACATGACATAACACCTTAGTGTAATAGCTCATTGGAACCAGGACGAGGATACCTCCATGATGGGACAATTGGACATGAGTTTCAGTGACCGGAGGAGACGTGGTAGCCGATTTGCTCTTTTCTGCATTAAAAAGGAATATTTTAATAAGAGGGAAAAGTGCTCCATGAATAAAATAATAATAAAATAATGCTCTAGAAGGCTCCAAGAGATCTATAAAATAAAGGAAGGAGGCCATTGAGGGATATCTTTGGGATCATATCATTTGCTTGTATGAGAGGTTTGAGACGTGGTTCTCTACTTCATCTGTAGCCCTAGGACGGAAACCCTTGGGTGATTTGTGAGTGTTGGAAGGAAACCCAACTCTCTTGAGGAGACTTCATTCAGAAGTTTCACAGAGCTTCATGGATATTGGAGTGAGGATCATTCATATCTTCAATAGGTGATTCAGTGGATTCAGTGGTAGCTATTGCCAGAGGGAGAGTGCAGCAGTTCAGTTTTGGAGGCCATCGCCGTGTAGCAGTGTAGCAGAATGTATTGTTGGCCAGTTCTCCATCTCAGCTCTTTCTGGGTCAAATTTATATGTAACCCAAGTTATTACTTATAATAAAATGCTGAGATTCTTCTTGTTCTATGTGTTAATGGATAGCAGTATTTTATGCATCTTTATTTTACATGGCAATCTTCTGTTTAGTAAATATTGATTTTAAGGCAAATGTGGAGTTCAGTATTTTTTTCTGCATTTTTAATTAAAATATCCCATTCGGGATATTACAGTGGTATTGGAGCTTCAATCTTGGATCAGCCTGTGGGTTTCCAATTTTCAGTTGCAGCGAACGTTGCACGAAGCGGGGACGAAGCGGGGACGTTTTTTGGAAGCGGGGACGCGGAAGCGTCATTTCCAAAAAATTTAGGAAGCGAAGCGTCTCAGAAGCGTCTACTATATATATATATTTTTATTTTTATTTTTTTGCATTTATATTAAAAAAATATCCAAAATACCAAATTAATTGTAGAAGATATGGAAGCATGTATATTTGTACATAAATCAAGATAGATATGACATCCATTGTACATTAATGATTAATTATTTGAGCATCAACCATTTAGAATAGATGCATCAACCATCTATAATCTAGATTCTTCTCCTCTTATCTAGCCTTTGCCTCTACCTTGATTATCTAGGGACATTAGTCAAAATTGCCCAATTTTGATCAAACCCTAATGCAAGCCTTAAAAAATGGTAGAAAGAACTTAACATGCTTGATCGATTATTTTGACTTGATTGAAATGTAATTTTTTGCTAACGACATGACAAAGGAGTTCAGCAATTAACACCACCAACACTAGGGTACATATAGGGCTTGGTGCTCTTGATTAAATGCTAATCACATACCCTCATACATGATATAATCTAATGACATGCCACCATACCACTGATCCTGAATTCCTGAAAACTATTAAGTCTGCTGAATTTTGAAGAGGATATGAAATTCTATTTTCTCCATATGAAGTCCGATCAGGCTGGAACCACTCTCAAACATCCTGAGTCATTTCATGGTAATGTTAAAAATTTAAGTAAAAGGATGAAAATGAAAATGTCACTTTTACTTTAAGAATTTAACATTACCATGAGCGAGCATCTAAGAAACATCTAAGGAGGTAAAAGAGAGCTTATATTTTTTTCATCCTATCCCTAACTTAGCACTAACTCACCTACTAACCCAACCAAAGACAAAAATTAAAAAAATCGATTTTCTGACCTACATTAGTCGGATCCATACGACATTGCTCACGGAACCATTCGCGATCTGTACGAATCAAATCCACAATCGCGGCGCTTCCGTCTGGCGATCCGCCGTACGATCTGCGAATCCCAGCTACGGAATCGCGGATCCGGCGTACGAGGATCAGAAAAACAGGAATCACAAAGTTTTTGGGATCGCGTTTCCGAACCCACGGATCCAACGGTTCCCATCTGGATCCGCTATGGGAGTGTGGTTCAGACGCAAGTGCGGGGGGGGGGACGTTTCCTGCAACATTCGTTGCAGCTATTTTGGTTGGAAGAGCCTATGCAGTCATTGCAGGAGGCTCATTTGTGGGAGCTGCATTGGTGGGATTTTAGAGCTGGGGTGTTGGGAGATTGATAAGAGAGCCATTTTAGGAGGTTGGCTAGTATTTTGGTGAGCAGTGATTGACAGTAGCAACTGCAGTGCCAGAAAACGAAATTGGAAGAGGGCCAAACTACACAGGGTCATATTTTGAAGTTTGGAATTAGAAGAAACCCTTTCTGGGTTTTTCTGGGTTTCGGGCAAGGATCACCTTCCCAAATTACTAGAATTTTCTGAGTAGTTTTCAATGGGTAAATCAGAGGCCGAAGTCAGGCAACAGTGTAGTCTTGGAGCAGCAGTTGCAGAATTTCCAGAGTCGGCGCAGAGCTTGAGGAGAGATCATTTCCTTGCATCTGGGGTAACATTTTCCTCACCTGAGATTGTTTAGATTGGTTTTCTAGGATGAATTCATCTTGTTGTGAAAAAATGATTTTGCTAGAGCCCAATTTGTGCAAAAATCTTAGAAAAAGCTTTAATGACTTAGAAAGAATTCAGTACCAGCTACAGTTTGAAAAATCACTTGCACAAGGTGCTTGGAGCTACAATGTTTCCTTGGATCAAAGAGAAAAACCAAACAATAAACCCTTTTCAAAGGGGATAAATGCCATCCTATAGCTAGAGCAGATAAGGGATTTGCAAAAAGAGTTTGAGGTAGGGAATTGGCTCTTTGCACTTGGATCTGATTTGAAGGACCTAAAGATGACCGCAAAAACTTTCCTTGATTTGGAGAAGCTAGAATCACATCTTCCTAAAGTGAGCCAATCAGATTTGAGGGTCCTAAATTGGGCACTCAAACCAACAATGCTTGCTTTAATTCATCCAAGATTCTTGGAGCATCCTTGTGAAGGAGTCAGACTTATAGTAGCTTCTTGTCTCAGTGAGATTATCAGAATAAATTCACCTATGCTTCCTTATAATTATGACATTATGATGAGAGAATCTTCAGGATCTACATAACATCTGGGGTCTTGCCATTGAGAAGAGGATGAAGATCTTAGAAATCATGGCTAGAGTCATGGGTAACAATGATGACATTTGCAGGATGCTACAGACCAGGTTGTTGACCATTTGGAGGAAAGAACAATTGGTTTCACCTGTTGCTTATAAACTAGCTGAGAGTTTGGTTGAGCAAAACATTGGGTGTTTCAGGAGAGTGTTGACCAGGGAGGAGCTACTCCAATTTGGTGGATTAGGCAGCAAGAACGAGTTGAGGAGGAAGGGAAATTGCTTCATCTGCAAAGAACCTTGGGGGCCTGATCACTCATGCTTGAGTGATGCAGATGATGTGGTAGAGGCAGAACAAAAGAACATTCCTTCTGTATGCCAGGATGAGGACTCTTCTTCAGATGAGTCCATGGGATCATATGAGGATGCTTTTGGGGAGTGAGAGCAGTCATGCGGAGTTGATGATAGTAGGTCGGAGTTGTATTCTAGTGTGCAAGGTGAGCAGTCAGGGGACTCTACGGGAGATACTCAGGGTGATGAGTCACTTGTGACGATTCAACCGGAGCAGCATATGATGGAGCATGAGTCAGCAGAGGAGGATACTATGCACATCATGCATGATAGTCCCTTGGGGGAGAGCTAGATAGAGGCTCACATTGAGTCTATGATGGATATGCAACTAACCTTGGGGTCAGCCATTAAGGAGGAGTCATATGCACAGACATCGAGTACGGTGACAACGGTCGCAGATCCATATCCTCTAGAGATGGTGGAGGTTGATGAGATAGTTCTGCAGGGGGCTAGTAGATAGCAGGAGCATGACATTCCTGATCAGGAGTGGGAGGAACTGTTAGAGATGGTGGAGCATTCATCTTTGGACCGACACATTGATGAGGTGCAGATAGATGCATATGCAGTTAGCAGAGCTACAGTACTTTCAGGGAGTAGCACTCTCCAGGAGTACATCGACAGGGCTTGCAGTATATCTTGCCCATTTGGCCCATTACAGAGAGAGGGGCTTTATTTTGTGGGCAGATTTCGTTGGCAGACAAGATGGAGCAACGTGAGTTGATTATGAGCTGGCGACAGTTATCTAGGCATGTCCCGGATGTAGTTGACACTACATTGGATTCTTCTTCCAAGATAGATTGGCAGGAGATCATGAGTTGGTACCCTCTTGATGGTACGATTTTCTTCGTAGGGAGCACAACAGAGCAGGGGCCTTTAGACATAGCAGATGTTACAGATTCCAGCTGGCAGTGGGGCACAGGTCGTCGTTTCTTCAACACTCCATCCCGATTTCAGGAGAGCAGGATCACCATGGGATTGAGTCAGGACTTGGATTGGAGAGAGGTGATGAGTTGGTATGCAGTTGGTGGGGCAGCTTATACAGTTAGAGTTACAACACAGTAGGAGCCAGGGAGTATTGATGCTTGTTGGCGGGCTTCACTTCATGGGGCATCAACTATAGCTAGAGGCAGTGCGCAGCCTGAGCCGTGGGACTTGGGCGATGATTGGCCATGGTGGCATTGGGATCCGAGAGGATTGTTTGTTGACTGGTACAGTGAGAGATCAATTTGGAATCCTGGCATTGAGGGGTCTATTCTGAGTGGTTTGACATAGGTGCATATCAGCACCCAGAGGTTTGTATGGGATCCGGGCATTGGGTCTGAGATGCGGCGGGCCAACAGAGTGGCCCACATATTTCGATTGCTTGAGGGCAAGCAATCTTGGGGCGGAAGGTCTGTAATATTCCTTTTTTTGGTGTCACCTATGACAGGGCTAGGAGGGACTTCCAGAGTTAGGAGCAGACCGGTTACAGGTACAAGTTGGGGTCATCAGTGGGCCCAGGGGCTTTTTGGAGGAGTTTCTATGTGTTCGGGTGGCATTTGCTTGATATATTCCATCATTCGAGCAGTTTGGCTTTCATTCCGGTGCATTCCGACAACTTTCGGAAATTTGAGTTATTTATGGGCTTAACTCAGCTAATTACCCTCACGGTGGCATTCCGAGAGGAATACATGACAGAACACCTTAGTGTAATAGCTCATTGGAACCGGGACGAGGATACCTCCATGATGGGACAATTGGACATGAGTTTCAGTGACCGAAGGAGACATGGTAGCCGATTTGCTCTTTTCTACATTAAAAAGGAATATTTTAATAAGAGGGAAAAATGCTCCATGAATAAAATAATAATAAAATAATGCTCTAGAAGGCTCCAAGAGATCTATAAAATAAAGAGAGGAGGCCATTAAGGGATATCTTTGGGATCATATCATTTGCTTGTATGAGAGGTTTGAGACGTGGTTCTCTACTTCATCTGTAGCCCCAGGACGGGAACCCTTGGGTGATTTGTGAGTGTTGGACGGAAACCCAACTCTCTTGAGGAGACTTCATTCAGAAGTTTCGCAGAGCTTCAGGGATATTGGAGTGAGGATCATCCGGATCTTCAACTTGTGCTTCAGTGGGTTCAGTGACAGTTTTTCCGTAGCTGATTTGCAGCAGTCTTCTTGCCGAGCCGTCTACATCGTTGCCAGAGTCATTCATCAGTTGGGCCAGAGATCTTTCTAGGTTTGCTCCGCTTGCTTGGCAAGCTCAGGTTCTGTTGTCCCTTTATGTTGATGTACTTTTTATCATGGATTAATAAAATGGCTTAGTAATTTTATCGGCATCCATTGTGTTCTATTAGTGGCTGTGTGTATATTTCCATTTATTTTGCTACTTAAGTTTATTTCTGCAATTTTAGTTAAAATATCCCATCCGGGATATTTTAATTAAAAATGCAGAAAAAAATATTGAACTCCACATTTGCCGTAAAATCAATATTTACTCAACAGAAGATTGCCATGTAAAATAAAGACGCATAAAATACTGCTATCCATTAACACATAGAACAAGAAGAATCTCAGCATTTTATTATAAGTAATAACTTGGGTTACATATAGATCTGACCCAGAAAGAGTTGAGATGGAGAACTGGCCAACAATACATTCTGCTACACTGCTACACGACGATGGCCTCCAAAACTGAACTGCTGCACTCTCCCTCTGGCAACAGCTACCACTGAATCCACTGAAGCACCTATTGAAGATCTGAATGATCCTCACTCCAATATCCCTGAAGCTCTGCGAAACTTCTGAATGAAGTCTCCTAAAGAGAGTTGGGTTTCCGTCCAACACTCACAAATCACCCAAGGGTTTTCGTCCTGGGGCTACAGATGAAGTAGAGAACCACGTCTCAAACCTCTCATACAAGCAAATGATATGATCCCAAAGATATCCCTCAATGACCTCCTCCCTTTATTTTATAGATCTCTTGGAGCCTTCTAGAGCATTATTTTATTATTATTTTATTCATGGAGCAGTTTCCCTCTTATTAAAATATTCCTTTTTAATGCAGAAAAGAGCAAATCGGCTACCACGTCTCCTCCGGTCACTGAAACTCATGTCCAATTGTCCCATCATGGAGGTATCCTCGTCTCGGTTCCAATGAGCTATTACACTAAGGTGTTCTTTCATGTATTCCTCCCGGAATGCCACCGTGAGGGTAATTAGCTGAGTTAAGCCCATAAATAACTCAAATTTCCGAAAGTTGTCGTCCCTCTTATTAAAATATTCCTTTTTAATGCAGAAAAGAGAAAATCGGCTACCACGTCTCCTCCGGTCACTGAAACTCATGTCCAATTGTCCCATCATGGAGGTATCCTCGTCTCGGTTCTAATGAGCTATTACACTAAGGTGTTCTTTCATGTATTCCTCCCGGAATGCCACCGTGAGGGTAATTAGCTGAGTTAAGCCCATAAATAACTCAAATTTCCGAAAGTTGTCGGAATGCACCGAAACGAAAGCCAAACTGTTCGGATGATGGAATATATCAAGCGAATGCGACCCGACCACATAGAAACTCCTCAAAACTCCTCCAAAAAGCCCTTGGGCCCACTGATGACACCAACCTGTACCTGTGACCGGTCTGCTCCTAACTCTCGAAGTCCCTCCTAGCCCTGTCATAGGTGACACCAAAAAAAGGAATATTACATTCTGACTGCTTCTGAAGCCCTTCGCTTCCTCCGCCCTACAACTCTCCCTCTGAAATTGAATTCTATGCTCTGAGAATTGACTTCCCTCGGGTTACTGAGTGTTTTCCTGACTTACTTTCCAAATGATCCTCAAGCCTTCTTTTATAATCTTCTCATTGACAAATTAACGGCCTAGATTAGAAGTCTAATCAATGGCTAAGATTAAATCTTGACTTGACCTTCGTTCTCTAGACGATTCACACTATGCTTTATTAATATCCATTAATTATTTAATTTCCTTAAGTTTAGACCTAGGGTTCCCATTAAAATATGTAATATCTCGTTTCGGGGATATCTCTAAAACACAAGCAACTCCAACCAGAGATGGACTGGGAGGGCGTTTACCAAATATTTCAACTCTATGAAGAGGGTGAGGGTTCCCATTAAAATATGTAATATCTCGTTTCGGGGATATCTCTAAAACACAAGCAACTCCAACCAGAGATGGACTAGGAGGGCGTTTACCAGATATTTCAACTCTATGAAGAGGGTGAGATCTGGAGGCTGCCTGGCCCTTTCCAGACTCTGTCTAAGAGTATGAGATAAACCCACCAAGTGGTATAGAACTATAATGCCCGAAAATACAGAAAGATAACAGTGAAGCAGACATACAATAGCATAGATAGAATATACGACAAATCATCCAGAAATATAGAGAGAGAATGCTAAGCCATTTTATTATACTGAGAAATATAATGAAGTACAATAGGTGATCAGAGTGATGGCACCTAGACTTGCTCAAGGCAAGTGAAGAAATACTCTCAGAATATCCTAGAAATGGCTGCTCTTTGAACTGCGTCCCAGCTGCTGGAAAACTGCGGTGTAGCTACTGTCGCTGAAATGAACTGATGACTTGGGGCTGATCCCCTCACTGGAATGAGCTGAAAATCTGGAAACTGCCTCTACTCACCAATCTCGGCAAAACCCAGAAATCATATCAGAAATGGCTGACCCCCGAAAAACATCCCCTTGGGGAATTAAGCTGGCCTCCAAGGCTCTGCGCAGAGGCTGAATAGGAATGAATGAAATACGGCCTCAAACTCCACCAAAATCCTCCCAAAGGAAAAGGCTGATCCTCTGCTCAATCTCTCGACTCAAAACCCCTGCAAGAATCCCAATCCGGAGCTCCTCTTGGATGGACTGCGTCCTCCCTCTCAATGACTGCACAGTCACTCTGAATGCACGGCTCCGCCACAAAAACAAAACACCAATCCTTCCGCAAAATGCTGAAGAAACTACCTTGCCCGAGCAGGCACTCGAAGTCCCCCGGGGCTAAGGGCGAGATCTCCGACCGGAGACGCTCAACGCACTAAACAGTGCTGCAGACAGTCTAAACAGCCAACGTGCTCAAGAAGTCAAAACGACCAGCTCAATATCATCAACAACGAATGAATGAAATGAGGAGGCTCCTCCCTTTTTTATAATGTTGGCCTTCCTGCAAACCCTAAGGCCCATCTCCTCAACGTAGCCTCCCTCTTGCCACGTGCTCCTCCTCATCTGCGCAATCTCTCCTAGTGCATACGTGGTCCCCCTCTCTACGTGGTGCTTGGCCCCCCTTGGCTCCCTTTAAGTCACAACGTTGTGCTACTAGGGAGTGGGTTTTTTTTCCAAAAAGTGAGTTAGACCCTCTCTACTCACCTTTTTATTTATTAATAAACTATAGACGGCAAAATTGAGCAAAATCGAATATTCCAATTAGCCACTGCTAATTAGGAATATTACAGTCTCCCCCGGCAAAATGTTGCTTGTCCTCAAGCAACTGAAGTGATGGATGCTGCAAAATTTTCTCACTCTCCCAAGTGGCATCCTCATCCGACAAATTCTTCCACTTCACCAGGAATTCCTGGACTGTCCTACTCCGTAGCTGCCTCTCCCTAGTATCAATAATAGCCTCTGGCTACAACACGAAATGCCCCTTATCATTTGTGGGTGGTAGCTCATCTGTCACTGTCACCTGCTGCCCCAGTGCCTTTTTCAGGCACGATACATGAAAAACGTTATGAATCTTGTTGCCTTGGGGCAACTCCAACTCATATGCAACCTGTCCAATCCTATGTATTATCCTGTATGGCCCATAAAAGTGGGGCTTGAGCTTTTCAGCTCCCTTCTGCTTCAGCGACGACTGTCGGTATGGCTGTAATTGTAGGTAGACCAAGTCCCCTACCTCAAACTATCTCTCCACCCGACCTTTGTCAGCATACAACTTCTGCTGGTTCTGTGCTGTGGCCATATTATCCTTGAGAGCTCGGAGAATATCCTGACTCTCTTGGATCCAAATCTTAGCTCTCGGAGCCTTGCTAGCACCAAACATCACGTCAGCAAAAGACAAAGAGTGATATCCATATAAAGTGTAGAATGGAGACATACCAATGGACATGTGATGTGTAGTGTTGTAGCAGTACTCCCCCAAATGTAGCCACTTCAGCCATGCTCGCTGCTGCCCACTGACATAGTTACGCAGGTAGCCCTCCAGCCACTTGTTAACTATCTTCGTTTGCCCATCTGTCTATGGGTGATAACTGGTACTTGGTGTCAAATCCGTCCCCACCAATTGGAAAAGCTCCTGCCAAAATCTGCCAATGAAGCGGCTGTCCCTGTCACTGATGATGGTTTGAGGAAGACCATGTAGCCTGGAAACCTCTCTGAAAAACAGCTCGGCCACCTGTGTAATGCACGGATATGGCGAAAAAATGCGCATACTTTGTCAGTCGATCAACGATGACAAAGATACTATCCTTGCCCTGCACCATGGGCAACCCTTTGATGAAGTCCATCGAAATACTCTCCCATTTCCCGTCCGGAATGGGTAGAGGCTGCAATAATCCTCCGGGATGGCTCATCTCCCCTTTGTTCCTCTGGCAAACATTGCACTGGAGTACGTCCTCCTTGAGGCCCTTCCATGAGAACCTATCTCTAATGGCCCTGTAGGTTTTGGTAAACCCCTGATGGCTGGCCAATGGTGAATCATGTGACGCCTGAAGTATCTTCTTCTTGAGTTGAGATCCCTTAGTCAAGAAGATTCGGACCCTATAGTAGATGATCTCATCGACCACCCTATACCTGTCATCTGCTACCTGTCCATCCAGAACCTCACATGCAAATCTGTCCTTGGAGTACTCCACTAAGAGTCGAGCCCTCCAATCTCTATCCAAGCTCATAAGAGATAACGTGGTTGGTCTACGTGAAAGGGCATCTGCTACCACGTTGTTCTTACCCTCAATATCAAAGTCATATGCTTTGATCTTACTGATCCACTTCTGCTGCCTCTCCTGTAGCTACTTCTTCTTCAAAAAGAACTTGAGGCTGTTATGATCAGTCCTCACCCTGAACTTGTTCCCCACCAAATACTGTTGGAATTTGGCCAATGCATGCTTAATGGCCAACATCTCCTTGTCGTATATAGAATACAACCTCTCGTGTGGAAGGAGCTTCCGGCTCTCAAAGGCTATAGGGTGTCCTCCCTGCATCAATACTGCGCCGATCCCCTCTCCCGACGCATCACACTGCAAAAAAAATGGCTGCGTAAAATCCGACAATGCAAGCACTGGGCAGCTACTCATCACCTCCTTGAGCCTGTCAAAGGCTCGCTGCGCTGTATCCGACCAACTGAATGCCCCCTTCTTCATCAAATCTGTAAGGGGTGCAGCAAGCTGTGAGAAACTCTTGACGAACTTCATGTAATAATTACATATGCCAATGAATCCTTGAAGTTCCGTCACGTTCCTCGGCTCCAGCCAATCTCTGGTGGCCCTGATCTTCTCCTCGTGGACTCTCACTCTGTCCACTCCAATAATGTGACCCAAATACAACATCTTCGTCATCCCAAACTCACACTTGGAGAGCTTAGCATAGAACTGTTGCTCTTCCAAGATATGTAGTACTGCTTCTATATGCTGGAGATGCTCCTCCCAAGTCCTGCTATATATGAGTATGTCATCGAAAAAGACCAATACAAACTTCCTCAGATGACTGTGGAAGATATGGTTCATGCAAACACTGAAAAGTAGCTGGGGCATTGGTTAGCCCGAAAGGCATAACCAGAATCTCAAAGTGCCCATAATGACACCTGAAGGCGGTCTTGGGAATGTCCTGTTCCCTCACGAGAATCTAATGGTACCCTGATCTCAAATCAATCTTTGAGAAGAACTTGGCTCCTCTCAGCTCATCCATCAACTCATCGATCCTGGGTATAGGATACCTGTTCTTCAGGGCCCTGTAGTCAATACACATCCTCAAGGTGCCGTACTTCTTCTTCACCAACACCACGGAAGAAGCAAACGGACTCGTGCTCGGTCTGATGTGCCCAAGAGCCAGCAACTCCTAGATGACCTGCTCAATCTCATCCCGATAGGCTTTGGGATGCTTATAGGGGGTAGTAATCACTTCCTGAATGCCTTGCTCAAGCTCAATGGTGTGCTCGAACCCTCGGTCCGGTGGTCGTCCTGGTGGTATATCCCCAAACACTGTATCATACCTGTCAAGGATTGCCTGTATATCAGGATGAACTGCCTGACTGCTGGTCCCTGCCTTTGATGCCCGCAACTCAACCGCCCACTCTATGTCCCCCTTCCGGAAATCTGCCTCCATCCGGTGAGCCGAAACAGTTTGAGGTGGGTAAGTGTGCATCTCGCGGATCTTCTCATGCTTCCTGGTCTTCTTATCATCCCACTCCATCTTTAAGGCCTCCCAATCTGTGGTGACCTTCCCCAGAGTAATCAACCACTGAACACCCAGTAGCATATTGGTATCCGGTATGTTGACCACGAAAAAGTGGTCGGTCACAGTGTAGGTACCCATCGTCACTGCTAACTTTGGAACATACTGGGCACACTGCATCGTTTGGGCTCCTGGGACCAAAACTGAAAATTCGTCGAAGCTCTCGGTCGGTATACCTCTCCGCTCGACCATCTGTGCATCGATGAAGTTGTGGGTTGCCCCACTGTCAACCAAAACTGATACTCGCTGGCTGTAATATCCCCAATGGGAAATAAACAGTAATACACAGCAAAACAACAAGCAGCTATATAGAGCAAAATGCCGGAACTAGAATATGGAATAAATAGACATAAAAATGTCGGAAATGCTAAGCCATTTTATTAATCTGAGAATATAATAAGATACAATGGATAATCAGAATAAATGCACCTATCCTTGCTCAAGGCAAGTGAAGAATCCTCTCAGGAAAATAGGAAATGGCTGCTACAAAAACTGCATCCCAGCTGTTGGAAGAAACTGCCGTAAACTGCTGCTGCTGGAATGAACTGAAGCTAGGGGCTGATCCCCTTGCCGGAATGAGCTAAAAATCTACAGATCACCTATACTCGCTGCTCCAGACAAAACCCAGAAACCATATGCCAAACGGACCACCTCCGAAAATCACTCCCAGAAACCCTCCTCCTACAAAAACGCTGTGCCTCTAGGAACAGCGCAGAAGCTCAAGAAACACGCTGAGGAAAGGGCCTGGATCCTCCTGCAAAACCTCTGGCTGAAATGGCAACCTCCTCAAGGCTGAAAAACGCTGAAACCACTGCCAAATAACCACCCAACAAAGCTGCTCAACAAAGACTGCGTCCTCCTCAACTGAAACTGCGTCCTCTCTCCTAGACTGCGCAGTTACTCAAAAGGGGAGCTCCTCTGCAAAACGTCCACCAGAAACCACTGCAAACCACCAACTGGAACTGAAGGAAAAACCTTGCTCGAGCAGGCACTCGAAGTCCCCCGGAGCCAAGGGTGAGATCTCCGACCGGAGACACTCAGTTCGCACTAAACAGTGCTGCAGACCGACTAAACAACCGGCGTGCTGAAGTAGACAGAAGTCTAGCTCTCAATATCAATAACATATCCATAATACCAAATGAGGTGAAACTCCCACCTTTTATAGTGCTAGCTCCCCTCAAAACCCTAACTGCGTCCTTGAGTTCCTCCTATGCCTGCGCAGTTACCTCTAGAGTCTACGTGAGGCCTCTCTCATGTAAAGTGTGGACCCCCAAGGCTTTCCTTTAAGTTACAACGTTACTCTACTAGGAAGCACTTTATTTTATTAAAGTGAGTTGACCCCCTCTTTCTCACTTTTATTTATTAATTTAACTATAGGCGGCAAAACTATATAAAAATCAAATATTCCAATTAGCGGTGCTAATTAGGAATATTACAGTCTCCCCCGGCAAAACGTTGCTTGTCCTCAAGCAACTGAAGTGATGGATGCTGTAAAGTCTGCTCGCTCTCCCAAGTGGCATCCTCATCCGGCAAAAATTGCTTGTTCTCAAGCAATGCTTGAACAAGCCTACTCTCCAGCCGATGCTTCCCACCGATACTGCAAAATGTGCCTGGGTCCCACTGAAACCTCTCTGTCTCCTGCATCACCCTGATACGAAGGGATATCTCAATGCCAGGATCCCAAAGTGACCTCTCACAGTACCAGCCAACCAATAATCCGCCCGGGTCCCATCGCCACCGTGGCCAATAATCGCCCAAGTCCCACGGCTCGGACTGTGCACTGCCTCTGGCTATGACTAATGCTCTAAGAGGTGAAGACCACCAATAAGCATCCATGCTCTCGGGCTCCTGCTGTGATGTACCTGTAACTGCATATGCTGCCTCTCCAACCGCATACCAACTCATCACCTCTCTCCAATCCACGTCCTGACTCAATCCCATGCTGATCCTGCTCTCCTGACATTGGGAAGGAGTCCTGAAGTAATGAGAATTGGTGCCCTCCTGCCAACTGGGATCTGTAACATCTACTATGTCCAAGGGCCCCTGCTCCGCTGTGCTCCCTACGAAGGGTACCGTACCATCAAGAGGGTACCAACTCATGATCTCCCGCCAGTCCATCCTGGAGGAAGCATCTGATGTAGCAACAACAACTGCATGTGGAACATACCTGGAAGGTTGCCGCCAACCCGTAATCATCTCCCACTGCCAAACTATCACATCTACCTCCAACATCTCCAGAGGATATGGATCTGTAGCTGCTGTCACGGTACTCGGTGTCAATGCAACTGACTGCTCTGCCTCAAAGGATGACCCCAATGCTAGCCACATATCCATCATAGGCTCAATGTGGGCACCCATTTGGACCTCACCCAAGGAATTGTCATGCCTGATGTCCATAGTATCCTCCTCTGCTGACTCAGGCTCCATCATGTGTTGCTCTGGCTGAAGCGTCACAAGTGACTCATCACCCAGAGTATCTCCTATACAATCCCCTGACTGCTCACCCTGCACACTGTAATACGGCTGCAATCTACTGTCATCATACCTGCATGACTGCTCTCGCTCCCCAGAAGCGACCTCAACTGATCCTATGGACTCATGTGAAAAGGAGTCCTCACCCTGGCATACAGAAGGAATGCCCTCCTGTTCTACCTCCGCCATCTCATCTGCGTCGAACATGCCATCCACCCTCTCGACAAAGTGTCGATACAGTGTCTGGAGCCCAGACACATACTGGGATACTACCTCTGCTGTACCCCGTATCCTCTGCTCATGTATGATCTCGACATGCCCCGAGGGAAAAATGATGCATGTCTCCCTCATGACCTGCTCCCCAAGCGTAGGCTCAGTGATGACTGATGCACCACCTCTGCAAAGGATCATCTCATCCCCCAACCTATGGCTGTCAACTAGCACACCAACCCAGTGCCACTGCTGAGAAGTCTCTCGCCTAGTGTACTGAGTGTCATCCAAATATCTTGGGTGAACCTCGTGTACCCTGCTGCTCACGCCCAAAGTGCCAAAGGACAACAACAAAATCAGTCGTGCCCATGAGTGATGTAGAAGAGTGTCTGATGTGTGAGTCCCCACAGATACCATCAAGTATCGCTCCTCTGTCTCCTCATCGATCCTGGGTGAAATACCCCCAAAGGTAAGCCCAGTGTCCCTGTCTGTGAGTCTCCCTGGATGCAATACTCTAAGACCCTGCTGTGTCGCGCCGTACGCCCTCGCAAGCCACCGGTCATCCATGTACTCCTCAACATGCCACCGCACACTAAGGCATACCCCTGAATACTGCTGGATACCCCATGCTACTGCTGTACCACCCTGTAACGTCTCGTGCCCTGACTGTGTCCAAGAATTTGTCACTCCCCGCGTGCTCTCAATGTGATGTAGGGCACTCCTACTCCACAATGCAGTCCCACACACTACGGTACACCACCATGTAGCTCCATGTCTACCAGTAGTCGATTGATCACTGCTAGAGGCTCCCACACATCCATGGATGTGATGTCCTAGAGCTGTGCCTCTACATATCGGACTACCACCAATCGGTATCGTCATGTCCACCGTCGTATCACTATACCCGCCGACAAATGGATCATCACTGCAAATCCTCCTCGAGGGGTCCGAGAAGTGAATCTCCCTATGGGTCAGTAGTGTTACCACCACTGCTCGGCTCCGCTGCGTCCTCTGTGCCCCACACAAAGGTGAAGAATCCTTGGCCCCATACAAGGTGCCATCTGGTGGCCTGCCAATGCCACCTCCTTCGACAAGCTCCTGCCAAGGTGTGCTGACCACCCCGTGATCCCGTGTATGAATGTCATGCCAAGACAACCTAGGGAGTCTGCCCATAAACTGGTTGGCCATTGGAGCTGACCGAAACTGCACATGCTCTACTGCTAGGCCAACTGTACTCTCCAAGACATAGTCAGCCGACTTGCCTGGGAAACGATAGGTGATCCCACCCGGATCCCAATGCCAATCTGGGGTTCCTGTATTCCCCATGCATAGAAAATCCTGCTGAGCTACACTCGGATCCATCACTATCTCCATAGCCCCCGCTCCACCGAGTACCAACTCAAAATCTCTCTCCATCCAACCTCAACATGTGGATGCTGTACCCTGTGCAACTCTGATCGTCTCATATCGCTATCCAAGTCAACATATGAGATCTGACTAGGTGGCTCTGCCTCTCTCTCTCCAACGGGAAGAGATGACCCAACAACACTGCTAGTCCCATCCATGCATGCCTTAAGGGGAATGATCTGACGCTCCAACGTGCCCTCTGATTGTACCATCAGGGAATCCAGTCGTTCCCCAATGCGGACCAACTTGGCCGCCGACTTGGCACAAGTCACTCTCATACCCTCCAGCTCCTGGTCCTGCAACAAAATGGCCTCCCGTACTGACGCGGCCTTCCCTCTCAAAGCTCGAAGGTCCGTCCGAAGTCGATGATACCGCTGCCTGCGACCATCATCCAATACCTTTGTATCTCCTAGTGCCTCATCGATAGTGGATACATCTCCTGGTACCTCACCCATCCGTCGTGTGCTGCTACCACCCGAAGACTCGGACGCGACTCCGGTCATCACCTCAATGGATGGCTCTACTGAGGTAGGCTCTACCTTCTCCACTACCACATCAACCGACATGGCCGAGGAGGTCTCCAATGAGGGTGAATCCTGTGTCACACTAGGTGTAACCTCGGACTCCCTGCAACCCTGTGTTCCCTCATCCTCCAAGTGCGAGGTAACCATTTTAATGGTTTTCCTCTCCGATACTCGGTCAAGCTGGAAAGAGGTATCCAACTTGTCCACCCAAGCTTTTTCTGAGCGCCTGGATGACCCGTCAAATGTCGGTAGATGGAATCAATCCACTGTGCGCCGTAAGCCCCTATCATGTGAGTGCTTGTTCCCTCTGTGAAAGTTGTGAGGTCTACTATCACGCTGGAGCTGAACATAATCTCTACTAGCTGTGCGGTGGTAGTCTCCACCATGATGATGCCGGTGCCCCCGGTGATGATCACGGAGTCTAATGCCATACTGGATCTGGACATTTTTCTGAACGCTGGTCCGAAAGCCTGGTACTCTGCAAAAATGTCAGCCATCCGAGCCGGATCCATCTCTCGCTGTGCTGCTGTCCCTGCGTCCTCTGGAAAGAAGGTAGGCATGGTAGGTCGCGTGGGTGCATGAGATGCCACAATGGGGATAGCATCATGCACTGGTATGTGGTGAGACCTACCGGATCCCTCACCGATCTGGGTAACCCTGGGAGGTTTCCTCTGTCTAATCTCTACGGTTGCGAGCCTCTGTGACATATCCTGCATGTGATGGAGGATTGCATCCAGTTTTTTATCTGTGTCTGCCATCGGATCCCGCTGCTCTGTGCCTACAGGCTCCTCAGAAACTGCACGGCTGCTGCAAAACCATAATGCTGCTTAACTTCGACCTCCGATTTACCCACTGAAAACTACTCAGAAAATTCCAGGAATTTGGGCAGGTGATCCTTGTCCAAAACCCAGAAAAACCCAGAAAACGTTTCTTCTAATTCCAAACTTCAAAATTTGACCCTTTATATTTTGGCCCTTTTTCCAATTGCGTTTTTGGTATTGCAACTGCTATTGCTCTGTATGATCTCTTTCCCGATGTCATAGACTGCTAGCTCCACAGGGTGAGCCAGAACTATGCTCTGATACCACTATAATATCCCCAATGGGAAATAAACAGTAATACACAGCAAAACAACAAGCAGCTATATAGAACAAAATGCCGGAACTAGAATATGGAACAAATAGACATAAAAATGCCGGAAATGCTATGCCATTTTATTAATCTGAGAATATAATGAGATACAATGGATAATCAGAATAAATGCACCTATCCTTGCTCAAGGCAAGTGAAGAATCCTCTCAAAAAAATAGGAAATGGCTGCTACAGAAACTGCGTCCCAGCTGCTGGAAGGAACTGCCGTAAACTGCTGCTGCTGGAATGAACTGAAGCTAGGGGCTGATTCCCTTGCCGGAATGAGCTAAAAAGTGGCAGACCACCTGAACTCACCACCCCGGACAAAACCCAGAAACCATATACCAAACGGACCACCTCTGAAAATCACCCCCAGAAACCCTCCTCCTACAAAAACGCTGTGCCTCCAGGAACAGCGCAGAAACTCAAGAAACACGCAGAGGAAAGGGCCTGAATCCTCCTGCAAAACCTCCGGCTGAAATGGCAACCTCCTCAAGGCTGAAAAACGCTGAAACCACTGCCAAATCACCACACAACAACGCTGCTCAACAAAGACTGCGTCCTCCCTGCTGAAACTGCGTCCTCTCTCCTGGACTGCGCAGTCACTCCAAGAGACCAACTCCTCTACAACGTCCACCCGACAATCCACTGCAAACCACCTATAGAAATTGAAGGAAATACCTTGCTCGAGCAGGCACTCGAAGTCCCCCGGAGCCAAGGGTGAGATCTCCGACCAGAGACACTCAGTTTGCACTAAACAGTGCTGCAGACCGACTAAACAACCGGCGTGCTGAAGTAGACAGAAGTCTAGCTCTCAATATCAATAACATATCAATAATGCCAATATGGAGTGAAACCCCCACCTTTTATAGTGCTAGCTCCCTCAAAACCCTAACTGCGTCCTTGAGTTCCTCCTTGACCTGCGCAGTTACCTTAGGAGTTTACGTGAGGCGTCTCTCATGTGTGTGTGGACCCCCAAGGCTTTCTCCTTGCTACAACGTTGCCTTTACTAAGGAAACACTTTATTTTATTTAAGTGAGTTAGACCCCTTTTCTCACTTTTATTTATTAATTAACTATAGTCGGCAAAACTATACAAAAATCTAATATTCCAATTAGCGGTGCTAATTAGGAATATTACATGTTATCAGAGATATTCTTCAGATTTGGGTGAACTTCATTCTCTCATTGTACTTTGTATCTATGCTGAACAACTTCTCTATGTCTTAACTTATTTTGTAGCATAATGAAGTTTTTCATTTAAGTGATTGCAACAACATAGAACATCAGAATTTCAACATGGTATTGAAGCTTTGGTGAAGACAAAATCTAGAAAAGACACTCTATTTCCAACTCTCTTTCTGCTGAAATATTTTTTGCTATCCACTGAATTTGCAACTCTCTTTTTGTTGGAATATCTATTGCTATCCACTCAACTTCCAGTTTTCTTTCTGCTGAAATATATCGTCTTGTCCACTCCATTTGCAACTCTGTTTTTGCTGAAATATCTCGTGTTGTTCCTTCTACTTGCTGCCCATTTTTTGTTGGAATATTGCTTCTCATTTTCTGCTGAAATATCACCTGTTTCCCCTTATTTCTTACTGATGAAATATTATTTACTGCTCTTTCCTTGCTGCTGAAATCTTATTTGTTGCTTCTTGCTACTGAAATAAGATCTTATTTGTTTTCTTATTTTCTACTGAAAGTAGAACCAAAATTAGAATATTGTCTTGTGTCTCCTCTTTCTAGTTCCTCTCCTGCATATTCTTGTGACCACTGGTTGGTTAATAGTGGTGGTGCTTCAAGGCACTTTACTGGTTATAAAGAAGAACTCTGAAAGCTGGTTGAGAGAGAGAGAGATCTAGAAATTACACTACATATCCTATAAAGGGATATGGTTCTGTTTCTTTTTATCTAGATCAAAAAGTTTTGTATGTACCTAGTTTAAAATTAAGGTGTTGCATGTGTTTGATAATTATGGTCTTGGTATTTATTGATCCATGTAAAAGTAAATAATAGTCTTACTTTTGTTTATGCATGTGCAAAAAAACGTTGTCTTGAAAAGAAGTATAGTGCATAGAAGGTTATGAAAGAATAATTGATAGAAATTTAATGTTGAAGATAGCTTGAATTGAGTCTCTCACATTATATGAGAAAGGAAATAAACTTATAGGTTTTGGTAATTTTGATATTAGGGTTTACTGACAATAGTGGTTGTAGGTAAGGATTTTGACTTTTGCAAAAGATGGAATGATATTTTTCTAAACTAAGCTTTTTTGCAACGATCAGAGATGGATTATATCTAATATCATTGGAGACAATGAAGTCAATATGTATAATTATTATTACATGTCTTCACTATGGGATCAAGATTTGAAGATCTTTATAAAATTAATGGAAGACCTATCCATGCATTGTTTCATGACAAGTAATCATCAATAGAAATTGTGGCATTCATTAGGGGAATTTTGAGATCTAAAATGGGCCTCCTAAGGAATTCATAAAATAAGATTAGATTAGATCATCAAATTTTAGGGGGGAAAATAAAAAAAGTACTTTTTCAACTCGTATTTTCAACTTATCTCCCTATTTGTTTACTCAAATTTCAAGCGGAAGCACTCACTGGATGTATAATTTGATTCCTCATCCAAGGAGTACCCATGTTCATACTTTTGATGGACTCTTCTACACGAAAAATGAGAAATATATGAAAAACGTGATGGCTTGTTTTTTCATGTATTTTTCATTTTTTGTTTGACAGGGTGCATTGAAAGTATGCAACATGGGCACTCCTTGGATGAGGAATTCAATTTTGCATCCAACGAGTACTCCCTCTCAAAATTTGAGTATAACCTTAGGGAGATAAGTTGAAAATACGAGTTGAAAAAGTAGTTCTATTATTTTATTATTTTTTAATTTTTTTACTTTTACTCCAAAAATGGTGAATCAACCCCCATGGTTGACATCATCATCTTGAATCCTATTGGTTCTTATAAAGTTTATTTTGGTTGTACAATTTTCTTAGGAGGCCCATTTTGGACCTTAAAATTCCCTTGATGGAAAGTTCAATCATTTTCACTATAAAGCATTACCTCATGTGAAAAGGATGGTTTCCGAAATACTTGAGATTAGAGTGGATCATGATGGAGTTTTCCAAGTGGTGTTCAAGAAGATGCATTTCTTCTACCAATGACATATGACTAATGGACAGTGGTAGCTTATAGAGGTCGAATCAAGAGGGAGCTAACATTAAAAAATAAGTATTTTCAGGTCTTATGTTGTTTCTTTGTGTCACTGCTCTTGTTTATATTTATGTTTATAGCTCATTGATTATTCTTCCTGCATGAGTATTTGAATGATTCTTTCACTAACTTCTTGATGAGGGTGCAATAAAAAAAAACAGAGCCCGAAGATCATCAGGGTGCAAAGTAGTGTAGGAAGAGTAAATTCCAAGAGGAAGTTGGTGTAAGGATAATGAAAGAGCCACTCTCACATCTAGAAAGGAAAGAAATGTCTGCCTTATCACCAGGTATACTTTCATTATGTTTCTTTACTTTGCTACTATTGCTCTTGCTCTTGTTCTGGGATCAACAAGTAGATTTGATGAATGTGAGAACCAAGTCCTTTGTATCGAGATTGAGGAAGATGTTGAGCCATCCCATGACTTGAGTGGATATGAAGTGGAGAAGAGCTTAAGACTTCTACAAGACAACTGGAATTAGGAAAGAGACCATAGTACCATATAACCTAGAACAAAATGGTGTGGCTAAGAGAAAGAATAGAACTATCATGGAAGCAGTCAAAGCTATGTTGCATGATCCAAAACTACCAAAGTTTCAATGGGGAGAAGTTTCTAAGACAATTGTCTATGTTCAAAATAGATCTCCTCACTGTGCCCTAAATAACAAGACTCTAGAAGAAGTCTTCTCTGGTGAAAAACTCGAGGTTGGGCACTTGAATATCTTTGGTTGCCTTTTCTACTTCCATGTGCCAAAAGAAAAGAGAAACAAGTTAGAAGCTTAAAGTAAGAAAGGTATAATTGTTGGTTATTGTGAAAATTCTAAAGCTTATAGAATATATGTGCCTGGTAAAAGAACTATAGAGTTTAGTAGAGATATAACATTTGATGAAGATGCAACTCTTTGAAAAGCCATAGACACTCCTCTTGCTAATGTGAAAAGACAAGATCATGTCTTGGATGTATAAGAAGATCTCGAGCATGAGCCTGATCTTGTTGATGAACCCATGGATCCCATGGACTCCTTGGATCCTTCTCCATGTGCTGGAAAAATATGATTATGGTTTCTCAACCTTGTAACTTGGGTCTAAGAATGGTGTTCTTCTCAATGCCACTCAATTTCTCCTTTAACAAACTAGCTATCCTAGCCTTCCTTCTCCTCCTCTTCTGTTCTCCTCATCTCCAACTTTTCACTTGAAGAATGCGAGCTTTCCTTACCTTTTTCTCCCTTTTTAGCATCCTTAATGATGAGAAGCCCTATCCCAAGCATTAAGGGCTGAGATTAGATCTCAACTCTCCTTGGTCGTAGGCGGAGATCTAATCTCCCATTGACTCCCTCTTATGTTTCCCCATTCATTAATGAACCTCCCTAGTCACTTTATAATTTGTTTTTGTACCATGTACTTCTCTCATAAAATCACTTTAAAAACATAAAGTAACTTTAATATAATAAAATGTTGTGGACTTTTTGTACCCCATAAAGTGACTAAAAACTCACATGACTCCAATAACTCATAAATTTACACTAAAAAGTGGGTCTTGTGTGTTTTCCTTGGCCAAAGGCCAAAAGCACTAGGAAACACCTCCTTGATACTTTTTCAACCCTCCCCCTTTTCGAGGAAGGTTTTTCTCATCACTTCCATCTTATCCCTGAAGTAGACATGCTTGCCCCTTGGCATCATGTTGTTATTCGAGATATGTTTGATCTTGTAAAGCCACATGGAAGTCATCATTGAATTCCCTTCAGGTCTCGACACTGTTTCCCAAACATTTGTGCCTAGTGATCCTGTGTGAAAATTCCGAAAACCAGAATCCTATTGCGTAATGTTCCAGAATAGGAAAAACAATGCTATGCAAGAAAATAACAAATTTGCACCATAGAATTTTTTAAACAATGCAGTAAACACCCAAAAAAATTAGAAATATGGAAGCAACTGAGGCATTTTATTATAGAAATGGGCAAGAGTACAAATATATGGAAAAAATGCACTTGGGCTTGCCTTTTTGGCAAGCAGAGCAAAACCCAGGTGAAACAATAATAACCCTGAAACTGCCCAAATGATGCTCTGCTTTGTCCTAGCAATTCTGCACTAGCTGTTGTAAAGAAGTGGTTGAAAACCCCACCTCCGGTGCTCAAAAAATTATGCAAAATTACTCCCAGGCTCCTCAAGCCAGCGCGACCAAAACCCATAAATGGTTTGGCCAAATCTTGAACCTCCAAAATCGACCCCCAAGGGCCCTACACTCTCTAGTGACTGCTGAATCACACAGTCTGCTCAAACACCAACAAAAATACTCCGCAACACTCCCACAATGCAACAAACAACTCCACAACACTTCCCTTATTTCTCCCAGCAAGAAACAACCTCAATCGCTGAGACATTATCTCCCACATGTGCCCAACTTCTCTATTTTGCGCTGGCCACAATGACTCCAAAATAGCTCCTGAATATAGCTTCCACTTCCAAGCTTCAAACTCACCCAATAGCCTACAAAACTACTAAGCCTCATTCTCCAAAATTCTCTCGGCAATATACCTCCTGAATAATGTTGCAATGGCCACACTAGAACCACTACTGCGTCCTCCAGAAATACGCACTACTGGGGCAAGCTGAATAGAAATGTTGGAAATCTCTTGATGAACCTCCCTCGGATGACAATGGATGAACCTATCTAGGGTGGCACTCGAAGTCCCTTGAAGAAAGGGTGAGTTCTCTGCTCAAAAAACTTGTGCTAAACAACAAGTGACCTAGCTAAACAACTCGAGCAACAACAACAAAATCGATAAGCCAAGAATGCCAAATGAAGTGAGCTCCTTCCTTTTATAACTTTCGTGGAACCTCTCTTCCCATCTTTTCTTCCATTGTGGGTCCCTCACTAAGCCTACGCTTTTCCCATTCATGCTTTTCGAACCAGTTATTTAGTTAGTGCGTGTTTCATGTGTGGGTGGTTCCCATATATCACCAACAAAACAAAATATCATAAAAGTAACTTACTTCTAACTCCTAAGTCTTTAATGAAAATCATATGGGCCCCGACTTCACCAAAATTTGCCCCCAACTTATAGAAATAAACCCAGTTCCAAAATAATTTAGGAAGGGACATTACATATTGCAGCTATTGGAAATTATTCTCACAATTGTCAATTTCATTTAACAATTTATTTACATTTTCTATGGCAAATACTGAATAAATCACACTACAACATTCACAAATAAAATTGCGAAAAAATAAACGCATGAAGAAATGCTAGCACACATAAAATTTACACAATTATTTTTGGACAAAAGTCCCTGGAAAAACCCAACTTGGGAAAACAGATGCAATAGTGAGGGTTTTATTTTATTATGCAACAACGAAATACGAGTACATATATGGATGCCCAAATGGCATTCCAAATAGCAAGAAAATCTGGGCAAAATACTGATTGTAAATTACCCTTCTCTCGGAAGCAATTTCTGGCACTGCTTGCCTACCAAAACTCGGTCTCTTGGAGCTCTGATGGAGTCGTTCGACCTTTGGATGCTGAGAAAATCATCTTTCCGGCCCTCTGGGACTTCTTCACGACCTCTAGAATTGAAAACGTTTTTTCCTTCCTCCAAATCAAAGTGCCTAGCTGAAGCAATTGCGTTGTCCCTTAGTGCTGCCTCTATGGGACAACTCGGCTCTCTTGCTGCTGCCTCTCTAGATTTGGAAAATATTTCCTCTGGATCACTGTCCCTGCCCCTCACACTACTTCAATCTCACTATCTCTCTCTCCGACAACTGACTGTTGCTACTCTAGAAATTGATCTGCCTATGAAATCGAACTGCTGAAGTGTATTTTCCATCACTACATCAACCTACTCTTATAATCCTCAGTTGGAGCACCAACGACCAAGATTAAAACTTATTCAATGGTTAGGATCAACTTGGAGTTGATCCGTGTGACTTTCTAGACTATTCTTGCCTTATCTCAATTAATACTAATTAATTAACCATATTCCCTAAGTTTAGACTGAGGAAATATTTAAAAAATGGTTAATAATCTATTTGAAACACTTCTAGGCAGAATTTCAGAAAGAATTTCTAGGTTTTCGAGACTTCATGTATTCTAGCCTCTCGACAAATTTTCGTGGCTATAACACATCTGATGCTACAAAAACTAACACTCCCTCTTAGCGAGGAATTTGTTCTAGTGCTATTGCACATCCTGTAGCAACACCATGCCTTTGCATGATCTCCTGTCATTCTACTGATGTCTGGCTGCTGGTGCCCACCAACTACTATGGAACTATGATATTCACTGCATCTGTGCTATTGTTGACCCTGCTAAATTGCTGCCAACAGTGCATCTACACTACAACTCCCTCTCATTTGCTACTGCTGCTACTGTAAACATCTTCAACTGAGAAACATCTAAAACTGAACCAACTGTGTTCAGTGTGATGCATCTATCACCCGAGTCGTGACCACTACTATCTAGATTGTGTTGTCCACTAAGGACTATGCGTTGCTGCTGACTTTGCACTATGCCACTCTACACTGTTGCCGACTCTACATTGCGTTCCCTAACATCTGACTTCTACTAGTCTCTGCAACTGTGACTCTGGCATCCTACTGCATCAACTGCCACTAGTTCATCTTGTTATTGAAAATTGTGGGCCCCTGTAGCCATGTATTGATCCAAGAGGTGGACTCTTCAGTGGACCCTGCCCATATGGCACACTGGAGTCTCATACTCCACCTGGATCTAGTGCCCCACCATCTCCTTTCAAGCCATGTCCCTTGTTGGGACCCTTCCTTTCTTTGCAACTCGCACTAGACAACTCGCACTTCCTTTGGTATTTCCCTCTGAAACTGGAAGTCAATCTGCTGCCTAGGTCTGCATTCTAACTCGCATGACCTCCTTTGGAAATCTCGTACAATCATCGTTGCAAAGTTGCAAAATCTATGAAACTTAAAACTGGAGAAAATAAACTAAAAAATATCCCTCTTTCCCACTACATGGTTGTTGCTTTTGTTATTCACACTCCTTTCTGGAATGCACAAATCTGCTAGTTTCTACTTCCAATCTGCTGGAAATTCGAACTTCCGAGACTAGAAGTTCGTTGAGAGAAATTTTCCATCAGTGTGTGCTCTTCTTCCACCCGACGCAGATTCTGCACTAGCAAACTATTGCAGAAACCCTCTGCATCTAGCTAGAGATATGCCCAATGAAATAACTGAGCTGCTTCCTCTGCCTCACTCGATCTGGAAGGGTCGAATTTTCCTGGCCCTCACTCAAAAAAATCGAGCCTCAAGTAACTTGGCCTATTCGCAAAGTGACTGTGCCTCCTCTAGGAATTTCAATCTATTGCCCACACTTAACAACGAAATTCCTTTGCTTCGCCTCTGAGCTCTTCGACTGATCAACTGCGCTCTGATACTGGTGAAAATTCTGAAAATCAGAATCCTATTGCAGCAACTAGAAATTATTTTCCTAATTGTTAATTTTTTTTAACAATTTATTTGTAGTTTTCTACGGCAAATACTGAATAAATCACACTGCAACCTTCACAAACAAAACTGCGAAAAAAGAAATACTGGAAGAAATGCTAGCGCTCAAACATAAAATTTACACAATTAATTTTGGACAAAAGTCCCAAGAGAAACCCAACTTGGGAAAACCAACGCAGTAGTGAGGGTTTTATTTTATTTTGCAACAGTGAAATCTGAGTATATTTATGGATGCCCAAATGGCATTCCGAACATCAAGAAAATATGGGCAAAATACTGAAGGGAAGTTACCTTTCTCCCACAAGAAATTTCGGGCATGACTTGTCTACCAAAAGTTGATCTCCTAGAGCTCTACGTCAGCCTCTGCGGTGCTTTGTATAGCTGGCTAGACGACTTGCCTCGGAATGGGCTCTGATGAAGTCGTTCTACCTTTGGATGCTGAGAAAATCATCTCTCCGGCGCTTTGGGAATTATTCGTGACCTCTGAAACTAAGAACGATTTTTCCTTTCTCCAAATTGAACTGATTGGCCGAAGCAACTGTGTTGTCCCTCAGTGCTTCCTCTTTGGGATAACTCGACCCTCTTGTTGCTACCTCTCTGGGATAACTCGACCCTCTTGTTGCTGCCTCTCTGGGATAACTCGGCCCTCTTGCTGCTGCCTCTTTGGATTTGGAAAATCTTTCCTCCAGATCACTGTCCTTGCCCCTCACATTGCTTCGATCTCACTAACACTCTCTCTGGAAAATGACTTTTGTTGCTCTGGAAATCGATCTGCTTATGAAATCGAACAACTGAAGTGTATTCTCCATCATCACATCGACCTCCTCTTATAATCCTCTGTTGGAGCACCAACGACCAAGATTAAAACTTAATCAATGGCTAGAATCATCTTGGAGTCGATCTGTGTGAGTTTCTAGACTATTCTTGCCTTATCTCAATTAATACTGATTAATTAACCATATTCCCTAAGTTTAAGCTTAGGAAATATTTAAAAATTGGTTAATAATCTAATTGAGACACTTTTAGGTGGAGTTTCCTGAAACAATTTCTGGGTTTTGGAGATGTCATGTTTTCTAGCCTCTTCACAAATTTCTGTGGCTAGAACACATCCAATGCTACAAAAACTAACACCTGTAACCTGTGTACCTGTCACCCCAAAAGTCGATGGTCCTCTTGACCACTGTGAACCTGTACATGTGGATTCTGAAACCTGTAGTGCGTTCGTAGTGCGTTCTCTTGCTCGGGAGCTTGTTGCTCTACATGATCATTCTCCTGTGACCTAGTTAACACGTTGGTAGGTTGAAACATTAACCTATAAAGTCTCCCATAATGGGCACCAATCACTCTAGTAGAGGCCATTCTAGATCCCTCGGGATACATAAGCACTCGCCCATCCCGAAACACCACTAAAATATTCTTTGTCTTCAATGCTAGAAATAGAAATCGAATTCTTCTTCAAACCTGGAACAAATGAGACCTTTGTCATTTTCAAGGGAGGAAATGATTCCCCCTGAAAGGATATAGTCCCTACATCAGTTGCTTTGGAGTTATCTCCAAGCACCACCTCCAAGTCTACCTCATACTTTGTAAGGCTTGCAAAGTGCTCTCTAACTCTTGTCATATGGCAAGATACTCCACTATATACAAGCCACGCACTAGAGGATGTAACAGTAGTGGCAAGAATCATCACTAAAGCAAAATTGGTGGAAAACTCATCCACCTCAGCTAATGCCGCAATGCCCTTCTTCTTTTCCTTCTTGTTGGGACACTAAAAGGCATAATGACCCATTTTATGACAAGCAAACCATCTCACTTTGCTCATGTTCTTCTTGGACTCTTGTTCTCCCTTTTGCTGCTTGACCCCACTCGTGGACCCCTTCTTCTTCTTCTTTCCCTTAACTGTGAGGGAAACATTCTCCTCCTCATCCCTATCACCATGTTGATTGCCACTCTTGGTATTTGTCCTGGTCTCCTCCCTGATGAAATCATCCCACATCTTGCTCCAACCAGGAAAGTGCTCTCTGGCAACAATGCCATCCATGAATCCATCCTGCATAGACATCATCTGGATCAGAGTTTGAGGATGCCTCAGCGTCATCTCCAATCTCGGTACCACTGCCACCAATAACAATAGAGGTGGACCTAATGGAAGCACGAGTTACTCGAGCTGCATGACTAGTGCCTTCCATTGGTTGTTTTCCTTCCCTTGATGCAGCTACAAATCTTGGGTCTGATGGCGCCACCAAATCTGCTTCACCCCTCGCTATTGCTGCATCAATATCAAAATCAACCTCAAACACTGGATCTTCAGTGTCCTCCACCCATTCTGATGTTGGATCAATATCGTCCAACACAATGGGATCTAGATCAAGTGTTTTGTTCATCATTTGGTTCCGCCTCAAGCGAAGGTTGTATTGCACGAACACAAGATCATTTAACCGTTTCTATTCCAAACGGTTTCTCGCCTTTGTGTGTATGTGCTCAAAAACAGACCAATTGTGCTCACAACCTGAAGCACTACAAATTTAGCTGAGGAATCTAATTGCAAACTTTTGCAATTCAGGACATTGGCCACCAAATGAATCCCACCAATTTGCTGTAAATAAAAATACGTTAATTAGTAATACAGTTCATTTCATTACTTATTTACAAACAATTTAACTTGAAAAGAAAAATGAATTGGAATTGCTTACCTGGTTGATCCACATGTCTTGCCATTTTTGCCAAATATTTTCCAAAGGTACCAGCTGCCATACTGAAAAGAGTAAGTTGTTTATGTATTTCCATCTGGTCTGCATGGATAGGGACCATGCACTCCAAGCAATCAATTAATCCAGCTCTGACCTCCCCATCCTGCGGATCTCCTAGCCGAGCTTTATAATGATACTTTGAGTTCAAAAGATACCCAACTGCATGTATAAGATGATGGAGTTGATTGTTCCATCTGTTATCAATGATCTCCCATATACGACCATATTTAGCTAACCTGTCCTAGTAAATTGCGTGTATCTGATCCTTTGCCTGATCAATAGCCTCATAAATGTATCCCATTACCAATTTTTCCTCATCCACTATCCTTAGCTCCTTAACAAGGGGCTCAGTAATTGTTACAAGCTCTGCAGACCTTTTCCAAAAATAATTATCAAAGACTTTCTTTTTGGTGTATTTTCCATCTTGTCTACGAGACCACGAAGATTCAGTGCAATCATCAGAAGAAAACATTTTTTGCAGGTTTTTCTGTTGAGAATTGAGACATTGCAACGTGAGGAAGTGAGTTGCAAATCTCATAATTGCAGGCCTAACAAGCTCTTTTCCTGTAATATCCCCTTTCAGGGATATCTCTAAAACACAAGCAAACTCCAACCAGAGATGGACTGGGAGGGCATTTAGCAGATATTTCACCTCTGAAAAGAGGGTGAGATCTGGAGGCTATCTGGCCCTTTCCAGACTCTATCTAAGAGTATGGGGCAAACACACCAAGTGGTATAGAAACTGGAATGCTCGAGGAGAAAAATAACAATAGTGCAAGCATACAATAGCATATATATAGAACATGTAACAGATACTCAAGAAATGCAGAGAGAATGATGAGCCATTTTATTATACTAAGAAATATAAGTGAGTACAATAGGTGATCAGCGTGATGGCACCTAAACTTGCACAAGGCAAGTTAAGAAATACTCTCAAAATGTTGCTGGAATCGCTGTTCTCTGTTCTGCGTCTAAGCTACTGGAAACACTGCCGTGTAGCTGCTACTGCTGGAACAAGATGAGTATATGGAGCTGCTCCCCTACTCTGAATAAGCGGAAACTCTGGAATCAGCCTCTACTCACAAAACCCAGAAAAGCCCAGAGAGCGTTTCTGGAATGGACAACCTCCGAAAATACCTCCCTTGAGGATCTACGCTATCCTCCCAAGGGTCATGCTAAGACTGATTGGAATCCTAAAAAATATGACCTCCCGCTCAACCAAAAGTCTCCAGTAGGCAAGGGCTGTCCCCCTGCTCAATCTCTTTACCAAAATCCTCCAAAAGAATACCACACTGGAGCTCCCCCAATATGGACTGCGTCCTCCCTCTCAGGACTGCACAGTCAATAGATGCAATGCTCCCCCACAAATGCTGCAACTTGATCCTCCTACGAAATACTGATGGGAATACCTCACCCGAGCGAGCACTCGAAGTCTCCCGGGGTTGAGGGTGAGACCTCCGAACGGGCTAAACAGCTAGCGTGCTCAAAGTCGTAATGACCAGCCCCAAATGCATAAACTCGAATGAATCAAAATGAGGAGGCTGTCCTCTCTATATAGCGCTGGCCTCTCTCAAACCCTAAGGCCCACCTCCTCCAACGTAGCCTCCTTTGCCCCCAGCTCCCTCTTGGCCCGCGTAGTCCCTCCATGCGTGCCTACGTGGGCGCCCTCTCTACATGGTCTCTTGGCCCCTTGGTTCACTTAAGTTACAACGTTGGTTCTACTAGGGAGTGCCTCTCCCTGGTATCAATAATGGCCTTGGGCTGTAACACCAAATGCCCCTCATCATCTGTAGGTGGTAGCTCCTCTGTCACCATCACCTGCTACCCCAATGCCTTCTTCAGACATGATACATGGAAAATGTTATGAATCTTGCTGCCTTAAGGCAGCTCCAACTTGTAAGCGACCTATCCAACCCTGCGTATCACCCTGTATGGCCCATAAAAATGGGGCTTGAGCTTCTCAGCTCCCTTTTGCTTTAGTGACAACTATCGGTATGGCTATAAACGTAGGTAGACCAAGTCTCCTACCTCAAACTGTCTCTCCATCCGACCCCTGTCGGCATACAGCTTCTGTTGGTTCTGCGCTGTAGCCATGTTATCTTTGAGAGCTCGGAGAATGCCCTGATTCTCTTGGATCCAATCTCTGGCTCTTGGAGCCTCGCTAGCACCAAATATCACATCAGCAAAAGATAAAGAATGGTATCTGTACAAAGAATAGAATGGAGACACACCAATGGACATGTGATGTGTGTTGTTGTAGCAGTACTCCCCTAGATGCAGCCACTTCAGCCACGCTCTCTGCTGCCCACTAACATAGTTACACAAGTAGCCCTCCAACCACTTGTTAACTATCTTTGTCTGCCCATCTCTCTGTGGGTGGTAGCTGGTGCTCGGTGTCAACTCCGTCCCCACCAGCCGGAAAAGCTCTAGCCATAATCCGCCCATAAAGTGGTTGTCCCTGTCACTGATGATGGTCTTGGGAATACCATGTAACCTGAAGTTCTCTCAGAAGAACAACTCCGTCACCTGTGCTGCTGAATAGTGTGTGGATATGGCGAAAAAGTGTGCGTACTTCGTCAGACGATCAACGACGACGTATATATAATCCTTGCCCTGCACCATGGGCAACCTTGTGATGAAATCCATCGAAATGCTCTCCCATTTCCCCTGCGGAATGGGAAGAGGTTGCAACAAGCCTGCGGGATGGTTCATCTCCCCCTTGGTTCTCTGGCAAACCTCACACTCCCTGATATGCTGGAGCACGTCCTCCTTGAGGCCCTTCCATGAGAACCTCTATCTGATGGCCCAGTAGGTTTTGGTAAACCCCTGATGGCCGGACAATGGTGAGTCATGTGATGCCTGAAGTATCTTCTTCTTGAGCTGGGAGCCCTCAGTCAAGTAGATCCTGACTTTGTAGTAGATGATCTCATCTATCACCCTGTATCTGTCATCTGTCACCTAACCATCCGGAATCTCACAGGAAAACCTGTCCTTGGATTACTCCACCAAGAGTCGAGCCCTCCAATCTGTATCCAAGCTCATCCAAGACAATGTGGTTGATCTACGTGAAAGTGCATCGGCTACCACGTTGTTTTTCCCCTTGACGTACTCAATGTCAAAGTCATAAGCCTGGATCTTGCTGATCCACTTCTGCTACCTCTCTTGTAGTTGTTTCTGCTCCAAAAAGAACCCGAGGCTGTAGTGATCAGTCCTCACCCTGAACCTGTTACCCACTAAGTACTGTCGGAATTTGGCCAATGTATGCATAATGGTCAGCATCTCCTTGTCGTATATAGGATACAACCGCTCATGAGGTAGGAGCTTCCGGCTCTCAAAGGCTATAGGGTGGCCTCCCTGCATCAAGACTGCGCCGATCCCCTCTCCCGACGCATCACACTCCAAAACAAAAGGCTGTGTAAAATCTGGCAACGCAAGCACTGGGCAACTGCTCATAACCTCCTTGAGCCTATCAAAGGCCCGCTGCGCTGTACCTGACCAACTGAATGCTCCCTTCTTCGTCAAATCTGTAAGGGGTGCAGCAAGCTGGGAGAAACTCTTGATGAACTTCCTGTAGTATGTGCAGATGCCAACAAATCCTCGAAGTTTCGTCACGTTTCTCGGCTCTGGCCAATCTCTAATGGCCCTGATCTTCTCCTCGTGGACCCTCACTTCGTCCACTCCTATGATGTGTCCCAAATACAACATCTCCGTCAACCCAAACTCACACTTGGAGAGCTTAGCATAAAACTGCTGCTCCTCCAAGATATGCAACACTACCTCTATGTGTTGGAGATGTTCCTCCCAAGTCCTGTTATATATCATAATATCATCGAAAAAGACTAACACAAACTTCCTCAAATGACTGCGGAAGATATGGTTCATGCAAGACTGGAAAGTAGCTAGGGCGTTGGTTAGCCCAAAAGGCATAACCAAGAACTCAAAGAGGCCGTAATGGCACCAAAAAGCGGTCTTGGGAATGTCCTGTTCCCTCATGCGAATCTGGTGCTACCCGGATCTCAAATCGATCTTTGAGAAGAACTGTGCTCTTCTCAACTCATCCATCAACTCATCAATCCGCGGTATGGGGTATCTGTTCTTCATGGTCTTCTTATTCAAGGCTCTGTAATCAATGCACATTCTCAATGTGTCGTCCTTCTTCTTCACCAACACCACCGAAGAAGCGAAAGGACTGGTGCTAGGCTGAATATGTCCAAGAATCAACAACTCCTGGATGGCCCACTCAATCTCATCCCGATAGGCCTTGGGGTGCCTATAGGGTGTGGTAAAAATGGCCTGGATGCCCTGCTCAACCTCAATAGTGTACTCAAACCCCCGATCTGGTGGCTGTCCTAGCGGTATCTCTCCAAATACCGTATCATACCTGTCAAGGATGGCCTGTATGTCTGGATGAACTGTCTGCCCGGTAGTCCCTGCCTCTGATACCCACAACTCAACTGCCCACTCTATGTCTCCCTTCTGGAAGTCTGCCTCCATCTGGTGAGCTAAAACAGTCTGAGGTGGGTCAGTGTGCATCCCATGTATCTTCTCATGCTTCCCCGTCTTCTTATCATCCCACTCCATCTCCAAGGCCTCCCAATCTATGGTGACTTTCCCCAAAGTAATCAGCCACTGTACACCCAATACCACATTGGTATATGGTATGTTGACCACGAAAAAGTGGTTGGTCACTGTGTAGGTACCCATCGTCACAGCCAGCTCTGGAACATATCTGGCACACTACATTGTCAGATCTCCTGGGACCAACACTGAAAATCCATCGAAGCTCTTTGTCGGTATACCTCTCCGCTCAACCATCTGGGCATTGATGAAGTTGTGGGTTGCCCCACTGTCTACCAAAACTGAAACTCGCTGCCCCCGCACCGTCTCTCGGACACGCAGCGTCAAATACTTGGGTACTCCTCGCAATGTTGCAAGGGTCCCCCCTGTGGGTGTGTAGTGCCGCACCCCCGCTTCCCGGAGGTGAAGGTAGCAAATGGTCATGACCGTCCGACCTGCCTCGCTCCCCATCCTCATACTCATCCTCTTCCCCGCTGCTCTCGGAGAAGACCTCGATAAAATGTGCTTTGCCAGTAGCACATCTGTGTCCTGGTGCCCACGACTCTTGATAGGTAAAGCACAACCTCTTCTTCTTCAACTCCCTCCGAGCATCATTATCTAGCTGTACCCTACCCTGATTCCCCTTCGGAGGCGGAATCCTCACATCCTTCCCCTTTGGCTGGAAACCCTGTCTCTGGGGGTAGGGTGTCCTGGTCCTGGGCAAGGCATCCTGCAAATCCCGAGTCCTGCCAACGACATCCTGGAGTGTGGCTGGTCTAGTGGACCTGACTAGACCCTGGAGTGGCTCTGCTAACCCCTCAGCAAACATGTAGATCATCCGTGCTGCGGATACATCTAGCACCATCACTGAAATCCTCAGGAAATTTGCAATATATGTCTCAGGACTCCCGGTCTGTTTGAGCCTCATTAGCTCAACAAAGTGCTCCTCCGGATTCCTCCGGTCAAACCTCTCTATCAGTCTCCGAGTGAACTCGGCATAGGTGGTCACGGTGGAATGCCCAAGCGTAACCATCCCATGGAACCACCAGTCCTGAGCCTCACCATCCAAATGTAGCGTGGCCACCTTGATGGCCTCCGTCTCTGCCATCTGGTTGAGTTGGAAATATATATCCAGCTTCTGCACCCAAGACTTTGCCGAACTGTTTGATGAACCATCAAACGTAGGCAAATGGAATCGGCTCACTGTACGCTGGGTGTCTCCATCATGATAATGCCGGTGCCCTCTGTGATGGTCACGGGGTCTGCTGTCCCGGTTGAGCTGAACAAAGTCTCTGAATAAAAGGGCATCGCTGAAATCCTGCCCATATGCCTGGTACTCAGCAAAATAACCACCTATGTAGCCAGGCTCTGGCTCCTCCTATGCTCCTGCCCCATTGTCTACACTCAGAAAAGTGGGCATAGTTGAACAAGTGGGGGCATGTGATGCCTGGTGCGGAGTGGCAACCCGCTCCTGCAAATGGTGGGATGTGCCTAACCCCTCACCAACTTGGAAACCCCTTGGGGTTTCACGCTGTCTAGCCTCCACAGCCGTGAATTTCTGACCCATCACCTCTATCTGCCTTGCCAGATCCTGCACCGATCTGAGGAGTGCTTCCCCAAACTGTTTTGCATCGCTATCATCCACCATCGGCTCTCCCTGCTCTGCGTCTACCACAGGCTCCTCCTGTTCTGCGTCCACCACTTGAACGCAACCCCCCTCTCCGTAGGTGTTCTCCAACCTATGCTCAATATCTCTGTACTTCCTACCTTTGTGGCAGATGTAGGGTTTCTCTCTCGGTGTCATAAACAACTAGCTCCACCGGCTAAGCCAGATCTATGCTCTGATACCATTGTAATATCCCCTTTCAAGGATATCTCTAAAACACAAGCAAACTCCAACCAGAGATAGACTGGGAGGGCATTTACTAGATATTTCATCTCTGAAAAGAGGGTGAGATCTGGAGGCTATCTGGCCCTTTCCAGACTCTGTCTAAAATTATGGGACAAACACACCAAATGGTATAGAAACTGGAATGCTCGAGGAGAAAAATAACAGTGGTGCAAGCATACAATAGCATATATATAGAACATGTAACAGATACTCAAGAAATGCAGAGAGAATGCTGAGCCATTTTATTATACTGAGAAATATAAGTGAGTACAATAGGTGATCAGCGTGATGACACCTAAACTTGCACAAGGCAAGTTAAGAAATACTCTCAGAATGCTGCTAGAATGGCTGTTCTTTGTTCTGCGTCTAAGCTACTGGAAAAACTGCCGTGTAGCTGCTACTGCTAGAACAAGATGAGTATATGGGGCTGCTCCCCTACTTGGAATAAGCTGAAACTCTGGAATCAGCCTCTACTCACAAAACCCAAAAAAGCCCAGAGAGCGTTTCTGGAATGGAAAACCTCCGAAAATACCTCCCTTGAGGATCTATGCTATCCTCCCAAGGGTCACGCTGAGACTGATTGGAATCCTCAAAAATATGACCTCCCACTCAACCAAAAGTCTCCAGTAGGCAAGGGTTGTCCCCTTGCTCAATCTCCTGACCAAAATCCTCGAAAAGAACACCACATCGAAGCTCCCTCAATATGGACTGCGTCCTCCCTCTCAGGATTGCGCGGTCAATAGATGCAATGCTCCCCCACAAATGTCGCAACTTGATCCTCCTACGAAATACTGATGGGAATACCTCACCTGAGCGAGCACTCGAAGTCACCCGGGGCTGAGGGTGAGATCTCCGAACAGAGACACTCAATGCACTAAACAGTGTTGCAGACAAGCTAAACAGCTAGCGTGCTCAAAGTTGTAATGACCAGCTCCAAATGCATAAACTCCAATGAATCAAAATGAGGAGGCTCTCCTCTCTATATAGCGTTGGCCTCTCTCAAACCCTAAGGCCCACCTCCTCCAACGTAGCCTCCCTTTGCCTCGTGCTCAACTTGGCCTGCGCAGTCCCTCCATGTGGTCTATGTGGGCCTCCTCTCTACGTGGTCTCTTGGCCCCCTTGGCTCACTTAAGTTACAACGTTGGTTCTACTAGGGAGTGCACTTTATTTTTAGAGTGAGTTATGTCCCCCTCTACTCACTTTTATTTATAATCTAACTACATAAGGCAAAATTGACCAAAATCAAATATTCCAATTAGCCATTGCTAATTGGGAATATTACATTTCCCCTTGTGATTTTCCTCATTAGGCTCAATACCCATGAGTGGTTGTAAATGTATTTTGTAATGCACTTGGCATGCTCTACACTATACAGTGTTTTTTACCCTGTCCACTTTGCCTATGTCCTCAAGCATGAGGTCTATGCAATGTGTAGCACATGGAGTCCAAAATATGGTCATATATTTGGACTCAAGCATCTTTCCAGCAAGAACATAGTTTGAGGCATTATTTGTGATGACCTGCACAACATTCTGCTCTCCCACTTCTTGAATAATCTCATCCAAAATCTCAAATATAATGGTTGCATCCTTCACCTTATCAGATGCATCAACTGATCTCAAAAACATCGTTCCTTGAGGGAAAGAAACAAGGAAATTAATGATAGTGCGGTTCTTTCCACCAATCCATCCATCTGACATGATGGAACAACCTTTTTTGAGCGATAACTCTCCATACTTAGCCAAATACTCATCAATAAAAGAAATCTCTTTTTGCAAAAGAGCTCCCCTCAAGTCATGCACACTAGGGCCTTTGAAGCCCTTTTCTGCAACTATAACAGACTCCCACATAGCTTGGTAATAAGGTGAGCGAACAACATTAAATGGGATATCTGCATCATACCACCATCTAGCAATGTATTGATAAGAAGTTTCTTTGCATTGTTCTTTCCAATGTTGATCCAAAGTGGGTTGACGACTTGGCTGGGAGGAATTGGATGTGGGATTAGCAGTGGATGAGAAATAAATATGGATGTTTGGTCTCTTTGTTGCTTTTGAATTTTGGCCAAGAGGAGGAACATAGTGAAAGTGGTCATTGGTGATAGAAGTGGAGTCTTGAATCTCTTAATCATCATACCCACTCTCTTTCATGGCTTCTATTAATTGCCTCTTCCTTGCAATTTCATCTTGGATGGCCTTCTCGTAGCCTTAGTCTCCTCAAACTTTTCAAACTTAGAAAGGTATTCTGCCCTAACAGGGCCTAACATTTCATTTGGTGCATCACATGGCTTTACTCAACCTCTTATCCCAGCCAAGTGTTGTTTGTTGTTTCAATCTGAGAATACCACCACCTTCAATAGTTTTTTCACAAAATTTGGATATCATTTTTCCATCAATCACATCACAATGGGCCCATGCACTGTCCTTGACTTTTGGAGCCATGTTGACTTGAAATAATTAAAATTTGCAAAAAAATCTGCCATTTAAAAAAAATTGCAGCTAAGATAAATGGAAAACCAAAGCTAAAGTTAAGAAAAAAAGTTCACATTGTAGCCTACAAAATTTGATAGCATAGGATTAGAGATTTCATAGCAATAACATAGCTGAACACAAAAAAAATTAATACATGGAAAACAATGAAATGAGAGATTTTTCAAGTGAAAATCCTTACCTGGAAATGCAAACTAGCTTCCTTAGCCTGCTCTTGAAGATGCCAACTCTACTGAAAGCTCCAAAGTATCTCCAAAATAGCTCCAACTCCAACTGCAAGCCTCCAAGATATTTTCTCCATTAAAAATTCAACACTCTGCAAGCTCTCAATCAAACTCACAAAAGCTCCAAAATGTGGGAGACAAATGAGAGGCTGCCCTTGCTTATAAAGGATTGGGGAAGGTGTTTTTGAAGGGAAACAACTCTCCTCTTCCCTTCAAAACGACCCTTAACTGTCCAAATTTCCATGTGTGGGCCCCGTTTGCGGCTTGGCAACTAACCGACCGGTTAAGGACGGAGCCGACCGGTTAAGGACGGAATCGACCAGTTTATCCATAAATCCGCTGGTTCCGTCCTTAACCAGAGAGTTAGCACCGGTCCGACTAGAATTTCTCGCAAAGGCCCTCCTTGAATCTAGTTTTCAGGTCGGTTTGACCCATCTAGGCATATGACCAGTCGATTTGATTGGTTACTGGTTCAAACTTGTTGGTTTTGAATACTAATTGTCAGCCTACGCAGTTACTGCGCCTCCTCTCACTGTCTCGTCAATTGTTGTCTGGGAAAGTGATACTCTTTGCCTCTGGACCCCCTACCCAGCTTCTGGCTCAGAATCTCGTCTTCTTCCCAGTAATACAAAAATCTCCTTTAGAGGGCTCTGCACTGCCTCACTGTGGCAATCACTGTCTCTCTACAATGTACTCACCAGATTTGGAAAAGCTTCCTCTGACCTGATTATCTTTGCCCCTCTCTCACTGCTTCGGCCTCACTAAATCACCTTCGACAACTTAATGCTGCTACTCTGGAGATCGATTTCTCAGGGAAATCGAATGCTTAACTGACTTGGTGTGTCTTCTCCAAGCCCCATCGAATTTTTCTTATAATCCTCCATTGATTCTTCAACGTCCATGATTAAATCTTAATTGATGGTTAGGATTGACTAGAAATCCATGTACATTCTCACCATGACTTAATTAATTATGTATAATTAATCATATTTCCGAAGTTTAGACTTAGGAAATATTAAAAATTGACTAATTAATTTAATTAATTCATCTTTAGGTGGAATTTCCATAAATGATTTCTAGGTATTGAAGAATACATGTATCCCAACCTCTCTACCAAATCTCGTGGCTAGAACACATCTGATGCTACAATATGTGGAGATTTTGTGTATTGGGGGTAGCATCGGATGTGCTTTAGCTCCCAGAATTTGTGGATGGACTAGAGTACACCTGATCTATAAGACCTTGAAAGAGATTTGCGAAATTTCATCTGGTTTAGGAGATATTTAATTAATTAATTATTTTAATGTATTTCCTATGTCTAAACTTAGGAGAATTAAATAATTAATGTTAATTAAATTAAACATGTGATGAAATTGTCCTAAGTCACACGGATCAAACTTTCTTTTAATCTTAGCCATTGATTCAAGATCTGATCATGGTCGTTGGTTTCCCAATGAGAAAACTATAAAGGAAAGGCTTGCGGTCATTTGTAAAGAAACACAAAGGCAGAGCACAGAAGCTACGCTGAGATTCTAGGGTAGGGTTTGCTAAGAATTCTCATAAGTGTTTCAGCTGCAGAGAGGGGAGTTTAAGCAAAGGGGATGGTTTGATCCCAGTGCCTAGAATCAGCAAGAGGCAGAGAGCAACTTCAGAAAGGCAACGCAGAGAAGCAGGGGCATCAACAGCAAGAGGGCAGCAGCTGCGCAACGCAAGGGCAGCTTCAGCAACGCAGGTACTGTGCAGTCTCTCCCAGGGCAGCGTAAGGCAGCTGGAAACACTCAGAGGTTACGCAGAGACCCTTAGGGGCAGCATAGGGACTGTGTCACCCAGTCTAGGGAGCCGTTTTCGGGCTTGCGCTGAGGGACGCAGGGGCTGCAGAGGCTGACGCAGGGGCTTCAGTGGCAATGCTGGGGTTTCTAGGGCCTAATTTTGGCTGAGTCCAGTAAATCTCGTTTGAGGGTGTGGATGAGTTATTATTTTGGCTTCAGAACAACCGGTGAGTTGCAGATCTATATTTTCTCTGTCGAGTTTTCCAAATCTGGAACCCAGATACGCTGTATTCAGAAAACTCTTAATAATAAAACCCTCCGGCAGCCCACAGACTGGTTTTCCCGCATTGGGTTTTTTTGGGGGACTATTTGTCCAAAAAATCACCGTGCCACTTTGTCTATGTGTGCATGTACTTTTTCTAGATCTGAATTGGTGAAAGTCTGTTATGTGTTTTGCTTCGATATTAATTTTAAATTTTCAGTTAATAACTTAATTAAGTAGGATGAGCATAACCAGATCTAACAATAGATTTCTGCATAATAGTAACATTCAAAAAATTTCACTTGGTATCAGAGAAATTGCTGGTCGAGGAGGGTCATCAACAGAACATTGAAGGATCTTGCCGCAGAAAGCAGCAAGAAGTGCAGTAGTAGAAGCAGAATGGCAGATCTGAAGGGACAGCGTAATTTTCAGAGAAGTAGAGTTACGCAGAGGGCAGGATGACGCATTCTTATGCTGTCTCCCAGCAGGCCCACACACTTACTGCGCAGAGGCGACACTGGGATTGTCTGATGGAGATTTGAAGCTGTCAGATCGAGAAGTTCCTGAAGCAGAGCTGCAGAAATTCAGAAGGTGTTGGTGAGGTTAAATTTCTGAAGTTTTCAGATTTTTAGCCTTAGCACTAGTAACAAAGAGCGGGAGGAGATCAACTTCTCAAGGAGTTTCTAGCCAAAGAAACTTGCAGATTGATCAGAGGATCAACGAGAGTTGAATCATTGTTGATTTGCCAGATTTCCAAGAAGGGAAGTCAGTTGTTAGAGGGAGCAGAAGGTGCTTGTTTCGATAAGGACCTTAGATCCAGATCTATAGCAAAGAGAAAGGGAGCTCTGACAAATTATCGAGGAGATGGCTCCTCATGGACTGCATGATTAGGACAAATTGGATGGCCTTTCCAACTTTTCAGTTTGGAAGGCTAGGATCCTGATAGTCCTACAGGTATATCATCTAAGAGACCATGCAGAACAAGTTCTGGCCACATCGACTGATGCAGATCTCCTAAGGAAGAATAATGAAGTTGTTGGACATGTGAAGCGACTAATCATGGATGGAATTAAGGACCATATTGTCCCAAATATAGTTGAAAAGAAGATAGCTAATGAGATGTGGAAGGCCTTAACATCCCTATATGAGGGAAAATCCGTCCAAAGGAAGATGCTGTTGGAGACTCAGATGCGGTTATTCATGATGACTGAGGAAGAAGACATGGAACATTTCCTCTTCAGTTTACAGTCGATCAGAGATCAGTGGACTGCAACAGGTGCTAAGGTGGAAGATGATGTGATGGTCAGGACTGCTCTTAATGCAGTCACAGATGAGTGGGAAACCTTTGTCCAAAGTATCTTGGGCAGAGCGAACCTCCTAGATTGGGACAACTTGTGGGCAATTCTACGTTAAGAACTCCGCAGAATCACCAAGAAGCAGTACAACTCTGGATCGAGCAAAGTGAAGGAGGAAGATGAAGAAGATGCAACCTTGGCATCAAAGAGGCAACATGGAAAGAAGAAGAAGGATCTATCTAAGATCAAGTGCTTCCAGTGTGGTGAATTATGACATTTCACTAGCAATTGTCCTTAGAAGAAATGGGACAAGGAAGCTTCTTCTTCCAAGGCTAATGTTGAAGATGATGGAGCCATGAGTGCTCATGAACCACGAAAGTGGGGCGACATGGATCTGTAGAGGAGCTACAATATGGGGGTGAGATCCTTGAGCAGCTCATCTCTTGGATCACATCCGAGCTACGGGAGCCTAAAGATAGTAGCAGGACAAGTGGAGCAGTGGGTGCATAGATCACTGATGAAGCAGAGGCAAATCTAAAGCCTGGAAAGAGCAACACAGTGCAGATGTAGCAGCAGTGTAGGGGCTGATGTGACTTCAGTAGTGCAGAGGAGAGTTGTTTACATGGAGAAGAGCTACAACAACGTGGAAGGCTTCACGAGGATAGCGCAGGGCAACAACAGCGTGAGAGATTTCAGCACAAGGGGCTGATGTGACTTCAATAGTGCAAAGGGAGTCTGCTTACATACTGCAGAGCTGTAGCTATGAGATTGCAGCCCAATTGACTTGTCTGTCAAAGATTGGGCAGGAGATTTAGTTGTTTCTCTTAACAACTGAAGTTGCAGTGCAACACTTGGCAGTGGCAATGCTATGGGCAGCACGGATGCAACAAATTGTTAGGGAGCTGTAGTACAGATGTGGCAATGGCGGTGACAACATCATGGGTAACAGTACAGAATGGTAGCAATAGTGCAGAGTTGAAGGGCAGCAGGGCAAACATCAACAGCACAGGAACCAATGCCCAAAATCTTGTGATACATGGTGTGATGTATTGCTAGAGCACACTTCGTGCTAAGAGGGAGTGTTGAGATTTTGTGTAGTGGGAGTAGCATCGGATGTGCTCTAGCTCCCAAAATTTGTGGAGGCACTAGAGTACACCTGATCTACAAGACCCAGAAAGGGATTTGGGAGATTTTATCTAGTTTAGCAGATGTTTAATTAATTAATTATTTTAATGTATTTCCTAAGTCTAAATTTAGGAAAATGAAATAATTAAAGTTAATTAAATTAAACATGTGATGAAATTGTCCTGAGTCACACAGATCAAGCTTTCTTTTAATCTTAGCCATTGGTTCAAGTTCTGATCATGGTCGTTGGTTTCCCAATGAGAAAAGTATAAAGGAAAGGCTTGGGGTCATTTGTAAAGAAACACAGAGGCAGAGCATTGAAGCTAAGCTGAGATTCTAAGGCAGGGTTTGCTAAGAATTCTCAGAAGTGTTTCAACTGCAGAGAGGGGAGTTTAGGCAAAGGGGATGGCTTGATCCCAGTGCCTAGAATTAGCAAGAGGCAGAGAGAAACATCAGGAAGGCAGCATAGAGAAGCAGGGGCATCAACAACAAGAGGGCAACAACTGCGCAACGTAGGGGCCCTGAGCTACGCAAGTGCTGCGTGGTCTCTTCGAAGGCAGCGTAAGGCAGCTGAAAACCCTCAAAGGTTCAGAGGTTACATAGAGACCCTTAGGAGCAACGTAGGGACTGCGTCACCCAGTCTGGGGTAACGCAACCCTTTACAGGCCAGCGCTGAGAGATGCAGGGGCTGCGGAGGTTGACGAAGGGGCTTCAGGGGCAGCGTTGGGGTTTTTAGGGCCTAATTTTGGCCGAGTCCTGTAAATCCCGTTTGAGGGAGTGGATTTGTTATTCTTTTGGCTTTAGAACAGTCGGTGAGTTGCAGATCTATATTTTCTCTGTTGGGTTTTCTAGATCTGGAACCCAGATTTGTTGTATTCAGAAAACTCTTAATAATAAAACCCTCTTGCAGCCAACAGACCGGTTTTCCTGCATTGGGTTTTTTCCGGGGACAATTTGTCTAGAAAATCACTGTGTCACTTTATCTATGTGTGCATGTACTTTTTCTAGATCTGAATTGGTGAAAGTCTGTTATGTGTTTTGCTTCGATATTAATATGAATTATTCAGTTAATAACTTAATTAAGTAGGAGGAGCATAACCAGATCTAATAGTAGATTTCTGCATAATAGTAACATCAAAAAAATTTCACACAATAACACTCCCTCTTGGCGAGGAATGTGTTCTAGTGTTGCAACTCATTGAAACAACACCCTGTCTCTGCATCACCTCTTGTCACGCTGTTGATGTCTGGCTACTGCACAACTCTGATATGCACTACATCTGTGCTGCTGCCGACCCTGTTGAATGATTGCCAACATAGCATTTGCACTACAACTCTGTTGCTGCTGGTACTGCAACATTTGCAACTCCCTCTCATTTGTTGCTGCTACGATTGTAACATCTGCAGCTGAGAACTATCCAAAGTATTGAACCATCTATGTTGAGTATGGTGCATCTGTCACCCTAGTCCTGACTGCTACTAGTCTATGCGCTGTCACTGAAGCCGCTGCTGCTGACTCTGGAGTCTGCATTGTGCCATCTGTATTGCTGCCAACTCTGCACTATGCTGCTACTGACTCTACACTGTTCCCAACTCTGCACTACGTTGCCCAATATCAGACCGCTACTTGCTACTACATCTGTCACTCTGGCATATGACTGCATCAACTGCGACTGGTACATTTGCTACTGTGTACTGTGGGCTCCTGTAGCAAGGTATTGATTCAAGTGGTGGACTTCCTCAATAATCCTGCCCATCCTGTAGCACTCTAGGGCTACAAAACCAAGTCACCCCACCTCACTCCTGGAGGGATGTCAGCTATCAAGGAAAAATATTCCTCCAGCTTGCAAGACATCCTATCGATCTTGATTGAAGCTGCCTGCTGGTCCTGCTTCTCCTCCTTGTCCTTCTTCCTAAGAGGACACTGAGTGTTATAGTGGTCTAGCTCGCCATAAAGCACTTGACCTTTGACAGGTCCTTTTTCCTATGTTGCTATCCCCGTCTGTTTGGTGCGAGGGCCACATTCTCCTCTTCCTTCACTTCCTTCGATTGACTGTTACTGTTGCTGCCACTGATGGTGCTCTTCACTAGATCTCCTCTCAACTCCTCCTACTGCAAATCTACCCACATTCTATCCCATTTTGTCAATGTTTCTCTGCCCAAAATACTTTGGACAAACACTTGCCACTCCTCAGAAACACTGGTAAGGGCTATACACACCATCTTTGTAGGTTGAGACTTTGATCCTATAGTGGCCAACAAATCTTGGATCTCTTGAATCCTAGTGAGGAAGGGGTCTATGCGCTCCCCCTTCTTCATACGGGTACATCTTAGCTTCTCCTCTTAGTAAATCTTTCGCTGCTCGAAAGATCCCTAGAACAACATCGAAAGGGAGTCCTACATCTGCTTGGCCATTCCCAACCCTGCTATGTGAGATACTGCATGATCTCGAACACCATCGAGAATCAATCTCTTTGCCTTCGCCATCTCCTTCTTGTACTCTTTACGCTGATCTGAATCTGTGGGGAAGCCTACCACGTTATCGATATACACTTTGAGATCATACTCATCTTGAAGGAAAGAAATCATTGCCTTCCAGATCACATAGTTGGAGGCTCCCTCCAACCTATTTTGATCTCGCAGCCTGACTGATGCCATCTCAAAAAATAAGTCGAAAACCTCCTCTTCTCTTTTGCTAGGCCAAAGGGTTGCGTTGCCTCTGAGGGTTTTGACTTGCTGCTTATGCAGAGCTACGAAATTCCTCTTACCTTCTGCCTCTAAGCTCTTCGGCTTACAATCTATGCTCTGATACCATGTGAAAATTCTGTTACTTGAATCCTATTGCAACAACTGATGTTAATTCTTCTAATTGTTTAATTAACCAAACAATTTATTGGTTGTTTCCTACGACAAATGTCGAATTAAATTCACTACAACATTGACAAAACAAATATTGCGAAAGAAATAAAAACACCGGAAGAAATAGGATGCACACATAATATGAGACCATTATTTTTGGACTAAGTCCTTGGGAAAACTAGCTCGGGAAAACTGGTGCAGCAACTGAGGGTTTTGATATTATGCAATAGTGAAATCTGGTACAGACTATGGATGCCCAACCTGGCAATACAAACAGAGAAATACTGGGAAAAATAACTAGTGAGAAAATTTCTCACTCCAAAGGCGATCTGACATTGACCTCAACTCGAATTGAGTTGTCCTGTTCTACTTCTGCGTAGTCACTGTGTCAGCTTACGCAGTTACTGCGTCCCACGAGCTTGGAATTGCATCTCCTCTCACTGTCTTGTCAACTGTTGTCTGGGAAATTGATACTCTTTCCTCCGAACCCTTTGCCCAGCTTTTGGCTCAGAATCTTGCCTTCGCCCCTGTAATACAGAAATCTCCTCTAGAGGGCTTTGTGTTACCTCTGCATTGCTTCACTGTGGAAATCATTACCTCTCTGGAATGTACTCACCGGATTTGGAAATCTTCCTCTGACCTCGCTATCTCTGCGCCTCTCTCATTGCTTCAACCCCACTGAATCACCTCCGACAACTGAATGCTGCTACTCTGGAGATGATTTCTCAGGAAAATCGAATGCTCAAATGATTTGGTGTGTCTTCTCCAAGCCCCATCGACGACTTCTTATTATCCTTTGTTAAGACTTCAACGACCACGATTAAATCTTAATTGATGGCTAGGATTAACTAGAAATCGATTCATGTACTTTTCTAGAACATTCTCTCCATGACTTAATTAATTTTGTTTAATTAATAATATTTCCTAGGTTTAGATTTAGGAAATATTAAAAACTAACTAATTAATTTAATTAAGTTGTCTCTAGGTGGAATTTTAGTTTGATTAAGTTGACTTTAGGTGGAATTTCCAGAAACATTTTTTGGGTATTGGAGAATACATGTATTCTAGCCTCTTTTCCAAATCTCATGGCTAGAACACATCCGATGCTATAGAAACTAACAACCCTCTCAACTAAAACAACTTCAAAACACTGAAAAGGAGAAACCAACCCACCTCTCAACCACAAATCTCTGGTATATGGGTTGGTTTTATGTTTGTTGGCCATTGTTTATCAGCTGAGGTTCACAAGTGCTTTGATACCATGTAGAAAATTCTTGGGTCTTGTAGCCCCTCCCAGTTTCAATTTGTTTTACACATCATTGTTTAATGCCCAACCCCATGGTTGGTTTGCACATTTAAACTTGAATATAAAATTTCATCTAAAACGCTGTTAGACTACCACTACTCTTTCCTTTCACTTTCAGTTGATAAGAAATTTAGACAAGCATGCACATAAATTGAACACTGAAATTTTTGGTCAATCTCAGATCGTGAAAAAATCCTAAAGGGGAAAACTAGTTTGAAGGAGAATTTTATTGGCTTAACTCAAAGAATTTATTACAACACTAATTACACATCAAAGTACATAAATTCATGCCAAAGATTCGGAAATTTGTGCCACAGGTTCAACAATCACTATATAGGAATTTGTGCCACTGTGTGATCTTCTAGCTCACAAAAAGGTGCAAATATTAGACTTCCAGATCTCGAATTTTGTGTGAAAATTTCTGAATACAGTTATGCAGAAATCCTACTGTAGTATCATGGTTTACTTCTCCTACTTGTGATTAAGTTATATAAGTTATTTTCAAAAAAAATATCCAAAAAATACCAAAGTAAACACAACTAACAGTCGACACACATGCAAATCATTTACTGAATATTACGCTCATTCAACAAAGTGACACACATGTAAATCATTTACTGAATATTACGCTCATTCAACAAAGCGAGACACATATTTTTTGGACATAAATCCCCGGAAAAATCCAATGTGGGAAAACCGGTGCAGCAGATTTGAGGGTTTATTATTATTAAGTAGAATCTGAGTACAGCAAATCGGGCCACCAAAGTTGGCTAACTTGACAGAGAAAAAATAGATCTGCAGCTAACCTGCTATTCTGAGACCAAGATTTTCACTGATCCACACCCTCAAGTGGGATTTACAAGACTCAGCCCGATTTTGGCCCTAGAAACCCCAGCGCTGCCCCTGAAGCCTTAGTGTAAGCCCTGCTAGGCTCTCCGTGTCTTTGTGCTACTCAGAAGGGGACTCTGTAACCCTAGAGTGGGTGACGCAGTCCTTATGCTGCGTCTGAAGGCCTCTGCGTAACTTTGGAAGCCTTTTGAAGCTGCAACACTGCTCGTCCTGGGCCTCCGTAGCGGTTGAAGCTGTGCTACGTAACTGTTGCTGTTGCTGCCCTTGCGCCTATGCGCTGACCCTGAAAGCTGCTCCTATGCCTCTTGCTGACTCTTGGCTTCGGGATTAGATCATCCCCTCAGCCAATACTACCCCTCGCTACAGAAAAATTCTGCAGAAATTGTTAGCAAACCTTGCCCTAGAATTCTAGCTTAGTTTCTCAGTTCTGCCTCTGTGTGCGTGTCTCCAACTGACCCTTAAGCCTTTCTCTTATACTTTTTTGTTGAGCACATCAACAACCATTATTAAATCACTTATCAACGGTTGAGATTAAAAGACTACTTGATCCACGTCACCTAGAACATTTCAACACATGTGTTTAATAAATTCACTTTAATTTTTCTAATTTCCTAAGTTTAGACTTAGGGTCCTCTTTAAAAAAATTAATTATGTGAATAACTTCAACATCAGATGAAATTTCTCCAAACGCTTTCTGGGTTTTGGAGGAGATGTGTTTCTTAACCCCTCCACAAAGTTTCAGGGCTAGAGCACACCCGATGCTACCCCAACTGCACAAATATCAACATTTTGTACCAGTTCTCAACATACAAACCTCTTGATTTTAGGGTTGCCAAATAAGGAATCTCTCGTTTTTTGGCCCATTTGATGGAGTTGTACTATCCCAAAAATCACGACCTCATTCCAACATTTATTGTCCAGGCACCGCGACAACGACTCAAATTGGGGGCCGTCACCTTTATTCCCAATCTCTCTATTTAAGTCGTCTCCTTGCAAGCTAAGGGAGGTAGACCCTATTAGAAATGAGGACAGAAAGAATCCAGGAGACACAAATTTCCTTAAAACATCAAATACTTGATAGAAAAGAACGAGATTCCACGTATCTAAATTAGATTTCATCTAAATTAGATTTACGTTTAAGACTAGTGCCTTGTGGAGTCAAAACAAAATCCCGTTATGCAATTATAAGCAAGTAAGTGACGATTAACTGCTGCTTATTGAAACACGATTGATCACAATGATATTTAATTGAAAATGCCACAACCATGAATAACAATAACATGAGAATGCCAGATGCTTTAAAAAAAAAAAACCGAAATTAAGATATTGCAATTATAACCCAGTTCGAAAATTAAAATGATCCACAGTCAAACTTTAGATAAAGAAATTAGCGCACTTGACTATGGAAAATTTGAAAAAAAATTAGATATTTTTTTTTGTATTTTCTAGATTTTTTAGGATTTTGAAATTTTGAAATTTTGAAATTTTTATATTTTTTACTTTTTATCTTAAAACCAAAATTTAAGCTAATTCTAAAGAGATGCTAAAATTAAAATCTAAAAAAAAAAAAGCTTCTAATTTTAACCAAAGTTAGATCTAAACTAAAATTAAAATTAAACTAAATTACAACTAAGTTAAAACTAAACTAAGACTAAATTGAAATATAAAATCTAAAATAACGCTAGCAGATCTAAAAAACAAATAAATCTAAAAAGAAACTAAACTGAAACGAAATCAATTAAAAACTAAGTCTAAACTATAACTAAAATCTATTTAAATCCTAACCTTAAAAAAAATCGAATCAAACAACAAACTAATGTTATAACTAATTAAAATTCTAAAATTAAAATCTAACTTACCCAAACTAAAACCTACGCTAAAGTCTAAAACTAAACATAACATCGAACCAAAAATTTAAAGCGGGTGTGTGCGTTTGTCGTTTTGTGTTTGCAGGTAGGACGGTCGAGCTGAACGAGCAGATTGAAGCTGGACGGCGGCTTGAAAAAGCTCGGGCAGAGGCGATGCAGACGAGACAGCGTTTTAAGGAATGAAACAGCGGACAGGACGGAAATGGAGAGAACGAAGAGCAGATTGAGGGTTCGCGTGGAGATTAAAGGGTCGATGAAGAACGGAGGGTAACCACTGAGCTTGAAGGCAGATGATTTTTTTTTTTAATGCAGGCGATTTGGACAGGCAAAGGGAAAGCAGAGGCGGCTAGGGCATAAAGGGATTGATGGCAAGTGAAAGAAAATGATGATGCAACACATGAATAACTCAGAGATTGATGGCAGCGGATGGGAAGTATGAAGGCAGATCAATGGATTTCAAAGGGCAACAGATGAAGCAATGATTGAAACCCAGTATGCATAAAATTTCCTCAGCAAATTCAAAATTTTCCTCAATTAAGCTCGGGTTTCATGCTCTTTAAAACAATGCCTGGATTTGTCCACAGTAGTGATTTGAAGCCGGATCTGGCCTTTGGAAGCTAAATCTGCCTCAGATCTTTAAAAAAATCGATTTGATCCCTGAATCTGCAAGAAACCAACCAGATCTGAAGATACACACCAAGAAACGATTAAACCCTTACAGAAAAATTACAAATTTACAACTATTTTATAGATTTAAAACTCTCATGGTCAGATTTGAATCCATTTTAGCACACTTTTCAGAGATTTAAAATTTTTTTGGGAGAGGCACAAGCCTTAGAAAACCCTGCAAAACCACCAATTTCGTAAGATAGACTTGGAATTCAACAAATAATGAGCTTTTCAAACTTATTTTTATTGAGAGTTAGCTGGTCCAACCGAAGACTTCCCCAGATGCTCAATCTTATAAAATATTTCTCTGCACACTTTGATCTGAATCTTAGATTGATAGAGATTTAAGAAAACAACATGAGACCTTTTCAGAAAAATCAGAATGTTATTTTATAAACCCATAAAACTGCACAAGATACCTATATGTAGATTAATCCATGAAGACCATCAACCATAAAATGCAAGAAACAAAGTAGCAGAGTTTAGAGACAATTCACCACATAGATCTGAGAAGGAACATCAAGATTTGTAACCCCAAAGTCTTTATGATTTATTCATCCAAAAAAATTCACAAGAGCTTCCAAGACCAGTACACGATTCTGAGATCGGATGACTCAAGAATGAGAAAGACCTCTAAATTTATAGGACAAGATCTCTAACGGCTAGTTTGGATGATCCTCGTCAAAATAATCTCAACCGTCCAAAAGATTTAATTATCTTTTAATCCAGAGCGTTGAAATTAAAATTTTGGGGAAAAAAACGAATTTATCATTTAATTCAATTTTAATTAACTCAAAAATATTATTTTTGAGTTAATTACCCCAAAATTTTGACCTTGACTTAACCACCAAGGCCCAAGGGTCCAATATTTCTTAAAATTCTCAATATTCCCTTGGTTTGGGGCTTTCAAAATCATTTTCCAAGGACCCACAAATTTTGCCTTTAAAGATTTAATCCTAATTTAGAACCCTAAATTAATTAAATTTCTGGTTTAGGATTTTATTAATTAATTGACCAGAAAATTTAATTAATTGACTAAGAGGGGATTATAATTATTTTTCCAACCCTCTTTTACATGAGATAATACATTTACATACATGAAGAGGGAAAACTCATTCGTATAGACCCTCAAATAAATACCCAATTCTGCGACTCAAAATATGATCTAGTAGACCAAGTAGCTCAAACTACTTTTACAAGGACTCGATAGAAACACTAGGACTCACTTAGCATGCTGATGACAAAATCCACCCTAGCTTTGGGGTGAGGCTGGAGGGAAAAACTCTGCTGATCACTTTCGTGAATCAGTGAGACAAAAAACCTCCTAGGATGGAAGTCATCAACAACATACTAGGCTTACCTAAGTTGTTACATACATTGACGGTCTTACTTAGATCATTTACATCATTACATGCAGAATGGGTTTACATCATTTATAACAATATCAACTGTCGATGAAATCTGGATGATGGAATCTGAATGGTGCAACCACGTCGAACATGACGAATCCCATTTGAAAAAATGGGGGTGTACTGCTATGGGGTAGTTGACAAAGTGTGGTCAACATCTGGCTCTACTTGGGGACACTTTGCTTCATTGAAGGAATGTGAGAATCCAGAATCTGCATCCAAGCAACACACAAAATTATATAAGTAGTGTCCATCCAAATATCATCATATAACATTAGATACATGAAAAGTAGAAGCTCTTCTTTTATTTATTATTCTACTTAACATGAAAAGTAAATCTACTCTAACTGCAAAATGAAATGCTGAAATAATAAGGAGTAGGGTTAGAAATACGATACAGAGGATGCCCAAATGGCATCAGATGTGCTCAATATAGTGCATGCTGAGCATTTGCCTGCTTTCAGGCAAGTCTGTAGGCTGCTTTTCAGATGTGCCATGTCCAATCTTGCTAATTGTAGGACTTTGTCTTATCCAAATATCAAGCTGCTCTCGACCATCAGACGAATCAAACCACTTACTTCTTTTTTGCTTCTTTCTCTTCTTCTGAGTGGGTTGTGATGTCAGCAATGAGACCACTGTAAACTCCTTGTCCTCATCTTGAAGATGTTTGTACAAAATATCTGAAGAACCTGGAGCGTGACCAATATTATTCTGGATATAATCTGTCAATGGTGACACATAAGCTTGGTCTTTCTCAACATCCTTTGAAACCATAGTGAAATCCTCCATGTGATGAGATGGGAATGGCTTTAGCAGACAAGAAGTCTCATGATCTGTTGATGAATCTTCATAATCAAATTTCGGCTGAAACTTTTGTATATGTAATTTTTCCATTTTTTCCAACCTTTCCTGTATGGAACTCATTTCCAACAAGTGATTTTCCTTCATGGTATTCATTTCCAACAAGTGATTTTCCTTCATGGTATTCATTTCCTGGGTGTGTCTTGCTTCCATGATGGACATCTGATTAGAATGATTAACTTCCATTATCTTTAACCTGTTTTCCATGACATTTATTTCCTGTGCATGACTTGTTTCCATGGAAGTTATCTTATTTTGAAGATTGATTTGGTTAGCTTCCATGTTTTGAATCATTTGCATATGATTGGGTTGCACATCCTTAATCATCTGAGCTGGTTCCTTAACCTGAATTTCATGATCTTCTATATGCATGTGATAGTCCTTACCAACAACATTAATTTGATGACTTGACCTTGCCATTCTACTAGCTATGATTCTTTTGACAACATGGCAAGTAACCTCTTCATGAAGAGCATTACAGGCTCTACAATAAGGCAGAGCTTTATCCACAAGATTTGCAAACTCAAGTTGATTTGTCGGTCTCTGCTCATTAGATAGGCCTCTTTCCTGCAAAGCATTATTATTTCTAGGTTGGGAATTCTGCGTTTGAGCCCTTTCCATTTGGACCAACCTAGCCTGTAAGACACTTATTTCCTTAGCATGATTAAGCTCCATGCTTTCAAGTTTCTTAGCATGATTAAGCTCCATGCTTTCAAGTTTTTGCATTAACTTTTTCATAGGGTCATCATCATCTTCTAGAGGTTCTTTTAACTTAGTATCTGTCAAAGACCCATCAAAAACTGGAGTTTTGGACATTCCAGATGCTTTCTTATCCTTTTCAATCTCCTCAGCTAAAGATTGACAAGCCTTATAATTTGCAGTTTTAGCCCGCCTTAACTCATATGAAGTATCATAATCAAAAGCATCAATGTAAAAATTCAGAAGAGATCCATCAGGAGGTTTATGAGTTTGAGATATTTCTCTAAGGATACCATTAAATCTCCTGTTAAATTCTTCAGTCGTTTCATTTTCTTTCTTTTTTATGGTACTGATCTCTCTTACCAAATGCCGATCTTCCCTTTTATCACCATACTTTTCCTTAAAGGCAACTACAATTGATTCAAAAGTATCAAATGAATTATCAGGCTTTTCCGTAAACCATTCAGCAACATCCTCACCAAAAGTAAGAACAAAAGTTTTCATCTTTACATCATCGAAATTATTATTTGCAACTGCAATTCTATTCCACCAATTAGTGAAAGCAAACAAATGAGATTTAACACTAACTGCATCATTTCCTTGAAAAGAAGGTAATTTATCCATTTGAGGGAGATCATGGGGATAACCCTGAATATTAGCAAAATTACATGGGGCAAAAACATCCATGATATCGTTTTTAAGATTTTAGAAACAGATCCGTGTTCAAGAATAGTCAAAAGGTCCTCAAGAAGCGAACTTCTTAGCAGGAACTCTTGTAAGAAATGAAAGAAATGGAGTCGCCACTTGAACATGAAACTAATTCTAAAACAGGGGAAATAATCGAGAGATAGCAGATGGATATCAGGGGGGGATTCTTGTCTGGGACTAGAAAGATGAAGAAGTGGAGTCGCCACCCAAACAAGAAGCCAACCGAAATGTCCAGGTGCTAAAGATGAAATGATTAGTGATATGACGAAAGATAAGACGATGAAAATATGAAGAGATGAAAAGTCGCCAGGAAATGTGATCCCTTGCGACAGGCTAATGAACAGCGATGAAAGATCAGAAGATTATAAAATGTCGTTAAGACCAAGGACAAAAAAACTCTATCCCCGGCAACGGTGCCAAAAAATGTAGTCACACAGATTGTCAAGGCACCGCGACAACGGCTCAGATTGGGGGCTGTCACTCTTATCCCCAATCTCTCTATTTAAGGTGTCTCCTTGCAAGCTAAGGGAGGTAGACCCTGTTATAAATGAGGATGAAAAATCTAGGAGACACAGCTAAAACATCAAATACTTGAAAAAATGAACGAGATTCCACAGATCTAAATTAGATTTCACGTTTAAGACCAGTGCCTTATGGAGTCAAACAACATCCCGCTATGCAATTATAAACGAGTAAGTGACGATTCACTGTTGCTTATTAAAACATGATTGATCACAATGATATTCAATAGAAAATGCCACGATCATGAATAACAATAACATGAGAATGCCAGATGCTTGAAATATTTCCGAAATTAAGATATTCAATATAACCCAGTTCGAAAATTAAAATGATCCACAATCAAACTTTAGATAGAAAAAATTTAGTGTATTTGACTATAGAAAATTTAATTTTTTTTTTATATTTTTGTATTTTCTATTTTTTTTATAATTTTGTATTTTTTTTAATTATTTTTTAATATTTTTAAATTTAATTTAAATCTAAATTAAAACCACAATAATAATTTAAAACTAAACTAAAACTATGCTAAGGTTAACACTATCTAAATTAAACAATCGAACTCTAAAATCCAATGTCAAACATCGCACTATTATTAAAATCTAAAACTAAAATCTACGTTATCAAATAAACTCTAACAAAAATGAACTAAATTAAAATTAAAAATCGAAAATCTAAAAAAACACTAAACTATTAAAAAATGAAAACGATCAAATTAAAACTAAACTTAACAAAAAATCGAAACCCAAATCATAAAGCTAAACTATATACAATAAAAAAAATGAAACTGCATTGAGACAAACTGTAAGGGCTATTGAAGTTTTATACACGCGTTCTTTATAGTTTGAGTCTGCAGGTCGACATGAGGACAGAGATGGCGGCAAGAGGGTGAAGGATTGAATGAAGACTATGGATCAAAAAAGAGTCGAAGTTTATTGTAGTGCAGAGATGAAGTGAAGGGTCTGGCCGCAGATAAATAAGGTACTGATTGAAAATGCAGATTGGTAAGTGACTCGCAAAGCATAGAATTGATGGCATACATATGAGGAAGACGTAGACAAGGACAGCTAGTGTAGACAAGGACAACTAGGAAAATCGACTTGTAGATCGGATGGCAGAGACAGCGCGAGGGTTTTTTTTTTTTATATGAAGACAACTCAAGATGTACCAAATTTTACCCGTTGAACTCGAATTTTCTTCAATTTATGCTCGATTTTTATGCTCCTTTAAACTAAAATAATGTTCGATTTGTCTACGTAGGAGTTTGAGGCCGGATCCTTTTTGGAGGCTAGATCTCAGCTTTGGATCTAAAAAAAAAATTGATTTGAACCCTAAATCTGCAAGAAACCAGCCAGATTTGAAGATACAGACCATAAAACAATTAAACTCTTACAGAAAAATTACAAATTTACAACTAGTTTACAATTTAAAAAAAAACCCTCATGGTCAGATTTGAAACATTTTAGCACAGATTAGAAATTAAAATTTTTAAATGAAAGGCACAAGCCTTTGAAACCCTGCAAAATCACAAATATCGTAAGATAGACCTGGAAATTTAACAAATAAAGAGCTTATTAGATTTATGTTTATCGAGAGTCGGCTGGTCCAACCGAAGACTTCCCTAGACGCCCAATTAAAAAAAGATTCCCTGCACACTTAGATCTAAATCTTAGATTGATAGAGATTTAAGAAAACAACATGAGACTTTTGCAGAAAAATCAGAATGTTATTTTATAAACCCAGAAAACTGCACAAGATACCTGTATGCAGATTAATCCATGAAGGCCATCCAGGGTTGCGAGTATGACGGCCATCCCGAGGGTTGCGGGGAAGCTTCAAACCCCCTTCGCTCCCGCTCCGGAAACTCGCTCCGTGCGGGAGCGTTTCGGAAACGCTAGGAAACGCGCTTCCGAAAACGCTTCCTGGCGGGAGCGTTTTTCGGGAGCGCGTTTCCGACCTGTAAAAACGCTCCCTGTTTTTTCGGGAGCGTTTCAGGAAGCGCTCGGGAGCGAACGCTCCCTGAGCGCTTCCGACGTTTAAAAAACGCTTCGGGAGCATTTTTTAAACGCGGGAAGCGTTTGGGGAGCGTTCGCTCCCGAACGCTCCCCGCCACGCGGAAATTTTTTTATGAAAAAAATCGATTTTTTTAAAAGGGGGGGGGGTTTATTTTTCAATTCATTGTTAGTTATTGTTTGTTGAGTTGAGATTGAGCGAGAAGGAGAGCCGAGAGCGCAAGGACCGGTTGACAGGAATCAGGAGAGCAAGGAGCAAAGCTGACAGGAGAGCAAGGAGCAAGGCCGACAGGAGGATTGCAAGAAAGAGGTAGGCCTTCTAATCCAATTTTGTATTTTCTAGGATGAATTTGTAGATTGTTAAATTGTTTGAAAATGAAAACTTGAATTTTTCTTGAATGTTGCATTTTATTGGATTTAAAACTTTTAAAATGAATTGTTTTTTTCCTATGTTGCATTTCCTATTCCCATTTGGCATTTTTCCATTTGTTTTGCAGGCTAGATTCTAGAAACTTGAAACTTGTTTCCATCATATGGCTATATGGCTAGGAATTTTCCTCATGTTGGTTCCTTTCTTTGTGATAATGGTGTTGGAGAGTGCTAGAAGAAAGAGACAAATCAGAGAAGAGGAGGATGAAGAGGAGGGTTATGGTGGATCTGAAGAAAATCCTGAAGAGGAGGATTATGCCGAGGAGGAAGTGGGGAGTGGAGACCCTGAGAACCTAGAATCCCCAACTAAACAAGACCAATATCCTTTGTGGAAATATGTTCAGAAACAAGAAGGAGGGAAAGGTGGTGGAACCATTAAATTTATTTGCCCCCATTGCAATAAACAATACCATGGTTCATACACCCGTCTGAGAAGGCACCTTTGTGGGATAATGCCAGGAGATGGAACTAGAAATCTTGGAATCAAAGTTTGTACTTATGTGCCAGCACCACAGAGAGAGATATATAGGAAGGAAGAGGGGGTTGCCCTACAGAGATCATCTAAAAGATCTAGGGGTCTCGTTGATTCAGGCCCAACACATCATGGACAAACAAGTTCAACTTCCACCCATGCCGGTGGTTTCGGAAGCAGTGGCACTGGATTAAGGCGTAGAACCATATCCGATTTCCTAGACGAAGGGTGTAGGAATGATGTGGATTCAAAAGTTTACCGGTTTCTATATGCATGTGGGGTGCCATTCAATGTTCTTCGCTCACCTTATTGGCATGAAATGGTTTCCGCCATTAATGATGCCCCCAAAGGATACAAAAGCCCTGGGTATGACAAGGCCAGAACCGTGGGTCTTGATCATGAAAAAACTAAAATAAACCATTCTTTGGCTAGAATGACAAGTTCGTGGAATGAGCATGGGTTGTCCATTGTCTCTGATGGATGGACCAATGTAAAAGGAAAACCATTGATAAATGTTTTGGTTGTGTCGGTTAGTGGTGCAGTCTTCCTGGCAGCTTATGATTATTCAGATAAATTCAAAACCGGCATTAACATTGCAGAACCATTACTTGATATAATTGAAAAGACTGGGCCATACAATGTGATACGGGTCATCACTGATAATGCTGCTAACTGTAAGGCAGCAGGAGCAATTGTTGAGGATAAATACCCCAACATTTTTTGGTCTGGGTGTTTGGTTCACACAAGGAACCTTTTGATGCATGATATCATAAAAAACAAACAACCTCAGTTCAAATGGCTTGGTGATTTGTACAAGAGAGGTAAGAAAATGATCAAATTTGTTACAAATCATAGCAATACCCATGGGCTTTTCCGTACTCACTCCAAATTGGAGTTATTGAAAATAGGAAAAACTAGATTTGCTAGTTATTACCTCACCTTCAAGCGCCTTTTGAAGGTAAGAGAGTCATTGGCTGCAATGGTATCAAGCCCACACTGGCAGCTATTAAAGGACAGGGCGGCAACAGTGGTTGACAGGCAAAGTTTTGAACATGTGGAGGAGACCGCCCTTGACCCTCAGTTTTGGGCACGTATGAGGGAAATTGTGAGTTTTACCAAACCCATTTATAACATGATTCGCTTTGCAGATACTGATAAACCAGTGATTGGAGAGGTTTATGAGCAGATGGATAGCATGTTGGGGCAAATAAAAGATATTGTTAAGGATAATGATCCCATTTTGTATGCTATGATTCATGACTGTGTGTGTGCACGGTGAAATAAACTCAATGTTCCACTACATGCTTTGGCATATATCCTTACGCCAAAATATTACTCTCCATCTTGGTTGGGCCAACCTGCACCTGGAGGTGGGGTTAGGGTGAAACCTCACACGGATCCAGAGGTACAAGAAGGGTACATGAAGGCATTGGACAAATTGGTACCTGACAGGGAAGAGTGTGCTAGATTGCGCCTTGAATTAGGCAAATACTTCAGTTGCACTGCTAACTTTGGTTCTTTCCATGCAATGGAAGACAAGGACAGATTTGATGCTCTCACATGGTGGGAAGCATATGGCGGCATGGGACTTTTGCCAAAGTTGGCTAAAAAATTTCTCTCACAGGTTGTGAACACTTCTTCTGCAGAGAGGTGTTGGAGCACCTACAGCTTCATACACAATGTGAGAAGAAACAGGCTAAATGAAAACCGAGTTGAAAGCTTGGTTTATGTGCATTACAACTTGAGGTTGTTGAGCCATTACTGTGATCGGGCAAATGAGGATCAATCATACAGAGTCTGGGACAACAACCCAGAGGATGATAATTTGGAGGACGACACGTTACATCTAGAAGAATTGGAAGCAAAACTTTATAGGGATGATGATGAAGCATCAGCAGCACCGCCACACACAGGGCCAGTCCCACCATCTACTGGTAGCAGTGCGGGTGCCAGTGCCAGTGCCACTCCTCGATATCACACTATTGTTCCTTTGCAGATCCAGCCTCCACCTTCTGGTTGTGGTCATGGTACTCCTGAGAGTACTAGAAGACCAACAGTTCCTCGTGGCTCACAGAAATTAGACATTTCTCGTGGGCGTGGCAAGGGGCTAGCCAGATAAAATATATTTGTTGTTTACTATTTTCTATTTGTTGTTGACAGTTGAACAGTTGAAACTTGACTTGCTACTGATTTCATATATTTAAATTTTTAATGACAATTTAAGTTTGAAGTTTGAATTTGAAAGGTGAAACTTTGAAGTTGGCATTTATAAGTTTACAAGTCATTATGAATTATGAATATGATGCTTCATGAAAGTTATATGGTGATCAATGAATCAATGATGATAAATGTTATATAATATCAATGATGATAAATGTTATAATATATATATCAATGATGATAAATGTATATTGAATTTTGAAATCAATGAATCAATGATGATAAATGTTAGATATTGAAATTTGAAATCAATGATGATAAATGTTATATATTGAATTTTGAAAGCTTGAAACCTTCAGATTGATGATTTGCGAGTCAATATGTTGTATGCTTCCAACTCGTGGGCGTGGTTGATGAAGATTATAACTTCTAGATGATTGATGTTATATGATTCAATCTATGTTTTTATGTTTTTTATGTCTAATTCATCATTCTACATGTTTTTGTTGACATATATGCATCAAAATATTAAAAATATTAAAAATATTAAAATATATATATATATATATATATAAAAACGCTCCCGAAAATGCTCCGGACCCGGAAACTTTTAAAAATGGCGCTCCGCGCTTCGCTCCCGCTCAGCTTCAAGTAACCTTGCGGCCATCAACCATAGAATACAAGAAACGAAGTAGCAGAGTTTAGAGACAATTCACCACATAGATCTGAGAAGGAACATTCAGATTTGTAACCCCAAAGTCTTTATGCTTTATTCCTCAAAAATTTTACAAGAGCTTCTAAGAACAAGTGCACGATCCTAAGATCGGATGACTCAAGAATGAGAAAGACCTCTAAATTTATAGGACAATATCTCTAACGGCTAGTTTGGATGATCCTCGTCAAAATAATTTCAACCGTCCAAAAGATTTAATTATCTTTTAATCCGGAGCGTTGAAATTAAAATTTTGGGGAAAAACGAATTTATCATTTAATTCAATTTTAATTAACTCAAAAATATTATTTTTGAGTTAATTACCCCAAAATTTTGACCTTGACTTAACCACCAAAGCCCAAGGGTCCAATATTTCTTAAAATTCTCAATATTCCCTTGGCCTGGGGCAGTCAAAATCATTTTCCAAGGACCCACAAATTTTGCCTTTAAAGATTTAATCCTAATTTAGGACCCTAAATTAATTAAATTTCTGGTTTAGGATTTTATTAATTAATTGACTAGAAAATTTAATTAATTGACTAAGAGGGGATTATAATTATTTTTCCAACCCTCTTTTACATGAGATAATACATTTACATACATGAAAGGGGAAAACCCATTCGTATAGACCCTCAAATAAATACCCAGTTCTGCGACTCAAAATATGATCTAGTAGACCAAGTAGCTCAAACTACTTTTACAAGGACTCGATAGAAACACTAGGACTCACTTAGCATGCTGATGACAAATTCCACCCTAGCTTTGGGGTGAGGCTGGAGGGAAAAACTCTGCCGATCACTTTCGTGAATCAGTGAGACAAAAAACCTCCTAGGATGGAAGTCATCAACAACATATTAGGCTTACCTAGGTTGTTACATACATTGACGGTATTACTTAGATCATTTACATCATTACATGCAGAATGGGTTTACATCATTTATAACAATGCCAACTGTCGATGAAATCTGGATGATGGGATCTGAATGGTGCAACCACGTCGAACATGATGAATCCCATTTTAAAAAATTAACGGAATTCTCTTTATGGGGTAGTTGACAAGAGGTAGTCCATGAGACCTCATTCCAACATTTAATGCCTGGAAATACATGCCACGATTCTACAATTAATGCAGACTAACCCTCCTCGAAGATTGTTTATTTCTCCTCGATTTGTGCACTAAACTTGACTTATGTAGTAGTTGCTCTTCCTCGAACTATGTGTCTGTTTCTCAAACTTGTAACTCGGGTCTGAGAATGGCATTCCCCTTGCTGCCACTCAGTTTCTCCTTTAACAAACTAGCTATCTCAACCTTCCTTTTCCTCTTATCTTCTACTCTTCTCCAACTTGGCACTTGAAGAATGAGAGCTCTCCTTCCCTTTTTCCTCCTTTTTAGCGTCCTTAATGATGAGAAGCCCTATCCCTAGCATCAAGGGTTGAGATTAGATCTCAGCTCTCCTTGATCAAGAGTGGAGATCTAATCTCTCATTGACCCTCTCTTGTGCCTGCCCCTTCATTAATAAGCCTCCATATTCACTTTATAACTTGTTTTTGTACCATTTACTTTTTCTCAAAGTCACTTTAAAAACATAAAATAACTTTAATATAATAAAGTACTATTAACTTTTTGTCCCTCATAAATTGACGAAAAAGTCCTATGACTTCAATAAGTCATAAAGTCACACTAAAAAGTGGGTCTCGTATTTTCTTAGGCCAAAAGGAAAAAATCCTTGGAAACACCTCCTTGTGACCTTTTTCAACACCTTGGATGAGCTAAGGTTTCTTCATTCAGTGGAATCATTGATCTAGGTCTAGCGCTAGGGATTTATCCGCAAACATAAGGGCTTTCTCATCCGAGACTTCTAGTCTTCTAGAGTTTACAAACCCTAATATTGGAAAATGCAAAGTGGCAGCTTATTAATTCTTATTTTCTTTATCCTCAATATTTTCTTGTGAACTTAATTATTCTCCTTGTGTTCTTTAGTTATGTTCTTTTCATCAAATAAATATCAAGAATGAAACAACAACAAGAAAGCACATAGAAATTAGGCTCTCATCTAGGGAAAAACCCCTCCAAGGGGAGATCCTAAAAAACTCTTCTCTTCTTATAAAATCTGCTTGAATTGAGAAACAAAGAACCAAACCCTAGACCAAGTCCTTCTCAAAGTACCAAGTCAGCCCTCCAACAAGTTTGTCCTTGATTCTGCACAAACCAACGTCAACCTGCAACTTCGACTTGCTAGCTTCAATACTGCAACTCGTTCTTCAACTTTGACCCCTCAATTTCAGCATTGCAACTTCTATCAAAACCCTAATTATGCTTCCTCCTGAAACCTTCCTAGAGCAAGACAAATCTTCGCAAGGTCAACGAGGTCAAGGTAGTGTATTCTTCCTTCTAATTACAACATACTACACTTTGTCCGGCTGCAACTTTGACCTCTTTCTACAACACCAGAAACCCTAGAAATTTGCACGTGTGAGAGAGATAGAGCCCAAAAACAAGATTTTTCGTCCTTATTTCTTCTCCTAGACTGACCTTTGCTCTTCTTTTTCCCGCTTCCGAGCTACAGATCGAATTCTTTGTTGAGAGATTGAACTTCTTGATTGAGTGAGTGCTAAATGAGGTCGAATTGCGTCTTTACATTACCTTTCCAAGGGGTCGAATTCCCTCCTTTAGGCCAACTTGTAATTGTCATGGCCGACTGTATTTTTGGAGTTTCCATATCTTTCGCCATTTGCGGCTGTCTTACAATACATTTTTCCCAGGAGTGTCTTTATAAACATGATGTTGACTCCTTTGACTCGTGACATTAAATCCTAAGACATGCTTTTACCTACAAGACCATCAATAAAGAGCATGAAACCCAGGCTTTAATAATAGCATTTTCTTTTCTTCTCTTGTTTGTTACATAGGATACATATTGAAATGAGTACAACAATTATGAAGGCCAAAACTAGTCACATTTTCGACGCTCTCTCTTAACTAGGGAGATATTCATAATTGTACAACTAGTGCAACATCATTCTCAAATTGAAGAGTTCTCATAAGAAGAGTTAGATTGATAAGCCATGTTGTAAGCATCACCATAATGATCAACAATGTTTTTGAGGCCTAACTAGACAAGCTCTACTTCATTCAAGAGCATTATGTTGGGAGGCTTTACTTGTGATACCCCACTACCTCTACAAGGCACATTCGTCATCTAGATGTTCCCAAGGTAAGTCCTTTCAGGACTATTCTTATCTTGGATCTCCATACCTGAGTCCTCAAAGAATATTGGTCCTCTTCGACCACTCTTCTCTTGAATGCCTATTTCAGTCTCAAAGAGTGTCGGTACCTTTCCTTTCTTGGATGTTATATCCTCAAGGAAACCACAAATGCTTATCTAATCCTCCGCTATTCTCTTTTCATCACCTAAAGAAGAGAATGCACATTTGATGTCCAACGTCACTCCCTCTCAACTAGAGTGGACATACCTGTACTCCCTTTTGATTGGAGAATAGATCCTTGCTCCTGTTTCAAGGAGACTCTTTTGCTCCCTCTCAAAACTAGAGGAGATTCGTGACTTCCTTTTATTTGGGAAGTCAACACCATAAGCCTTATAGCTTGTCTTCATGAGAGTATTAACTATTTGTTCTTCATAGCTACATGGCTTCCTCTTCCTTTTGCATCTCTTCCATCGAGATTGCTTCCTTTCAAGGTATCATGGAGCCATCTTCTCTCTTCAATCTTTGGACAGGATCCAGGTCATATTTCTTGTTCATCACTTTCATCTTCAACCTGAAGCCATTGCATTGAGCCTTTCCAAACTTCAAGTTGATCATAGCTTCCTTACGAAAGTGATCTCTTTTGACCTTCAGTTATCTTCTTGTACAACTACCTTTCAATCCCAAGATGGCACATCTTCACTTCACAGTTTCCAGGTACCAGATGTTAAGCTTCTCTCAGCATTCTTCATTCATTTCCATCCATACAATTGAACTTGCCTCAACTGTTATCGTGTACCCTTGCAACATTCTTTTAGGTAGCAAAATTAACATGTTAACCAGATAAGCAATAATAATAATCAAAATCAGACTTACTCATCATGATGACCTTCACCTACTAACAACATCCTCATCAACCATCTCCATTTGAAACTTGATGCATCAGAGTTCCCAAGGATCGAACTTGATTACCAAGTTAGAACTTACTTTCTGGAGATTATATTGGATGTTAATAAAAGTCTTAATTATTTGTTCATCCTAAAGTAATTCAAATCCTATTCTTTTAAACATTACACAATCATACTAAGCATGTTTAAAGATTCTATATACATGAATCTTAACCAAGAGTCATTTCCAATGTGCATCCTTGTGCTTCTTATTCCATCATCTAGCTATATGTCTCATAATGACCCTACATCTTGACCCAATGCATTTCTTCATCCCTTTACCAGTATTGTTTCCACATTACATGGAATGTATACTAATCTTGTTATAGTGCTTCTCCCAAGAACCTTCCACAATGATGGTTCTTCCAGGATCATGATAATCCACGTAATCAAGATGACTACCTCTAACATAATGTTAGATAATGCATGGATGAACAATATGCAAAATGGTCTATCTATCTACTTTTAAAGACTAGATTATTTCTACAAAGCAACATAACCAAGTAGACTTTTCTTCTCTTTATGATACTATGCAAAACATACTATCTAGAAGGAAAGATTAATCCTTATAAATAACTTGATAGTCAGTGAGCCTTCATTAGTAGTAAAGATCCTTCACTTCTTCCTTCTTCAAGTTCTTCTCAGGTTCTCCCACTGCCTCGACTACATGAGCTTCACTTCTTTCCTTTCTCTTGTTGTTTTGTTGGCTTGGACATTCCGTTTTAAAGTGTCCAAACTCATTGCACTTAAAGCATTGAACCTTGGACATGTCTTTCTTCTTGGACTTCCCAAACTTTCCATTCTTTACCTTCTTGACCTCGACTAGAAAGGCTTGAGATTGCTCATCTGATCCAATGCCATCTTTGACCTTGATCTTTGATTCTACCAGAATGCATTCAACCCACAACTCATCAAAAGGAGTTGAATCTTTCTTGGAGTAGATGTTTGTTGCAAAGATGCTCCATTCTGGTGGTAATGCATTCAGTACACATATGGTCACTTCCGAATTAGAAATTGTTTTGCCAAGTCCTTGTGGATGGTCTCTTAGCTGAGAGACTTTGATAACAAAAGATGACATTTCCTCATCCTTTGATTTCTTCTTTCTATAAAGCTTATTCTGCAAAGACATATTTTGTTTTGATGTACTTGTGAAAGTTTCTGAATCTAAAGTAGAAACCCTACTGCAGTAAATCTGATTTAATTCTCGTACTTGTTTTTCTTTAATTAACAAGTTATTTTCTGAATAGTTTAGTATAACATTAAAGTAAATACACTGTAGTGTAGAAAATTATATAGATCAAGTGCTAAAAGATAAGTAAAGCACATAGACAAAGAACACAAAATTTTCAGACAAATGTCCCTGAAAAACCCCAATGTGGGAAAACCAGTGCAACAATTCGAAGGGTTTATATTATTATGTAGATTTCTAAATACAATCTAGGGTGCCAACAGCAGCTCACCCAACAAAGAATTTCCTTGGCAGAAGTACCTCTATTCGAAGACCAATATTTTGGCGAATCTAGCAATAGAATGACGAAAGACCAAGGTGACTATGTTGTCCCTAGTGCTGCGCAGCAATGGCTGCAGCAAGCTCTGCGTTGAGACTACGTCACCTCTCTTAGTGACTGTGTCACCCTCTCCATGAGCCTTGTCGACTTAGCAATCGATCTGCTGGATAACTGCTTGATCTACCCTATAGAAACCCCAGTGCTGCTCCTGAAGTAACTGCGTCACCCTCTCTGGCTCTGTGTCACTCCTGCATGAGCCCTGCTGGCTCTGCGTCACCTTCTCTGAGCTGCGCTATCCCTCCTGGTGTTGATCTGCCTCTTTGCTATTATATTCTCGGCTTTGCATGAAAATCCCATTGCCAAACTGCCCCTCACTGCACTGAATCACTTAGATCTGATCTTCGTCTGAGCACTGCTCCGTCAGAAGAATTCGATGTCTTCGATTCACTGTGTGTTTTCTAACCGACCCCAAGCCTTCCTTTAATACTTTTCTCGTTGACGAATCAACGACCGTGATCTAATCTCTAATCAACGGCTAAGATTAGAAAAGACCCAATCCTCCTCACTTAGAACATTCTCACCCTCATGTTTAAATTAATTCACTTTAATTATTTAATTTCCATAAGTTAGACTTAGGGTCTCCATTAAAATAATTAATTATTTTAATAACTTAAGCTCCGGGTCGAATTTCTCCAAACAATTTATGGGTCTTGGAGATCTCATGTGTTCTAGCCCCTCCCCAAAGTTTTAGAGCTAGAGCAAATCCGATGCTACTGAAAAATCAACAGTACTTATAAAGTACAAGTTCACTAGCTTGTCGTACATAGCCTTGGAAGTTTTCAAGTTTGCAACAAATGGAACAATAAAATCTTTAATGGATTCAACTATGATCCTTTGAGTCCTTACTTCCCCTTTCTTGTACTTTGCTTGTTCTTGTGTCTTGTCTTTGCTAGGTTCAGTAATTTCCCCAGTAACAACTCCATTACTTCTTCTTATGTGAGTATCAAGTCAATCTTTTTCTTCCTTGCTGGATAATTTGATGCTCCAACTGTGAAAATTTCTGAATATTACTTATTCAGAAATTTACTGTTAGATCTGATTATGCTTCTCCTACTTAATTAAGTTATTAATGCCAAAACTTCAGATTAACATCGAAGCATATGCATAACAGACTTTCACCGATTCAAATCTTAAACAAAAAGATACATGCACACATAGACAAAGTGACACAAGGATTTTCTGGACAATAGTCCCCGGAAAAACCCAATGCGGGAAAATCGATCTTCTGGCTGCTGTAGGGTTTTATTATTAAGAGTATTTCTGATTACAGCAAATCTGGGTTCCAGATCTGGAAAACCCGACAGAGAAAATATAGATTTGTAGCTATCTTGTTGTTCTGAAGCCAAAATACTGACTGATCCACACGGTCAAATGGGATTTACAGGAGTCAGCCAGATCTTGACCCTAGAAACCCTAGCGCTAACCCTGAAGCCTCTGCGTCAGCCTCTGCAGCCTCTCTGTCTCTCTGCGCTGGCTGGGAGAGGGTTGTGCAAACCTAGAATGGGTGACGCAGACCCTATGCTACCCTGGAGGGACTCTATGCAACCCTAGAGGGTCTCCTGCTGCCCAATGTTGCCCTGGGAGAGACTCTGTAGCACCTGCGTAGATGAAGCTGCCCCTGCGCTGCACAGCTACTGCCCTCTTTGTTGTTGCTGCTCTTGCTTCTCTGCGCTGCCTCTGGAAACTGCTTTCTGCCTCTTACTAATTCTAGGCACTGGGATCAGACCATCCCCTTTGCCTAAACTCCCCTCTCTGCAGCCGAAACACTTTTGAGAATTCTTAGCAAACCACACCCTAGAATCTCAGCCTAGCTTCAGTGCTCTACCTCTTTGTGTCTCTACAAATGATCCCAAGCCTTTCCTTTATACTTTTATTGTTGGGAAACCAACGACCATGATTAGATCTTCAATCATTGGCTAAGATTAAAAGAAAGCTTGATCGGTGTGACTTAAGACAATTTTATCACATGTTTAATTTAATTAACTTTAATTATTTAATTTTCCTAAGTTTAGACTTAGAAAATACATTAAAATAATTAATTAATTAAATATCTCCCAAACCAGATGAAATTTCCCAAATCTCTTTCTGGGTCTTATAGATCAGGTGTACTCTAGTCCCTCTATAAATTCTGGGAGCTAGAGCACATCTGCTGCTACCCCAATACACAAAATCTCAACGCTCCCTCTTAGCACGGAGTGTGCTCTAGCAATACATCACACCATGTATCGCAAGATTTTGGGCACTGGTTTCTGTGTTGTTGACGCTAGGCCTACTGCCCTTCAACACTGCACCGTTGTTGCCATTTTGTATTGCTGCTCATGATGCTGTCACCGCCACTACCACATGTATTGCAACTCCCTCTCAATATGCTGCATCCATGCTGCCATCTGCTGCACTGCATCTTCAGTTGCTGAGAGAAACAATTGAATCTCTTGCCCAATCTTTGACAGACAAGTCAGTTAGGCTGCAACCTCATCATTGAAGCTCCATCAGCTGCTGATCTGTGTTGTCATCTGGAGAATGATGCACAACTACAACTCTGCACTGCGTAAGAAGACTACCTCTGCACTGCTGAATTCACATCAGCCCCTTGTGCTGAAATCTCTCACATTGCTACTGCACTGCGTTGTCCTCGTGAAGCCTCCACGTTGCTGCAGCTCTGCTCTGCGTTGCTGAAGTCACATCAGCCCCTACGTTGCTACTACCTCTAATCTGCTAATACATCTGCACTGCACTACCCCTTTCAACGTTCAGATCTTCCTATGCTTCAATCGTGATCGATGCACCCACTACTCCACTTGTCCCGCTACTGTCTTAAGGCTCCCGTAGCTCGGATTTGATCCAAGAGATGAGTTGCTCAAGGATCCTGCCCCCATTATGTAGCTGCTCAAGGATCCATGTTGCCCCACTTTCGTGTTTCATGACCACTCATGGCTGCATCGTCTTCTGACCTATCATCTGCCACAATAGCCTTGGAAGAAGAAGCTTCCTTGTCCTTTTTCTTCTCAGGACAATTGCTGGCGAAATATCCTAGTTCGCCACATTGGAAGCACTTGATCTTTGATAGATCCCTCTTCTTCTTCCCTTGCTGCATCTTTGATGCCAAGGCTGTATCCTCTTCACCTTACTCGATTCCGTGTTGTACTGCTTCTTGGTGAATCTACGAAGTTCTTCTTGACACATGATTGCCCACAAGTTGTCCCAGTCAGGAAGGTCCGCTCTGCCCAAGATACTTTGGACAAAGGTTTCCCACTCATCTGTGACTGCATTGAGAGCAATCCTGACCATCACATCATCCTCCACCTTTGCACCCATGGCAATCAACTGGTCTCTAATTGATTGTAATCTGAAGAGAAAATGTTCCATGTCTTCCCCCTTGGTCATCATGAATGACCACATCTGAGTCTCCAGAAGCATCTTCCTCTAGACGAACTTTCCCTCATATAGGGATGTTAAGGCCTTCCACATCTCATTAGATGTTTACTTCTCAGCTATGTGTGGGTCAACATGGTCCTTAACTCCATCCATTATCAACCGCTTGGCATGTCACGCATCGTCAATATGCTTCTTCAGGAGATTTGCATCGGTTTGCATGGCCAAGACTTGTTCTGCATGGTCTCTTAAATGATATGCCTCTAAGACTATCAGGATTCTAGCCTTCCAAACGACAAAGTTGGATAGGCCATCTAATCTATCTTGATCACGCAGTCCGTGCAGTGCCATCTGCTGAGAAATCTGTCGGAGCTCCTCTTCTCTCTGCTAAAGATCTAGATCTAAGGTCCTTGGCGAAACATGCACCTTTTTCTCCCTCTGACAACTGATTTCCCTTCTTCAAAATCTGCCAAATCAAACAACGATTCATCTCTTTTCGATCCTCTAATTGATCTGTAGGTTTCTTTGGCTAGAAACCCTTTGAGAAGTTGATCTCCTCTCGCTCTTTGTCACTAGTGCTTAGGCCAAAATTATGAAAACTTCAGAAATTTAACCCCACCAGCACCTTTTGAAGTTTTGCAACTCTGCTTCAGGTACTTTGGATCAGACAGCTTCATATTTGCGTCACCCTGCTGGCTTCAGACAATCCCTGCACTGCCTCTGCACAGTAAGTACGTGGGCCTGTGTGGAGACAACGTAAGACTACGTCACCCTGCCCTTTGCGTGATTCTACTCCCTCTGAAAGTGCGTTGTCCCTTCAGATCTAGCCTTCTATTGCTGCTGCTGCCCTTCCTGTTGCTTTCTGCAGCAAGATCCTTCAGTCTTCTGTTGGTTACCCTGTTAGATCTGCAATCACTCTGATACCATGTGAAAATTTCTGAATATTACTTATACAGAAATCTACTATTAGATCTGGTTATGCTTCTCTTACTTAATTAAGTTATTAATGTTGAAACTTCAGATTAACATCGAAGAAAACACATAACAGACTTTCACCGATTTAGATCTAAAACAAAAAAGTACATGCACACATAGACAAAGTGACACAAGGATTTTCTGTATAATAGTCCCCGGAAAAACCCAATGCGAGAAAACCGGTCTTTTGGTTGCTAGAGGGTTTTATTGTTAAGAGTATTTCTGAATACAACAAATCTGGTTTCCAGATCTGGAAAACCCGACAGAGAAAATATAGATCTAAAGCCAAAAAACTGATTGATCCACACCCTTAAACGGGATTTACAGGACTCAGCAAGATCTTGGCCCTAGAAACCCCAACACTGCCCCTTCAGCCTCTGCGTCTCTCTACGTTGGCCTGGAGAGGGCTGTGTAACCCCAGAATGGGTGACATAGACCCTACGGTGCCCTTGAGGGACTTTGCGTAACCCCAGAGGGTCTCCTGCCCAATGCTACCCTGGGAGAGACTCTGTAGCACCTACGTAGCTGAAGCTGCCCTTGCACTGCGCAGCTGCTGCTGCTCTCTGCCTCTTGCTGATTCTAGGCACTGGGATCAGACCATCCCCTTTGCCTAAACTCGCCTCTCTGCAGATGAAACACTTTTGAGAATTCTTAGCAAACGACGCCCTGGAATCTCAGTTTAGCTTCAATGCTCTGCCTCTGTGTGTCTTTACAAATGACCCCAAGCCTTTACTTTATACTTTTCTGACCATTGTCAGATCTTGAATCAATGACTAAGATTATAAGAAAGCTTGATCGGTGTGACTTAAGACAATTTCATCACATGCTTATTTTAATTAACTTTAATTATTTAATTTTCCTAAGTTTAGACTTAGGAAATACATTGAATAATTAATTAATTAAACATCTCCCAAACTAGATGAAATTTCCCAAATCCCTTTTTGGGTCTTGTAGATCAGATATATTGTAGTCCCTCCACAAATTTTGGGAGCTAGAGCACATCCGATGCTTCCCCAATACACAAAATATCAACACCAACGAGCTTATTGCTCTCCTTGTAGAAAGAACCCATATGACCTGCAGATTCAGACATGAAGTAATAATATGATACTTACTTGATAGCCAAGATTCTTCTTGATGATGTCTTCAACCTTCTTGATGCCTTCAAGATCTTTGAAGTGACTTCCTTGAAAGAGTTCCTTAGGATTCCCCCAACAACAACTTCCAAAAGTGATGAATGATAAGATCCTTTGATGCCTCCTTCAAGGAGGTCTACCAATGAATCTTTAGCTAGATCCTCTTTCTCAAGGGACAACCTTCCTGTATTCTACCTTTTCAAGCTTTCTTCTGATGAGACCTTTCTTCTAGATTAATAGGTTTTCCTTTTCCCCTTCGCAATCCTTCCTTGTGACCACATGATAATACTTCCAGCTACTGTCTTTGTTCACCTTAGCTCTGATACTATGTTGGAAAATGCAAGGTGACAATTTATCCTCAATATTTGCTTGTGAACTTAATTATTTTTCTTGTGATCTTTAGTTATGTTCTGTTGGGAAAAATATTGAGGGTGGGGGTGGCGGGGGGGGGGGGGTTGAATCAGTGTTTTAAAACTCACTTAACTTTTTCTTTTCTTACTCTGATTTCTGTATGCAACTTTACTGAAGTAAACCTGCTTGTACACAACTGTTATGTAGACAACTAGTGTATACTTAGTGAACTTTATTTTCAGTTAATTCCTTATCTGCTTAACTTAAACCAGTGCATCAGTGATTCATTAGACATTTGATAAGTAGTAAACATGTGCAGTGAGAACGTAATAAAGCATCACATATAAGCAAGACACATGAACACCAATATTTAAGGTGGAAACCCAATGTGGGAGAAAAATTGTTGATGTTGTCGTCTCTGTCTTCAATTTTATTATTATGAAAACTTCTTACAATATTGTATTGGCACATACTCATACTAGTGCGCGGGCACCCATCTACAAAAGGCTACAACCTTCACTCATTCTCCAACTCCCCTTGGAAGGGAGCTCCAACCCTCTGATCTCGTTTACCAGCACCCACTGGAAGAGAGCTCCAACCCCCTGATATGATCACTTGCTACTACTAGTAGGAACCTTCGACTTCCTTACTGAAGGCTCCAACCCATAGTACCATCATGGACCACGTTTCATAAATTTTCACACTGGATCCACCTGTTTCAACACATTACAATCTGTAGGCCACTTTTCATCAAATTTTCAGACTGAACCAACTACCTTCATTTAAGCCCAATACCATATATCAAAACTGATAACTATACCAAGTCATTCAACCAATCACTAAATCAAACAATCACTAAATTAATCATTCGCTGAACCAAACAATTACTCAACCAATCACCAACTCAAATCAACCAACCTCTTCTTAAACATTCAAAACAGTGAGATCACTATAACCAGAACATCAATATTGAACCCAAAACATTGCATTCATCTACTAAATCCACTGCAACCCTGATCAATCATATGAGAAAATATGTATGCCACTTTGCTTAAACAAACTTGCGTGTGTACGCACTTTTCATACGCACTTTTCATGAATAAAACCTGCGTAAAAATATCAACATACCAAATTTTGAACTATAGTCAATCTGAACCAGTGAATGAATTACACACAAACAAACTGAATCATTCTATCAAATCACAGATCTCTGAACCCCATTGTTAAATTTGGACAACTAGGTCCAAACTCCATGTTGTGATGCTCAGATTAAGTGGCTAGTATTTTTGTTGGATTCCTCTTTCGGAGAGGTGTAAAATCCATATAAAATATATCTTAATCCGATGAGCAGAACATTTATTTTGAATTTATTATTTATAGTAAATTATATGTGCAGGTCGGCCTTAAGGTTTCACACCCCCAACAGATGTGTCACACACCCCAATGATGGATATAAATACAGGCAAAGTTGGAGAGCATTTCACCACAACTCAACACACATCTTCTTCTCTCATCTGATTTAGTACGAGCTCATTGGAGGACAAGTTCAGCCCACACATGTGAAGAAGAAGGAGGACGAATCTGTACGGCTGAGCTGAAGGACGAATTTCTGCAGCTAGGGTTTTGCTGGAAGTTTGACCAGCGTTGACTTTGGTCAAAGCATGGTCCGAAAGGGCTGAAACTTATTGGAAAGTTCAATTTTGAGAGGCCGTACACTTTGGCACAGAAATCGAGGTCAAAGGGTTGACCAAACTGTTGTTGCGTTGACTTTTAGCTTGCTACCCTGCGTTGACTTTTCTGGACAGCGGTGACTTTTTTGGAGTTGACTTGGGTTGACTCGGTTGCTGATTGGAGGACTGTTGTGACACATTCTGGGTTGGCTAACCAAGGAGACTTTGCTGGTTGAAGCATCCTGTTGACCGCCGTAACGCACCATCACATTTTTTCTGTTTCTGGTTTGTCTTCTATAAGATCCACTTATATGTTCTATCAGCATTTTACTTAACTATTTGTGTGATTGTTGTAAGAAAAGTAAAGTTGCTTCAAGCATAGAACATCTACAAAAATTTTCATGGTATCGGAGCTGAGGTGAAGACAAGCCCTATCTTTAGCAATCACCATCGAAAGAAATGGGTTCCACAAGTTTTGAATTCAAGGAGAATGACAAGCTCACTGGAAGGGATGACTTCCATGCCTGGAAGATGATATTAGATCTCAAATTGGAAGACCATGATCTCTTGGATCATGTGCTGGGTAAGATTCAAGAACCTCCATCCAATGCTATCGCTGCTGTTAGAAACAAGTATAAAAAGGGAGAGATCAAAGCAAAGCTGATGATCAGGGAATCCATACATAAGAGTCTGGTTGCCTATATATCTAAACTAGGCACATCCAAGGAGATGTATGATAAATTGATCCTTATGTTCAAAGTAAACAATGTGAACCAAGTGCTATTCCTCAAGAATAAGTTGAAGAATATGAAGAAGGGACGGGATGAGTCTGTTCAAACTTACTTTCTGAAATTGACCGAAACAAGGAACAATCTGCTGGCTATTGGGGAGACAATAGCTGATCGTGAGATGGTTCTCACCACACTTGGAGGACTCCCATATGAATGGCAAGTATTCACAACTACCATTCTCAATAATAATACCATTCCTAACTTTGATGAGCTTCTGTCTATATGTATGCAAGAAGAAACAAGGATGAAGGAATTCGATAATGACAGAAATGCTGCCTATGGTGCTCATTCTCGAAAGAAGAACTCTAGTGGTTCTAAGGACAAAGGAAGAACAAGGGCTCAAGAAAAGAAGGGTAAGTGTTTCACTTGCCATAGGCTTGGTCACTATGCTAGAGAATGCCCCTTCAAGAAGGATTCTCCCGATAGTGATGATAACAACAACAATCGAAGGAATGGGAATCGAAGAAACGACAAATCCAAAGGAAAGAGGAAGGCTCACTTTGGTGGAAACAATCAACCTTCTAAAAGGTCTAGGAACACCAGGTATGAGGAGTCTAATGCTGTTGATAAAAGAAATGAGTATATTCTTGTATCTTCTCTCTCTGCTACATCTCCGCCCGACACTATGGATGTCTGGCTAATAAATAGTGGTGCCTCAAGGCACATCACTGGATTCAAGGAAGCACTCTCTGACATGGTTGAGAGGGATACTAATCTAGAAATTATCCTTGGAGATAATGCCACATACCCAGTGAAAGGGACAGGGACTGTGACCCTCCACTTGTCTCAAGGACAAGTCCTACATTTGCAAGATGTACTCTATGTACCAAAATTGAAGAAGAACCTTGTGTTTGTATCAGCCATGGAAGACAAAGGGTTCAATGTAACATTCTCTGATGGAAAGGTGCTCATGTGGAAGAAGAGCTTCAAGGAAGCTATCTCGATTGGTTTTAGAGTTGGTACACTCTACCAGGTTGGAGGAAGTCCGCTAGGAGCAATGACTTGTGATACTATCCGACAAACCGAACTATGGCACCGAAGGTTTGGACACCTTCATTACAAGGCCCTTCCCGAAGCAAGGAAGGTGGTGACAGGGATGCCTGACTTTGGAAATAATCATGAAGGTGTATGTAAGGGCTGTGCCGAAGGAAAACATACAAGGGGACCTTTCCCCTCAAGTGTCACAAAGACATCTGATATTTTGCAACTGGTCCATTCTGATCTATCTGGTATGTTGCCCGTGACATCCCTGGGAGGATTTTCTTACTACATGACATTCACTGATGACTTCTCTCGCAAAACCTGGATATACTTCTTGAAGAAGAAGGACGAGGCTTTCATGTGGTTCCGTACCTTCAAAGCCTTGGTGGAAAACATGACAGGAAAGAAGATCAAGATTTTGAGGACCGACAATGGCACTGAATATGAGTCAAATGAGTTCAAAGACTTTTGCAGAGAAGCTGGCATTAAGAGGGAGACTACCACTGCATATACTCCTGAGCAGAATGGTGTTGCTGAATGCAAGAATAGGACTATTGTGGAAGCTGCCCGTGCCATGCTATGTGACCAGGGTCTACCGAAGTTTCTGTGGGGAGAAGCTGCAAATACTGCTGTGTATATTCAAAACCGATGCCCGCATTCCGCTCTGGACTCCAAAACTCCCGAAGAGGTTTTCTCTGGTAAGAAACCTGATGTCTCACATTTTAGAATTTTTGGATGTCCTGTCTATTTTCATGTGCCGAAAGAAAAGAGAAGTAAGCTGGATGCTTCTGGGAAGAAAGGAATGTTTGTGGGTTACAGTGAGACTTCTAAGGCCTATAGAGTCTATGTACCTGGTCAAAGGGAAGTAGAGATATGCCATGATGTCACTTTTGACGAAGATGCTTCCCTAAAGAAAGTAGTAGATCTTCCAAGATCTGAAGAAAATCATGAAGAAAGGCCTGGAAATCAAGAAGAACCGCAGGATGAGACAATGCCTGATATTGAAGGACCAATGGACCCTATTGATCCATCTCCTTCACTGGGAAAGAGACCATCATGGCTCGGGGACACCCTCGAAGATGCTGAGGGTCATGCTGCCCCAAGGGGGACATTCCGAGAAAGCAAGAAGCCGTGTAGATACCAAGGGTATCTAGCTGCCATGAGTACTATTGTACAATCTGAACTTGGATCTTTTGAGGAAGCCGTAAAGCATCAAGTCTGGAAGGATGCTATGCACGAAGAATATGAGTCCATAATGAAGAATGATGTTTGGGATGTGGTTCCAAGACCGAAGGACAAATCAGTTGTCACCGCAAAATGGCTCTACAAGATCAAGCATGGATCTGATGGAAGTGCTGAAAAGTTCAAGGCAAGATTTGTTTCCCGTGGCTTCTCTCAAAAGGAAGGAATAGACTATGATGACATATTTGCACCTGTGGCACAATATACCACCATCCGATCAATCATAGCCCTTGCTGCTACGCAAGGATGGAGTCTTCATCAGATGGATGTCAAGACCGCTTTTCTGCATGGTGCAATAAAGGAAGAGGTGTATGTGGAACAACCTCTGGGATTTGAAGTTCGGGATCGAGACACTCATGTCTGCAGGTTGAAGAAAGCCCTCTATGGGTTAAAGCAAGCACCCAGAGCTTGGTACGAGAGGATGGATAGTTACTTGATGAAGCTGGGCTTCACTCGAAGTAATGTTGATTCGAACCTTTACTTCAAGGTTGTGCAGGGGAAGCCTCTCATTCTAGTGCTGTATGTGGATGACCTCTTCCTGACAGGTGCTGACCCTCTCATTCATCAATGTAAGAGGGAGCTCGCTGCCGAGTTCGAGATGAAGGACCTAGGATTGATGCACTACTTCCTAGGCCTGGAGGTCTGGCAGAGACCTGGAGAGATTTTCCTTTCTCAAGGAAAATACATTGTGAAGCTTCTGGAAAGATTTGGTATGGTGGACTGTAAGTCCGTGTCAACACCGATGGAACTCAACTTTAAGAAGTTGAGTGGCGGCGCTGCTGGGCCTATCTTGGCCAATCCTACTGAGTATCGTCAACTCATAGGAGCTTTGATGTTCTTAGTGAACACCCGACCAGATATATGTTTTGCAGTGAACACTTTGAGTCAACAGATGGTTGAGCCTCATCACTTTCACTGGGTTGGTGCCAAGAATCTTCCGAGATATCTTCGGGGCACGATAAACCATGGGCTGAGATACACTGCCGGGAGTGTGACACTCCGTGGATATACTGATGCCGATTGGGCTGGCAGTGTGGTGGATCGTAAGAGCACATCGGGATGCTGCTTCAATCTTGGTTCTGCTTCGATCTCATGGATGAGCAGGAAGCAGAAGTCGGTGGCTTTGAGCATCGCGGAGGCCGAATACATTGCTGCAAGTATGGCCTGTTGTGAAGCAGTTTGGTTGCGTAAGCTCTTTAGTGAGCTGTTTGGACATGTGCTAGATACCACTGTGATACTCCGTGATAACCAGAGTGGGATTCGTATGACTGAGAATCCTGTGTTCCACGACCGATCCAAGCATATTGATATCAGGTACCACTTTATCCGGGATATGGTACAGCGAGGCGCCGTAAGGCTCGATCATATAGGAACTGATGAGCAGGTCGCGGATATCCTCACTAAGCCCCTGGGGAAGGTCAAGTTCCTAACCTTCCGTGAGAGTCTTGGTGTCGTGGAAAGACCTTATGATGTGGGTCCTGTTGGACGATGAGCTCTGGGAGCTCTGGGGGGCTTTGGGGATAGCTTCTCGGAGCTATAAGCACTCATAATGCTTCTGCCCCACCGTTGTGATTATTGAGCTGGTTCGCCTCTCATTTATTTGTGCCCCGTATGCATCCTACCCATTGAGTTCAGGGCTCATGGGAAGTACCTCTCATTTGGCCAATGAGGTGGGAAAAGCTAGAGACTAGTAGCAAATACTGATGGACGCATCAGAGATTGCCGTACTCTCTATCTAGAATGGCACGGTCCAACCACTTGATCTGGGATCAAGTTTAGTGAGGTCTGGGACCTCTGCCTGACTTCGGGTCAGATGAACCAACTTTGGGTTGGTTGGATACTCTTTATGAGTTTGATAGAGGTTTTGAACCTCTGGACTGATTATGTCAGTCGGGGGATGATGTCTTTGTGATTGACCCACTTCTGTTCTGAAATAAAGAGGCCAGCAAAGCAAGTTACGGTGGGATGACGCACGATGTTTGATTGCACTGATGGATGGAGTTCTCCCTAGTTGAGAGGGAGTGTTAAATTTGGACAACTAGGTCCAAACTCCATGTTGTGATGCTCAGATTAAGTGGCTAGTATTTTTGTTGGATTCCTCTTTCGGAGAGGTGTAAAATCCATATAAAATATATCTTAATCCGATGAAAAGAACATTTATTTTGAATTTATTATTTATAATAAATTATATGTGCAGGTCGGCCTTAAGGTTTCACACCCCCAGCAGATGTGTCACACACCCCAATGATGGATATAAATACAGGCAAAGTTGGAGAGCATTTCACCACAACTCAACACACATCTTCTTCTGTCATCTGATTTAGTACGAGCTCCTTGGAGGACGAGTTCAGCCCACACGTGTGAAGAAGAAGGAGGACGAATTTGTACGGCTGAGCTGAAGGACGAATTTCTGCAGCTAGGGTTTTGCTGGAAGTTTGACCAGCGTTGACTTTGGTCAACGCATGGTCCGAAAGGGCTGAAACTTGTTGGAAAGTTCGATTTTGAGAGGCCGTACACTTTGGCACAGAAATCGAGGTCAAAGGGTTGACCAAACTGTTGCTGCATTGACTTTTAGCTTGCTGCCCTGCGTTGACTTTTCTGGACAACGTTGACTTTTTTTGGAGTTGACTTGGGTTGACTCGGTTGCTGATTGGAGGACTGTTGTGACACATTCTGGGTTGGCTGACCAAGGAGACTTTGCTGGTTGAAGCATCTTGTTGACCGCCGTAACGCACCATCACATTTTTCTATTTCTGGTTTGTCTTCTATAAGATCCACTTATATGTTCTATCAGCATTTTACTTAACTATTTGTGTGATTGTTGTAAGAAAAGTAAAGTTGCTTCAAGCATAGAACATCTACAAAAATTTACACCCATACAATTAGCTGCATCATGGACATTCTTTAACAAATCAATACTCACTCAATTAAACTTCAGACATCACTATCAAGCCCAAATCAACATGAAGACTTCATTGCTAGAGAATAGAAATACAACAATATTGTATAGACAGATCAAACATATTCTTCAGCATAAACCCTAGCTTTCATAAAGAATTTCCCTGTGTATACGTGCTTCTCAAAAATAAAACCCGCATACAGTTCTCAACATACTACAGAATATATACACTACTGCTCATAAGAGAACCTGCGTGTGTGCGCTTCTTTCCAGGGACAAACCTGCGTACAAAGCCACAATTTTCAACTTATAGCCACACTGCACTTCAAAAATTTAGACATACCCAGATCACGACATTCAAACAAATAAACATATGTCAAATCACATATGTAGTCAACTCATAATCAGATCATACAATGTATAATCATCTCAGGTCTAATGGTCTTGATCCATCATTGTATTTTCAAGTACATACTTATTTCAGATCATCCACTCATTAATAACCCATACCATGCAATCATACTTCAGATCGAAGTATTCATCAATCACCCTGAAGGATCTCCTTATATAGCTTAGGCTCACCTCAATCACTACAGACATACGCGATTTCCCGCTTTCACATAACCTGCGTATACATGACTTCTCTTCCTCATACCTGTGTATACATGACTTCTCTTCCTCATACCTGCGTATGTACACGGCTTTACTTCACAGAACCTGCGTATATGCGACTTCTCTTCATCATACCTGAGTATGTACACGGCTTTGCTTCACAGAACCTACGTATACTTCCTGAAACTTTACCTTCATCATTCCTCTGTCACTGATTGGTATTCATTTCTCTGTCACACATGAACTGGCTTGTATACTCATCCTGTTACCATTGTGTCAACACACTTATCCTGCTACAAGTAGATTTCCATCAAGGACAACACATACATCATAATGCCAACATGTTCTTTTTATCAAACAAATATCAAGAATGAAACAACAGCGAGAAGAATAATCAAAGCACCAAATCAGCCCTCCAAACCCTAGACCAAGTCCTTCTCAAAGCACCAAATCAGCCCTCCAACAAGTCTTTTGCCTGATTCTGCACCAACCAACTTCAACCTACAACTTCGACTTGCCAGCTTCAATACTGCAACTCGTTCTGCAACTTCAACCTTGGAATTTCGGTCTTGAACTTCAATGTAAACCCTAATTTTGCCTTCTCCTGAAATCTTCCTAGGGCAAGACAACTCTTCTCAAGGTCAACGAGGTCAAGATAGAGTATTCTTCCTTCTAGTTACAAGATACTATAATTCGTCCTCCTACAACTTCGACCTCTTTTTGCGATTCCAAAAACTGTAGAATTACGCACGTGTTAGAGAGATAGAGCCCAAAAACAAGATTTTTCCGTCCTTCTTTCTTCTCCAAGACCTCGCTATTCTACTTATTGTTTCCCAGCTACAAATCGAATTTTTTCTTGAGAGATCAAACTTCTTGAGTGAGTGGGTGCTAAATGAGGTCGAATTGCTTCCTTATACAGGGTTTCCAAGCGGTTGAATTCCCTCCTTAAGGCTGACTTGTACTTTTGGAGTTTCTAGGACTTTCTAGACTCAAAAATTATTTTTGCAATTACATTCTTCCAGGAAGGGTCTTTATAAACATGATCTTGACTCTTTCGACTCATGATAATAAATCCTAATACCTAACAAAACCTAGAAGCATGAAAAACGTGCTTTTACCTAGAAGACCATCAATAAAGAGCATGAAACCCATGCTTTAAGAATAATAGCTTTTTCTTTTCTTCTCTTGTTTGTTGCGTAGGATACATATTGAAATGAGTACAACAGTTATGAACACTGAAACTAGTTACATTTTCAATATCTAAGACTTCCAAATTTCATTGACATCTTATGTATGCCATATCCTGTTACGAATCTCGTTGCTTTATAGGTGAAGAAACCTTCTTATCAACTCCCTTTGATTATGGAGCAACTTCTTCAACAACTTAAAATCTTTTGATCACTGAGCATTATGAGTACATTGTGGACAAACTTTCCTCCTTTTCAAATGCTTACACATAAACTTCATCTTTTAATCAACATCAATCAATAGTATGAGGGGTTTCCGCAGTGCATTATATTAGATATCATTTTTGGGATTCAACTGCGTTAAGTATGTCATTCATGTGAAAAATCCTAGATCCGGATTCCTACTGCAACAAATCTGAATTACTTCTTCTATTATGTTACATAATTATTTCATTACTGTGAAATATCAAAGTAATTTCTGAAGTAGTCTACACAAATAATGCTACAGAAATATGCTATGGAAATAGATCCAAGTGCTGAAACAATCTGAACAAAATACAATGAAAAACATCCACATGTGACAGTTATTTTTGGACTAAGTTCCCGTAAAAACCCAACTTGGGAAAACCGGTGTAGCAAATCTGAGGGTTTGTATTATTAAGCAGCAGAATCTTGAATACAACTAGGGTGCCCACATCTGGCAAACCCTCCAGAGAAATCTAGACAATCTGGTGAGAAATGTGATATATACCTCACTTCTGCAAGTCTCCGGTTGATCTGACAGCGTTAGTGAAGCCTTCACTGCCTCTGCATGGTTGCCTACACTGGAATTGCATAAGCCTGCGTGGGCAAGCTTGAGGAACTACGTCACCCCTCTCTGCAACTGATCTAGCTTATCTGAAGCTGGATTTTGGCCCTCCTAGCTCAGAACCCCAGCCTCTAGCTATCTCCTACTCCAAGAGACACTACGCTGCTTCTGCGTGATTTCCTACAGAGTCTGCGTCATCTCTTCAATAAACTGCGTTGTCGCTCTCTGCGTCATCACTGGCTCTCTCTGAAATGCACTCTTGGTACACCTGACCAATCTCTGCTTCTACCCCTTTCTGGATCTGATCACTGAATCACAATCACTTAGCAAACCTTGCCCTAGTGATTTGATCCTTGATTAAAAGCTATGTCTCCTCACACAAATTCGAAAATGCTCAATAGCTGAAGTGTCAATGTGTGTTCCATAGGCCCCTCACGCTCCTCCTTATATTCTTCTGTTGAACGTTCAACGACCAAGATTAAAACATAATCAAGGGCTAAGATTAACTTGGAGGTGATCCATGACTTGTTCTAGAAGATTCACACTTAGTTTAATTAATACCCTTTAATTAATTAATCATTTTCCCTAAGTTTAGACTTAGGAAAACATTAAAAAACGATTAATTAATTTAATTAAACCATCTCTAAGTGGAATTTTCGAAAACCATTTATGGGTTTTATGGAATACATGTGTCCTAGCCTATATACAAAACTACAAGGCTAGAGCACATCTGATGCTACCATAAATCAACAATTCATGTATGACCATTTCCATGAGAGGTAGTCGTAACTGACTAATTTCTCATGATTTTGAATAGTCCACTTAACACTAATGATTTTGAATAGTCCACTTGACACATCTCCTAAAGACATGTATTGTCAAGGGTCTACATTTTTTCCAGACTTCTATCAGAGTCTTCTTGGCTTCCTTGGATTGTGACTTCTTTTATCATGGTTGCACTTCTCACGATCTTCTTCCTTTATTTCTCCACACAATTTTATATCATTCCCAGGAGCTTTCAATGTGAAGTTCCTTGATCGTGTAAAGCCATCTCATATTCCATATGAGGACATATTATGTTGATTTCATCTGGTGTGGATCATACCTTTTGGAAACCTGTGCATCAGAGAAATTCTATTTTCCTTTGATCATACTTCTAAAGATAGAAGTATACTACCTGCAACCACATGACATGACTTCATAGCATCCAGTGTAAGCATAAATATACATGTACTTCACCATTATTCTTTTGAGTCATCCTGGAACAATTTTCCTTAGAATGAAAAGTTTCATTCTCTTGACCTGCTTCATCAATATGTCATCATATCCTAATCCCAGAATTCTGCAAGTTAGAATTCTTGATGAAGCCTTTTGCTTTCGTTCTAATCAGTGAATCCAAAGAGGATTCCATTACAAAATGTCAGCACATGTTTCCATATGATTAATGAATGATGAACCTTAATTTAGATGACCGCCTTCTCTAAATATTATTTTCAGTGAGGTTCCTAGAAGATGCTTATCTCACAACATAGTTGTCACATAAATGTGTTACAAACATTCTCCTGTGACGAGTGCTCCTCCTTCAATGCTTCCTTCTTGATGCCAATTCTAAAGAGGTGCATCGATGTAACATGTTCTTTTACAACCGATAGATACCTCTTATAGAGGAAGATGATCTCAATCATAATAGAGATCTTTTACTTCTTCTTTCTTAGGTTTCTTTGAATCTGGTTCTTCTATTTCTCTGGCATCATGGGCTTTTTCCTTATTCCTCTTGTCCTTATTAGATTAGGGACAATCCTTTTTATAGTGTCCAAGTTCATTACATCCATAGCATCGTATCTTATCCATGTTTCTTCTTTTCTTCTGAGGACCAAACCTACCAAATCTTCCCTTTCTTCTTGACTTGGCTACATAGGTTTGATTTTCTTCATTTGATCCTATATCAACTTTAGCTTTTAACCTAGTCTCCTCTATCTTGCATAGAGACCATAAATCCTGGAATGGTGTTGCTTCTTTCTTCCCATAGATGCTTGAAGTGAAGTTTCCCCATCACTTCGATAGAGCATTCAACAACATTGTAGTCATTTCTCTATCAGACATTACTTCTCCCAATTCCGAGAATAGCTCCACCAGTTTGTCATATATTTCTTTTGAAGATTCTAGTTTTGATATATAGAGGATGAGAGAGTCCTTTATGGATTCTATAGTAATCCTCTGGTCTCTTATGTCTCCCTTCATGTATTTGGCATGTGCTTGAGTAACTTCTTTTGAAGGTTTAGTTGTTGACCCTTTGATATAGTCCATGACTTCATTCTCAATAAGATTTAACTCTGTCATTTTCTTCCATGCAAGAAAGTTTGAAACCCTAACTAATTTGTTGCTTTCTTTGCAAAAAGACATTTTGATAGATTCAGATGAAGTCATAAATATACTTACTTGAATAGATGATTTCTTCCTCTACTTCTTCCTTGTTGATGACGTAGATAGTAGTAGAGGCTCCTCCTTAGATAAATTTCTTCAAGAGTGGTGTAAAGCAGTAGATCACCTTGGATTCTTGATGATGACTTCAGCAAAATGATGATTTGATGATGTCTCTATTAATGTTGACTTGGCTTCAATCATGAGATAGCTTTAGATTCCTTGAAGATAAAGATCACCTCCTTGATCTAGCTTTTCCTCTTGAAAGGATCTTAATGTATAAGTCCTTTGAGTAAGGTCTTTGATCTTCTTGAGATGACTTGAGGGTTTTCCTAACTTCTTGCAAACTGCTCCTTCTTGAATGAATGAAGATTTTCTTAGATCTGTAGAGCAAGTAGATCTTTCTTTCAGGCTTGATGACTTCTTGTAAATTAATCCTCAATATCTTCTTTAAAACTGATCCTTGATGTCTTCTTTGAAGCTTGAACCTTGTGCCTTCTTGCTAAACTGCCCTTGCTTGTCTTCAGCACCTTAACTCTGATACCATGTTGAGAAATTAGGGATTTTATTAAAATTTATCTTTCATGATAATTACTTGTGATTTCGCTATTCTTCTTTCACTTACATCTTATTATGTTCTTCATCAAGTCAATTATCAAATGCACAAGACAAATATTTAGGCTAGCAAGCCACGACCAAAACCTCTCCGTCTTGGAGAGGAAAACACGAAAGTAATTCTTGTTATAGATCTTCAATTGACGTGTACCATAACCATGACACAGACCCTTGACACTAGTATGCCTCCAAGAACCTTGTCACTGCTCTTCTCGGCTCCTTATGATGACCTTCCTTTTATGCTCTGAACTGCACCAACCCTAGGGAAGCTCGATCCCTAGCCTTCTATTCTTTCTTCCTTGATCTAGCCTTGGTCACCTAGACACTTATCCTCAGCGTACCTTATTACTTCTTCTTTCTTAGGTTTCTTTGAATCCGGTTCTTCTATTTCTCTGGCATCATGGGCTTCTTCCTTATTCCTCTTGTCCTTATTAGATTAGGGACAATCCTTTTTATAGTGTCCAAGTTCATTACATCCATTGCATTGTATCTTATCCATGTTTCTTCTTTTCTTTTGAGGACCAAACCTACCAAATCTTCCCTTTCTTCTTGACTTGGCTACATAGGCTTGATTTTCTTCATTTGATCCTATATCAACTTTAGCTTTTAACTCGGTCTCCTCTATCTTGCATAGAGACCATAAATCCTGGAATGGTGTTGCTTCTTTCTTTCATAGATGCTTGAAGTGAAGTTTCCCCATCCCTCCGATAGAGCATTCAACAACATTGTAGTCATTTCTCTATCAGACATTACTTCTCCCAATTCTGAGAATAGCTCCACCAATTTGTCATATATTTCTTTTGAAGATTCTAGTTTTGATATATAGAGGATGAGAGAGTCCTTTATGGATTCTATAGTAATCCTCTAGTCTCTTATGTCTCCCTTCATGTATTTGGCATGTGCTTGAGTAACTTCTTTTGAAGGTTTAGTTGTTGACCCTTTGATATAGTCCATGACTTCATTCTCAATAAGATTTAAATCTGTCATTTTCTTCCATGCAAGAAAGTTTGAAAACCTAACCAATTTGTTGCTTTCTTTGCAAAAAGACATTTTGACAGATTCAGATGTAGTCATAAATATACTTACTTGAATAGATTATTTCTTCCTCTACTTCTTCCTTGTTGGTGACGTAGATAGTAGTAGAGGCTCCTCCTTAGATAAATTTCTTCAAGAGTGGTGTAAAGCAGTGGATCACCTTGGATGCTTGATGATGATGATGATCAAGGATGGCTTGATGATGACTTCAGCGAAATGATGATTTGATGATGTCTCTATTAATGTTTACTTGGCTTCAATCATGAGATAGCTTTAGATTCCCTGAAGATAAAGATCACCTCCTTGATCTAGCTTTTCCTCTTGAAAGGATCTTAATGTATAAGTCCTTTGAGTAAGGTCTTTGATCTTCTTGAGATGACTTGAGGGTTTTCCTAACTTCTTGCAAACCGCTCCTTCTTGAATGAATGAAGATTTTCTTAGATCTGTAGAGCAAGTAGATCTTTCTTTCAGGCTTGATGACTTCTTGTAAATTGATCCTTGATATCTTCTTTAAAACTGATCCTTGATGTCTTCTTTGAAGCTTGAACCTTGTGCCTTCTTGCTAAACTGCCCTTGCTTGTCTTCAGCACCTTAACTCTAATACCATGTTGAGAAGTTCGAGATGGACCTACAAGATCAAATATGTTGCAGGTGGCAGCGTTGAGAAATTTAAGGCCAGGTTTGTGGCTAAGGGGTATGCTCAAAAGGAAGGGATAGATTATGAAGAGACCTTCACCCCAGTAGCCCGATATACTTCTATTAGATCCGTGATATCCCTTGTTGCGCAGATGGGATGGGAGATTACCAAATGGACGTCAAGACTGCGTTCCTGAATGGGTAGAGGAAGAAGTATATATTGAACAACCAGAGGTATTTCACACGCATGAACAGAAAATTCATGTGTGCAGGCTCAAGAGGGCCTTGTATGGACTGAAGCAAGCCCCTAGAGCTTGGTATGGTCGAATTGACAGCTACTTGCAAAAAACGGGATTTGTCAAGAGTGACGCAGATCCCAATCTCTACTATTTGAGGGTAGGGGATGAACCTCTTATATTGGTGCTATATGTAGATGATATATTCCTAACAGGATCATCTAGTCTCATCAAGGACGGCAAGGAGAATTTGTGAAAATTTCTGAATGTCTCAAACAGAAACCCTATTGTTAATTTTCAGATTTACTTCTCCTACTTACATTAAGTTATTAATGTGAAATCTTCAACATTAACATTGAAGTAAATACATTAACAGCCTACACATACAAATCTAAATTGAATACATGCACAATGACAAAGTCACACACAAGGATTTTCTAGACAACTGTCCCCGGAAAAACCCAATGCGGAAAACCAGTCTTCTGGCTGTTGGAGGGTTTTATTATTAAGTAGAATCTAAGTACAACAAATCTGGGCAGCAAATTGGTTAACCCGACAGAGAATTAAATAAACTACAACTATACCTTTATTCTGGAGACGGAAAAACTAACTGATTCACACCCTCAAATGGGATTTACAGAACTCAACCCTTTTCAGTCTTCAAAAACCCCAACGCTGCTCTGAAGCCCTCTGTGTCAGCCCCTGCGCTGCTCAGGAAGGGCATGTGTCATCTCAGACTGGGTTACGCTGCTCAGGAAGGGCATGTGTCACCCCAAACTAGGTTACGTTGCCCCTGCGCTACCCTGGTTGAGCCTGTGTTAGCCCTGTTGGCCTCTTGCTGCCCCTACGCTGCCCTTTTTGGGCCTGCATCAAGCCTGCATAGCCCCTGAAGCCTCTGCACTGCCTCTGCTGGGCTATGGCTGCTCCGCATAGCTATTGCTCAGTCTGTTGCTTCTCTGCCCTTATTGCACTCTTGGCCTAGGATCAAACCATCCCCTTCGCCAACACTACCCCTCGCTGTAGCTGAAACAATTATGAAATTCTTAGCAAACCATGCCCTAGAATTCCAGCATAGTTTCAGTGCTCTGCCACGCTGTGTGTGTTCTCCAACTGACCCCAAACCCTCTTCTTATACTTTTATCGTTGAAACATCAACGGTTGTGATCTAATTTGAATCGACGACTAAGATTCGAAGATGCTTGATCTGTGTGACTTTAGTCATTTTCATCACATGTTTAATTTAATTAACTTTATTCCTTTAATTTTCCTAAGTTAGACTTAGGGTCCTTAATTAAAAATATTAATTAATTAAATATCTCTTAAAGAGGATGGAATTTCTTAAATCGCTTTCTGGGTCTTGGAGATCTCATGTACTCTAGTCCCTCCACAAAGTTTGGGCGCTAGAGCACATTCGATGCTACCCCAACACCTCAAAATCTCAACACTCCCTCTTAGCAAGGAATGTGCTCTAGCAACAATACTTCACCCCGAAGTTCTGCACTGATCTCTGGTGTGGGTCTCTGCGGTGATGTTTGGCCTGCTGCCCTCCATCACTGCATTGTTGCTACTCTTCTATACTGCAGCCCATGACGCTGCCACCGTCACTGCTACATCTGTAGCACAACACCCTCTCAATTTGTTGCATCGTGCTGCCAACTGTCACACTGCAACTCAGTTGCTGAGAGTAAGCAATTGAAGGACTCCTGCCTAATCTTTGACAGTCAAGTCAGTTGGGTTGCATCTTCATCACTGAAGCTCCATAGGTTGTTGCTATGTGTTGTCATCTGGAGGATTTTGCAATGCTGCAGCTCTGCATTGCGTAAGTAGACCTCTTCTGCGCTGAAGTTCCCTACATTGCTGTTGTGTTGCATTGTCCTCCTGAAGCCTCTGCGTTGTTGCAGCTCTGCACTGCGTAAGCAAGCCTGCTCTGTGTTGCTGAAGTCACATCAGCCCCTCTACGCTGCTGCTGCATCTGCACTGTGCTACTCCCTCTCATCATTCAGCTCTGTCTCTGCTCCATCCGTGATCTTCTGCACCCACTACTCCACTTGCCCCGCTACCGTCTTAAGGCTCCCCTAGCTTGTATGTGATCCAAGAGTTCAGCTACTCAAGGATCCCACCTACACTCTGTAGCTGCTCTACAGATCCATGTTGCCCCACTTTCGTGGTTCATGAGCGCTCATGACTATGTCATCTTCAGAGCCATCGTGTGCCACAGCAGCCTTGGAGCTAGAATCTTCCTTATCCTTTTTCTTCTGAGGACAATTGCTGGGGAAATCTCCTAGTTCGTCGCACTGGAAACAATTAATCTTTGAAAGATCCTGCTTCTTTCTCCCTTGCTGCCTCTTTGTCGCCAAGGTTGCATCTTCCTCTTCTTCCTTCTTCACTCTACTCGAACCAGTGTTGTACTATATTTTCGTCATCCGGAAGATTTCCTCTTGTCGGAGGATAACCCACATGTTGTCCCAGTTGGGAAGGTCCGCTCTACCCAAGAGACTTTGGACAAAAGTTTCCCAATCCTTTGTGACTGCATTCAGAGCAGTCCTCACCATGGCATCATCATCTACCTTGACTCCCATGCCAGTTAGTTGATCTCGGATCGATTGTAGTTTGAACAGAAAAGGATCAATCTCCTCTCCCTTGGCCATCATGAATAACCTCAGCTAGTTCTCCAAAAGCATCTTCCTCTGGACAGACCTTCCTTCATATAGTGTGGTTAGAGCTACCCATATCTCATGAGTCGTTGTCTTCTCGGCTATGTGTGGGACCACATGATCTTTGACCCTATCCATAATGAAGCGCTTGGCGTGTGTCGCTGCTTCTTCATGCTTCTCTAGGAGATTCGGATCGGTCGGTGTGGCCAGCACTTTCTCTGCATGCTCCCTCAAGTCGTATGCCTCCATGAATACCAGGATCCTAGCCTTCCATATTGCAAATTTGGACAGGTCGTCGAACCTATCCTAATCACGTAGTCCATGGGGTGCCATCTGCTCAGAAAATGTGTCAGAACGAATCCTCCTCTCTATGCTAGAGACTTGGATATAGGGTCCTTGGCGAGAAAGGCACCCTCTGCTTCCTCTGACAATTGACTCCCTCTCTTGGAAGTCTGCCAAACAAAACGAATCAGCTCTCTTCGATCCTCTGATCGATCTTCAGACTTCTTTGGCAGTAAATCTTCTGAGAAGTTGCTCTCCTCCCACTCCTCGTCAACTTAGCTTGGGCTAAATTCTGCACCGACAAAATTTTCACCCCACCAACAACTGCTGAAGGTCTGCAGCTCAGCTTCTGGCACTCTGAATAGCAATCAGCTTCTGGACTACGTCACCCTGGCTGGCCTCTACATGAGCAGATAGTCTCAACGCAGCTTCTAGCTGCTTCTACGTAGTAAGTACGTGGGCTTGCGTGAGTCTGCGTGGCTCTGCTTCCTTATGTTGTTGCACTGCCTTCTCTGCACCGGTTTATGTGTTGTTGTTGTTGCTTTCTGCAACAAGGATTTCTTCAACCTTCTTGTTGGAGATCCAGGCTTGATCTGCAATCGCTCTGATACCATGTGAAAATTTCTTAATATCTCAAACAGAAACCCTACTATTAATGATCAGATTTACTTCTCCTACTTACATTAAGTTATTAATGTGAAATCTTCGACATTAACATCGAAGTAAATACATTAGCAGCCTACACATACAGATCTAAACTAAATACATGCACAATGACAAAGTGACACACAAGGATTTTCTAGAAAATTGTCCCCGGAAAAACCCAATGCGGGAAAACCGATCTTCTAGCTACTGGAGGGTTTTATTATTAAGTAGAATCTAAGTACAAAAAATCTTGGCACCACACTCGTTAACCCGATAGAGAATTAAATAAATTGCAGCTATACCTATGTTCTAGAGACAAAAAAACTGATTGATTCACACCCTCAAACGGGATTTACAGAACTCAGCCCTTTTTAGTCTTCAGAAACTCCAGTGCTGCTCTAAAGCCCTCTGCGTCAGCCCCTACACTGCCCAGGAAGGTTCTGCATCACCCCAGACTGGGTTACGTTGCCCCTACGCTGCCCTGGTTGGGCCTGCGTCAGCCCTGCTGGCCTCCTGCTGCCCCTGCACTGCACTTTCTGGGTCTGCGTCAAGCCTGCATAGCCCCTGAAGCCTCTGCGTTGCCTTTGTGGGGCTATGGTTGCTCTGCGTAGTTGCTGCTCCCTTTGCGTTGCTTAGTCTGCTGCTTCTCTGCCCTTGTTGCACTCTTGGCCTGGGAACAAACCATCTCTTTCGCCATTACTACCCCTCGCTGCAGCTGAAACACTTCTGAAATTCTTAGCAAACCACGCTCCAAAATTCCAGCTTAATTTCAGCGCTCTGCCACTGTGTGTGTGTTCTCCAACTAACCCCAGCCCCTCTTCTTATACTTTTCTCGTTGAAACATCAACGACCATGATCTAATCTTGAATCGACGGCTAAGATTAGAAGATGCTTGATCCATGTGACTTAAGTCATTTTCATGACATGTTTAATTTAATTAACTTTAAGCTTTTAATTTTCCTAAGTTAGACTTAGGGTCCTTAATTAAAAATATTAATTAATTAAATATCTCTTAAACAGGATTGAATTTCTTAAATCGCTTTCTGGGTATTAGAGATTTCATGTACTCTAGTCCCTCCACAAAGTTTGGGAGCTAGAGCACATCCGATGCTACCCCAACACCTCAAAATCTCCACAAAATTTAGCTGCGGAATTTGACATGAAGGATCTAAGGCTGATGCATTTTCTAGGGTTGGAAGTTTGGCAGCAGAAGGGTGAGATCTTCCTTGGACAAGATATAATACGGAAGTTCTGAAAAGGTTTCAGATGGAGGACTGTAACCCCATGGCTACTCCAATGATTACCAACTGGAAGAAAATTGGCACGTTCGAAGATGATGAGGTTGGTCCTACTTTGTATAGGCAACTCATAGGTTCTCTGATGTATCTAGTAAACACTAGACCAGACATCTGTTACGCTATCAATACCCTCAGTCAGTTCATTGTGGAACCTAGGAGGGCTCTTGGGCAGCAGCCAAACATGTTCTCAGATATTTACAAGGAATAGTCAACCTTGGACTGAAATACACCAGAGGCAATGGCATCAGGTTGAGTGGGTTCACTGACACAGATTGGACTAAGAGCCCAGTAGATCGGAAAAGTACCAGTGGGTATTGTTTCAGTGTTGGATCAAGGATGACCTCCTGGTGCAACAGGGAACAAAAGTCTGTGGTCGTGAGCTCCGCAGAAGCTGAATATATGGCAACTAGCACAGCTTCCTATGAGGCCATATGGCTTCGGAAATTGCTTGTGAACTTACTCGAGAAGATGGAGGCGACCAACATTCTTTGTGATAATCAGAGTTGCATCAAGCTCTGTGAGAATCCTGTGTTTCATGATTGGTCGAAGCACATTGAATTCAAGTGTCATTTCATTAGACATTGTGTCCAAAGGTGAGTTATATAATTGGAGTACACACCTACAGGAGAACAAGTGGCAGATATCCTCACGAAAGCTTTGGGAAAGAACAAGTTTGTCTATTTCAGAGAAAAGATAGGGATGATCAAGAATCCATTTCAGTAGCAGGGATGGATAGGTTCAGGATTCAGAAGGAGCCGCAGTACAAATGAGGCAATGACAGTGATAGGGTCATGGGCAGCAGTACAGAAGGCAGTAGCACAGCAGGTGAAGGGCAGCAGCCAAGCAGGTGAAACGCAGAGGATGCTTCAAGACAAAGCAGCATGCAGCAGGCATTTTTCTAGAACACTTTCCTCACTAAGAGGGAGTGTTGATTTTTGTAGCATTAGAAAGTGTTCCAAATCTCAAAATTTGTAAGGAGGCTTGGACATCAGTATTCCAAAGAACCCAGAAACCGTTTGTGGAAATTCCACTCGGTTTGTGTTTTACTAAAATAGACCCTAAGTCTAAACTTAGGGAAATTAAATAATTAATAGGTATTAATAAAACAGAGTGTGAATCTTCCAAAGAACGAAGATGAAGTCAAGTTTTAATCTTCGCCGTTGATTAGACTTTTAATATGGGTCGTTGATTTATCAATAAGAAGATTATAAAAGAAGGCTTGAGGGTCATTTGGAAAGCAAGTCGAGCATACCCTCAGTAATCCTGAGGAAGTGGATTCTGAAGGCATAGAATTCGATTTCAAAGGGAGAGTTGCAGGGCAGAGTTGCAAAAGCAGAAGAAGGAGAGGGAGTCAGCAGTGATAGATAACGAAGAGAGAGGGACGCAGAGGGCCACAAAAGGCAGCGCAGTGTGCCCACGCAAAGAAGCACGTAGAGGGAGATAGTGGGTCTTCCGAGTGTCAGGAATTCTCTAGAAGGAACCAGAGAATCTATCTCAGGTGTTTTCTAAAGAAACCTGCCAGTCTATTTCTTGTAAAGAATTCATTGCTGAAGAATAATATATAAAACCTCATTTGATGCACCGGTGTTCCCGCATTGGGTTTTCCCCAGGACAATTGTCCAAAAATAAGTGTGTACTGTTTCTTATGCTTATATTTCTTACTATTCATTTCTCTGCATAAACATAAGTGAATGTTGCAGTAGTATTTATTTCAAAATTTATTGGAAGAATTATGTAAATAACTTATTGAAATAATAAGTAGGAGAAATAAACCTATCACTGCAGAAAGATTTTCTAAATTGAAATTTTCATAGTAGGAGCCCTTGTACAAAGATTACATCGCCATTCCCATGAGGCACCACCTCCACATCTTTTAAGCTTCTAAACATGCTTCCAAAGAGGATAATATTCAACCCTTGGGTTGGACTTGGGGCTTCAAATTGCACCTTGGTTGAAAGCCATTGCTACAAAAACAAAAATTAAAAACAAATCTCGGATCTATGTAAAGAAAAAACGTTTTTCATAATTTTGGTAGCATAAACCCTCGAAAAATAGAAAAAACTAATAAAATGAATGCTTCTTACCCAAATTCATTTTGTGTAGCTGCGGCTACCCCAAAATGCCACAAAAGACGAGAAATATGGTTGTAGCTGAGTCAAAAACCAAGAATGTCATAGCTGGAAACTTCGCACTCCAAAATGTGAAATCTCTTTCTCTTGCTGTTGAAATCTCCTTTGCTCACAGGTGAAAACTCCCTAGCTGAAGCACTACTCTCTTCCTCTTTTCTCCTTGCTAAAATCCCTCGTCTCTGAGTGAAACGACCTGCTCAATTCGTGTGATGAGTGAATGAGGCGAGCTTCTTTTTATAAGTTGAGAGAGCCATCTAAAAGCATCCAAAAGATACTTTACTCGTTGAATAAAATAATAATAAAAACAAAACAACAACAAAAACTGAATAAAATAATATTAAAACGTGGAAACGCACCTGTACGACCTAGAAACGCGTTTTTGCTCGTACTAGGCCACGTTTTCTCCACGCGAAACAACCCTGTACGGTTGGAAACACATTTCCAGGCCGTACAATACGGGTTTCCGCGTTCTAGATTCGTTTTAAAGGGCAAAAGACCCCCTGGGCAACGTTTCCTGCAACATAGGGGCAGGGACTTTTGCACAGCCCTAAGTGTCTAGGTGTGCAAGAAGTCGCCCATAGATCTCCTTATGACACTTATTCATGTGTGAGCAAGTTTCTATTGTAACTTAGCCTAAGTTTTGACTTAGAAAAACACATCATTATTATGTTCACTAATTGAGCTAAAGTAAACTCACAAAAAGAGAAATAATGATTATGTTTTAATCTTAGCCTTCAAATTTAAGTGAGAAAAAATATAATCTTGGTTGTCAATCACTTTGGAAATTAGGGTTAGGGATTTAGTTGAATGTAAAGTTATAAATGCAAGGATAAAAACAGGAAAAGACACACCAAACAGCAGCACAAGACATTCAAAGAAGCATCTCAGTGAAGAGTGTGATGCTCTACTGTGTCAGATCCGAGGAAGTGCAAACAAGGAGCATTAGAAATATAGATCAGCTAAACATATTGAAGACCTATCTAGGACCTGATCTGCTATATCATATCCAAAGCATTGTATATCTGTAGTCTTTCTTAATTGGGTCATTATCCCCAGACAGGAGCCCAAGTAAGTTCTAAATATAATGAACAGTTGATTGGGCAGAATTTTTTTGTCATTGTGATTGAGATTGGTTAATGTCAAATTTGTTTCCGCTAATTAAGTTAAGAATCTAGTTGTGCTTTCATTCAGTCAATTCGCAATCTACTAGGTTAATGAATTTCCATGTGCTAGGTTCGCACAAAAAGTTAACATGGTATCAGACCCTAAAACTTTGATAAGTAATCTCTGGATCATGCAAAAGCCAGGTTAGTACAAGATGCTCAAGGCTAGGTTCGACCACGATCGTAGAAGGTGCAAATGTATAGGGCCAAAGGAAATCGGTTGTATAGAATTGATACAGTGGTACAGACACGAATTTAAATTGTTGCACGGGGGGGCTGAAGACATTTTTTTTGGTTTGAGTTTAAAATCAAATAAAAATGTGGGGCAAGTCAGCAGCGCTAAGTGGGCTCTCAAACCAACCTAACTCACGCACAGAAAGCAGCCACCAATCAAGGTCGTAGAGTAAATACCCAAAGAGGAAACATGATGCAGGGAATCAAAGCATGATCCGACAGGTTTGCGCAAGCCGACAGGAAATCGCAAAAGACAAGTGGCAAGCACTTTATGCGTTAGATGCAAGGAAAGGCAACATTTCCAAGGAGTCGGGTTGCACCTAGCCAACAACCCATCAGATGGTGCCACTAGCAGACAAGGAATGCAGTGATTGGGGTGACTACAGCACAAGTTAAGCCTACAAACAACCGAAAGGTTGAGGCTCAGCGGAGCAATAACGTAGCATAGACTAGTGGGCCGCAACAGAAGAAAGTTAAGTTGGTCGATAGAGGGTTAAGTTGTCACAGGGATAAAGGCATCCACAACCACCACAGTGAGCCGCCAACAACAATGGTGCTGATTTTTTGCGTCGCACCGACGTATTCTTGCATGACAAGAGGTCACCTAAGTCAGCGTAGCAAAATTGTGAAAATTAAAATAAGATTTAATTTTGGCCATCATGTAAGCTCAAGAGGACAAGTCAACCCTGTTGAAAGTATAACGAGTATCGATCTTCATAATTGTTGTTTGGCTCATGACATGATGTAATGTTTATGTATTTGTCAAAAGAAAAGAAAAGAAAATCATTGTAAAGATCGAACAAAATATATTTTTATAAGCATGGGTTTCATGCTCAATTTATCGTGTTTATAGGTCAATGCACCTATTGAGTGCTTCTAGGTTTGTGTCTGTTGAGATTTTGTATTGTTGATGTAGCATCGGGTGTGCTCTAGCCATGAAATTTTGTGTAGGAGCTAGGACACACTTGATCTCCAAAACCCAGAAAGTGTTTTGAGAAATTTCAGTTGGTGTTCAAGTTATACAAATAATTAATTACTTTAATGGATTTCCTAAGTCTAAACATAGGAAAATTAAATAATTAAAGTGAATTAATTAACACATGTGCTGAAATGTTCTAAAAGACACGGATCAAGCAGTCTTTTAATCTCAGCCATTGATGAGTTTTTTAATCTCGGTCGTTGAAAGGTTCAACGAAAAAGTATAAGAGAAAGGCTTGAGGGTCAGTTGGAGACACACACACAGTTGCAGAGCTGAGGAATAGATCTGGAATTCTAGGGTGGGTTTGCTAAGAATTTCCAGAGGAATTTCCTGCAGCGAGGGGTAGTATTGGCTAAGGGGATGATCTGATTCCAGAGCCAAGAGTCAATAAGAGGCACAGGAGCAGCAACAAGGATAGCGCAGAGAAGTAGAGCAGCAGCTACGCAAGTGTTGCGCAGCCGCTATGCAGGACAACGCAAAGGCTCCAGGGGGCTTCAGAAGTTATGCAAAGGGTATCCAGGGCCAGCGTTAGATCATAGACAGAGTCAAGGACCACGTGATTCCTCATATTGCTGGTAAGACTACAGCAAATGACATCTGGGTAGCCTTGGACACGATGTACCAAGGAGGCTTCGTCCAAAGAAGGATGCTTCTGGAGAACCAGATGTGGGTGTTCCAAATGATGAAGGATGAAGAGATAGATCCATTCCTCTTCAGGCTTCAAGCCATCCAAGATCAGTTGGTTGGAATTGGTGCCACTCTAGATGAGGGGTTCTTTGTGAGGACTGTTGTGAATGCAATCTCGAAAGATTGGGAAATGTTTGTCCAGAGCATTCTGGGAAGGGCGGCGTTACCATCTTGGGCAGACATGTGGGCTATCCTCCGCCAAGAGGAAATCAGAAGGGTCACCAAGCGGCGAAATATCAGTGGAGGAAGCGGAAAGGCCAAAGTCAAGGAGGAGGAGGAGGAGGATGCAACTCTTGCATCAAGGGAAAAGAAACAACAAGGGAAGAAGAAGAAGGACCTTTCCAAGGTTCGGTGCTTTAACTGTGGTGATCTTGGACATTTCGCCAGCAGTTGTCCTAAAAAGAAGGACAAAGGATCTTTTGATTCCAAGTCTGCAGCAGCAAAGGAAGATGGCTCTGATGATGATGCAGCCATGAGTGCTCATGTGCCTCAATGATCCGGAAGGACCTTTGCACATGAAAAGAGCTTTGCGCCATGTTGATTTGAAGTGGGTAGCAAAGTGCTTAAGGGGGTGAAATTATGCTCATGCATT